>OX940976.1:29850146-30450146 GCA_954871275.1 Leptopterna dolabrata
CTTAAGGGGGCGCGGGACGGGAAGGCCAGTAGCACCCCCAACCACGAGAGTGCGCTGAACATCACTTCCACATCGCTTCCGCGGGAAGATTCCCAGCGAGATTTGGAGATTTGGCGCCCGCCGGTAGGGGCGCCTGCCGAATTTCGATGGTTGTTGTAAGTGCGTAGTTAGTTTTTAGTTATCAATTCCATTGCCTTATGGACACTATAACTATAACATTCGTGATTAGGTACGTGAGCTTCTCCTCTCCCTCTGCAAGTTTTCCGCTCGACAGGTTATACTCTGTTGTTTTTAGTTCATTCCTTTGTTCTCCTTCTTCTCTCACGCGGTTCATTCACGTTAGTATCAGTATATACTATTGTTCATTCGTAGTGATATCCGTCTAGTGTATCAAAGTGTATGCCTCCATCGCCGAAGAAGTGGACCAGGAGAAACATCGGTAACAAAGGCGAAAAAAAGAGGCGCAGAACAGTAAGTTGATACCGCAGATTTACATAATTAGATACCTAATTAATCCTTAGGGCCACTTTCACCAAACTGCCTCTAATGTCTGATTAACCTAACGAAATCGTAACGGGAACATGCAGGTTAACCGTGGCGTCAGAGATTTACATTTCACCACAGTAATCAGGGCATCAGTTTGATGTCGGCGTCAATTTGATGGCGGCGTTAAGGATTCGTTAAGTTAACGATGCAGTGTTGCCCGCCGACGGTTTTTGTGTCCGTTTTCGACGAAACGATGCCTCATCGGGACAGTTAACGGGTGAAACGACATCAAAATCAAAACACTTTGTAGGTACTCGCGAACAACTTCCGACTATGACATACGAATGCCGTCGCCTTTCAACTCAAACTCAAAATAGGACTTCACGGCACAAAACGTAAGTGAAATTTCAGAGATTTCTTTTCAATATCCTACCAAGTACCTACTGCTGGCAATGCGTTCATGTAGTATCTAAGTACTGTACTTACGTGTATTATCTGGAGGATCTGACAAGAATCAGAACGCAAACTAACATGTAATATCCTTTATAGTACATGTACCACCACAATTATACACAATTTTAGGGAAATATAACTTGATATTAACCTTAACGTGACCACTTTGCCAGCGCACCCCAAAATTGGTCAGCTTCTGCTGTGTAACTCTTATGCCGTTTTTGAAAATATGAAACAATACAATCATCTCTGACGTATGAAAATATGAATCTATTTCTGACGTGGTCTTGGTTGTTCCAGGAATGGAAAAAATAATTATGCTCCTAGAAAACCGTGGGCCCCCACTTCTGCGAACAGGAAAAACTTATTCGTTACGATGTTTTGATGTATCGGTTGTGAGGTTATTTTGGTTGCTGTACTTCCTTTTTTGAAATACAATACATTTTGTTCTGTTAATAAATAAGCATTATGATCTACGACAGAGGTGCTCCTTGTTAAGTATAACTTCCTCTCCTTTTGATTTATTATTCTGTTAACAATACACCTATGTATTCGCTCAGCAAAAACATTTTTATAACACCCCCTCAAAAGTTTTTCGTTTATTCAAAATTTGTGGAAACCTTAAAAAATGCTATTTTAATTATTGCACATGAAATAAACAATAAATGAACAGCCAACATTTCTTTAGGTCCAATAAAATAAATAAACACGTTCATTTGACCTCATATAGGGAAGGTATGTTGGAATGTAATAACTACTCACTAGGTAGTAGATACATTATTTAAAAAAATGTATTGTACATCTACTCAAAGCATAATATATACATAGAAAGAACTATAATATGTATATAATATACATTATATACATGCTGCTAATCGTCCGTTAACCTCTTAATTGGTGGAGGGTCCACCAATTAACTTTAACGAAATCTTTAACGGGCACGTTATCCCTTCTCCTTAAAGTTTTGGTTATCTTGGGGGTGGTGAAAGGAAAATCGCTCTGATGTCCGATTAACCGAGGCCGTTAAAGTTGATCAGGTCGTTAAATAGCTGGTGAAAGAGGCCCTTAGTGTTTTCTGTGTAGAGCAACAAATTGAAATAGTTTTCAGATGTAGTAGTAATAGTATACAGATTTTGTGTTAGTCTAATGATTGTCACGTAATTAGTACCTACGTTCTCCGTAGTTTGGGAGTAAAACTCAACCCAGCATTCCACGAAAATCTTTAACCTTCGTTGGAAAGTTATTGTAAAATATCCTGCGGCTAAATCTCCGTAGTTATGATTCCGTTGGACATCGACAGAAATGTTGGCTGTTCATTTACTGTTTCTTTCAATTCAATCAGTCAAAATATCAAGCAGATACAATCTGCGATGAGCAATGAATAAAAAATCTTTAGGTAGCTACCTACCCTACTCTGAACGTCAAAATTGAATTGCAATAAGTTTAAAAAAAAAAGAATGTTTCCATGGTTAATATAGATGGGTGTGTTTCCAAGGTTTTTTGGTTTTGTAGATTAGGAAACCTCAATAAAAACCTAAGAAATACTGTAAATTCCCAACTCTTCACATCAGTCAAAACACCAAGCAGATACTCGATAGATTAAAATGTATTTCTAAGCAATCAGTATACCCAAATTTACTGATTTTATGTTATTTTCTGTTCTCAGTTCATGTCCAAACAACATCCGATCCAGAGTCTGGCAGACAGTGATGTCTCCCACCAAATGGTCTTTCTTTGAGTAAAAATCAGGTAATACTTCTTATTATTAGAAGCAGATCAAATATTTCGCTGTAATATCACATTCCCCTGATTCTTCATGCGCTTCTCTGAACCTGCAAAACTTTGACACGCTCTCCTGTAAAATCATCTGTATTGGACTTACCTACCACGTTTTGCCAGATCAGCACAGATTTATAATACGCAGTGGCGTAGTGTTGAAAGGGGGGGGGGGGGGGGGTTATCGGAAATAGAATCGAATTTTCAAAGAAATATTCCTGATATTGTGTAAAAAGATGATATAGCGAGAATCCATACCACTTTTCTTAAAATTATAACTTTTCGTGATTTTACCCATTTTTACCGATGTTTGACCCTAATAACGTCAAATTTGACCCACTTGCTTTTGAGAAAAATAGTTTTATCATCGAGGTAGTACCTCCGTCGTCATTAACCACCCCACACAACGTCAGGTGAATTAATATTGATTTTACCATTAATACCGATTTTTTACCCCAAAAAATCAAAATCTGACACCTATTCTGTGTGAAAAACAACTGAAATGGTATTTTTCTGTCTTCACTCAACCTTCCGTACAACTTCCAATGATTTTTATAGCAATTTTAGCCGACATTTAGCCCCTAAAAACTCCAATTTGACTCCCTTGGAATTTGAAAATTGCTCATCTTCGAACTCATCCTTTCCCTTTTGGCAATACAAACGGTTTGGAGAAATCTGGAATTTTTACCATGTGCCTACCCAAGGACAGATATCATCTGTAGTGGCACATAAATCTACATAATAAATTTTTGCCAAAATCTAGGGATGAACTTAGGATGCTCTGAACCGGATTTGCCTATACAAATATTTCAAAAATTCATGTTCTGAAAATGTTACCCATAGCAATAGCTTCATTTTCTTTGAAAATTCGGTAATAAGGTTTGAAATTACAAAGAAAGCTGAATTTAAATTAAATTTAACAAAGCACTAAATGTTACAGATAACATTAGGTAAGATAAACTGATGAAATACACACAACAATGTTCGCGAATTTTTAAGGAAAATGAAGGTATTGCAATGGGTCCAAAATTTTCAGAACATAAGTTTTTGAAATTATTTTATAGACGAATCCGTTTCAGATCATCCTGATTTCATCCTTAGATTTTAACAAAAATGTATACCTATATTTATATACATTTATTTATGTGTCACTCCAGACGATACCTGACCTTGGTTAAGTGATAAAAATTCCAAATTTCGCCGAAATGTTCTTATCGCCAAACAAAAGGATAAGCAATTTTATAAAATTTGAAGGGGGTCAAATTTGAGTTTTCAAGGGGTCAAAAATTGGTAAAAACTGCTAAAATTGATATATAAAATCACTGAAAGTGGCATGGAAGGGTGAGTGAAGGCAGAAAAATACCATTTCAGTTGCTTTTCACACAGAACAGGGGTCTAATTAGGATTTTTGGGGGTCATTGACATTATTTATTAACATTATAGAAGATAGCACCTATACATGAAATAAGTGTATGTAGGAAAACTTTATTTACATTACATTCACTTTATTTACATTTACATTTAATATTATAGAAATGCCTGTTGTAATTTGCTACTGTGTATTTTTGTTCAGGAAGACGATCAGAATTGACGAGATATCCGAAGTTGACAACTCCAGTCGTATATACAGCAAGAAGCGAGTTTGAACTCCGATTTAAATGAACATGAACCTAAATGGATTTCCGAGTACCTACCTAGATCCAGACTAACTCAGTGTCCAATAAAATAAAATAAAAGCTAATGTGAGCAGTGTAACTGTATAATATTATTCATGAGCTTTCCAATTTACTTTTCTATTTGTTTACATTTCAGTCATTGAATAAAAAAAACACCTGAAAAGTTATTTGTTACTATCTAATCCTCTTCCTATTGTCGTTCAATTCAAGTAGGTAGTGAAAGGTATGATGATTAAAAGTAGGTACTTGAAATCATGTTGGATAATTTGTCTTTGAATTGATTCTGTATTAGTATGACAGGTAGAACACTTTAGACAGTGTGTAATCAATCTTTAAAAAAGTCACGTCTAATTTTGACTGAAGTACACATAAGTATTAATAAAAATGAAATGAAATTACAAATCTCACACTGTGTGGGAGTACCTAAGTTATTTGTCTCACACAGGTAGGTATCTGTGTCCAGTCGATACATTGGTCACACATTGATTTACATAAATAAAAAATAAACAGTCAAATTTACATACATAATATAAATGCCCAGTAAAACTCCTCTCAAAATTAAATTATTACGTAACATAAAAGTACCCCAGACAGAAAAATAATAGTACCTACAACAATCCGGATGGGTCACTCAGCCGGCAAGGTAAGTTTCGAGGCTTTCAGATAATATTATGTGACGAACAAGAAGTTCGAGCAGAATAGTTAAAAAATAAGAAAATTAAGTAGGTGCATGCCTATACTTCCTCAAATGAATTCAGGTATGCACCTAGTGATTGTGGCGTCAACTTTCGATCTACCTAGCGGATTATTTCTCAAATAATTGTTTACCCACTTAAAACAATCATCCCCTATTTTTTTAAATTGATTTTGCTAAATTTAATCCAGTTTATGAAACATTTAATTGATATACGTAATTAATACGTACCGTAAATAGGTAGGTAGCTACCTACTATGAATAATAAAATTATGGCTGATTGGATTGTAGCTTTAATTAGGAAAGTAGGTAACCAACATAATTGGGAAAATACTGTAAAAATTACTTATCCAATCATGTGAAAACTATGACGGTAATTAGGCTGAGGTAGGTGAGCATGTGGAAGGAAGGGTAGGCCAGCTCAACAGGGAACTAATATTCTGAAGCTTAGCTGGGATCACAGAAAACCCTACTATACTACGGCTGGGATGCAGACTGTGCGGGTTACAGCGATGCCATTCGTCCGGTGAATATGGCAACACCGCTTCCTCCCTTGCCCCTCCGACCAAGAACGTTGAAAAATACCTCCTTCCCAGGCAAAGAGCCGCTGGAACTGATAATGCCATGGATACTATACTAGACTACACGACGAGCGAAGAGACAGGGCAGGGTATCTGCGTGTGAAAGGGGAGAGACTCGGCACATTGCCCGCAGAGAGCGCCTACAGACGGCGCCCCCTTTCTCGAGCCTTTTTTCAAAATACGTAAAATTTTTCTTCACGTTTTCTTTCTTATTTTACATAACAAAATTTTGATTCTTGGATTATAAACTTTATTATCTCTCCGAAAATGTCGTAAAACACAAACATTCAAGAAAAAGTTTTTTAAACTACATTTTTGAATTTGAATTTTCGGAAATTTCAGGAATCATTTAGAGCTATGACCCTAACTCTATTCACGGATTAATATAATGCGTATTAAGACCTTCCCCAGAACTGTAAGTTAACCACAGCCAGAGAAAACGTGAAGAAACTGACAAAAAACAGGGTCTGCGCCCCCTTAAGGTGGGTGTGACCCTTACGAGGTGGGCCCACTATCTACATTTTATGAACTGAACCGAATAGGTACTTCCTACCTGCATTTCAATATTATGAAATTTGAGGCATCAAATATGTAGAAACGACTAAGCAAATCGTTAGAAATAGATATTATACAATTACAGAGGGACATGGGATACTCAACAGGTTAAAATCTTCAGGGTCATACTTCTATCGTCGTTGGTGTCACGCCACCGCTAATCGAAATAGTATAAATCAAGGAATTCAAATCAATACTGACCTCCCTCCATCCACACAATCAACGCCAAAATTTCCCAGCTCCATTATGAATATTTTCTTCCCAGCGCCCAGTAAAGGATGAAGTAAGTCGCTAGTGCACAAACAAAACAAACATCACCTCTGCCAAAGCCTTCCACAGCAAGGCAGTTCCGACGTCAACACGTACAGGAGTATCACAAAAATTGCATACTCGACACTAATGATGGAGTGTGGTTTCAATAACGTGGATAAATTTGTTCGGGTACCTACTTAAAAGAGTGAAAAGTAAGCGCAAACCATAACACCACAACGCACAACACAGACCCGCAGAATAACAAAAAAGAACTGTGACGAGTAGGAGATGAGTGGGGGTAAGATAACCAACTCGTTTGTAATCGCTTCTTCTTCTTCTTACTTCTGTTTTTTGTCCTGACGCTGATGCATATCAGCGGACAGCCAGTTGTTTCTTTCCTCTTCTCTTTCCAATCTCAATTGGTTCGTGTTCGTGTTTGTTCTTAGTTGGGTTTTGTTTTGAGTTGGGCATTCGTGAATATTGTCCGCGAAGTCATTTAGTTCTGTTAAAGTTTAGTTGTTTTGTGTCTGTTAGTGGTTTTTGTTGACGAAATATTTTTGTCGATAAAATATTATTTGTAGTTCTTGTAGTACAAGTATGGTCACTATTTGTTTCATTTTGTCCACTGATCCGTAGTTTTAACCTGACCCTTCAGGTTTTTGCGATGGGACCCCCCGCCGAAAAACGACAGGAAAAAGTGAGACTAAATTGTGAGACCAAATAGTGAGACCAAATTGTGAGACCAAATAGTGAGACCAAATTGTGAGACAAAAGTAGCGCGTATTTTATAAAGTGGCTCCTAAAGCTAATTTATATGCTATTCACTCTACGAAGCTGAAATTTGGTATGTGGGCACCTTAGGACTTTAATTTGACACTGCTCAGGCCCCGGATCAGCTGAGTGGCTCCTAAAGCTAATTTCTATGCTATTCACTCTACGAAGCTGTAATTTGGTATGTGGGCTCCTTAGGACCTTAATTTGACACTGCCCAGGCCCCGGATCAGCTGAGTGGCTCCTAAAGCTAATTTCTATGCTATTCACTCTACGAAGCTGTAATTTGGTATGTGGGCTCCTTAGGACTTTAATTTGACACTGCCCAGGCCCCGTATCAGCTGAGTGGCTCCTAAAGCTAATTTCTATGCTATTCACTCTACGAAGCTGTAATTTGGTATGTGGGCTCCTTAGGACCTTAATTTGACACTGCCCAGGCCCCGGATCAGCTGGGTGGCTCCTAAAGCTAATTTCTATGCTATTCACTCTACGAAGCTGTAATTTGGTATGTGGGCACCTTAGGACTTTAACTTGACACTGCCCAGGCCCCGGATCAGCTGAGTGGCTCCTAAAGCTAATTTATATAATACAGCGAGCGGGACAAAAACCTGAAGGGTCAGGTACACCACATTTTAGCCGTCAGGCTTTAAGCGGAAGTCATCCGGGGGTGCAGGGGGGGAAGCCCCCGCCGAGGCGCGCAGCGCCGAGTTTTTAAATGAATTCTTCAATAGTCGTGTCTGTTAAGGTTCACTAGTATGTTTGGTAAGGTTCTAATAGGTGGTCTGGTAAGGTTCAATAGTCGTTTATGGTGGTCTGATAAGTTCCTGTATTAGAGTAAATGGTATAGGCTGTAGTTCGGGCAGGTGCACAGTATATTGGCAGATGTTGATGATTGCTGTCAGTCTTTTTCATGTGAATTCTGAAGTGCTTCATGAATCCACCGCCCAGGATGATTCAGTTTATCGAAGTTACGGTTTTCATGGCATCTTACTGTTTTTAAACCATGGAAGAGCAGGATGTGGTTGATCGGCGGTGTGCTTCGTCCATTTCCCCACAGTTGACGTCATGTTGAGGTATTTTTCTACCCACCTCCTCTGTGGTTGTCAATTTGCTAATGATGGAATTGAGATCGTGAAATGGGGAAGTTGTAGCAGTGCCTATTCTGTAGGTTCGCCCTGCCAGAAAGTCCGCATGGGAGTTCCCCTCTACCCCTACATGACCAGGCACCTGACCACTAGATATCTCTATATAGGTATTATAAATCCGAATCTCTGTCTGTCTGTCTGTCTGTCTTCCCACGGCCTAACGGCTCGACGGATATCGACCAAATTTGACACGAATATCCAGTAGGCTCCCAAGTTGTGCAACGTCGCATTTTTAATTCCCTCACCATAGCGGAACTATTGTCGACCATGGTCAACTTCGTTAATTGAAATGGTAACCCCTATTTTTTATCGCGTATTCGTAATCTACGTGAAATTCTATCTACGATCGACCCTTCGGACTACCCCCGCGGTCGACCATAGCGCATCCATGGGCCCCTCCATGGTCGAATCCCGAATTGCTCAACGGATATCGACCAAATTTGGCACGAATATCCAGTAGGCTCCTAAGTTGTGCAACGTCGCATTTTTAATTCCCTCACCATAGCGGAACTATGGTCGACCATGGTCAACTTCGTTAATTGAAATGGTAACCCCTATTTTTTATCGCGTATTCGTAATCTACGTGAAATTCTATCTACGATCGACCCTTCGGACTACCCCCGCGGTCGACCATAGCGCATCCATGGGCCCCTCCATGGTCGAATCCCGAATTCCTCAACGGATATCGACCAAATTTGGCACCGATATCCGGTAGCCTCCCAAGTTGAACGTAGGCGCATTTTTAATTCCCTGACCATAGCGGAAATATGGTCGACCATGGTCAACTCCTGGAATGGCTTGACGGATTTTGATAAAATTGGGCACAAATACCCGGTAGGCTTATCCGGGAAGCCCTTCGGACTACCCCCGCGGTCGACCATAGCGCATCCATGGGCCCCTCCATGGTCGAATCCCGAATTGCTCAACGGATATCGACCAAATTTGGCACCAATATCCGGTAGCCTCCCAAGTTGAACGTAGGCGCATTTTTAATTCCCTGACCATAGCGGAAATATGGTCGACCATGGTCAACTCCTGAATGGCTTGACGGATTTTGATAAAATTGGGCACAAATACCCGGTAGGCTTATCCGGGAAGCCCTTCGGACTACCCCCGCGGTCGACCATAGCGCATCCATGGGCCCCTCCATGGTCGAATCCCGAATTGCTCAACGGATATCGACCAAATTTGGCACCAATATCCGGTAGCCTCCCAAGTTGTACGTAGGCGCATTTTTAATTCCCTGACCATAGCGGAAATATGGTCGACCATGGTCAACTCCTGAATGGCTTGACGGATTTTGATAAAATTGGGCACAAATACCCGGTAAGCTTAAATATCCGGGAAGCTATGGAAAAGGGAGTTGGCGCATTTTCAATACCTTCACCATAGCGGAAATATGGTCGACCACGGTCAACTCCTGAATGGCTTGACGGATTTTGATAAAATTGGGCACAAATACCCGGTAGGCTATGGGATTTTTCCGTCGTTTGTTGGTTCCACGATACTGCGTACAGCGAATCTCGGATAGCGAGTGAAGCGAGCGGTCAGGCTAGTCTATAATGGTCTCCTGGTCAATGAGATGTTGTAGCTATGTCGCTTATGGCTTTCCTCGTTTCTGGCGGACTCGCCTCACCTTTCTTCAGGCTCTTGACGTTTTCTACTATAGATTTTGAGTCAGTCAGTACAGGGCCGCCCAGAGCTGGGAAGGGCCCTGGAGATAAATTCTCATCGGGCCCCTCCCCACACCAATTTTATAATTTACAAACAGGAGTACTGGACGTACTGTTCTACCCTTATCAGGGGCGCCATTTCACCAAACTGTTGGGGGGGGGGGGGGCAAACACCAGGGGGTATGGGGGGTATGATATATCTACTAAGGAAAGGGGGTCCAGGGTTTGTTCCCCCGCAAATTTGTTTAAATTAATATTACATTTTGTGAAATTATGAATGATCAATTTCATATTTGGCGCCTCTTCTCACACCTTTTCGAGAATATTATTGCAGGTTGGCAGTACTGGAGCTCCGACTCGCTCTTCTCTTGAGAGGAAGCCATCTTGCTCGACACACCGTTTCTTGAAGTCCCCGAGTCAACAACTCTGCTTCCCAGCTACCAGCTAACCAGATCAAACGACCGCACGAGACAGACTTCTTGGAGCCTGCCACTTCCAACTCAAGCACAGTGGCTTTGAGCATCACAACATAAACAACAAGGTAATGGAAGAAATAATCCGATACGGCGCCGTTGGGCAGTCTTGTGCATTAGAGGTTAATGAAATTAATTTCCCCCACGTTTCAGTCACAAGCTCATGTTGTATTCCTTGCCGGGGTCGCTGCATCTTATCCGAGTTCGTCTATTCGCTAGAAAGTATCTGGGTTGAATATCATGTATAATCAACCAGGAAATGATATTTTGGAAGCAATAAAATATAGATGATAAGGGGCTTGGGGAAATTCGAAGCCCTGGGGAACTCGGATATGATGCGATGTTGAGAGGTTAGGGTAAACAGCCAGGGAATAAATCTTTTGATGTTTGATTTACTCCGAGAAGGCTAAGACCCGAGTAGATGTTCCGAGCTTAACAATTCCTGACGTTTTTAAATAAAAGTAATAACCTCACCCACGGAATTTCACGAAAATTATTCTTGATAAATAATGATCGAAAGATCGCGTGGTAATTTCCGCTTGGGGGTTAGGGTTGAGGTTAGTGGGGTATAGTCCTCGCGAATTAGGACAACAAACGAATAAATACGCGAAACAAACGCGATGAAACGAAAATAAAACCGATCAAGAGAGTTGATGAGAGATCGTTTTTCGTGTTTTCTTTTTGTTGTCCAACAGCTCGGAAGCCCACTCGATGTTTTGAAGGGCGGGTTGAGGAAAGATCGATGTTTGCTAGCAGATCTTTCACTTTGTAATTCCTGCTGATGAAATCATAGATGTGTCCATAATATATTATTGATGCAGTACTGGGGACAATCTGTGCTGGGTTTTTATAACGGATTCCCAGAAATACCTGTCTGGCTGCATGCGTAAGAAATGTTTATGAAAATTTAGAGGATGTACGTACATAGATGTATAGGTTATTGACTTCCTATGATGAAATTAGAGTCTTACCAGACAGAAGATGTTCGGATGTGGAACATAGTGCCCGGAGAGAGGGGCACAAACAGGAAGAGATGGTCCTGTTATTTGATGTCGAAGTTAAAAATCCTTTAGAGAGGTGTTAGTTATAAATAACACAATCCGCACATGTGGGCATTCGAAGAAAAGGCGGAAAGCGACCGGAATGGGCAAACATGATGTTGGGGGGGAAAGGGGTCCGCCATGGGGATTTCCTTACTTTTCACCAACCATGTTTAGGGAATACAATCATGACCCAACGTGGATTTGTTGACATATAGGGGATGTTTTCACGCTGAGGCGGTTTACATACCCTGTCAAGGATGTTTGGTTCTGGTACCAAAAACTAGCCACCTACCTTGTTGTATTGGATAGACGTACTGGTAAGCTGAGGAAAGGGGAACCATAATAGATGATGGTAACGGTTGTGTACTAGAGGGTTGTTGCATTTGATGAAGTTTGATGATGAAACTAAATAGAAGAGCTTATCAAGAGACCAGTGCTATTAGATGGAATTAATAAGAGTGGCTAAGTAGAGTTGTTGAAATTGAGTTCAACGATGTATATATACCAGAATAAAAAGTCAAAATCGAGGTTTGATGGTGCAATTTACAGTGTTAGCTAACGTCGATGACCGGCTGTAAGCACAAACGAATTTTAAATTTTTTTTTGGCCGGACATGGGCCTAATATAGATGATAGAAGTGAATTTTCTTTTGGCCGGATCTGGGCCTATTGATGTGATTGAAAAATTTAAAAGCCGAATTTGGGCTATTGATGAAATTTAAAATTTTCTTGAATTTTAAAATAAGAGTAGTTGCCGGATATGGGCGACTAAAAAGCACTGTGTCAGGTTAAGCAATAGAAGGAAAGTTTCAAATTTTTTTTTTGCAACAACATTAGATGTAGAGTAGGTGCTCCAGTTCAATAGATGGAACTGATTGCTCCTCTCTTTATTGCATTAGAGGCAAACATTTGATGTAAAGCAGTTTATACAGTTCAATAGATGGAACTGACTGCTTATCTCCCGATGAATGTTTTTAGTGCTCCTGGAGTAGACAATTAAACACCACAACGTAGATGAAATAAAATTTTTGATTTACTTTCTATTGATGAGGTTACAATACCTAGAGTTCTGTTGTGGGTTTGTTTGTCTGTTTTTGGTTTGGATTCACAGAGCAGCAAGATGAGCGCCAGTGAGGAACAGATGGAGTTAGAGGAGCAGGAGAGAGTGTTATTGGGAGAAGAGGATGAGATGGGCGAAAGCCAAACAGGGGAGGAAGGTGGAGTAGCTAGCTGGGATGGATTGGCCCAACAAGCTGCTGCACCCGAAACCCCACGGGAATTGAGTCCCGAGGAGGGGATGAGAGTGAGGCTCCGTAAGCTTGAGGAGGCTATGGGACGTATGCAGGAGTCGATCTCAGCGATCGCAGGCATTGTGGTAGGCACCTCAGGTGTCCCACAACAAGTCCCGAACAGTCGGACCTCTCAGAGGATGACTGATAGCCAGTCAATGATCTTCGCAATGAAGATTCAGTTTGCGAAACTTGATTCGCAACTGACTTACGGAGCAAACTTTGAGACTTGGAGGGCGAGGATAGTGACTGAGCTGGAGAGCCAGAACTGCGCCTTCCTAGTAGAAGAACACTCAAAAATCCCGAGAGAGTTTACTGAGGCTAGTGTGCAAGTAGCCAAACGAAAGGTGCTAGCTTTCATAGTAAAGTGCATAGATGATGAGTTGCACGCACTAGTGAAGGGTGAGAAAGACCCGATGCAACTCATAAAGCGCCTGGAGGCCCTCTGCCAGCCAAAAAGTAGGCACTATAAGTTTGGCCTTCGTGCCAAAATGGAGCAAATAGAGTACGATCCGAAGGCTGAGACACCAACGGCATTCATGGCCAGGTTTAATGACCTGGCAGAGAATTTAGGGCAGTACATAGCTCTCAACGAAGAAGATAAAGTTTACAACTTTCTCTTCTCAATCCGTTCAGCCATGCCCGATTTATACGCGGCGGAGGCTGACAAGACGGATGACGTTGATCTCCGGAAGCTTCAGGAGAAATTCGTTGAAGTGGGGAGACGCCAGGAGGAAGAGAACCGTCGAGAGACGGCTCCTGGTGGAGCATTGTGGACTAGGCAGCGCCAGTCCAGACAGGGCGACAAGTCCCGGAAAGCTCCTCAAGAGCAGGGGACGTCCAGCTCTGGACATGGCGGGAAGCCAAAATTGAGGAAGACGAGTGCCGGCAAGGTGTCGAAGAGGACAGTTTGTTTCAAATGCAACAAGCCGGGCCATTTTGCTTCTAAATGCAGAACTGAGGGGTGGTTTTGCTACTCGTGCAAAACCATAGGCGACCATAAAAGTCGCAATTGCCCTCGGCAAAATGGTGGATCAGTAGGCGGCAAGGGCAGAGGCAAAGGGCAGCAGGCACAGGAGAGGCTAACCAAATGGCAAGCCCAGGCGGGTGCAAACCCGAAGCCTGCGATGAACAGAATGCCCTTATCGAAGGCTAAAGAGTTGAGGGACAAGAGAGGGAAGGCTCTTGTCATATGTGGTCCGGAGGAGGATTATGATGAACCTCACCGCCAGGTGTGGGTTGTCCAGTCCGAGGCTATGTACGCCAGCACCACATCGCCTGCCAGTACCTCTCGATCCGCGATGCTTAGCGATTCTGATGGTAAGTCTAGAGGTTTCATATCAATGATTTTAGACACTGGTGCTACAGACCACATAATAAATACTAGAGATCCGCTATCTAACATTAGACGGTTAGATGTTCCCAAGCGGATTTCGTGCGCAAATGGGGATTCCGAGTCCGATTTAATAGTTGAGGAAATGGGAGACATTATAATAGAGAATGATGGAATTCTAGGACGTTTGCGTGATGTTCTTTTTGCGCCATCTCTGTCGGTTAACCTTTTTGCACTTCGCAAAATTTTGAGTAATTCCTTAGCTGCAACCTTCACCGGTCGAGGAGTGTCTGTAAAAGACACAGCGACTGGTAGGTTGATTAAGGAGGGTAAGTTTGATGGGAGATTTTGGCGCTTGAAGTTTAAACTGCCACTTGTAGGGGCTACGCCGAAGAAAAGATCTGCTATAATGGCAGAGCTTGGTATAGATGAGTCTCCTCTAAAGAAACGAGTATATCTGGGAGATGTTGCGGAGCAGCCCAATGTGTCAGACATTGTTCTGGGAGGGAGGAGCATGCAACATAGCGAACCAGATACTAGGAGACTGAACAGTGAGATAAGCGAGCCAGGTACAAGTGGAGTAGATGAAAACTCACTAGAGGAAAACTCGCATCACAAGTATGAGTTTAATACACCACCGAGTGTAGGAGAGGAACATTTGAGTCCGAGGGTTAACCCAACCCTCACTAGCACAGTTGAAGGAGTTCAGACCTCGAGAGCAAGTCCAGGGATGCTATGGCATCAGAGGCTGAACCACATCTCCAAAAATTATCTCGTAAAAGTGCTAAAAGAGATAGATGTAAAAATACGAGTTGGAGACGATGTTCTGGACTGTGAAGATTGCAAATTGGCAAAAGCTAGACGACAGCCATGCAATAAAGAGAGACAAAGGTCGAAGACGCCTTTTTCGAGATTGTACTCTGATCTTCAAGGACCCATAAAACCAGCAGCGTGGACCTCTGGTTATAGATACATAATCACGTTCACAGATGACTGCACGAGGTATGCATTTGCTTATGGGATGCCAGACAAAACGCAAGTTCATCTTGCCCTGTCGAAGTGTCTGTCGGAGATTAGACTACTAACAGGCGACAGCCGAAAAGTAGTGGAAATCAGGACAGATGGAGGAAGTGAGTACAAGACAATTTTGACAAAGAAGAAACTGTCAGACGAGAAAATCACACTGACAGTATGTGAGCCAGCAACCCCACAACATAATGCATGCTCGGAAAGGTTGAACCTGGAGCTGCAGCAGAAGATACGAGCGATGTTGATATCAGCAGGAATGCCAAACTCGTACTGGGGATATGCGCTGAACAATATTATGTTTATCCATAATAGAGTACCAAATGCCTCGAATAAATTCAAGTCACCATATGAGATGGTTACTGGGGCAAAACCCGATCTAAAATATGTTAGAAGATTTGGGTGCGAAGTATACTACCTTGTGGCTGCAAAAGGAAAAATGCAACCACGAAGCAAAAAGGGGTATCTCTTAGAGTGTCAACAAACAGGCTATCTGATAATAGATGCAGCAAACAAAAAGCTGATCAGGTCGAAGCATGTTGACTTTATCGAAGCCAGGACCTATGGGACAAACCTGGAAAAGTCAGGACATCGAGAAGGGAGGGAGCTGCTTGGAAGTGAACAGCTGGAATTCTCCTGGGGTCCAACGACTGAGGTGTCCGAGGGTACAAACAATCGAGGAATTGTCACTTCAGAGATAGATGAAAGCATAACGGAGCCTCAACAGCTCCAGCACTCTGAAAGTGAACAAGTAGAGACAGAGGAACAACCACCACCAGTGAATGTTATAGATGAACATCATGAAGAAAAAGGTGGTGATCAATCCTCTACAATAGATGTTGACCTTGAAGAAGTCATTGGAGGAAATGAAGAATATGATTTCCTCGAGACTATAGAAGAATGTGCACACTTTGCTGAAGGCAATGAGCCTGAGTCATATGCAGAAGCAATGAGCTCGAAGGATTCAGCTAGATGGAAAGAAGCCATAAACCTAGAGTTTAAATCATTAGAAGAAAATGATACTTGGAGACTAATACCGAAGTCTGAACTTCCTCAGAACACAAAAGTGATTAGAACGAAGTGGGTTCATAAGAGGAAAGCAGAAGCGGATGGCTCTGTGAGGTATAAAAGCAGACTGGTTGCAAAAGGCTTTGCAGATAAAAACAGGTACGATTTGACGGAGGTCTACTCACCTGTTGCGAGACTGAACGACGTTAGGTTCATTTTGTCCATTGCTAATAAGATGGATCTGAACCTATATCAGTTGGACGTGACGACGGCATTTCTGAATGGAGTGCTTGAAAAAGAAGTGTATATTCAAATTCCGGAAGGGTGGATTGAATATACAAATTCAAGCAGGATCCTATCTCAGAGTCACGTGTGTAAACTAGAGAAGGCCATATATGGTCTTAAGGTTTCTCCGAAGAGATGGCATATTCGATTTTCTGAAGCCATGGAGAAACTGGGTTTTGAAGTGTATCCTCACCAGAGGTGCATCTTTGTGTGGAGACAAGACAAGGAGTTTGCCATTTTAATACTGTATGTAGATGATATTTTACTGGCAACAAACTCCACGAAGAAAGGAAAGGAGCTAAAAGAGAATTTAGCTCAGGAATTCCAAATTAAGGATCTTGGTACTCCGAAGTTGTATCTGGGAATTGAGATACTGAGGAATAGAGCTCAGAGAAAGATGTTCATTCATCAAGGGAGCTTTATTGAGAAGTTGCTGAACAAGTTTGACCCAAATTCAAAAGCAGTGGCAAACACCCCGATGGTTCAAGCAAAAATAGATGAGAAGCAAGAGATACATGGAAAGCCAAATGTGCCCTACAGGCAGTTGGTGGGGTCTCTCTTGTATCTTCAGAATGGGACAAGACCAGATATCACTTATGCAGTGAATATGTTGTGTAGAAGACAAACTTCCTACACAAGCGAAGACTGGCATAGAGCACTGAGAGTTCTACAGTATCTTAGAGGAACTCTGGATTATGGATTGCTCTATAAAGGGAACACTGACAAATTGGAGTGTTATCCCGATGCTTCACTGGGTCTCAATGACAAACAGGGACTCTCGACTTGTGGATATGTAATCAAGCTTTGGGACGATGTTATATCGTGGAAATCGAAGAAGCTTACTCAGGTATCTCTGTCATCAGCAGAGAGTGAGTACATATCGATGTCAATCGCGTGTCGAGAACTCGCAGGATTGCAGGAAATGTGCAATCAAATACTGGCGCTTAAGTTAACTCCATCCGTATTTGAGGACAATCGAGCAGCCATAGCTCTGGCTAAAACGGATGAGTCGAAAGCGTTGAAGCATGTAGTAAACCTACATATGCACTTTGTTCGTCAACAAGTGCGGGAGGGAAAAATTGAACTTAGATGGATTCCCTCGAGCGAACAATGTGGTGACATTTTCACCAAGCCATTGACGGGCGCGTTGTTCGAAAAATTCCGGAACAAGTTAGTGGTATCATTCATGGATGCCTAAACTTTGGGAATTTGATGTTGGTTATAATAACCATTCGAAGATGTTAGCTGATAAATTTTGATGGAAGCTAACTGGTCATCTGGACCGAGGAAAAACAGTATTCTATTGATGATGGTCGTATAAGACTGATGGAATGAAGATTATGGTGTTAGATGTTTGTAGCATCCTGTGTCAATTTGAAGGATGAGAATACAATCCTTCAACTTGGAATTAAACTTAGGAATTCATATCTTAAGGGAGTGTTCTATAAACGAACACTCAAGACTCCACTGGGCTTATCCCAAATGAAGTATTACCGAGCTTGTATTTAGGAAAGACAAGCTCCTCAAATAAGCCTTGAACTAACACTTGTTTTTGTTTGTTTTGTTCTACAGACGTCTGGCAGTAGAGAGAGGGTCGGCATGGTGTGAGACGAGACTCCAGTCCTTCTCTTGTACCCTAGGGTCATATAAAGTTTTCAAAATTTACAATTCACTCTTAACCCTTTGAAGTAAACTCTTTGATGTATATCTCTCTCTCTCAATTAAGCTCTAAATAGATGAATAAGTGTAATTGATGTCACTTAAACTCCTTTTGAGTTTCTACCCATAAGTTCAAATTTGATGAATAAGTGAAATAGATGTCACTTATAACTAGAACTAATATCAAGCCCATCTTCTGAAGAAGACTTGAGGCGCTCTAACATTGATCAGGAGGGAGTGTGAAATTATGAATGATCAATTTCATATTTGGCGCCTCTTCTCACACCTTTTCGAGAATATTATTGCAGGTTGGCAGTACTGGAGCTCCGACTCGCTCTTCTCTTGAGAGGAAGCCATCTTGCTCGACACACCGTTTCTTGAAGTCCCCGAGTCAACAACTCTGCTTCCCAGCTACCAGCTAACCAGATCAAACGACCGCACGAGACAGACTTCTTGGAGCCTGCCACTTCCAACTCAAGCACAGTGGCTTTGAGCATCACAACATAAACAACAAGGTAATTGAAGAAATAATCCGATACATTTAGATGTAGGCTAATTTTATGCTTCCTTTTACATATTTAAAGTTTCAATAAAAGAATAAATACAAACAAAATCAAAGTACCCTTTTTCAATTCATTAAATTAGCATTGCTACATTCCAATAATATTCATTCAAAATATTCCTTTTTAAAAGAATAACTTTTTAAAAGAAGGCTATGATATTCTAGATAACTCCAGTAGTCATTTTCATTATTTATCAATTCCTTGGGGGGGCCCCCCTTAAATGGCGCCCCTGACCCTTATTTATTAAGGAAGTAATTGCGCTTATTTATAAAAGGGAAATTTTTAGTTTACACAATAACCTTACAAATAGGTTGCCCCCCCCCCCCCCCCCCCCCCCCCGGTAGGCCAAGAGTCAGTATGAGGAGTCGAGGGGCTGTAGGTCATGACGTGCTAGAGGGGGGGAGGTGTGCTAATATGGTTCTGAGATCTGTATGTATGGTGGCGCACCAAAGTATATCTAGGTAATCAACAGATCTGTACACGATCTACTCAAATTCAAGCAGTGTAATGTTTCTAGGAGAGAGATTCAGAATATTATAAAACTTGATATAAAAAAATAATTTTTCTAGTTCAAATTAATTTAGGAATGATTCAGGTTTTTACACAATCAGAAACGGAAAGCGAAATTTGGTACCGAAAAACGTGGTCTGGGGAAAATTAGACTGTATTTTATGAGAGGGCAGTGGTAGGTAGCCTATTCACTAAGCGAAAGAGACATCCCTTTTCGGTCCGACTCTCTCTTTTGGCAGAAGAGATTTTTATAGTATCCATGACAGGGTTATTCAGTAACTTCTAAAAGAGAGGGTTAGCGGCCATCTTGGCATTTTCGATCTCTTTCATAGAGACAGCTAATTAGGTGTCTTTCCTCAAAAGAGAGTCTATTTCTCATTTGTTTGACAGTGATAAATCGTGTAATATGCTCGTTCATCTGCAACCACATCAGTAATTTTGATCGTGTTTTTTTTCATTCCACAAAGGTAAGTCAATTTCCATTAAAAATATATACATATTGATTCATGAGTAAAAACGTCCAAGTACGGGTTGAGATAGGTACCTACCTACCTAAGAGTGGCCGTTCATTAGGTTTAGATATAATACAAGCATTAAGCCCCCTAATTCGACTTTTTCTGTTTATAATTGAGACTTTTTTCAATTTAATTTAAACTTTTATCCGATTCATGAGTAAAAACGTCCACGTGCTTTGGTATAGGTGTGTCCTCGGACTCCATCCTTACAAAACATCTGGTGCTGTGCTTCAAATTGCGAGTACTTTCCCTACTTGCATAGACTACACAGTAAATTGTAGGATAGTCCATAGTTTTTCTGCTAATTACGTCTCTCGAGAGTATTTTGCTGGAGATTAGGGGTATTGGATATAACTTGTAGACGTACCTGGGAGAACATTTCGGCGAAGTGATAAAGAGCTCCCCCCCCCCCCCCCCACATCCTCCTCCACAGAGGTAAGCCCTAAATCGAGTACTGGAGCCGGCCCGGGAATTACAGTTTCATAAAAATGCGACGAGTTTTAACAATTTTAAAATTAATTATTTGTTGTTATTCATGAAAAATTTAACGTTCGTTCAAGTTACAAAAGTATCTATCAACAAAATCCAACAGCCTCATTCTTCAGCCCAGTCTTGCTGGACGTACAATTAGGTATGCTCCGGGTGGTCTCAAAAAAATTATGTAGATTGAGATCAATTTAAAAACGCAAAAACCCCATACCCTTCTATTGAAACTTTTCGAGCTACAGCGTTCTGAAAATTCAGCCCTTAGAGAAGAATGATACTGAGAGCAACGCCGAGCTTCGCGGACCAACTAGACCCCAAATGGGACCTGCAAACCAAATTTCACTAATTTTGGTTCATGATCTCACAGAACTGCAAGGTACGGCGGATGGTGTACGGACAGAATTTTTTAAATTCTGTTTTCGGATTGTACGTACTTTGAAACGGAAACCGTCAAATGTGGGGGGGGGGGGGGGGGGGGGGAACAATTTCTTGCTCGATTCCAAAAAGGTTCATTATTGAGAATAATAAACTAAAATGAATGGATCGAAACCCAGAATCTACCACTGATCATGGGGAACATAAGTAAACAGGCAACATTTTAAAAGTTTTTTTATTGAACCGTGCAAATAACACAATATTGTTCAAATTTATAGATTTTTCACGAAAACAGTAACGGGATTCGGTCACTTGGAGTTTTTAAAAAACAAGACAAATGAAACGAAATAATTTAGAATAAACAAAATTCAATCGAATAACAGTTGGATAAAAACGAGCTTTAGCTCGGTCTCAATTTATCTTAGAAGAAAGTGCAAGATTAATTTGATGAACGTTTCATCGTACTTCTGACTAAACCTTGCTTGTTCCAGCTGAATTCCTTGAGAAACTCGCTGTACTGGAGCCGAACAAACTTTTCATAAACATCACTTTCTATCATTGTCAACATCAATAGGTTTTTAAATTTAACAAAGTACTTAGTTTTGCTTTTTTGTTAAAAATTAAATTACAGCTTATAAGACAGGGAGAATCTCTAAGATCGTAATCCGAATTAATCGCTCTCCCCTAGCGTGGTAGCGGTAAAATTATGGTTCTTAGTTAATAATTAAAACGCAAGACCAGCGTCGCGGTAAGTAGCGTAGATCTTCTCAATGCTGTTAACATAGGCAGCTGTTCTCAGGTCCAGCCCCAAGTTGTATTTCATGGCGGTCTTCATTATAGCCTGGGGAAGAAACATATAGTTTAATGTACTCGCTTACAATGAGAAAACAACACTAATCGCGAAGCTTCAATTAGGAATAATGTTCGAATTGATGATCGAAAAGGTAATTTGGCGGTAACACGGAGGAAGTGAGTTCCAGGATCCACTGATCCTCTCGGATTAGGGATGGCAAAAAACTGAAACATCGATGTTTTCGGAAAAAACGTCAATAGAAACCTCTTTCTTCATAACTGGTTATCATTGAATCTTGTTATCATGAACATGAGATTGAGGACCAAACTTTTTCACATGCAATTGAACTCGTAATGTCTTAGTATGTTGAAATATTCATTCATTATTTTATCAATGGCTATAAAGAAAATAATGAAGAAATAATTATACATCGACAGGAACCAAAAAATATTTAACCAAAAATATTCAACTTTCCCTGACTTTTTTGTTGAAAATAAAAATTAATTTAAACGTTTTTTTCCAAGTCCACGGCAAATGGAAACAGATATTTTTCGCAAGCACATCGATATTTTAAAAACGTATCATTGCCATCCCTACTCTGGATGATACTCGATTAGGCGTTAATATGGCCATTTCACTGAACAGGGGAATTTTCGTCAAAACGTTTTTGAAAACAAAATAAATAAATAAATAAAAATAATCAGAACTCTTGAAAAAGTGGTAGCTTGAAGCCAGTTTTCAAAAATAAACGGCAGTTTTTAAATGAGGGTGATTTACCTAAAGCAAAAATGCGGCAAAAATGACGTATCAGGTTGTAGCGGTTTCGCTGAGTTCTCCTGACTTTTGCTCCTCCCCCGGCCCACTGCTGTTTTTTTCCTTATCGCTGCAGCGACTGATCATCACCGTGGGCTTCTACTTCTCACTATATCTCTCTCGCTCACACTGACCTCTCTCTGACTCGTAAGGCTTACTGAGCGTCTTCCCGAATACTGCTTGGATTCAGTACCTCATCGCCTTCTAGTGCGGATCGTACCAGCAGCAAATACGAGTATTCGCTACACGGCAAGTTCCTCGTGGAGCCTTCCATCTCCCACAGTAGTCGGTTTTTTTCTACTTCATGAGGATCGCCCAAGAAAGCCTCTTCTTTCTTCAACTTACATCGAGGTATGTTGACGTAGGGTCAGGTGGGGTAATTGGGAACGGAATTAGCATGTTGCAACTTCTCGTCGCCACTGGGACCGGACAGTGTGGGCAATCCCCGATTTTTTTGTAGAACCTTGTTGGTACACATCTCACCTAACACCCCAATGTATTGAAGATCCAAATTTATTTTTTTAACAATCTGATTCTCTACGTTCACAATTACCCCATAGATTCCCAATTACCCCGTAGGGTAGGGGGTAATTGGGAACGGGTAAGTTTTTAATTGAGTCATTTAAACAATTAAAACCCCTCTCAAAAAATAAATTCAGCCCCCTGTTATGCTTTGAATCCAGTTAGAACACTTTGGAGCTCAGTTCACAATTACCCCAACTTACGTTCTCAACTACCCCAAGTTATATTCTCAATTGCCCCAAATTATATTCTCAGTTACCCAAACTCATCTGACCACCAACTATCGGACTGGATTAGGAAATAAATGAAAGTACGACAATATTAGAAATTTTTTTAAATTCAAACCTTAAAAAAATTTACATGGTTTTATACAACGATTAAAGTGAAATCATTGTAGGACTAGTGCATGATTAGGAACTCAAAATTGTTGACGTGTGACTAGTCCCAACACGTAATAGGTAAATATTAACAGATTAGGTAGGTATGTATACAAATCAGGTTACCCGACACCTCATATTAAAGAAATGCATGTCTGAAAGACAGGAACGTTATTTTTCCTTCACGTCGACGTAACCGTTGAAATGGTAAAGACATTTTCTCCCTTCTTTAATGCAAACTGGAGTCGGCAAAATGGCTTTTACCTGCTCAATGTTGATTGAAAACGTGTCATTTTCAATCAAGGCAAATTTTGATTTGGATGCATCAGTACTTTTAAGTCCAGTAACCTCCAATTCTGATTCTTCCACTGTATCAACCCTGCTAACATAGCGGTAATGGGTTTTGTTTCTGAGACCACCTTTTATGTCCACAAGCACGTACGTTGATGGATATATCCATGCAGCAGTAGTTGGTTCTATGTACGTAACCTCTTCCAGTCCCTCGTTCTCCATATTCTCGAGGAAAGCGCCAAGGTCTTCATCGGTGTCTTCATCGTCGCAGATTAATGTCTCTTCAGTCTCTTCTTCATCTTCAGTCTCGCTGTTGTTTACCTTCTTCGTTCTCTGCCTCTTCCTTGGTACGTTTTTCTTTACTGGCTCTGAGGCTTTCTTGGTAGTTCCATGCCGCGTCCTTTTCTTATTCTCAGCTTCTTCCAGTCTCTTCAACACTTCATTAGACGTTAAAACTTCCCCGTAGGTGTGGTGTTTCAATCTTGTCCCTGGTTTTTTGGGACTTGCTGAGGAGGTTGAAGGTGCTGTGTTCCTGGCAATACTTTTGGAGAAAATGTCTACCAAGTCGATGGTTTTTGATCCAGGGCTCCCATTGGCCTTATTCGAATCGTTATCTCTTTTCTTCAGACTCAAATCCAAAACACTAAATTCGTACCCATCACCTTGATCCACAGGAATGATCTCTCCACTGAAATATGGAATGTCACTGGGGTTTTCTAGAGCTGTTTGTGTTGGTTCAGAAGGGTTATTGATTTTCTGTTTGGTTTCATCGGCGATTTTCTGTCGCTTCTTGAAGCGCTTGAAATCTTCAGGATCAAAAAGGTCCTTGGGAATTTTGTCAGCATCCAAAGGAAACAGTCCAGTAGACGTAAATCCACTTACTATGTTTTTGTCCGAGATAGAACACCAAACCTTCCCCAGAAGCTCTGAAAACTGATCTTTTCTCAATCGACCTGGACCTTTCCCCATTTGAGCTTTTCCATGGTCAACAAGCACTTTCTCCCAGGCTTGCTTGAGAGGGCCAAACACGGTTTTGTCTAGTGGCTGAAGACGATCAGTTAGGTGGCTAGGAAATTTGACCAGCTGCACGTTTTTTTCAATGGCCATCTTGATTATCCTCACACTGATATGACTTGCATGGCCATCGTACAGCAACATAGCTGTTTCACCCTCCAGATCATTAGTATGACGAGTTTTTTCAACATGTGGGATGAACATGTTTGAAAACCATTGGTAAAAGGATGCTTCCTCCATCCATCCATTTGCAGTAGCGGCATACATGGTGCCTGGGTACTGTTCTTTCGGAATCCAACGAGGCTGCACACAGAGACCTTTGAAAACAATAAGAGGAGGAAGGCAGTCCCCGTTAGCCGAGACACAGGCGAGGACTGTGGTTGAGTCTCGTCCCGAACCATCGGACACTCTATTGAGGGCTTGACCTTTGGCACCAATTGCTCTCAGCCGGGATGGATCAGAGGGAAAGCCAGTCTCATCAGTGTTGAAGACCAAACATGCAGTAGCCTCCCTTACAGAATGTGCTTCATGCAGCGCCTTCAAAGATGCATAGAAATCATAAACCACAAAAGGATCTCTGGCTTGCTTCCTGGCCTTTTGGAGATGTTCGGGTTTTTTTAAAGAAATTTTCGGGTTGCGCCGCATGAAAGCTTGGTACCAGTCTTCACCAGGTTTCCCATCTATAAACCTTGTGCTCATTCCAGCAGCTTGAATGTACTCCTGCACAAGCTGTTTGAGCTCTACTTTATCACAAGGATAACCCATTAGTGCCCTGGCTATCAAACACTGCACGAGGGTCTCTTCATCCTCCCTCGTTAGATCAGTTGGCCTTCCTGCCCCCAGTTTATTAATATCAGTTTTCCTACCTTTTATGCGATTGAAAAGGACCGTTTTTGGGACGCCATACTCCACAGCAGCAGCCTGGTATGTTAAATTTCCATTGAGAATATCGTGGACAGCTTGAGCCACATCGTCCACAGTATAGGATGGCGGAGGCTTCTTTCTGGTGTATGTTCTTGGCATCCTTGACGTCACTGTAACGTAAATTACCAATGCATATCGTTATACTGCCAAAAACAGCCTCCATTAGCATTTTTGTTTGAGGGAAAAATGTTCCAAATTTCGTTCCCAATTACCCCTGAGGTAAAAAACTCAGGGGTAATTGGGAATGTCTATCTGCAGGGTAGTAGAAAATGTTTTAGCCCAAAATTGATATCCACAGAATGAATAGACTATTTAAGCATGAATAATTAACTATAAAAAGTTCTTACCTCTTGAATTTGTAACCAGGAGGAGCCCTCAACTTCGCGTCTGCTCATTCAGATTTCAAAACCAACTGTCCACTGTTTTTCAGCCTCAATCCACTGTCATCAGCTGATCCCCAAAAAAGGCGGGGACGCCATCAACCATTCAGTAGTGATGTTGCCTTTCAGTGTTCACAGTTGTTTAGTTCCCAGAAGCACCCCATGAGCGCTAAATGTGCTTGTTCCCAATTACCCCTGATTCCCAATTACCCCACCTGACCCTACCTACATACTGAGGTACAACCTTGCCGAAGTACATTGCAGTATAATGGTGACTTCCTTTTGCTGAATATTCATGGGGGCTGTTCCCCTTTCTCTGTTCTCCAGCAGTTCATCAGCAGCCTGTCTTCGCCTTGCCAATACCAGACTATTCTGTGCTTCTTCACGCGAGACCATCACCATTTTCTGAAGGTAGGTTCCCTCCTCAGACCACCATGTGCTTTTGGATTCATTTGAGGAAGTACAATATACTGAGAGGTTAGAACAATCTTATAGACAATACCCGTTGTTTGATGCAGTTTTCTGGACTCCGCAAACCTGATTCGCACTGATCACTTTGAAGGACAGTTGTAATTTTCTGGACAACATACCGCCATCACTCGAGTACTACCATCACTTCGAAGGTAGGGATCAATAATTTAGCAGGTATTACCTACTTGTACTCCACTTATACCTTCACGAAGTTGTGACAAACGGGAAAAGTATTTTGAATTCTATTAAAAGGTTTCCTCCCCTTTTGTCTACAGTCTCCCAAAGCCCTTTCCCCTCGGAGGCGGCAAGTGTTCGTTGGATTTTCCCTTATCATCGCCCAACGCATCCTTCAACAATCAGGTGCAGAATTTCCGATTTCGTCTCTACTTATTTTCAATATAATATACCTACCAGACCTTCCATCAGTTTCTTTTCGTTTGATAATTTAAAATTAATTCACGATTTCGATTTTATGTGAGGGTGGCCACTCATCGGAGAAATTTTGTTTAGGGTGCTAAGTAGGTTTAACGCACACCTGGTATTTGCTTGCACCCATCAGGCATTGGGTACCGGACTCGCCCCATGCTTTCAGGTACCTATCTGCTATTCATGAGAAGGATTTAAAAAAAATATTTATTTGATTTCTGAAGTTACTTCTATTTTGTAAATAAAAATATGTTGCCTGTTAACTATCAAATTGGGCTTTAGTTTCATAATTATTGTTGCCCCCCCCCCCCCCCCCCCCTTTTCCAGCTGTATCTGGCCGAAAAAATAAAATAAAAATAAAATTATATTGTGGCCGACAAGCACTCATAGTTGGTGCATTTATGAAGTAGTCACTACAAGGTGGCACAAGGAGGCGGACGAAGCTTTGGAGAAGAAGGTTCTCAATGCTGCCAACAACCCAACATTAGAAATGGCAAACCTTCGTGGCAACCTTCAAGAACCGTTGCAGTGACCTTCCCCTCGGTTGTAGGACGGGGATTTTTAAAATTTATTCACAAATTTGCGGTTCCATCCATCCATCCATCCACTTGGGTTCTGTGAACAGTTTAAAGTGATGCACTAGCGCTCCAAGCGGGATATGAGTTGAACTAACCCGCAATTTACCAGATATGTAATTTCTATCGGGAACTCGGAAATTCAAATTTCACAGACGTTTCTGCCTATACTTTCCGACATATAAACACCTCATTATGTGGTAAATGAGTGTTAATTTCCGCTATTGAACAGAGTTTGGCAAAATAAAAATGAGAATTTGTAACACGAAAATTGCCCACTGGTGTGTTAACTCAAGAATAACTCTACTGGAGAATGCCTTACAGTATTAACGTTGAAGACTAATTTAGGATCAAGGAAATTAGTGACAGTGATCATCATACCCTCGCAGATCTCTCCATGGTGTAGTCAAGACCAGAATGTACAATATCCTTTTCGCTAGCACCAGCAATCTTCTTCTGGAATGATTCTGAAGGAGTAACTGGGATACGTCCTCCAACACGGCCAAACCGCCTCTCTAATGATTCTTGAACGGATTCTGAAAAATGGGATAAAATGAATTGAGAATCATCTAGTACACCGAGTTTCGCATCCGACAAATGGGGAATTTGGGGCAGTTCTAAACTCGGGTTTTGACAGCAAGTTTTCCTCACGAATCTTCATAGTGACTACCCCTTACGAATCGGGCACAAAAAGATCCAAGAATGTCACTCACGAGTCAACATGAATCAAGAGTGAGCGGTTAGCTGTCGCAAGGCAGTCATGGAGAGAGTGACTTCGTTAACAATACTTGTTCCTTACCATGCATTAGCAATATATAACTGTGTTTGCAATAAAAAAAAAAAATCGTGAAGCGACGCACACACCGCTGACCGCTGGTGGGTCAGGAGGTTTTTCGTCAACGAATCCAGTATGGCAACACACTTATTCGGGAGACGACAGTCGATGATGTAGACCGAACAATCAGAAATTTCACCAGAATGTCCATGGAGGAGTTTTCAGAGTCGATTCTGTGATTTTCATAATTTGGCTCATCTCCTCTTTTGTTTTTATTCCTACAATTTTTCACCCTATATAACAAACGATGATTTCCATAAAATTCAATTAAACGAATTGATCGTTTATAGTTAATCCACACAATGCGAGTATTTAATACGAATCAACTTTGATGCGTACAGTTTACCAAATAGAGGGCGGACGAGGGTGAGGCGGCCTACCAAATCTAGCGGAGGGGCGAGGATTTGGTCTAAAACCTTCGAGTTTTGATTCGCGAAGCTGCCTCCCGAGGAAAACTCTCGCTGTCTATACCCGCCAGTATGCAAATTCGACGACTGGTTGAAAAGTGCTCGTACCAACGCAATGCTTATGAAGAAGTCTACTAACTACATTACTCATGAGAATCAGCATGTACCCATTCTAATAATTAATAAACGAGGAAAGCTCCAAAATTCTCTTGTTACCCACACTTAGCAAAAGAACATCTACGGCAAATTTTATTATTTTCCGTCACTGTTGAGTCTCCACTGCGTTGGGAGAATTATTCACATCTTAAAAACATCACAATTTAAGCAGGTTCAAGCACCTAATACAGAGTCCCCACCAAAGACCCATCCAAGTACTCGACGTTGAGAATTCTCTAGATAGGACGATTCTGTGTGATCTTAGCAGATCCACATGTATGCATTTAATATCAATATTAAATATCTAGTTTCTCTATAATTAAAACTCAAGCAATGTTGTTTGTATTCATTACGATTGTTGTTCAAAAATCACCAACAGTTTGACAAGACTGAGACACCTCTGATTACTTCATTATTTGTCGTGAACATTCAAGAACATTTCAATTGTAAGGCAGGTCCTCGAAATGGATTTTTAAAATGATTGGTAAAATGGAAGTTAGCCATATCACCAGAAATTTTCAGGCAATTTACTCGATTCATCAGTTCACAAACCGCTCCCAATGGGAAACAAAACTGCCTCCAAGTCTTGTGACATTTACCTTATTGCACAACTTCTATTGCGATAAATGCTCCTGTCGTTTGGAATCAGTCAAACACAGTCGCCAAGATCATTTTAAGTATACCTACTCAACTGCCTCTCGTTTGCATATCTTGTCCCTAAACCTTGGTACCAGAGAAACACTCTATTCGGAGTTACTCCAGAAGGTCATAAATGTCAGCGGCTCAAAACCAATTGCGAAAAATCCTTAAAATCCTTTTGTCGTTAAGCCACTTAGGAAGCAAAAAAATTGCAGTTACCAAGGAGATGGTAGTTGGATTCCCTCTCGTATTTGAAGGTGAGACGACCGTACGACACGTGGTTAAGGTTTTTCAACCACTCAAAGAAAGATACTGTGACACCACCCGCGTTGACGAAAAGGTCAGGAATGATGAGGATGTTTCGTTCGAGGAGGATTTTGTCGGCAGCGGGAGTCGTAGGGCCGTTGGCAGCCTCGGCAACGATCTGAAAACCAAACACGAATATAATACATTCCGGAGATTACGGTGAGACTGCCCCTACAAAGACTGCCTGAGACTACCAAGAGCTGGTTGCTAGGAAACGGGCTCGTAGAGACGAGTTAAAATGAATAGGTGTGCAAGTGAAAAGGGCTGAAAGGCTCCACGCCTCGTTACAGAATGGTAACCATTATCCAGGGACTGATGTAAAATTCCTTCGTCCTACAACCTCAGGTAGGCATTCAATAGGCCCACACACAGTCCCTGAGAATGAAAGGTCCCAACTACCACGGAGAAATGCTGCAATCTGCGCGAAATATTTATTCTGTAAAACACATTTCTTAGATGTGCCGCAGGCTCCTTTACGAGCCACGTGTGGGACTGTGGGTGCGTGAGACTAGTGTTACTGTGTTACTACGAGTTGAAATACACAAGGGGTTCTCCTACAAGACGAATGAATATTATTCATATAAAAAATACCTTGGCTTTAATTTTAGGAGCGTTTGCCTTGGTGATGACCTTCTCGGTCGCAGCAGGAATGAGAATGTCACATTCCTCATACAGCAGGTTCTCGCCTTCATAGGCCTTGGCTCCGGGAAATCCGACAATGGTACCCATTTCAATTCTGTAATCTTCCAAAGCCTTGGGGGAAGAGAAATGGATTAGCAGGAAAATTCGTTAATGAAAGGTACTCGACACTCTATTTTTACATGAAAACAGAAGCTATAATTTTCAAGTTATCATACAACTCAAACTTCCGTTTTCATTCAATAGTTGAATGAATAGATTTAACATGGATTACTGGAATAAACGTACTTTGGGGTCGATTCCGTCAGGGTTAACAATGCTTCCGTCGCGTTCGATGACACCAATACAAACGGCACCTGCTCTCGTGAGGTACCTCATTGTGTGGAGACCGACGTTACCGAAACCCTGTAACAGAGTATTTATAGAGTACCTACTTTAAAAACGACACCAGGCGTAACTTATTAACAGTCGCACTGAAATTTACGGTTTCCCTGGATCACGTATTTGACGTCGCTCATCCTTTACCTTCATCCACCTTGACCTTTACCATCATCGTGAATGTATTCACGACTAGTCAGTGGAAGTGTAGAACCATTTCATGAATTTTCTCCTAACTGTAAGTAGACAATAACCTCACTGAACTATCGCACTGTTTATTATTTATTCATTATTTATTATTTTTTTAAATGAAAGTAGATTCCATCCTGAGAATTTTGACACCAACCGCACTTCTCTACGATAAGTAGTTTTAATTATACGATTTTCCAAAGTTTAATATAAAAGTGACGTTATTGAACCCCTCCCACCTGGGCGGGTCCCCATACCCGTGTGACGTCACTTGTGCAAACATCATTCGTCATTCAGAAAAATAAATAAAAGTAAATTTTTCAGGCCCACGGGTAATGATAATTGTTCACTTTGTAGTTGGATCTACTTGTTATGGAGTTTTAATTCAATAAGGAACGGAAGTTGATCGGACTTTGGCGCTTTTGACCTCAGAATCAGACTCTGCATCCTTGAAAGCCCCTGTATCCCAATTTTCAGTCCAGAAATCCGAGCAGTTTGGCGGTAATGAGCTAAAGAAGAAGATCGTGACGTCGTCTGATATGTACCTATCTCCCTCTCAAGGTAGGTTCACATGGAGGGGCAATGCCAGGCGGCAATCCGGTATGGCAAATCGTTCTTCAATAATAATGGCCAACACAAAACGGATTATTGCAACGCAATGCCATAGATACTATATCAAAATCTCCTGATATTTTCCACTGTCGGATCCGTTGCCGTATCTGCGCAGAGGTTACTGCGCACACCTCTCCTGTTTGGTTGTTCAGCCATATTGGAATTCAACATTCCTGGTTGATTTTGCCGGTTTGATTTCCGGTTATGATTCTGCTTCCATGTGAACGCCTCTGCGGCAAAAATTCGGCAACTGTGTTGGCATACCGGACTGCCGTCCGGAATCGCCCCTCCATGTGAACCTAGCTACACTCGGTTCCTACGTACGGGAGCGAGAGATACCAGATGACGTCGCACGCTTTTTCCTTCCCTTCTTCTGGAAGGTGCTAGGTCGACGAGTAGGTCCACCTCCGTTGGACCAACAATTTTAAGCAATAAAAATTATGCACATTTCCTCATTCTAGATAGCTTCCAAGAACAATGTACAAAAATGGCTCAGTACAGCAAATGCATTGGTCCTATAAGGAATATGTAGCTCATTCCTTCAATTCGCCTATCCCTCCTCTTTCAACTGCATTATCCCACAGACCAGAGCTGGTAATGCATCGCGATCCAGCCTCTGGTGATCCCAAAGAACAAACAAGGAATTATTAGAAGAACTCGTTCTTTTATGTTCGAAACATACTACTAAAACTAATACAAACTAATGATGAATCAGGCGAACCAGGAGAAATGCCTGGGTAAGCTGAGTAGAACTCAAGAAGCTTCAAACCTGAACAATGAAAGATTTGCCACCCCAACCAGGGGTGGTGCCAATCATGCCCATGTAGTTCGCCTCCATAATGAAATTTTCCAGTCCGTGAAAGACACCTCGTCCAGTGGCGGATATCCTACCGTGGATACCTCCTTGGTTGATCGGTTTGCCCGTTACGCAGGCGTGAGCGTTGATGTCCAAGTGCCCTGCAACCCAAATTGAAATCGAAGAGTACATATCGATGCAAGACAATCAATCAGAAAGGCTATGATGAATCGAAACACTAGGTACGCTTGCAACATTTTGCAACTTTTCGAGTGACCACCGATTGAGACATAATTTATAAGGATTTAGCTACGTTAAGACATTATAGGTATGTACCTACATAATGAACCATCTTATGAAAATTAGCAACAGAAGGGGGGATAAGCTGGGGTAAGATGTATGTATTCACTTTTTAATCAATCTGTAAGTAGTATAGTTAATGACGCAAAAATCGATTCGTATTTGAAACCAGATACACAAAATGATAATGTCTATATGTAGTCGAATACTTCCAGGGATCGTATATCATTCGTCGTCGTCGTTTGTCACTGGGGAAGTTTTCCTCAGATAATGCATCCAACGGAATAAGTTTTAGCATAAGAAGATCGAGCTTGAAACTCCTGAGACCAAATCGATGCCATATTTCTAAAATATTTACCACAAAACCAGTCCCGCATCTTTCCATAACCCCAAACCTACAAGCATCTAATATTCGATAGTAAAATGTTCACATTAGGAACTAACAGGAACAAAAATCCAAGTTCCAAGTGCCTTACGTCTGCTGTTGCATGAAGACGGACATATTCGACTGCAAAACGTTACTTACATGCATGTAAGTATAAATGCACAGTTGAACGAATTTTCGTCGTTACCATTCCATCATTTGGAAACCTAGAACTACAAAATTATTCGGAAATATTGACTTGTTGATCATGAGCGGCACATGCGACTTGTATTCACCACTGCTCCTCATATAAACATTTTCTGAACTTATATTTATAGGTTGTCGACTAATAAAATGTAATAACGACACAGGAGCAGGTTGAACGACTTTTGCAGCTTTAAAAAAAGAACAACTACAAGAAACGTCTCCTCTGTTCGACGCAGGTATGATCCTGACGGAAACGTGGTTGTTACGACGCAACAGGTATAATGCATTACAATATGTAGCAAATACAAGCCAGAAGAAGTCTACGAACACCTGCACGTTTCGACTGCCACTATGGATGTACATGACATGTTCTTTTGACCAAATTCCAAATTGCACCATCCCAATAATGATGAAAACTTTGATTAGATTATGAGGATGCTGTAGGCAAACGTAAGCCTGACAAGCCTTCACTGAGAGTAACTAAACGACTGTACCAGGACGATTGGACTGTCAGCCTCTCCCCCGAATAGAAGAAGAATCTTTGATAGTTTCCCCTCAGCAGTAGGGGCGAAACGCGAAATTAACCTACGGTCGAGGAGGCTACTACTGAGGTTGATCGAGTAAGACAATCAGAAACCTTAAAAATGTACTACGCAGAATCCTAAGTCGTGTGATTATTTATCGATGCTTACACACCAGGATTAGAAAGGGCAATAACCTGTTGGAAGGGGAGGGGGGAGGGGAGATTTTTCCCTGAATTTCATTTTGCATCAATAATTGATGGGAAAAGAAATTAATGGGATCTGGTTCAGGGGTTGAGGGTGAGGAGATTGTTTCATAATTTTTGTTGTACATTTTTGTTGAACTTACACCAATTTAGTTTATTTCGTTTTATATTTTCCCTTCTTTCTATCTTCATAAATGATAAAATGATTATTTATCGTCATAATACATGAATGTACACAATGAGGATCAAACCTCTTCAGGGATACATTTGCAAGTTATAGAGATTTAATGTTATACAGGAAAAAAAGGAAAGTTGAAACTTTATATGCATAGCAGGTATGTATTTGGGCAAGCAGTAGGTAAGCAGCGCCACCACAGCGTTCACTTCGATTAGGTACAAGTGGACCTGCAGTAGCTGCTGTGCTACTGTCGTTGTACCAAAAATATAAATAAAAAGTACTTAACTGTATTTAGTGACAGTCCCACATACTGCACATTTGGAATAAAAAGAAACAGAAACCTTTTTATTCCAAATGTGCAATATGTGGGACTATCTACCGCTAAATTTAATTATTTTTTATTCATATTTGTTATACTTCGACAGTAGTACTATCCACTTGTACCTAATCTAAATGAACGCTTTGATAATGCTAGTTACCTACTACTATATAAGACTGCTTGCCCAAGAACCTGGTAAGCATATAAAATTTCAACTTGACTGACGATGAATGGACCTCCATCCTATATAACATTTCATCTATACAACTTGCAAATATATCCCTGATGAGGCCGCAACAGGCGAAAGTGGTTGGATGAATTAAACATTTATGAGGAACAAACCGATCTACAATCTCCTCACCCTCAACTCCTGAGCCAGTCTCACTGAGCGGCTATTACTAACACAGTAATTACTAACACGGGTTCGTAGAACTACCCACTGTTTACCTGGTTTCCGAGATTACCTACCTCCGAACGTATGACGCCACATATGGTTCGTTCCAGCCGCGCGATTCATGAACTCGGGTTCGGAAGAGTTCACCGACCAAGTTCAACTGAATCTGATGAAGTGGGTCCTGAGTTCATGAATCCGACGGCTGGAACGCCCAAAACTGAAGAGACGCCGTTAACACGCCTAAGAAGAGAAAACAGCCAAATACTGCCCACACGTCTGGTTACGCCGAGTTAACTGGAAGTGAACTCACTTCTCGTTGGGTTCAGTTGAGTTTCATGAACTCGCCGAACACGAGTTCATGAACTCACGCTGTTGGAACACAGTTCACAATTTTCACATTCATTTTAAACACTAGGACAGAACACACGCACGAGAAAATATAGAAAAACGGACGGGGCAGTGAAAAACGGACGGTTTATAGGAACAACACGTTGATACTGATTTGTGAAAAGGGAAGATCGACCTAGTGATGCTACACGGTCAGAGGGCACAGGCTAGAGATAAACACGAAATGTCCGGACTGACCGCCCGGAGTGGGTTTGTCGAAACGAACTGCAAAGCTGCTCTGCCACTGTGCCGAAACGAATTCTCAAATATGTTTCGCTTCGACAACATGTTTGTCGAAACGATGTGCGCCCCGGCGAACTGAGTTCATGAACTCTATAACGGTTGGAACGCGTCATCTCCACCATCTGCCCTGCGCGTGGTTTCTGCACCAAACTTCTTCATTAATTCGGCGCGGATGGAACAAACCTATAATGAACATTGAACGTTGGATTTCACCAAAAACCCTGCATAGCTGTCCCGCACGTACGCGGCTGCGCTCCTGCAGCATTTTTTCCCGGGTTCTCAAACCGTTTTTCAGCCCCCTACCCCCGATGACGATGTCTGTTGTATACCAACACACCTCAATCTCCTTCTACTACTTGGACTTGTAAGCATTCAACCAAGGTTTTCACTGGTTTTTTCGATGGTAGGACATCATGAGGCGCTCTTTCAACGGTGACGTCAACCCTAAAGCGAAATAGGTACAACCTCATCTCAATCTCTACTTTGTCATGAGGGAAGAGTGAGACCAGCCGCCATATAGCATAGTTTTCCCCCTCCCCCAGAGCTCAAGAAAGGAAGGATGAGGAGTGTGACGACCCCATGGTAAGACATTGGTTATATTATTAAGATTAAAATTAAAAAATGGGTATAGCCCATTCAATCAACAAGGTAGGTACTTCTGGTTATGATGCAATTCAGCCAACTGGACTGGTTTAGAAATAACATTCATTCTCCCTTGAAGGAACACCCTGCAACATTACCTGCATACAATATTGTTGTGAACCTTTTTAATCAAATTCACCACCAGTCACCATCAGCCCATCACCACCAGTCATTCATTCAGTCACCATTTTAATCAAATTCTATTCTACTAACCCTTAGACAGAAACAGTAAATTCAAGACGAGACACAGAATTCACAGGTTTTATTCGATGCATCCAAAATCCTCGGTATCGCATGATTATAACAACAATGGTCAACACCTAATATGTAGGCAACTCCCTAACAATAAGTACACATTAATATGACTACTCATCCAAGTCAGTCACCATCCAGGCAGTAAGTTCTGGGGGTATAACTTCTAACAATGGCACAAGTTAGAAGTTGGAACAGTTGCAAATCAAGCGGTGAACCAACACAGAAACCCAGAACGAACCCACTCATTAGACGTCTATTCATGCTCCCCTGCGAGCAAATAGCCGTGAAATACATACCTGCTCCCGTCGTGAAACTTTATACGAGGGGCTACAAGAGGACTGGATCAGAACGAGGAACACAAGGGGGTGGATGTTTCAACGACAATTCCTCGACTTTCAACACAATTTTAAAGTTGGCTCAGCAGAAAAACGTGTCTTTTTTTATAGAAGGATTTTACATAACTTTTCCCAAGACGCTATGTAAACGCGCAATAATAAAATCATCGGAGTATTTCATGTAGTACAAACGTCTGCTTGACCACATCAGCGTAACTAATATAACTGCTCTTCTCGGCATGGAAGAGAATGTACTTATCTATCTTGCTTGAGTGAATCTTCATTATGAGTAAATTCGGACATTACTTACCAATAGTTTTCGAGTAAGTGTCGGCGATCCAAGACATCTCTCTCTCACCAGTACCCATGTCCGGGGCAGGTACGTCAACACCGGGTCCTTGAAAGAATGAAAGCAAATGATGATTCATTTGAGGGAGTTAAGGAACAAATACGTGACCTCAGGATGTCTTGTAGGTACGTTTGGTGGTACATTACAAAATTTGACTTATGAGGAACAACTCGAGTATCCAGTAGTAGTATCCATTCAAACGTATCCAGGTGAGTAAAACACACAAGACAGTTTGTAAGGCAGATTGAAAGTTAAGGAAACATTTTTGTAAAATTACTACCAAGATATGAATATCTTCAATGATACTGATACAATGATACTCTTCGGTTCAAATTTCAGGGCCTACTGTGACTGGCTGGACGTACAACGCTCCGAAGGTCTCAAAAACCCCTTCAATATCGGAATCAATTTCAAAACGTCACAAAAACCATACACTTCCAATGAAAGATTTCCATATACGGCGTTTTGAAAATTTCTGACAGTAACGCCGAGCTTCGTGGACCAACTAGGACCTCAAATGGGAGCTACAAACCGAATTTCATTAATTTTGGTTCATGGTTCTTATGGGACGTGCCGCCTACGGCGGACGGACAGAATATTTTCTTTTATTATTCTGTGAATAACAAACATATGTTTTCGCTCAGCAAACAATTTTTCGAGCACCCCTCAAAAAAAAAAAAAATTGTTTCACGTTGCAAGGTGCGTAGATTCCAAAAAAAAAACGCTGCAAACGCTCGCATGGGTTTATTATTTTACTGGACATACCTAAAGGAATGTTGGCTGTTCATTTATTGTTTCTTTCATGTGCAATAACTGAAATAGCTGTTTTTGATGGTTTTTACCAACTTTGGCCCACAAAATCACGAATTAGGTAGTCTCCCATTTTTTACAAACTATCTTTGATCATTAATGGTGCCACTCAATTGTCTTGATTCACCTGTTAATACTACTTCTAGTATTATTATACAAATTTATGGTGATTTCAATATCCCAGGTTTTCGACTAATAAAAAATGAATTTTGGGAGCTGAACTTCCGTTACAACCTCAATTTTTCACTGTTTGGTGAAAATCAGTTTCAGCCTTAAATGTCCTCAAGTTTTGGTATAAAGCCGTCATTCTTTCTCACACAGGCTCCATTTGTGTCCTAGTTGTGCACCGAAGCTCGGCAGCCCGATCGTAATACACCCAGGGGTGCTAAGGGTGAAAACGCTGTTGTTACACAACGGTTTATTATTTACCTGTATAAATGCCGCTTCTACTTCCCCCACTGTTTTCTCTGGTCAATACCCTCGTGTGCCCCCCCCCCCCCCCCCCCCCGGGAAGCCCTAAATCGAGTACTGGAGCCGGCCCGGGAATTACTGTTTCATAAAAAATGCGTGGGATTCAATAATTCAATAATTAATTATTTGTTGTAATTCATGAAGCATAACGTTTATTCAAGTTCCAAAAGTAACTATCATAGAAATCCAAAAGAGCCATCATTTTTCAAATGAATTGATATCACAGAATAAGCAATTCGACTTCATACAGCCATCCGTGATTATAATGAGGTGTTCCCTAGCAATGATACATATCTGGGCCGGACTTATACCTTCGGTGACCATGGGTTCTCCTTTTGGGAGTACAGGTCCTACTTTTTGAGGTTGGGTCCTCCCATATTTTTGAACTCGTCAAAAGGAATATAAGGTCCTACTTTTTTGAAATGGTACTCCGAAGGTCCTACTTTTATAAGCTGTACGCCAAACTCATATATTTTCTATCAACATCGATGTAAATAACATCGAGATCTATATATAAACATAGATGTTTTCCACTCCATTGTAGAAGAAGAGTGAAGGCGAAGAAGAAGCAGCACTTTTGCCATCAAGGTGATACCACGCAATCATCCGGCAATGTGATAATCAAGGAGAGTTTTTGTTCCCTTATTTCCCTTATTTTTCACCCCCTTAGAGATGACTGACAGTGACGCCGAACTTCGCGGACCAACTAGACCCAAAATGGGACCTACAAGCCAAATTTCATTGATTTTGGTTCATGGTAACCAAGAAAAGCGTGAAGGACGGCGTACGGCCGACGGACAGAAATTTTTAAATTCCATTTTCGGATTCTACATCCCATGAAACGAAAACCATCAAGGTTCTTCACTGAAAATAATAAACCAAATGGGTGTGAAAATAGTGGTTTCGTGGCTTTTTTGAGGTTTTAGTGAACAAGAGCTTGAGGGACCGTTTTTCCTCTTTTTTTAGAGCGAGAAGACCGAATATGAAGAAGATATTTTTGACCGAAGAGTGAAGAATTGAGTTCGCAAAGAAGGTTTAGCTCCCAAAATTAATTGTTCATGAGTCAAAAACCTGGGAAATTGTCTGAAATCACCAAAAGCTTGTACAACAACACTAGAAGTCCTTAACAGGTGAGACAAGATAATTAAGTGACACTACCAATGATCAAAGATAATTTGTAAAAAATAGGAGCCTAATTCGTATTTTGGGCGGCCAAAATTGTGGTGAAAACCATCAAAAATAGCTATTTTAATTATTGCACATGAATGAAACAATAAATGAACAGCCATGTAGGTACGACCGAAAGAAGATTAATAAATCCATGTGAAAAGGACATTGTAGCGTTTTTATTCCATTTTCGGATTACATGTGTATGTATCTTGATCCTTGAAAAGCAAACATCAAATTGTGAGGGTTGTTTAAACTTCTTTTCAAGCTCAGTTCCGAAGGTTCATCACTGAAAATAATAAACCAAAATCAGATTCAGCGACCAATTCTTTCTTCGCTTTCCTTTAGGGTAAGTATATCAAAGAGAACCCACTGACACAGTGATTTTGTAATACAAAGAAGTGCAAAAAAGCTGTGCCTTCATCTAAATGTATAAACGCTGCTAAGTCCTTGTCACATGGGTTTATTATTCTATTGGAGATACCTACAGAAACGTTGGCTGTTCATTTATTGTTTCTTTCGTGTGCATAATAAAAATAGCTATTTTTGATGGTCTCCACCAATTTTGGCCGCTAAAAACTTGAATTAGGCTCCTATTTTGACAAATTATCTTTGACCATTGATAGTGCCATTTAACTGTCTTGGTTCATCTGCAAACACTACTTACAGTGTTATTATACAATTTTTATGGTGATTTCAGGCGGTGCCCTAGGTTTTTGACTCATAAAAATTAATTTTGGGAGCTGAAACTTCGTTAGAGCCTCAATTTTCCACTCTTTGGTCAAAATCAACTTCGCATTTGTCTCCTCTCCCTAAAAACATGGAAAAAGTTACCTCACTAGCCAAGATTTCAAAGACTTTAAAAATACCGAATTTTGCACAAAAATGTTTCGATGTATTCCGATCGGGCTGCCGACCTTCAGAGCACAACTAGGGTCCAAATGGAGACGGTGTGCGAAAGAACGACGATTTTACACCGAAATTTGAGGTAAGCTTAAGGCTGAAACTTTGATAGTAGCTCAATTCTTTGCTCGTTGGTCAAAATCCACTTCATATTCGGTCACTTCGCCTTAAAAGACATGGAAAACGATACCGCACAAGCTCATGTTACTAAAAGACAAAAAAAAATATTTTTACACCCATTGCACCATTAACACCCTTGGGTATATTCCTATCATGCTGCAAAGTTTCGGGACACAACTAGGACCCAAATGGAGCCGGTGTGCGAAAGAAGTAATTTTTTGGACAGAAAATAAAGGGTATAGATGATATGGTGTACGGCTGACGGACATTGCAATTTTGGAATCCCGCGCACCATGAAACGTGAAAGAACAACTTTGAGGGGGTGTTCAAGAAATGTTTGCTGAGCAAATACGTAGGTGTGTTACTCACAGAATAATAAAACAAAAGAGACCCACTGCTTGACCACAAAACAAAATAATGACTATATCACTGTACGGATCTAATATAAGTTACGAAAACTTGCATTACCTACCAATGAATCCCTTTTTGGCGAGCTCGAGGGTGAACCTTCTGGTGATCTTCTCCAGTTCATGCTCGGTATAGTCTCTGGGGTTGATCTTGATGCCACCTTTGGCGCCGCCAAAAGGCACATCGACGCAGGCGCACTTGAAGGTCATGAGAGCGCTCAAGGCTTTCACTTCGTCTCTCGAGACGTCAGAAGAGTATCGGATACCTGTAAAAATAAGTGGTTTGAAACATCAGGTCAACTGAGAGCTATCTATGAATTACATAGACTAGGATCCCGAAATTGTTTAATACAAGACCATACAAGCGAATTCCTCACTGTTCTGAGCGAATTCCTAACAACACGGTACATATTTATGTTACATTTGGGAACAACAGGTGTAGATGTAACTGGTGGGATAATTTCAAAGAGAAATTGCAGTGATTTATCACAGAAAGCAATTGGAATTAAGGTTCACTTCAGGGAACAACTTAATCTACAGGGAGTAAGGGAAGTAGAGGTCCACACTCCAAGGCTGGATTCTACAACTAATTTCCAACAAAAAGTGTTTTGTGTGAAAAGCAATTTTCTCCAAACCCAACACTGCACATATGATACTACGGATCACTTCTGGGAACAACTTCATCTACAGGTTACAGGCCCACACTCCAAGATCAGATTCTGCAACTATTTCCATCAAAAAGTGTGTCGCATCAATTTTCTCACCCGACCTCCCCCAACCACATTTCACGAGTTTGTGACCAATCAAGATTTTCCCCATGTTTTCGCCCTTGTGACTAAAATGGTCATAACTTCCTTTTGGTACTAAGCCAAAATAAAAACGCTGCAAAGCCCTCGTCACATGGATTTATTACTATAATGGACAAACCTACAGAAATGATGGCTGTTCATTTATTGTTTCTTTCATGTGCAATAATTGAAATAGCTATTTTTGATGGTTTCCACCAATTGTGGCCCCCCCAAAAACACGAATTAGGCTCCTATTTTTGACAAATTATCTTTGATCACTGATAGTGCCATTTAGTTGTCATGATTCACCTGTCGATACTATTTCTAGTGTTATCGTGATTTCAGACAATTTCCCAGGTTTTTGACTCATAAAAAATTAATTTTGGGAGCTGAACCTTCGTTACAACCTCAATTCTTCAATCATTGGTCAAAATCGACTTCACATCCCCCCCCCCCCTCCACCACATTTTTCACCCATAACACCCTTGGGTATATCCGATGTGCTGCAAAGTTTCGGGACACAACTAGGATCCAAATGTGTTCCCAAAAGGGGACCCAAACTGTGTGCGGAAGAACGACGATTTTGGACCAAATTTTAACGTAAATCTAAGGCTGAAACTTCGTTAGAACCTCGATTTTCCATCCGCAGGTCAAAATAAACTTCATATTCGGTCTCCTCGTCCTAAAAACATGGAAAACGATACCTCACAAGCTCATGTTACTAAAATACCAAAAAAACCCCATTTTTCATTCATAACACTCCTGAGTATACTCCGATCGGGCTGCAAAGTTCCGGGACACAACTGTGATAGATCATGTGATCGCGTTGTTATGTTGATATGTTCCTAATAAACAAGTTCAATATTCTTCTAGCAATCCAAGTGTACCGACTTATTACAACTTAGGGAACATTACATGGCGCAGTCGAAGTAGATATGACGAAGAAAACGAAGGCGGAGCAGAAGCTGGATGAGCGGTTGGCTCCAGTGGAGTCCGCGATACAGGATTTCAAAAGTCAGTTGGAATCGTTGACTCGGGCTATCGTGACAGCCACTACAGGCCAAATACTGATCCCACAGAGCCCTGCAGTCCTCAGGGATCAGTCGCAGCCTGAAAGGTCCAGCCCACCGAAACCCCGTGGGAATTTCAATCCTGAAACAGCTGAGGCCCCTACATCGGTCATCGAGGAGGTAAGAAGCGTAACACTGTCAGGAATCCCGAAACCGGAACAACTCGAGGAGTCCTACTCGTTCGCACAGTTCAAAGACTGGCATCGGCGGTATGTGAACTTCCTGACAGCCCAAGGTGCACACAGAGCGCCGAAAGAACAGACCAATGCTCTTCTCTTTTCTTTCCTAGGAAAGGACATAACAGATGCATTGAATCTAGTGTTAAAGGTTCCATTCGGGACTGATTATAATGTAGTTCTGGAAGAACTAGACCAATATTACCGGAGAAAAGAAAACGGTAGAATTAGAAGAAGCCAATTTACGAAACGAAAGCAAGAGGAAGGAGAAAGCTTCATGTCGTTTTACCGTGAGAAAACAAAGCTATTCCAAATATCTGATCCTTGTCCTCACTGCCATGAGCGATCCCTTACAGACTACGCCCCTTTATCCGATGTGGTGAAGATCTGTGAGGCAGAAGAAATGGCAGCTAGAGAAGAGGGCAATAATTCCCGAGTGATCTCGAAAATTTCTGAGCCACAGAAAAAGTGCCTTCGATGCGGTAACGCATGGCATCAGACCCTCAAGGAGTGTCCCGCAAAAGATCGTAAGTGCAATAAATGTAACGGACGAGGCCATTTCCCCAACTTTTGCAGGTCTAAGAAAGCCGTATGAAGGGAGGATCTCTGAACGAAGAAGCGTACAATGCCGGGTTATTGGAGTTCCGGAACACCCCTAACGCCAATGATCGGTCCCCCTCACAGGTGTTGTTTGGACATCGTCTGCGATCTTTGGTACCGGCGCACTACCAGTCGTTTGCAAAAGAGTGGCAGAGAGCACCTGACGGGCAAGAGATCGCAGACAAGAAGTTGAAGGTCGCAGAAAGGTACAATTTAAGAGCGAAGGAACTCAACCCTCTACCAGTAGGTGCTTGCGTCAGGATCCAAAATCCCCTGACAGGACGTTGGGACTTGCGCGGAGAGATTTTAGAGGAAGGGCCATACCGGAAGTATACCGTGAAATGTTCGAACGGAAAAGTATACCAAAGAAACCGCCGATATCTCAAGCTGGCAACTCAGGAGGGGATGGCTGGAAGGGCTTGAAAAGGGAGGTGTGATAGATCATGTGATCGCGTTGTTATGTTGATATGTTCCTAATAAACAAGTTCAATATTCTTCTAGCAATCCAAGTGTACCGACTTATTACAACTTAGTACAACTTAGGGAACATTACAACAACTAGGATCCAAATGTGTTCCCAAAAGGGGACCCAAACTGTGTACGGAAGAACGACGATTTTGGACCAAATTTTAACGTAAATCTAAGGCTGAAACTTCGTTAGAACCTCGATTTTCCATCCGTAGGTCAAAATCAACTTCATATTCGGTCTCCTCGTCCTAAAAACATGGAAAACGATTAACTCACAAGCTCATGTTACTAAAATACCAAAAAACCCCATTTTTCATTCATAACACTCCTGAGTATATTCCGATCGGGCTGCAAAGTTCCGGGACACAACTAGGGCTCAAATGGAGTCTGTGCGCGAAAGAACGAATTTTTTAGACTGAAATTAAAGTAGATATGGATGATACGGCGGATGGACATTGCATTTTTAGAATCTACGCACCTTGAAACGAAAAAAAAATTTTTGAGGGGGTGTTATAAAAAAAATGTTGCTGGGCGAACACATAGGTGTATTATTCACAGAATAATAAACCAAAAATGAAGGATACCATTTTAAAGATTAAATTTCGTATTACAATATGGGTCAAATACAAACGTTGGAGTTGGTAAAGTCAAAACTCGAAAAATCAGCTTGGAAAGTAAACTCGTCCTAATCCCTCGATAAACCCTCGACTGTAAAAACTTCCACGGAATCTCAAGCTTTCCAAAAGTGTGGAAATTTCGCTTGGCGAGAAAATGACGCTTGAATGCGAAAACCCGTGACGTTTTTGTGGAAATCTATTCCTCAAGCATTGACGTTTTTATCTTTCCTCAACTCTTGGTTTAAATGGAAAGCGAACAACCTTAGTTGCAGAGTCCTTTCCGGAGCTTTTCTTCTTAAATATAGTTGAAGGTAACGCTTTCGAGACCTTAATTACGGCGAGATGTAAACAACTTTCGTCGTTAAGGATGGCCCGGAACATGCCGAAGACGAGAGACCGAGATGGATTGTAAATTTCGTCCCGAAGAGGGCGTTTACGAAATGTCATCAAAATCGTTATCTCGAGATAATTGCAACACAGCCCGTTGGCGATTACAGTAGAGGATATACGAGCTTTCAGTTAACGTTAGGGATTTCTCCAGGGCATCGCTGAACCTTTCAACGCCTGGACACATGACGCACTTTCGTTTCAAATACACAGTAGGCATTATAATTTTTATAGTAGGAGGTTGAGGGATTAATTGCCGGCTGATTGAGAATGTTCATCATGTAGATTTTGGTTTCAAGGAATACCACCTTATAGCAGCCAAAGGCTATAAGGTGGTATTCCTTGAAACCAAAACCTACATGATAATTTTTATAGATGCAATTCTTATAAGCAACACAAAGTTAGAACCAATAAGTTTATAAATCAAGGATCTTTCCCTGAATAAGGAAATGAGATCAGAGGAGTGACAGAAAAATTGCTGTCTAGTGTTATCCGGCAGCGACGATCGTCCATTCCCAAATGCCCTCGAAAGACAGCTCCAAATTACTTTTGTCATCGGCAAGAGGCTTGTGGAGTCGAGAGGTCTCCAGGAAGTTAAAATAATTGGTTTACCAAGAAACTCCCAGTTCCCCAATTTCAAATTCGTTCTCGAGTCATATCGTTTAATAATACAGGACGGAATTAGGATTCATTCAGCAACCTTATCGAACCAATTCGGTGTCATCACTGTTTTCACGGCATGCGGTTAGCTCTAGATAGTTAGGTAATTACCTAGATATACCTATGAGTACTGCAAAGAGAATATTGGCGCCAATCTGTAAATTTAATATTTAGATATAAACGCAATATTAAAATATATATATATATATATATATATATATATATATATATATATATATATATATATATATATACATATTTTAGCATGGAACATGCTTTAGCCTTGGACTAACTAGCCGAAAAACGTTACACGGGATTTATCACGAATGTATTTCGTATTTGTTCTTGGTATTTATATCCTAGTTTCATAATATAACTATATAAATGAATGTTGTAAATGGATAGTAATGACGCTTGTTTGTTTGTCACTTGGTTGTAGTAAACTACGCGGCTAAAGCATGTTCCATGTTTCTTGAATTTTAGCCGTAGGCTCTAAGCAGTAAGCACCCGGGGGTCCAGGGGGCTTGCCCCCTGGCGAGGCGCGGAGCGCCAAGTTTTGTTTTTTTAAATCGACATGGTCGACACAGGAATTTTGTTCATGCATACAGATATCGTGAAAAAGTTCCTTACTGATTATTTTAATGGTATTGGACCGCAATATAAGTGCGCAAAGATATTAATCTCAGCAATATCTTGCCTTATATTATATTGCCTAAAACGTCTGCCAAGTTGGGTGGGCAGTATAGCTTCTTCACTTATTGTAACATGGACGTGTAGAATCAGTTGGTAAAAAAATGATGCGTCAAAATTATTGAATAGCGAAATAAAGTAGTAATTAACTACCTAACATGCGTTATAGGATCAAACATTTCAGCACTTCACGTTCGCGCATACTTCTTCTTCTTCTCTTGGCGCTACAGCCCACTGTGGGCCTTGGCCTCCTGAACAATGGTCCCCAGATCGTCACCCTCATCGTCCTTAGGTCATCGGTCACATCGGTCAGCCATCTTCTTCTTGGTCTTCCCCTCCTCCTGTATCCGTCGATCCGATGATCTTCCTTGGATTTCTATAGGTGGGCATTCTTTGCACGAATGCCCGATTCAGCGGAGTCTCTGAGCCTTGATGAGTGACTGGGCCTTTCATTTTCAATTAATCTGTCAAGCTCTTCATTATTTCGCATCTTCCAAACTCCTGCCACACATTTTGCACCGAAGATTCGTCTCAGGATCTTTCGCTCAAAGACAAGCAGAGAATTTTCTTCCTTTGCAGACATCGCACATGCTTCGCAGCCATAAGTTTCAATCGGCCGAATCAGGGTTTTATATAATTTTAGTTTTGCTGTCCTGGACAACAACCTAGACCTGAAAATCTTTATTGCAGCGTAGTAGGCTCTTCCCCCTGCAACTATACGCTTCTGTATTTCGTCACTAACTTTGTTCTCTTTGCTCAAGAGTGCCCAGGTATTTAAATTCAGTGACGCACTCAAAAGTCGTGCCGTTCAGGGTAACGTCCTCCGGATCACGCTGATCGGGAGCAGACAGTTTCATGTACTTGGTCTTGGAGGTACTCACCTCTAACCCAAGCTCATTCGAGTCCAGCTCCAACTGAGCAAATAGCTCCTCCAAGGCACTCAGACAGACTCCGTGAAAGGATAGCTATGTCATCCGCATATCCACACAGCTGGGTGGATCGATAAAGTATTGTGCTACCTGGATCCACATTAATTATCGCACTGTGTAGGGCAAGATTAAATAGGACGGCTGAAAGTCCATCACCCTGCCGTTGGCGCATACGCAGGCGAAAATTACGGTCGATTGCAATGAACTATCCAAGTACTATTCCTGATCGACCCTCAAGTTTGAACTCATTTCAACAATATTTAAGGTAGTTATGGCCGTTTAAAGTATTTCACGTTTGCGCATGCGCAGACGAAAGTTATAGTACAATTTCAATGATTTTGATAAGGGATTATCTTCGATCCAACCCGCCTATATCCCCAAAATTTACGCTCTCTACGACTATTTTTCGCATAGTTAAAAGAAACTAGTCAACATTTCATGTTCGCGCATGCGCAGACGGAAGTTACAGTACGATTCCAATGAAATTCGTATGAAACTGACAGACTATTATTCCTGATCGACCCTCCATATTTGAACTCATTTCAACGACATTTAAGGTAGTTATGGGCGTTTCAAGTAGGTATTTCACGTTTACGCATGAGCAGACGAAAGTTACAGTACTTTTTCAATGATTTTGGTATTCGACCATCTATGACCCAACCCGCACCTACCATCCAAATTGTAGCCCATTTCGACCATTATTTCGGGTAATCATGGGCGTTACAAGGAATTGACCACAGACAGACAGACCAAAAATGTTCGTCGATGTCTGAAAGGCAAAATGGTATTGTGGAAATTTTCATTTTGGAGGACATACTTTTTTTTTTAACTGAATCGCGAATCCAAGGCTTCCCTACCTTCGGTACTGAGGAAGCAAACATAGTTGGAGATTACCTTCTAAAATTGTGGAAATTTCTAATGCAGGAAATCGGAACGACATCCAGGTATGGAAGAAATGCAAATAATTAGACTACGAGTATGTCCAACTCAAGGATAATAATCTAGCTAAAATGGATGAACAGTTTTTTTCAATACACCTACATACTGATAAAGCGTATCAATGAATTAATGTACGTCCCACAAACATTTTGGATGAATCGTAGGGATTTCCGCAAGGCAGAAAAGAGTAGGTAGTTTATCTAGTTTTCCTTTTAGTAAAGTATGCAAGTACAGGTTTGTTCGCAGACCGCGCAGTGAAAGGCGTTGGGCCGTTCACAGTGATTCTTGGACACTCTTCTGACTGTATAGTATCCATGACCGGCAATTCGCAGTGTTTTCTAGACAATCCAGAGCCATTTTTCTGATCGTCATTCCAATCCACAGAAAACTTGGAAGACGAGAACTGGCCATGCACTGCCATCTCGATTCCCAACCATTATCAAACCCTCATCAAGATGGTAGGTACAATTGGATGGTGTAAATGGATCTCATGGTATGGTTGGAGGCAGTTTTCTATCAATCTGCCTGGAAAAGTCAGTACGAACAAACCTAATACATACATTTGGATTGTAAAGAGTAGAGGGGTGGCGCTTAGCAGATGGTCACCTTTTTTTTCAACCATCAACAGCGAGGCGCGCTTTACTATGATCCTGCCATTGAGATGATAGTTTTCTTACCGCAACAGAAGCAACTCCCTTAAAATGATTGAGCCCATAGGCTCTATAAACTTCCTTTGCAATTTTTCGCTTATAACAAAGCTAAATAAAATGACCCAATGAATTTTGACTTGTTAACGTGTCTTTTAAAATGTACCTATTTTGATGTTTCCAGGTAAAATCAATTCAAAGATGCAATCAATTCCAAACTATGTATAGAAAAAGTCAATAATGACACGTGGACTGAATGCATTACGAAAGTGGTCGCGAATAACAGCTCATAGCGTCACAGGAGGCCTGTCTCGCAGTCACAGACAATAACGTTTGCCAGAATGGTGTTCAAAATTAGGCAGCATTCCCAGGGGCAGGTTCGACAACCACTTTCGACTTCTACAATAACGCTGACGGCAAAAAAATAAAATAAAATAAAATACACAAACACGGTCATTGATGATAATGATAATATAAGAACCCGAGCGATTTGGGGGAACAGCAATGCACTACGCAGTCCTAACAAGAATGTCCGAACTAGATTACTTGAGGCTAAATGCAACGAGTTTAGTTGTAAAATCACCACCACATGGCAGCACCAAAATGAATAAATTTTATTCTACTTCTCATTTGAGAATGGAGCGATATTTCAATTCGGAAAACGGATTTCTCATCAACATTCATGTAGAATTCCGGGTATTTGGTTTAAAAAGTGAGCAACTTTTTTGCTCACTGTTCCAAAACAATTGTGTTCAAATTTTGGTCATTTTTTCAAAAAGTGGCTTAATAGGCACTTGCAATGACTCTAGAGAATACAAATTCGTTTTCAGAAATTTTCTAAATTGACCGTAGCCGTATTCTCGTTTCCAGGATTTTGGGGACAAGAGTATCAAGATCGGGAGCTTCTGACTATGTGTGGGGGTACCGAGTTCTTGGCCACCTCAGACATCCCCATTTTTCTACTTCCTGTCCTGACAGTGAATTTATAAGGCGTTTATAAGGATTAATGAGGCGTTAGTCTTGCGATTAAAACTTGCCATGTGCCAAAAATGTTTTCATGCAGCATGATCATAATTATTGGGCGTTCTTTGAAGTAACGTACTTATAATAGGTATCGAAGATGTTCTCACTGCTTTGCCAAAAAATTTGCCACCAATTCAAAATTGTTCAAACTGATGGTCAAATTGTTCTTTGCGATTAAGCTATTTTTTGACGATTTTTAACCCATAGCAAAGTAGGGAAAGAAATAATAGTGGGTTGACTGTTGAAATATAAATGTTTTCGTATCAAGTCATCGTGCTGTTCTGGTATTTGTAGTATCTCGGCGACTTTCAGCTATTAGATTTTGCTTCCTCACTACCGGAAGGTAGGGAAGCCTTGGATTCGTGATTGAGTAAAAACATTTATACCCTCCAAAACGAAAATTTCCACTACCATTTTGCGTTTCAGACATCAAGGAACATTTTTGGTTCCGAGTCTGTCTGTCTGTGGTCAATTCCTTGTAACGCCCATAACTACACGAAATAACAGTGAAAGTGGGCTACAATTTGGATGGTAGGTGCGGGTTGGGTCATAGATGGTCCCATACCAAAATCATTGAAAAAGTACAGTAACTTTCATCTGCGCATGTGCAAACGTGAAATGCTTGAAACGCCCATAACTAACTTATATTGCTGAAATGAGTTCAAACTGAGGGTCGATCAGGAATAATACTTTGATAGTTCCGCATGAATTTCATTGGAATCGTACTGTAACTTTCGTCTGCGCATGCGCGAACATGAAATGTTGACCATTTCCTTGTAACGCTTCTAATTACGCGAAAAATAGTTGTAGATAGCTGAAATGTTGAGGGCACACGCGGGTTGGATCGCTGATGGTCTCACATCAAAATCATTGCAATCGTACCGCAACTTTCGTCTGCACATGCGCTTACGTATGCACTTATTGGAATCGTACTGTAAGTTTTGTCTCCGCATGCGCGAACATGAAATGTTGATAAAATGTTGAAATGTTTGATCCTATTAAGCATGTAGGTCATTTACAACTACTATATTTATTGATATTCTATCATTTTGACTCATCATTTTTTTACCAACTTATTCTACACGTCCATGTTACAATAAGTGAAGAAGCTATACTGCCCACCCAACTAGGCAGACGTTTTTTGTATCCTTCTTTGACCGAGAAAATCTCGAATTTTACCAGCATTACCCATATATGAGAGTCCAAGGCCTCAGTATGCCTGAAGACTGGAAGAGGCATAATGGGAAAGTGAGAACCAGAAGGATGGAAACCTTTATGCAAAGCTTTTTGCTAGGAACAACTTCTATACAAATATTTATTTGTTTTCCATCCATCTCGGATGGAATGTTTGCTAAGAACAACTCCTAAACAAAACTTATCTATTTTTCATCCATCTCGGATGGAATTTTCGCTAAGAACAACTACTACACAACTATTTGTTTTCCATCCATCTCAGATGGTATACTTCAATAAAACTTTTAATAATTAGAAGGTAAAATAGAATAAAAAGCTGAAAATGTCAGGGGGCAAAACAATACTTTGTCTCCCTAAGAAGGTTGTGGGAGCAAAAAGTGAGGTATACCTAGTCCACTGGATATTTAGCATCCCTTTTTCTCCGACAAATTACAGAAACCGCTCCAAGATTAGCACTTGATCCTAAGATATTTGTTGCAAGCAGAAGTTTCTATAGGCTTTTAGTAAAGCAAGGCTTTTCGTCCGGCTGCCCTGAATGGGCTTTTTATGTCCACCACTTTTACGAATTTTCTCCCCCACATTCTGACAAACGAGTGTGAAAGGAGAAACTGGAAAAACAGGAAACTTCATTTCAGCAGGCATTATCAAATTCATGCTTACCCACGTAACCTACCGGAACTTCTACTAACAGTGTTTTTCTTAAAAAGGGGACCGCGGGCTCCTAGGGTGTAACTGAAAAAAGGTAATAATAGTAAATACAAATTGTGGAGATATTGATAAATTCCTGAATCCTCATGAGGATTCTAATACGAGTGTAACAGCAAAATGGTAAAAATATAGACAGAAGACAGGGATTTTATGCTCAATGAGTAGCAAATGATGGGCAAGGTGAGGGAGGTGACTAGGTACTATAGGCGGATCCACATGAACAATATTTAACGTGATGAAGCATGCTGTAGGGCAGAGGTTCCCAACCAGTGTGCCGCGGCACACTGGTGTGCCCTGAAGTCCCTGTAGGTGTGCCGCGAAATTTTACCGTTTTTTAAACTAGTATTTACTTTTTTAATTCGCCGTGATGATACTCCATTATTTTTTATTATTAACTCGTCTCTTTTAACACAAAATATACGTTTGTAAGTGCATTACAATTTTGTTTTCTTCATTTTCCTAATTAGTTTCCATAATGAGCACAGCATTAACTCAATGAATTATGTTTAAAAAAAATATTTTAAAAGAAAGTAACATAGTAAAAAATCACATAACAATACATTATGATTATACTCATTATATTATGGAGATTATTTACCCAAGTGTGCCGTGGCTGAACGAGTTTTTAAAGTTAGTGTGCCTCAAGCTAAAAAAGGTTGGGAACCGCTGCTGTAGGGGCTCGGGGTTTTGCCCAGAGCGGACGGCATAGTGTGCGATATGATAAAGGGACGTAGTGTAGCTCAACAAAGAAGGACGCCAGTATTAATAGCATAATATGCACCTTTTAACTGACAAGAAGAATTGCCAAAGGAATACAATGTTGGCCTCAGGACCGAATTTCAAGATGGCTAACAAGGAGACGTGGTTAAATTATGTAAGTAGGTTTGAATCATAAACCTTCACATTCTATCCATGCATAATTTATTTATTTATTTATTTATTACGGGCAAGCCCAATTACAATACATACATTAAAACCATTCTAACAGAGTGGGGTGAAGAGGGGACAACGGAATGACAATAAAACATGGAGGGAAAAAACAGTGGAAATACTTAAACAGAGAAGTGGAATAGGTAATCCTGAATAGGTACTAAATTTTCTTGTTGCTAAAACAAATTAACATGGAATTTTCTGTGGATTCCTAATTTTTGCTTACACTTAGCGTATAGGATGAAGTTCATACTTTATGTATTATAAATACATTATTATCAATCAACAAAGTATTATTCTCAGTCCACCCGAACAGAGTCATTTATGGATAAGAAATGTATAGGTATGTAATAGGATTCAATTATCGTGAAGGATGGAATGGGCGATTTCCGTGTGTAAGAATTCTTTATTAATGATCTCAGAATCGGATTTAGCACCCTCGAAAAACCCCCCACTGCCAATTTCCATCTCAAAACTCTGTGTAGCTTGGGCAACGAACGGATAGAAAGAAAACGAAATGACTTTATAAGAGGATGGCGATGAGGGTTCCCCACTGGCGGACACGGGGATGAGGGCATTTACCTATGACGTCATTTCGCTTTCTTTCCGCTGGTTTATCGCCCACCTTCGATCATCGGATACCCCTAATAAAGAACCTTTTCGGAAAGCATTCGCCGAGATCTTTTACTTAAGAAAATGAAATAAAACCGGTGAAATTGCCCATTATCAATTATTCTTTCTAATATGGAAACGTGTTCAGATCTTGAAGAAAAAAATCGTGATGTAACTCAATAGCTCAAAAAACAATTCCCTATCAATAAAAATATGATATAACATTCCCAACAGCGTGAAACGGGTACTAAGGACTAATCTCGAAAGTTCAAGAGTAGTCAAGAGAACTGTATATACCGACACATGACATGTTTATTACTTAAGTACCTATTTATATAATAATACCTACCTGATAATATGTTTTACCAGATGTATTTATCATGAAGGGGTTGTCCGGTCATTTTCTACGACAACCAGACGAACCGTACTTATCACTTGGCTAAATGATGTTCATCAAGTATATAGTCGCCAAGAAAAATTACGGAACGCGAGGTATCACAGATGATATATAAGTGAGAACACAGGAGGTTTGAGGAAAGCAGTGGAACAAACTCAGCGTCAAATGTGAAAACAGGATTGTAACAGGCCTGAGGCATTTCGAAAATGTAACTTTATAATCTCAACAGTTGTCAGCTGAGCTCTGACGGTGTCAGTCACAAAACGTCACATCGGTTTTTCACAAGCTAGCCGTTAGGGACACCAAGAGGAGTAGAAGACGCCTCAGGCTACTATTAGGATGGTTCAGTTGGCGAAGTAATTGTGTGAAATTGAGCATCTAAAACCACTGGAAATGTATCATGTATCTAAAGTGTCCACTGGAGTTGTATTTATCAAAGCGAGACTTCTAGTTTGTGTAAGACAAACAAATGGAGCTTTGTTGATTAAATAGGTAGTTAGAACTTCGTGAATTCATTTCTTCCCAGAGTAATGACCAATTCCAGGTTAGAGTGGTTCGTTGAGAGTAAAGGATTATTACCGAACGATCAATTCGGTTTCCGTAAGGGCAAATCAACATTACACAGTCTCGCCACTCTTGTCACCGACATACAGAAAGGATTCATCCTGGGCAAGTCCACGCTGACCTTGATGATCGACATAAAAGGAGCATATAATGACGTTGTTTTGGAAGTGCTCATAGAAGAAATGCGAGCGATAGGAGTGCCCTGCAAATTGATACGCAACATTTACACTATCCTTTCAGAAAGACGTGTTCATCTTATGGACCTCGAGTTGCTCGGGTGGGTCTACCCCAAGGGGGGATATTATCGCCCATACTATTTGCAGTATAATTATGTCGGAGATATGGGAAGCGAACTACCTAATGGGGTACAAATTCTACAGTATGCTGACGACATCTGCTTGTATGTGACTGGCGACGACATGAACGAATTACAAGACCTTTTGCAGCGGGCTTATGCAACGGTTGACCAATGGTGTGTTAACAACGGGCTTACAATTTCCATTTCCAAATCTTCAGTATGCGCGTTCTCGCGTAAACGTAGACTACCACTGGATCAGCGAATTCAAATGGGGGAGGTGTCATTTAAAGTCGAACCCGCAGTGAAATTCTTAGGTTTATATATCGACAAAACCTTGTCGTGGAAAACGCACATCAATTATATTGATCAGAAAACTGAAAAATATATGAATGTTCTTCGAATATTAACTCACCTACATTGGGGGGCAGATCCGGTAATAGCACTTCGTTTTTATCGAGCTACGATACGGGCCATTCTCGACTACGGTTGTGCTTTGTACGGACACCACTCTATCCTGGATAAAATACAGGCGAAGAGCCTTCGTCTACACCTAAAGTAGTTATGATGCACGAATGCAATGAACCCCCACTCCATTTGCGTAGGAATATGTTAACCAATCGATTCGTATTGCGAGTGATGGCCTATCCAGCCAAATTGCTAAAGAAAGTTCGGGAACTGAATGAACATGATTTGCTGTGTGGTTTTTGGGTTAAAAAGCTGTCCCCTCCTCTCGCTTCAAGTTTTGCTGAGGCGGCAGATTACGCTGGCATGGTTCACGTGGGGGGTACACTGGCTGTATTCCAACATAGCTTCTCACTGATGAGATATGGGATCTGCTATACATCTATCAATGTGAATATTCTCGGTGGCTCTTGTGGCGTGGCAGCAGAGTTTGCTGAAAGTCTCCGCGTGAAGTTCCCAGATGGATACACTCTGCACACGGATGGTTCAAAGGTTGAGAATAGTTGTGGTTGTGCATTTTTTGATCCCCAAGTAGGAATAACCAGATCCTTCAAGCTCCCGCAGGTAGCTTCGATTTACACATGTGAAGCTGTGGCCATAAGAGAAGCGCTTCTCTATGCCAGTTCCGGTACTGACACATCCGTAGTAATAGTCACGGATAGCCGCAGCGTTTTGTCAAAACTCTCCAACTTCAGGCTCGAAGGAAGTTTTAACCATGTGCTACTGGATATTCTGGAAGCTGTGGATCACATGCGATCGTCTGGTCGAACTGTTCATTTTGTATGGACTAGATCCCACAATGGGATTGAAGGCAATGAGATGGCAGATGCTGCAGCAAACTTCGGGCGACTGCACGGTGCGCCAGTGGATCTAAAAGTCCCACACAATGACCTTTACACGGTCTTACGTCGATGTTCGATCAGCCAGCGGCAGTTGTTGTATGACCGAGCCGTAACGGGTGAGAGATACCGCATGGAAAATCCTCTAGTTTCTGTGAAACCATGGTTTGAGCAGTGTGATTTTGGTAGGAAATCCATCAGAATTGTAGCACGCCTTCGCTCAGATCATGGACTGTGCGCAACGTATTTGCACAGAATCGGCCAAAGTGACTCAGCAAACTGCAACAACTGTGGCGCCGTCAATGAATCCCTGGAACATATACTCATGGAATGTCCAATCTTTGACTCAGAAAGGAAAAGAATGTTGGACATGTGTATTCCTCACGCAGTCAATCCCATCCACTACCAGTAGATCGTGCATTCAAGGTCTGAGCCTATGTATAGGGAAATTTGTATTTTTATTGAAGATATTCAAGTCAAGGTGTAAGTCAATGTTTCATTTTCCAACAAGTTTAAAGTTCAGTTCATTTCTTAAATTCCATAACTTCGAGAGTAATAATGACATACATGTATATAATTTACCTGTTAACCTATGTTTTGTAGATGTAAATATACATGAAATTAAGTTCTTCATGGCTGTTGCCTCTGGCTAATGCCAATTGAAGGGGGGGGGGGGGGGGGGGAATGACCAATTCGGGATTCACGATTTCACATGGAAAAAATTTCAGGAAAATGCTTCAAATGGATGGTCAATCATACACGAAGATTGAATCTCGGGACGTGTGGTATGAATGAAATGGTAATTTTAAGCGGTCCCCGTCGCTATCGTCTAGTTATAAATATTAATAGGTATGCACCGCCCCGCAACCGCACCAATCAGTGATTTAGGTATCTCAGCTACCATTTTTTTTTCAGAGGTACCATCATACGATTACACTGATAAACTCCCACTTTTCTTCCATATATAAAGTTGATCTAATGAAATATGTAAGGTGCCTTGTTGGATCCTAATTCGATTTGTTTAACGAGAAGCATGAGTATCACCATTCTATGAGTAATAAAGTATACCGGTTTAGTTTATTATTTTCAAAAATGAACCATTGGAATCGAGCAAGAAAAAAAATTCTTACCTCCCCTCAAAATTTGATGACGTTTCAAGGTATGTAGAATCCGAAAATGCAATAAAAATCGCTGCAAATCCCTGCACAACGGTTTATTATTTTGTACAGAATACCCTTCTGTTACAGATCACAGCTCTCTGTATAGATAACCCGTCTATATAATATAACATGTACTATTCTATACATATTATGTAGATCGCAGACCCCGTACTCGTTACTAGGTACCTATCTAAATCACGAGTTAAATGTTGCTAAAATAATTCTGTCGATGACAAACAGTAACTAAAACGGCAAAGAAACGCAAATAATGAAGATCTGAAGGAGAATTGTTGATGTGGAGTGAAATAGATGCCCCTTCTGTGTAGATCACTTGTTTTCTGTGGTCAATACCTACCTTCGTGGTCAAATATAATGAACCGTTGTGTAATAACTTGCCCATCAATAATACATCAACAGTTGCTCAAGTTGCAAAAGTACCGATCAACAAAACCCAGCCCCTTTTGGTAGATGAACCGTTGTGTAATAATTTACCGTTGTGTAATAATTTGCCGTTGTGTAATAATTTACCATTGTGTGATAATTTACCCATCAATAATACTTCAACGTTTTTTCAAGTTTCAGAAGTACTCTACCAACAAAATCCAATAGTCCATCACTTGTCAAATGAAATAATATCGCAGAACAACCAACTCGACTTCATACCGCCATCCTTGATTATAATCAGGAGCTCCCTAGTGATGATATCCCGGCCGGATTTATACCGTTTGATTCACGATCGTGTTGACGAAGCTTTTTGGTGCACACCAACGGCTGGACGTACAATGCTCCGGGTAGTCTCCAAAAATTGTTTAGCTCAAAACAAATTTGATAACGTAAAAAAAACCATACCCTTCTATCGAAAGTTTTCGAGCTAAGGCGTTCTTGAAATTTCAACCCCTATTTTGAACCCCTTAGGCTTAGACAGTAACGTCGAGCTTCGAGGACCAACTAGACCCCGAACGGAACCTATAACCCGAATTTCATCAATTTTGTTTCATCGTAACTAACTAAAAAACCGGTCAAGTATTGGGTAAATTATTAGACAATAGTCAATTATTACACAATGGTAAATTATCACACAAAGGTAAATTATTACACAACGGTTCATTATACCATCTACGTAGAAGGGGCTGGAGTTTGTTGGTAGGTACGTTTGCACTTTTTTCACAGCACAACAACAATTTCACTTCAGAACTTCATTATTTGCGTTTCTTTTCGCCATTTTGGGTACTGTTTGTCATCCACTGAATTATTTTAGCAACATTTAATTCGTGATTTAGGTAGGCAACTAGTACGAGTACGGGGTTAGGTACTAACCGACGGAGGTTCTGTGATCTACTTAATATGTATAGAACAGTACATATTACGAGTATATTACATAGACGGGTGATCTATACAGAGAGATCTGTCAGAAGGGTATTCCGTACAAAATAATAAACCTTTGTGCAGGGATTTGCAGCGTTTTTAATTTCAGGAAGGGTCCCAGTAAAACATGAGTTCGAGGGTGAACAGCGTTAGGTACCACGGAAATAGCGAACTGTCTTCAACGGGGTTCTCGTTTCAACCCGCATGTAGACATTAAATTTCAGGGAAAGAGCAAATTCATAGAAAACACCGCGTTCCTCTACATGTTATCTTCTATGTTTCGTGCTGACTTGTCCGAGACAGAGGCATGAGATTACATTTTTCGAATAATCCTTATAAGGAGGAAGGCTAATCTCTGTCGCTACTCAGTGTACGTTATCATCAATCATGTGACCAGATAGGCTCTAGTACAGGCTTTCAAAACTTGTCAAATTGAGACTCCACCATGTCAAGTGAAATTCAATCAATTCAGGGCAATGGTACAACGTGAAGAGTTGCGTAACAGCTATTCATAAAACGGGGAACTGTAGGTAATTGTTTAAAAATATACAAAAAATATTAATTGCATTTTTATAACTTTTGAAGTTTGATGCATGCTTCGGCTGAAGACACTGTAGGCGAAATATTCCTTCTCAAATTCTGTGCGTTAATATTCACGACTTTGCTATATTCTCTCCCACCTGGCATAAAAATTAAATTCCTGTACCACTGCGAGTGTTTTCGACTTTTCATATTTGAATTATACAGGGATTACACACTCAAGATAGAGAACCTTCTAGGAATCGGTTCTACAACTAATTTCCAACAAAAAGTTCCTAATTTGCAATTTTTTCGTGAGGGTTTTTCACGATATATTTTCTCTCTATTTTTTCCCCACTTACTTTTTTTTACCTTTTTTCCTGAGTTTTTTCTTCTTTTTTTGGCGTTTTTGACCTTATAAGTAGGTAGGCTAAAATGGTTAAAACATAACTCCCTATTACATACTAAAGTTAAAAATAAGGAATCCGCTGGAAATAGCGTTATAATTCGTATCAGAATATGGCCCCAACATAAAATGTGGAGTAGGTATATTCAGTGGGCCTAAAACTGGAATGAAAAGAAGTTTCTCAAGTTTTCAAAATCACTTTTTTCAAAGGCTATTTTTCATTCTACTGCACTGATTAGGGGAGTAAATCGTGTTTGAATGCAAAAAAACGTGTTTTTTTTGTTGAGGAAATCAAATGTTTTAGGGTATTTATGACTCCACTCGATCTGACCACGACTCTAGGAGTACCTAGGTGTCGTTTTCTACGTCATTTTTCACGCAGGAATGGTGACACTCCCGAACTCCCCCGACAGAGTGAACTTCAGTTTTCATTTGGCTCTCGGTTCTGTACTAGGTAGGGACCACTAAATTTTGCAATGAACTCACATAGAACACGCACACGGAAGTTGATATTGGATTTCAATCGAATTATTTCAATACTCTCATCCAGGGGCGCTGCGTCCATAAGGCCACTTGGGCCACAGCCCCGGCACCAAAAAACACTGCATAGGTATAGGTAAGTTTAAAAAACGCCATAGTTCAGTTGGAATTTGAATTTCCCTACGTACACTGTACCTAGCATTTTTCACAAAGTTCAACAGCGACTCGCCAGACTTCTCTGGTTATGGAATGGAAATTCTGTGGATATTCAATATTATGGTAGAGCATCCATGGCGTGCTCCATATACAAAGCATCTTATCCGAATAAAGCGACAGTAATTGATGTCCTGCAATCGAAATCGAAACCTAGGCTCTTGAAACTGGCAGGTAGGTCCTGGGACCTGGTGTCGCCATGAAAACTGAGAAAAGTAGCCCGTCCGCGCATGCTCAGTAGAGTAAAAATGTTGTGTGCCACGCCCACTTTGGGCCCAGTCCCCAAAATCTGATTTCTACTCCAAAATCGTTCGTTTTCACAATCGATTCAATCCCTTCGACTCAATTTGTTGTTGCTGTTTTTCTTGAGGGTGCCACGAAGAAACAGTCTTCATCCCTACAGTCGTGGTTAGAGGTTGCGTTTTTTCTTCTTGTGCATTCGATTCAATTTGTCATCTCCATACGAGATGTTTCTTCGTCTTCTGATTTGTTTTTGTTGTGAATTATATTAGCTTCTCTGTTGTCAGTTGTCAGTTTTTAATAAGTCAATTTTTAAGTCAATCTGAGCGCATTTTGCGTTCAGTCCGGTTCTGATGGCAGATTTGTATTCGTGGTACCTACGTGCATTTTGTCCTGTTTGTGGTCTTGTGGATTGATCGTCGTCCTAACACACTGATAACTACCTAGCTTCAGGTCAATAGCTTCTCCATCCAAGCAGGTACCGGCAGACGGGTCATTGTTTTGTTATAGGTATTTTAGTTTACTATATTTTTATAACACGTGAATTCGGTGGCCAATTTGCAGTAGAAATTGTGGGCGTTTTCGAACGACGATAGATTGTTGATTGAAAGGGAATTTGCTGAATATCAAACAGTTAATAAGCGAAGGGTGTTTATTGTTGCCTCGAGGTATTTTGTAGACAGATCTCTTGGTTTTGTGTTCTGGTTTGGTGCCCACGCACCGCTACTGCTCTCATCCCACCTTCAAAATTTCATTGCTTTACGACTATTTTTATGAAAATCGTCTAAAAAGCGCCAAATCGCCACCTAGGGCACTGGTTGTTTCTGAGAGGCCGGACCTAAAGAGATGTATTTTGTCTACACGACAGCAGCAACCGAAATGACAGTTATATACGAGAAATATAATATGTAGGGGCGTAAATTATTTCAAATCGAGGGAAAACAGAAGGTACGGGTGGAGATTCAGTACTCAGTAATAGACGAACCTGGGGGACACTTGAAGAGACTGTCTCCCGAGAGAGACTATCTCTCCCAGGAGACTTTCAAAATAGATAATCTATTAATTTTCACTATCTCTTTTAGTGAATAGGCCCCCGAGTTATCACACGGTTACCGCTATCCCGGTGAAACTCGAAAGGTAAGTAGTTTTAATGGAACATTTTCAAAGACGTTTTACAATCCATACGTTTCTGATTTTTAGTAGATACGAATCAACACAAGGGGGACCAGTAAGCTAATGAATGAAGGGAAGTAATGCAATGAATTCGCTAGTTGAGAAGGCATTCCTCACCTAGGGGCCTATGCCCCCACTACAAGACACGTACATGCAGCTATAGATAATTTCAAGAAGCGATGCCAAGTCGGCAACGCGAGGAGATTCGACATCACTTTGTCTCAAGCCCAAGGGCGAGCGCTAAAACCGGACTGAGAGACGGCAGCGTAATAATAAGAAGATGGGGTCTCGCCTCTTTCAGGCCCGCGGTTTGCGGTAACGGCTGCCACATGCTATATATACTACTCACTCGATTCAGCAGGTTGCTAGATGTTCGACTTATTTCTACCTCGAGCTTCATTAACATAAACATTTATGAAACATAACTGAGAAATGAACTACGTCACCAGTGGTGGGTAAGTTCCTGGGAACTTATTTTTGAGGAATTCAGGGGAATATTTCAAATACGGGAATTTATCCAGGAATTTTCGTTTTGGTTTATTATTTTCAATAATGAACCTTTGGAATCTAGCATGAAAAAAAATCCCCCCCCCCCCCCCCCCCCGCTAACAATTTGATGGTTTACGTTTCAAGGTATGCAGAATCCGAAAATACAATAAAAAACGCTGCAAATTATTACACAACGGCCCGGGAATTGAAATTTCATACAAATGCGCGGGAACCGATAATTCAATCATTAATTATTTGTAGTTATTCATGAAGCATAAGGTAAATAATAAACCGTTGTGTAGTAATTTACCTGTATAGATGGCCCTTCTACGTAGATAGTATTATAAACCGTTGTGTAATAATTTACCCAATAATACTTCAACGTTTGTTCAAGTTGCAAAAGCACCTATCAACCAAATCAAAAAGATCCATAATTTTTCAAATGAAATAATATCACAGAACAACCAAACCGACTTCATACAGCCATCTATGATTATAATCAGGTGCTCCCTAGCGATGATACTGGGCCGGATTGATGAACCAAAATTCATTAAATTTAGTTTGTAGGTCCCGTTTGGGGGCTAGTCTGGCAGATTTTTCTTTGTGCATAGGTGAAAGTGGGCTTCAGCCCTCAACCGTCCCTCCCCTTACCTGTGGGGACCCACGGCCGCCAAGTGTAGGGAAAATTCCCTATCGCATTATCGTGAAAAAAAGTGTAATACGAGGATTCACCTCCAACTTTGAAAAAATTATGAATGGCAACTCTTTCATTCGTGAAACATTTTGAAAACTGGCTCAAAACAACAAATATTTTTCAAGTTTTTATGTTACATGTGCTATTTTAAATGTTAAATACGAGAGTTTAAATACGAATCTACGCTAATCAGTGCATAAATTGATTGTTCTCATTATAATAATTGGGCAGGTGAACAAGTCATGTAAATTTTCAACAAAATTTCACAATTTCCAATTCTTTCTAAATTTAATGCACGCTACATTTGACCCTAAAAATCGACGAACTCTAATGTGCTCGAAAGTTTATGAACTTCGAATTCAAAAAAGTAGGGTCTAACTCAATTGAAAGTTAATAACATTATTTTAAACATTTTATTATAACTTATTTACTCTTATAAAACAGCATTTGACGAATTTTATAGGTACACTAACATTACTACAATATAAATAAGAGAAACCATCAATCACTCTGGGGCAATCTGTATACTCCTTCAAGTGTGGGGTCGTTTTCTTGATCAGAACAACTCATCTCTTCTTCATCTTCGGATCCAGAGTCGAAGTATTTTCTTCTAAGAAGCGGATTATCAGCTGTAGCACATTCTGCTCTAGGCCAATCTCTGCCTCCCAAGCTTCTTCAACTATTTTTTTCGCGTGATGTACAGCGTTGAACCAATTTGCAGGCGTCACTTCCTCTATAGCTTCTCTTGTCAGACGGTCTACCGCACTCAGGGTGAACTCTCTATTTTTCCTCGCAACATTGTTTTTAATTTGCACCCAAATAAGTTCTATAGCATTGCACTCTCAATGATAGGGGGGCAGTCGTATGACTGTGTGGCCACGCTGTTCTGCTAGCTCATCCAACTCGTACTTCTTGAAAATGGGCTTGTGAAAAAAGGCACACGTAGACGGCAGAGACGGTCACTATAACCTGATGGGGTTCAGAGCAAAAGTGAGAAAGGTGGCCGTCGGGTAGTTTGGCACCGTTAGGTTGGGGTAACTGACCTCCCTCCAACGAATCAAATGGTGGTGTGGACAGGGTGATCCCTTGCACACAGAAAAATCTGCCAGACTATATAGTTGGTCCTCGAAGCTCGGTCAGTCAATAGAACGGTATGATTTTATTTTTAAACTGATCTTGAACGAAAGAATTTTTTGAGACCACTCGGAGCACTGTACGACCAGCCGTTCGTTTGCACCGAAAAGCTTCGTCAACATGATCGTGAATCAAACGGTATAAATCCGGCCCTGATATCATCGCTAGGGAGCACCTGATTATAATCACGGACGGCTGTATGAAGTCGAGATGGTTGTTGTATAATTTCATTTGAAAAATGATGGATCGTTTGGATTTTGTTGATAGGTACTTTTGCAACTTGAACAAACGTTGAAGTATTAATGGGCAAATTATTACACAACGGCTTATTATTATACTACATACGCAGAAGGGGCATGTATACAGGTAAATTATTACACAACGGTTTATTGCTTACCTTATGCTTCAGAATAACTACAAGTAATTAATTATTGAACTACTGAATCCCGCGCATTTGTTGGAAACTTTAATTCCGGTGCTGGCTCCAGTACTCGATTTAGGGCTTTCCTAGGGGGAGCTCGGTGGTACTGACCACAGAGAACAGTGATCTACGCAGAAGGAGCATCTACAAAGGTACGTAATAAACCTTTGTGTAATAATTTGCAGCGTGTTTTGTTTGTTGAGAAATCCGTTTATCCTTGTTCAAATATTATTTAACCTGTCCTATTGCTCTGAATGCCATCATTCTGCTTCCCACTTGAGATAGCATCAATGAACACTGCATAGATCCTTCAGTTTTTACTTGTTAATGGAAAAATGTAACCATACATGTAGCAAGCATACCCTGAAATATGCGTAAATATAGATGAATAGTTAATATTTATAACCAACTAGACTACCAGATAAAACATGGCATAAAATAGCAGAAACCATTTTTTTGTCAAAAAGTGTATGAACCAAACTGTAAAAATGTGAGAATTGTGAAAACGTTATTCAAAATCGCAGCCCGATTGTGACAGAGTGGGATCGTCGTCACTAGTATCCCTGGGGGATGGTTTGGATATTTTGGGAATCGATACATTGCCTTACGATTCCTCGATCTATGGAAAATCGATACTTTACGACTGAATTTCCAACCCTTGTTTGATGAACACAAACGAAAGTGGTGGTTGTGAACTTCTTTCCTCAAGAAGGTTATCTTATAATCCGAATGGTTCCATGAACTTCTTCCGATGTTTTTTCTTACTGATGAGGCTCAACGGGTGACAAATTGCCTTCAAAGTTTTTTTTGTGTGCTAAATATTTATGTATGTACCTAATCGTTGAAATAATCCAGAATGATGTAAATGGCGAAATTTCGAAAGTTCCGGATTTTTTATGGGAATTTATATGTGGGGAAATATTCCTTGGAATTTTCGAAGTTCCCACGAAAGTTTCCGTGGAAATATTCCCGGTGCCCATCACTACGTCACACACAATGCTTACTGCAAACAAAACTCCTGCACTTCCTTCAAACAACAGTCGACTTTCTGTGACACACAAGGACGATGAACTTACTAGTAACGACGTCAACTCAAATCTGAAACTGCTTGAGAAGTGTCCACAAGCGGGAGAGGTGAGAAAAAGTGAGGTATGAGAGGAATAAGGAGACAGCAGCTTGTTAAATGAAACGTTGGGGTACCAAATAAGACCCTATTGTAAAGGTACAATAGGATTCAGCACAAAACGTGCCATACGAATACCACCAAAAATGTTTTGTCATTTCCATTTAAAGGAATACCGTGCAACATTAGGAAGGTACGCTCTCCACTCCAACTTCAACATTTTGATAGATACCATAGAACATATTCGATAACAACTCCACTCATTCTGATCTATCATAAAATACCGTATTTCTTGTCAATCATAGTAGACAAAAGACGCACCATACCAAGATTACTCATAATATTGGTTGTCTGCATTCATCAGGTGCTGGCATTCTACACAGACACGCGTGATAAAGCTGGTAATAGGTGCCGGATCAAATATTTGCATACCAATACTTGCTATAAAAGGCCTTTGTACTGATAATACGGCCGGCTCCCGCTTGACTCAAGGTCCTAGGTAAAGACCCCCATCCCTGGGTAGCGTACGGTTAGGTAATCTGAATAAAACTGAAGATGTTCATTTTTCACATACCCAACTAAAAATAAACTATAAAATGTTTGGCTTGAAAGATAACTGATAGGACTCCTTGCTTCTCTCGCTCTCTCTCTCTCAAATTACTTTGGAGGTTCTTTAAATAATCACGTGCCCGTTCGATTAGAACGCACTCGGAACCAGATGAGAGAGTGCATATATAAATAATACATGTCAAGGCATCAAAGATTTGAAGCAACTGGCGAGGCGCTAAAAGAAGAGTGAGAATCTTCACAGACGAAGGCGACTTGCGAAAGTCATCGTCTACGAAGTCATTTGTCACTATTTTCTTTATAGTTTATCGGTCTAGATCTAGATCACTGTTCTACACTGCCAATGGACATCAAATTTTTTCGACAAAGTCACGTGTGTGGGTCTGTACCAACGTCGTCGATTTATATATTAATATACTCGTCACCAAAGCACACATCCCACCTCCTGAACCCCCCCCCCCCCCCCCAGGCCTATAAATTGAGACCATCGTCTAGAAGCCTAGTTTCAGAGAGGCGTTCGTGCAAACTGTAACAATAACTCATCAGTTGATCCCACAATATCACACGAAGTGACCCATCAAGAAATGGAAAAGGTAGGTATGTGTGTACATAAACCTGGATCTCAGTTATCATCGAATGTTCTCAAACTGCGTTAGCCAATTGTGAGAAATTCGACAGACGTAGGAGATACAATAAACTAAGCCCTGACCAACAAACCTTATAATTTTCTTTTTCACAACAGATTTTTTTTCATGCTCGATTCCAAAGGTTCATTACTGAAAATAAGAAACCAAAAAGCTGCAAGCGGCAGCACACAAGTTTGACAGCGCGGTTTTATGGCGCTAGGAACAGCAAATTCTGAGTCATCTCACAACCATTGAAGGTAGAGAGCTTTCAAAGTTATCAAACTCGAAATTCAACATGTAAATTAGGTAGATACCTACGTTACACCCATCAGATACCATGAGTGTAACCAAATCACAACACTAATGGCCCCCCAAGTGCAACACCAAGCATGTTAGATCCAGCCTTGAGCAGGCGGAGAAGCAGGTGGGCCACAACGTGATCCTCAGTTTCAGGATCGATAGACGAGTAAAACCTAGGCATTCGATGACAATGCGGACACGTGAGGGAAACTCGTAAAAAGTTTCAGCGTTTGGAACACGGAGGGTGCGAAGAACTGACTTTTAAGGGTTTCACCGTTCGTTACTATCTTCCATCAACTTCCATGAAAATTAATCGAATAATCATAAAGATGTGTTTCAGATACCATATTTTGGGAATAAAAGGATAAAACGGCCGAACCACTGCAATACATTTCATGAGATTCAATATTTAAACGGTAGCTATAATACACACGACAGCTAATAATAAATTGTATTAGGTACTATAGTTTCACGGTGCACCATTGACCACGATTGATTTCTCTCGTTTTTTCGATCATAGTGAGTGTACTAGGTTACTGACTTCTAACTCAGCTTCCATCAACATCCAGAGGGACCAATACTCAACTCAATTATTTCCAACAAGTACAATAAAACGAGAATATTAGAAGAAAACTAAAGAAAATGCAAGAAGCTGATAATTCGTTTTAGGTGCGTAGACGTACTACGTTAGGTACCTCAGAAAACTAGAGAAAATGCAAGTAGTTAGACGTACGAGAATTGACAGCATAGGGTGCAGAAACTTAGTTCGAAGGAACCTCGTTATTATTTGTAGTTATTGCTGCTTACTTATGCGGTTAATGAATAACAACGAATAGTAGGGAAAATGCACAATTTCTTCACTTTCCAGGCGTGAAACCGGACGGGTTATAAATAGCTTTCACAATAAACAGCAAATGAATGTCTTCTTTCAAACAGGCTCTTAGTTATTTTGAACCTCCCGAACTCTACGAACGCGCCTACCTTGCCCCGGATTTCACACCAGGCGACCCAGTTCGAAGTGGACGAGACAGCTGCTTGTAAAACAAAAAATTTCGAACTCTACATTTGATTCTCCAAAGATTAAGAGGATTACCTCATTGAATCCAACCATTCAAGTCTCGACATACGAAATGTTAGCTACATATTAACAATGTTAGTATTAGGATCAGTAGGTACAGTCACGGAACAATATTATTCTCCCAGACATGATATAGGTACCCATACGTTTCAGGTAATCAGGACGAGATTTTGCAGAAAATGCTATAGGCTAAAATGGAGAACTGATTGAACAAACGTGCCAGCAAAGAGCAACTACGTCGGCTGTTGAAGGGACAATAGTAGGTTTACAGTGAGCCGCGAGACTATAATAGATTTCGAACACTTCTGACAACCACAACCGCTACTTGGGCTTGGAGCTAGACTCCAAATTGATGTGGAATCCCCATACCTAAGAAGATTCGTAGGAGAATCAAATTCCTGTAATAACTCATTGGAGAAAAAATCACCAGTAAGTCTCCACTCCCAACGTCTGTGACCAAAGGACGCTATGTCCAACCTAGACATAACGAGGAGTACCTACGACTTCTGTTTATACTACTTTCCCACTATTATGAAAGCAGCTTCCATTCTAAGAATTTTGAGACCCACAGCACTCTCCTACGATGAATAGTTCTTTTTCTATGAGCTTTCAAAGTTTCGGCAACAAGTGACGTCATTGCACTCCTCCTGCCAGGGCGGGACCCCCTTGCACAGTGTGACGTCAGTTGTTACCGAAACTTTGAAAGCTCATAGAAAAATAACTAGTCATCGCAGGAGTGAGGTTGGACTGAAAATGCTTAGAATGGAACCTACTTTCATTCAAAAAGTGTAACGGAAGTCATGGGTACCCCTCATTATGCTTTTGGACTCTGGGGGTATGCATCAAGTCCAACAAAATAAATGCCAACGAATGATGACTAATTAATGCGCCCTAGCACGTTAGGAAAGAAGCCTTCCATCGCGACCTGGACATACCTACTGTGATTACAGAAAACAATAACGTTGTTTTATAAAAGGCATGTCACTCGTTATAGCACATGAAAATGCGGATCTAAGGGAAGCAGCACTCAATCCACCTCCAGAACAAGCCAGGCGATGATTAAAAAGGAAGAGACCAAGTGACCCTATCAACTGAATTCGTCTAGTTCTTCCACTGTTTACTACTAAGCCACTTTCACTAAAAAATATTGTTATTAAGAGAGCTTTGTTCGCAATGGCTTTTTCTGAGGGTTAGCTGACTCCTAGAAAACCATGAGAAACCATCCATGATCCAATACAGTCTTGGTAGGCGTTTGAGAGGGCTTGGTTTGATAACAGTTGGGAATCGAGTAGGCAGTACATGGTCAGTTCTCGTCTGCCGTGTCTCGTCAGGTCTCGTGGACTGGAATGACGATCAGAAAACTGGCTTTGGATAGTTGGGAAAACACTGCCAGTGTAAGGAAAAGAACAGCCAGTCATGGATACTATTCAGTCCAAAAAGAGTCCTAGAATCAGTGCGCACGGCCAAACGCCTTTCTGTCAGATGGCCACTGCGAACAAACTACAGTTATTCCTCATTATTGTTGTGAGCCTTGTCACTGGACAAGAACCTCGCAAACAAGTTGTTCATTATAGGTAAATGTACCTTCAAAACTAAAATCTAACAAAACAATGCGGGGGGGGGGGATATGGACACTTTTGTTTGCCTAACACGAATAATGCAAGTTGCATTTTGTTATCGCGTTTATGAAGGCATTCAGCCAAGCCGAAATCATCTCTTTGTTTACTGACCACAGAAAACGATGATCTACGCAGAAGGGGCATCTATACAGGTAAATAATAAACCGTTGTGTTACAATTTGCAGCGTTTTCACCCATAACCCCATGGGTATATTCCGATCGGGATGCAAAGCTTCGGGACACTACCAGGGCCCAATGGAGCATGTGTGGGAAAGAACGAATTTTTTATACAGGAAATAAAGTAGGTAAGGATGAAACGGCGTATGAACACTCCATTTTGGTTTATTATTCTGTGAATAATACACCTATGTATTCGCTCAGCAAGAAATTTTTATAACACCCCCTCAAAATTTTTTCTTTTCCGTTTCAAGGTGCTATTATGCGTAGATTCCAAAAATGCAATGTCCGTCCGCCGTACGCCGTATCACGTGTACAGGCTTCAATTTCGGTCTAAAAAAGTCGTTCTTTCGCACACATGATCCATTTGGGCCCTAGTTGTGTCCCGAAACTTTTCAGCCCGATCGGAATATACCCAGGGGTGTTATGAGTGAAAATGTGTGTAAAAATAGGTACTTTTTGCGTTTTAGCAACATGTTAGTAACATGAGCTTTTGAGGTATCTTTTTCCATGTTGTTGGGGACGAGAAGACCGAATATGAAGTCGATTTTGACCAAAGACGCGGAAATTGAGGTTTTACCAAAGGTTCAGCTCCCAAAATTGATTTTTTATTAGTCAAAAACCTGGAAAACTGTCTGAAATCACCATCAATGTGTATAATAACATTGGAAAAGTGTAAGCAGGTGGATCAAGACCATTAAAAATGGCACTACCAATTATCAAAGATGATCTGAAAAAAAAAGTACCTATTTCATGTTTTGGGGGCCAAAATTGGTGGAAATCATCAGAAATAGCTATTTCTATCATTCCACATGAAAGAAACAATAAATTTAACAGCCAACAAGAATCTCTAGAACTCCAATAGAATAATAAACCCATGTGACAAGGACTTTGCAGCGTTTTGGTTTATTATTCTGTGAATAATACACCTATGCATTCGCTCAGCAAAAAAATTTTAAAACACCCCCTCAAAATTTTTTCTTTTCCGTTTCAAGGTGCCTAGATTCCAAAAATGCAATGTCCGTCCGCCGTACGCCGTATCACGTGTACAGGCTTCATTTGCGGTCTAAAAAAGTCGTTCTTTCGCACACATGCTCCATTTGGGCCCTAGTTGTGTCCCGAAACTTTTCAGCCCGATCGGAATATACCTGTGATGAATTTAAAATTGGTTCATCACGGTGGCGTGAGGAAATGCGCAGGCGGCGGATATCCACCGACATCTACGATCTTTTAAGGGGAGATGGAGGTGAGTGTTGGAATTTGCCCAGGCGGCGGTAATCCACCGACATCTAGGTTCTTTTAGGGAGAGATGGAGGTGAGTGTGAGAATTTGCCCAGGCGGCGGTAGTCCACCGACATCTAGGATCTTTTGAGGGAGAGGAGATGTTGTCTAGGCGGCGGTAGTCCACCGATCATCTAGAATCTTTTAGAGGAGAAGGTTTTGCCCAGGCGGCGGATATCCACCGATCATCTGGGAGGAGGAGCAAGGTAGAGGAGAGAAGAGAGAGAGCTAGTTAGAGGAAGTGTCGAATGAGGCTAAAGCCCCAGGATCCAGGGTTTTATAGGAACTGGAGGCCTCTCCCTCCAACCCCCTGTTAGGGGTTGGTGGTGGGGCCCCAGGTTGTGTACCCTGGGTTCTGTGGCCTGTCTCCCCACTCACTTGTTTATTGACGGGAACTTAACTTAGCGTTGATATTGGTGAGAACTTAAATTAGAGGAGTGTTCCCGGGAGGGACTCACGACAATACCCAAGGGTGTTATGAATGAAAATGTGTGTAAAAATAGGTACTTTTTGTGTTTTAGTAACATGTTAGTAAAATGAGCTTTTGAAGTATCTTTTTCCATGTTTTCGGGGACGAGAAGACCGAATATGAAGTCGATTTTGACCAAAGACGCGGAAATTGAGGTTTTACCAAAGGTTCAGCTCTCAAAATTGGTTTTTTATGAGTCAAAAACCTGGAAAAATGTCTGAAATCACCATCAATGTGTATAATAATATTGGAAAAAGTGTAAACAGGTGAATCAAGATGATTAAATGGTACTACCAATGATCAAGGATAATTTGAAAAAAAAACAAACAAAAAACGCTGCAAAGTCCTTGTCACATGGGTTTATTATTCTATTGGAGTTCTAGAGATTCTTGTTGGCTGTTAAATTTATTGTTTCTTTCATGTGGAATGATTGAAATAGCTATTTCTGATGATTTCCACCAATTTTGGCCCCCAAAACATGAAATAGGTATGTACGCTTTTTTTTCTTTTTTTTTAGATCATCTTTGATCATTGGTAGTGGCATTTAATGGTCTTGATTCACCTGTTTACACTTTTTCCAATGTTATTATACACATTGATGGTGATTTCAGATAGTTTTCAAGGTTTTTGACTCATAAAAAACCAATTTTGGGAGCTGAACCTTTGGTAAAACCTCAATTTCCGCGTCTTTGGTCAAAATCGACATCATATTCGGTCTTCTCGTCTTCAAAAACATGGAAAAAGATACCTCAAAAGCTCATTTTACTAACATGTTGCTAAAACGCAAAAAGTACCTATTTTTACACACATTTTCACTCATAACATCCCTGGGTATATTCCGATCGGGCTGAAAAGTTTCGGGACACAACTAGGGCCCAAATGGAGCATGTGTGCGAAAGAACGATTTTTTTAGATCGAAAATGAAGCCTGTACACGTGATACGGCGTACGGCGGACGGCGGACGGACATTGCATTTTTGGAATCTACGCACCTTGAAACGGAAAAGAAAAAATTTTGAGGGGGTGTTATAAAAATTTTTTGCTGAGCGAATACATAGGTGTATTATTCACAGAATAATAAACCAAAACAGGGAAACAGGGAGCGTACCTAATTCAAGTTTTGGGGGCCGAAATTGGTGGAAACCACCAGAAATAGCTATTTCGATTATTACGCATGAAAGAAACAATAAATGAACAGCCAGCATTTCTGTAGGTATATCCAGTAGAATAATAAACCCATGTGACAAGGACTTTGCAGCGTTTTTGGAATCTACGCACCTTGAAACTTAAAAGAAAAATTTTAGGGGAGGGGGGGGGGGGGGGTATAAAAAGTTGTTGCCGAGCGAATACCTGTGTACTATTCACAGAATAATAAATCAAAATGGTCGACACAAAATTTATCATTTCATCAAAATTGACACGGATTCAACCGAAATGGGAGTGCATTCATTGTGGGCATCGCTAGATATCAAACAAAGTCAACAAACTGATCACACTGAGAACCGCGCCCAATCAACTTTGCGGTAATGCTATTTTTGGACAGCTGTGAAAGTGGTGCTGAAGAACTTACGAGGTATAATATGAACACGTACGCATAAGAGGCTGAGGGAGGCTCCAACAGAATTTTAGAAGTCATACCAATAAACAAAGGAATGAAAAAGGGAATTAGACAGTAGCAGAGTCTAAACCAGCTTCGCCCACCCAGAAGCAGGAAATAACCAATAATATCGACCTAAGTGGGTTCCTATAAAGGCCCAAGTACAAAGCTGACTAAATACCTACGTCATCGGTCTACTGACAGAGTCGAGAGAAGTATAATGTTCAGGTAGTGATGCAAAACGCAACATATCCCAGAATCTGACAGTTTCTCAATACGCTACGTATACGATGGTAACTCCACAGACCCCCCCCCCCCCCCCCCACCAACAAGGTTTTCTCCGACAGGCGATCTGCGGACCTGCCATTGGGGGTGACATAACGGTTCTTCCAGGTAGGTAGATACCTACGTACAATAAATTATCATTTCAGAAGTACACTTTCCACAAGAGGAGTTGAAATATATTTTCATCGCTAAAGTCAAGAAATGATAAGGCTTATCAAATATTTACATAGCAACAAGAGTTTTTTGAACCTGCTCAAATTATTCAATGCCCACATCCACTTATAAAACACTGCTAATCCCTACGCAACGGTTTATTATTTTGTATAGAACACCCTTCTGCTACAGATCATACTTCTCTGTATAGTACACCCTTCTCTTACAGATCACAGCTCTCGTATAGATAACCCTTCTACGTAATGTAGATCGCAGGTCCTTCGTACCTTTGTACCTAACCCCGTACTCGTCACTACCTAAATCACGTGTTAAATGTTACTAAAATAATAAATTATCAATGAAGAACAGTAGCTAAAATGGCAAAAAAGAGCACAAATGTTTTGAAAGGAAACTGTTGATGTGGAGTAGTGATAAATATTCAGTCCCGGTTGGGTTTCGATCTCCGGAACTTTGGCGTTCGATTCAGCCACGTAGACCACTGCGCTAAAGTGTCGACCTGGCCGAGGGATGTGATGTGCGCTCTCAGCGCAGCTTGATGCCTGCATACTCCCTGCTCTTTCAGGGCAAATTTTACAGCAACGTCGTAGAATGCTCCGGATGGTCTCAAACATTCAGAAAAAAATTCAGCTATTTAAAAATGCGAAAACCCTACACCTCAAAATGAAATTTTCCGCGGTAGGATACTCTGGATATTTCAATCCCTACTTTTCACCCCTTAGAGTTGAGTGACATTCGCCAAGCTTCGAGGATCAAAACTAGAGCCCAAACGGGACTCACATTCCAAATTTCGTGAATTTTGGTTCATGGGAACTAAGGAAAAAGCCGCGGACGGCGTGCGGTGGACATATTTTTATTCGATATTCGTATTCTACGTCCGTTGGAACGTGAACCATGAAGTTTTGAGGGAGCTTAAAAAACATTTTTTCACGGTCGATTACAAAGGTTCATTATTGAAAATAATAACCCAAAAAGGACCTTGGATGTCCAACCAGAAACAAGTTCTATTGTCTGGGCGACAATGGCTACACTTCAAGTAACTAACAACATTTCTGTAGGAATTAAGGTGAAGGGTAGGTACCTTTCTACCCTACTACGGCTCAGTAGGTACATGAAGGTAGAACTACTCGAATGGAGACTGCAGAAGCAGTATATTACTATATACATAAGTAGGTACCTCGTAACTACTTATTATCTAGAAATCACAATTTAATACCTGTATGTATGTACAGCTGAAACCGCTCCGACACTTTCTACAGTCGTCCTTAGTAAGGTACCGTAAGTAAGTATTTCGTTAGCTTACGTGTATGTAGCTAAGCTCAGTTTTAGTTGAATGGAACTAAAAACTAAAGTATACACTCACCTCCTTTGCATGGTGTCCTATGCGCGCTGTGCTGTGCACGGAACCCTGTAACGATCTCATAAGCTCCATCATCTCTCCTGATGGGGAAAGCAACTTCAATGATGTGATCACATTGCTGCATCCCTAGGAGAATACCTTTCACTTTGAGTCTCTTCTCATTCTCGGTCATTTTCGTCTTCATTTCTTCCACGAACTTGTCTTCAGCGATTTGGCAAGCCCTGTGGAAGAAGTACTCGACCATGTCGAAGAACCGGGGGTTCTCTGCATCAGGGACATCTTTGAGTTTGTCGGGGATCTCGTGGAAGGATCTCTGGGCCCCGAGCACGGCCGGGCACAGGGTTTTCAAGAGGTTTACTTCCCCAGCTTTACCGCTGACGGCTTTGCCCACGGTCTTGAGATGGAACATTGTTGTCTTACAACGGAATAATACTGCGGAGAACTAGGAAACGGCTTGTGACTGACTGGACACACCGGTATGAGAACTAGCGGCAACACCCAGAGACGTATCACAAGGCTCGAGGGAGCGTGGCTAATAAAAGTTGTACAAAACGATACACACCCGGACCGAAAGAAGAACGAGCAACCGAACAACGAGGGACACGAGCTAAAGAAAGAGGTCGGCAGGTCGGACCCGGAGAATCGGAACGAACAGCTGAGGGAAAAGAGCCGCTGCCTTCTTGATCCACCATACGTCCCAACATTCTTCCCTCCTCTTCAACATCCGCCGGGAGCAGTTTGAATTCAAAAACTGGACAGTGGAAAGTGGACAAATGTTGCGGAGGATTATCAAACCTTCTCGAAGGATCATCAAGATGACAAGATGGCATTGAACAATGAATGGTTTTTGCGAATAATAGTTTAGAATAATAATGTTTTTGCGAATAATAGTGCTTTTGCGAATAATGAACATGAAAAGCGTTACATCATCAGTGAATTGGATATGATAGCAATCCATTTTGGAGTCAAGAAATTTAACATGGTTTTTGTTTTTAAGGTCTTTTCCTAGGAGTCAGCTAACATCAGAAAACGCTGCAAAGTCCTTGTCACATGGGTTTATTATTCTATTGGACTTACCTACGGAAACTTTAGCTGTTTATTTATTGTTTCTTTCATATAAAATAATTGAAATTGCTATTTCTGGTGGTTTCCACCAATTTTGGCCCCAAAACTTGAATTAGGTACCTACCTACGCTCCTTTTTTTTTCTTTTTTTTTCTTCAAATTATCTTTGATCATTGGTAGTGCCATTTAATCGTCTTGATCCACGTGTTGAAACTTTTCCTAGCGTTATTCTACAAATTGATGGTGATTTCAGACGATTTCCCAGGTTTTTGACTCATAAAAAATCAATTTTGGGAGCTGAACATCTGGTACAACCTCAATTTTCCACTCCTTGGTCAAAATCGACTTCATATTCGGTCTTCTCGTCCCCAAAAACATGGAAAACGTTACCTCAAACGCTCATTTTACTAACATGTTACTAAACCACAAAAAGTACCTATTTTTATACCCATTTTCACTCATAACACCCCTGGGTATATTCCGATCGGGCTGAAAAGTTTCGGGACACAACTAGGGCCCAGATGGAGCATATGTGCGAAAGAACGAATTTTTTAGACCGAAAAGAAGGCCGGTACACGTGATACGGCGGACGGCAGACGGACATTGCATTTTTGGAATCTACGCACCTTGAAACGGAAAAGAAAAAATTTTGAGGGGGTGATATAAAAATTTTTTGCTGAGCGAATACATAGGTGTATATATGTATTATTCACAGAATAATAAACCAAAAGCCGGTGGGAAACTAAAATGAACAGCTAACGTTTCTGTAGATATGCCCATAGTAATAAACTCACGTGGCAAGTGACAAGGACTTCGCAGCGGTTTTTTTTTCTCTTTTAAGGACCATGTAGGGTAAAGACACCAATTATCGTCAGGCGCAAATATGGAACCAGTGTTCGTCACTTCCTATTTCATTTCTATGTGATAAGTTTGGCACCACCTAGGATTTGAATCTGGCGCCATTTCAAAGAGCAGGCTGTAGTCTTCCAATTCCCTCCAAAATCAAGTCAGCACTGCCACGGTTCTGTCAGTTAAGAAGAAATCAACACCAGACTACACCAGTCTACCCGAAACCTGCTCGCCCCCTCTCTACTGTCCTTGTATCGTAAAAGGTAAGTGTAGTTTCTAGCATTTTTTACCTTCCCAAGTAGCGTATTTGTATTTCTCATTTCTTTTGTTTTGAATAGTTTTTCTGTAGGTTAAAGAATGAATTCAAGCGTTTTACAAGCTCTAATTGACATTACTTATTACTTTAATTGTTATGGGATGACGATAACTTACTGGTGTTGTGAGATGATGGTTTATTCAATTTTCGTCACTTGTGACGATTACTGGGTTTCAGTCAATGTTTCGATTCTTAGTTTTATCGCGGTCTTCTTTTAAAGGGGAACAAGGTGGTGTTTGAATTCCTTGAAAGTAACAGTTTGCTCCAGTATTCGTCAGAGGGTGACGATAACAAGATCCAGGGTGCAGATAAGGGCGGGCGCACACTGGCGACTTTTGGTTTATTATTCTGTGAATAATACACCTATGTAATCGCTCAGCAAAAAATTTTTATAACACCCCCTCAAATTTTTTTTTGACGATTCAAGGTGCATAGATTCCAAAAATGCAATGTCCGTCCGCCGTTCACCGTACGCCGTACGCTGTATGTATCACGTGTGCCGGCTTCATTTTTGGTCTAAAAAATTCGTTCTTTCGCACACATGCTCCATTTGGGCCCTAGTTGTGTCCCGAAACTTTTCAGCCCGATCGGAATATACCCAGGGATGTTATGAGTGAAAATGTGCACAAAAATAGGTACTTTTTGTGTTTTAGTAACATCTTAGTAACATGAGCATTTGAGGTATCGTTTTCCATGTTTCTGGGGACGAGAAGACCGAATATGAAGTCGATTTTGACCGAAGAGTGGAAAATCGAGGTTCTACCCAATGTTCAGCTCCCAAAATTGATTTTTTATGAGTCAAAAACCTGGGAAATCGTCTGAAATCACCATCAATTTGTATAATAACACTGGAAGTAGTATCAACAATGTGTACAAAAGTAGGTGTGTTTTAGTAACATAGTAGTAAAATGAGCTTTTGAGGTATCTTTTTCCATGTTTTTGGGGACGAGAAGACCGAATATGAAGTCGATTTTGACCAAGGAGTGGAAAATTGAGGTTGTACCTGATGTTCAGCTCTCAAAATTGATTTTTTATGAGTCAAAAACCTGCGAAATCGTCTGAAATCACCATCAGTTTGTATAATAACACTAGAAAAAGTGTCAACACGTGGATCAAGAGGATTAAATGGTACAATCAACGATCAAGGGTAATTTGAAAAAAAAAGGAGCGTAGTACCTAATTCAAGTTCTGGGAGCCAAAATTTGTGGAAACCACCAGAAATAGCCATTTCAATTAATTTACATGAAAGAAACAATAAATAAACAGCCGGCATTTCTGTAGACCAATAAAATAATAGAATAATAAACCCATGTGACAAGGACTTTGCAGCGTTTTTGGAATCTACGCACCTTGAAACGGAAAAGAAAAAAGTTTGAGGGGGTGTTATAAACATTTTTTGCTGAGCGGATACATAGGTGTATTATTCACAGAATAATAAACCAAAATGCAATGTCCGTCCGCCGTACGCCGTATCACGTGTACCGGCTTCATTTTCGGTCTAAAAAATTCGTTCTTTCGCACACATGCTCCATTTGGGCCCTAGTTGTGTCCCGAAACTTTTCAGCCCGATCGGAATACACCCAGGGGTGTTATGAGTGAAAATGTGTGTAAAAATAGGTACTTTTTGGTTTATTATTCTGTGAATAATATACCTATGTATTCGTTCAGCAAAAAATTTCTGTAAAACCCCCTCAAAATTTTTTCTTTTCCGTTTCAAGGTGCGTAGATTCCAAAAATGCAATGACCGTCCGCCGTACGCCGTATCACGTGTACAGGCATCATTTTAGGTCTAAAAAATTCGTTCTTTCGCACACATGCTCCATTTGGGCCCTAGTTGTGTCCCGAAACTTTTCAGCCCGATCGGAATTTATCCAGGGGAGTTATGAGTGAAAATGTGTACAAAAGTAGGTGTGTTTTAGTAACATAGTAGTAAAATGAGCTTTTGAGGTATCTTTTTCCATGTTTTTGGGGACGAGAAGACCGAATATGAAGTCGATTTTGACCAAGGAGTGGAAAATTGAGGTTGTACCAGATGTTCAGCTCCCAAAATTGATTTTTTATGAGTCAAAAACATGCAAAATCGTCTGAAATCACCATCAATTTGTATAATAACACTAGAAAAAGTGTCAACACAGTCAATGATCAAAGGTAATTTGAAAAAAAAGGAGCGTAGTTCCTAATTCAAGTTTTGGGGGCCAAAATTTGTGGAAACCACCAGAAATAGCTATTTCAATTATTTTACATGAAAGAAACAATAAATAAACAGAACTATAGACCAATAAAATAATAGAATAATAAACCCATGTGACAAGGACTTTGTAGCGTTTTGAATTTTAGCAACATGTTAGTAACATGAGCTTCTGAGATATCATTTTCCATGTTTTTGGGGACAAGAAGACCGAATATGAAGTCGATTTTGACCAAAGAGTGGAAAATTGAGGTTCTACCAAATGTTCAGCTCCCAAAATTTATTTTTTGTGAGTCAAAAACCTGGGAAATCGTCTGAAATCACCATCAATTTGTATAATAACACTAGAAAAAGTTTCAACACGTGGATCAAGACGATTAAATGGCACTACCAATGATCAAAGATAATTTGAAGAAAAAAAAAGAAAAAAGCCTACCTAATTCGTGTTTTGGGGGCCAAAACTGGTGGAAACCACCAGAGATAGCTATTTCAATTATTTTATATGAAAGAAACAATAAATGAACAGCCAAACATTTCTGTAGGTATGTCCAGTAGAATAATAAACCCATGTGACAAGGACTTTGCAGCGTTTTGTTGCGCAACTGTTTCGTGTTTCCGACGAGGCCTATGCATTTGAACCAAGGTGCGCACGCGGAGCGACGCAACAGCAACGCAACTTTCAGCTGCTCTGGCCGCCGACAGTAGGGCGACAAAACTGTCTCTTTCTCTTCGCCCCTACCATAGTTTTGATCTACGCGCGCACACGGGCGACAGTTTTGTTGCCGTCTAGGATTATATCTAGAATTAATATCTAGTGCCTAGTGCAAAAGTGGTACATATTTTCTCTATTGTTGGCAAAATGGCAGGGAGGGATGGAGATATCGACAGCGATTCAGTTATAAGTGAAGTTGAAAAGAGGCCGGAGGTGGTTTTTATTAATATAGAAAGAGTAAAACACAAGAAAATTTATTTTAAATTAGTAAAACACAACTAAGTTTTTATGTAATAACATTAGATATAATCAACATAACATTAGTATATCTAACACAACTTTAGATATAATGGGTTATTACATTGTAGTTCTTCAACTATCAACGGGAATTTCCCTTTATTTAATCTTTCAGACATCAGCGGGTGAACCCAATATTTTCTTTTCCTTTTATTTTTCCTGCGTCGTATAATTAAAGCACAAATCACTGCAGTCTGTACTAAATCCATGTTCACTGTACTACGAAATCAACGAAAATGAATCTGCTGTAAGGCAACAGTTGCTCATCGTGTGCGCGCTCTCGAAAGCCGAAGCAACTCGAGAGCGACAAAGACAAAAAGAGTTGCGCAACAAAAGTCGCCCGTGTGCGCCCGCCCTAGCTGGGTTGTATGTTGCCCAGTAACCGTCATCTTGCGGTACCAGTTATCTTCACTTGATCCCAATTCACTTAGGAGTGCATGATTTACGAAATAGGTAATTTTTAATTATTTAATACTTAAGGTATGTACCTACATACCTGCTTAATTCATTTTCTAATGGATAATTAGGCAGATTAGTGGAGTATGCAACAAGAAAAGTGTAGATAGGTATGAATACGTCTATCTACCGAGGTAGGTATATAGTCACCTAGGTCCTAAATCCGTCGGTCCTAATATTCCGTCTCCAGCGCAAATTGGTAATACCGAGCCAAAACTATTGTTCCCCAGCCCCCTAACTGTAGACTGATAAGTAAAGATTGGTTGACTGATGGAAGACAGAATAATGTAAATTTCCACTTGTTGAAAGTTTATAGTACCTAATTTCCTTAATATTCCTGCTAGTTGAAATGTTTAGAGTTACCTATTTGCTCTTATACCTATTTTGCGAATCTCTTCTTGCCATTTTATTTACTGAAGTATGGTAAATAGGAACCTACCTTATCTAAACTGTGATAGGTCTAATGCCATTAAAGCATGACAAATACCTAATTCCTTCTTTACTATTACTAGAGCTCAATTGTAGGTGCACCTAGTACCTGACTAAGCTTCTTTTTCGGTAATTAGGTTACCTGATGTCATTGTTAATAAGATTGAATTTAAGTACAAGCTAATTTAATAATTACGTGCCTTACGCATACAATGAGTTAAATTTATCAAACCTTTTCTGGTCATTTTTAAAATTCGAGTACCTACAAGTAGGCATATTCATTGTTTAATAAAAGCCATGTGTTCTAGTGAAGTGTTTATCAATTTTGTCTCAGCACCCAATTGCACTAATTTTAAGCCAGATTCTTTACGAATTTTCACGACTGAAGTAGGTACCTAAACAAGAAGAATTATAATAAGTGAATAATAATATCCTAAGTATAATATAAGTAGGTAGTTGTTGATGACGATAACTGGTGCAATTATGTGACGATCACTAGATTCCCCCTGACGATAACTGGTGCACTTCGGTGACGAACACTGGATTTCCCACGACGATAACTGGTGAAAAAAACCAGTAATGAGTTTTGTTGCTCTAAAAGCATAATTAATAGCTTTTTCCGGAAAAATGGTGGTATAATCGAAGCTTGGATTAGGAATGGCGATTCAAAAAACGTCTACCAATTCGAGTAGGCAGTATAGCTTCCTCACTTGAATCACATGAACGTATAGAATAGTTGGGTAGGTTCATTTTGATACGGGACCATTTGCGATCCAACCCACGTGTACCCTCAAAATTTCAGCTCTTTACGACTATTTTTCGCTTAGTTAGAAGCGTTACAAGGAAACGGGCAACATTTCATGTTCGCGCATGCGCAGACGAATTAAATTCTTATAGAACTATCGAAGAATTATTCTTGATCGACCTCCCAAATCTGAGCTCATTTCAACGATATTTGAAGTAGTTACGGGCGTTTCAAGTATTTCACGTTTGCGCATGCGCAGACGAAATGACTTCCATGATTTTGAAACGAGACCATTTGCGATCCAACCCACGTGTACCCTCAAAATGTCAGCTCTTTATGACTATTTTTCGCGTAGTTAGAAGCGTTACAAGGAAACGGGTAACATTTCATGTTCGCGCATGCGCAGACGAAAGTTAAAGTACGATTCCAATGAAAATTATTTGGAAGTATCAAAGTATTATTCCTGATCGACCTTCCATGTTCGAACTCATTTCAACGATATTTAGGGTAGTTATGAGCTTTTCAAGTATTTCACGTTTGCGCATGCGCAGACGAAAGTTACTGTACTTTTTCGATGATTTTGGTATGGGACCATCTATGACCCAACCCACACCTACCATCCAAATTGTAGCCCATTTTGACTGTTATTTCGGGTAGTTATGGGCGTTACAAGTGTAGTCAAATTCAAACCTCAGTGGGGAGGCCGCCACTGACTCGGGCGGTACCTCCGAATTTGACTAGGGCGGTAGGACTCAGAGGGAGGAGGCCTTCTGCGCCTCTTTCCGGCGCAACTGGAGGAGGGGCGGATATAAATACCCCCGCTCCCGACCGCCAGAACACAACCCCAGAGACCTTACCTGAGACCTGACCTGCGACCAGACCTGCGATCGTTTCAGTTGATTGAGTTGAGAGAGTGATAGCCATTTTGTTGACCCCAGTAGTAGATTCGTTTAGTGTGACTTGGAACTTGAAATTGCTTACCCCTTTGATTATTCCTTTTAAATTCGACGCCAAGAAGAGAGGACGGGAGGTTTCCGTATTACCACCAGCCACAGCCAGCACCCGGCGAGCCCCTGCCTTGAACCCACAAGGTACTGCCGTAATTATCCACCTGTTGCAGGCAGATCCAACTGGAGGAGCCAGGACGAGCCCGGAGACGGACTTCCCGAGACGAACCAGGAGAATTACCGGAGGTAAGGCCTAAGGCCCCTTTATTTCCTAGTCAGAAACTTAAGCGACACTGTCGCGTAACAGCGCCCCTCAGGCCTTCTGCAATCATACAAACCCTTACAGAGGTAATTCAGAACGTTCCCGTTTTGTTTCAGTACCTCTGCAGACTTCTCTCAAATTGAGCCCTGATTTCATCCCCAAAGTCTTCAACATTTCACTCAACGAACCCAGTTATCAGACCCCATCAGAACCCATCCAAGACTCCGACTCTGTTGCCATTACATCATTACACATTTCTACACCACCTGTAAAATCTCTGAATCTATTAGTTTTGCCCCTTTGTTATGTAATTAGAATCCCGTTTATTCGCGCACTTAAAGTAAATTCTTGTTCTTGTATCGAGCCATCCGCCTTCGCGACCCCAAATTGTGCTAGCTCTTTTTACAATAAATTCGTTCATTTCGTTAACTTCCTCTTGTTTAATTATTATCCGAACACCGTAGAGTCACAATTTCACTAGTCTTTCAGCTGGAGAACTTTGCCTTGGAGACGTCCAAACCTGTAGCGACACTGTGCAAAATCGCTGCGGGGCCAACTGCTCACCTACAAACTTCTCAGGTAATACGTTCAGACTCCCATTTTAGGTCACCTCTAGTTACTCGCCATCCATCCTCAGGAGGTAACAACGGGCGTCTGAACACATTACAAAATTGGTGTCAGAACTGGGGATTTCATGCACTCTCAGAAATCCGAACCCAGTAGGTAGGCACACGGCTAGGACACAGAAAGGCAAACAGAGTCCCTCAAAATTGACCCGAGTCCCCCTAGCACCCCAAAATAGTCAATCATCATATCAGGCTCAGAGAAGTATTAATTGTATATATATCTTAAGATTGATTTTGTGTTATTATATTTTATTACGATTTTTATATTTTCCTTGTATATTTGTCTTGTTGCATTTCGTTAGTTCTGATTTTCTTAATATTTTGTGTAAAAACGTGTCTCGTAAACATTCAGTTAGGGGTAAATACGTTGTGGCAGGATTTCCTGGGTAAAATTGGTATTAGTGGAGGTTGTCCGAGCGCTAAAACCAGAAAAAGGCGATTTGGACCCACTGATTGGACCCATTTGTACCTATTTTGCACTCAATTGTACCCCTTTGGACCCATTCTTGCACCCACAACACGGTAAAAACCGTTACTAGTGCCAGTTTGGACAGGCCGATCAAATAGGTCCCCCATAGGTCAAAGTCGTGGAGTTTAACCTTTCCATCAACGAAACGTGGTCCTTTTGTAGAAAGCAATCCGAATCCACTGGTTGGACCCACTTGTACCCATTTGGACCCATTTGTGTACCCACAACACGGTAAAAGCCGTTACCAGTGCCAGTTAGGACAGGCCGATGAAATAGGTCCCTCATAGGTCAAAGTCGTGGAGTTTCACCTTTTCATCGAAGGAACTTAAGACGTTCAACCGAACCCACAACAACCATCCTGCACCTAGTTCAGTGAAGGGTTCCTTCGACGGTGAGATACCTGTACCCACCATTGTACCCAGGCTTTGCACCCAGCTTAGGATTATTTCGGTAGTAACACTGCCGGAGATAACCGTTAGGGCCAACGGCCTGGCCCCACACTTTGGGTTCTCTACCTGCCTCCCCAACGTCACTAGCCCCATTCTATTATTTGAATTTCCTGTTTAGTAGTTAGAGTTAAAAATCCCTTTTGCTATTTTCCTGTTTATTATCTTGTCATGTTCCATAGTTACTTCCGTGTCATATTTTTCGAGAATTGTCGTGTATTATCTCAGCTTCTTTATTTTTCAAATCCGCTTCGCGTATATACTTGCTGTTTATTTTCGTGTCTCTTTACTTATAAACTCGCGGCTACTTTGCTTTTTCATATGATTTGATCATTTTTCGTAATCCGTTGTATTTTTGCATCGTTGTTTTTCGCGTATTATTGTCATTTTATCCTTGAACCCATTTCGTGTGTATAATTGTCGTTAATTATCGTTTGTGTTTTACTATTCATTCCGCGGCTATTCTGCTCCTTTTTCATATTGTGTCAACTATTTCGTGTAGCCCGTTCGTTTAATTATTATCTCGTAAATTTCGTATATCCTCTCGCGTCTTTCTTTTTGGGGGTAAAATCTTGTTAGATCCCGGTAACAATGGCTACCTCCGACCCAGTAGACAGCGACGCGAGGACGGAAGACCCGGACTTGACATCTGCGGAGAGATCGGTGCTCGCGCTAGGCAAAATTATGGTGGATTCCCACCGAGAGATTTTGACTGAGATGAAGGCGCAGGAACGACAACCACCACGACTCTCTAGAACCCTGATCGACTCACTAGCGGCATGGGACCCATCTGACCCTGAGGCTTTGCCCCTTTCGGACTATCTCGAGTTATTCGAAGACTCGACCCCGGATACGTCCGAAGTCGAAAGAGCAGGACTCCTCCGCATGAAACTTAAAGGAGTAGCGTTCAATTGTCTTGTGAGCCACCCCGAATGGAGACAAACCGTGGCCCCATACAGCATTGCCAAAGTGGGCTTGTTGCGCTGGTTCGGCCGAGAAAGCACCGAACTCCTCTCACAACGATTGGCCGAGTGCAGGAAGGAGGACGCGGAGTCTCTCGTGCAATATGCCGACCGGGTTCGCCGCTTAGCGGGACGCCTGGTCCGAGCCACATACCCCGAGTGGGAAGTAGGCATGAGACATCCGACCATCGACGCTAGGGCGAAACGCTCATTTATCCGAGGCCTAGAAGGGCACCTCAGAACAGCGATCGCCAGTAATTGTCCCCCATCATTTGACGACACAGTTACACGGACACTCGACTTATGCGAAACCCTGTCGCCTGGGGCCGGCTCCGACGAACCCTGGAACGTGGGCGCGGTGTACACCCGTGGACCACCGAGAGACTCCCGAAACTACCGCGGTTGCTATGAGTGTGGCCGAAACGGTCATTTCGCTCGTGACTGCCCTGAACGGCCCCAATTGAACCCAGCGGAGATGAACCCCCCGTACTCCCTTCACACCACGGACAGGACCCATGCATATGCGCCTCAAGCTCGCGAGTACCCACCGAATTACGTGCCCCGTCCCGTCTCGCCAATGACCGTGAAATGCCGGTTTTGCGGCGGTTTTTCTCATTTCGCAGCAGAATGCCCCGACAGACCTGGTGCCAGGAAATTCATGGGTTGCACCTATTGCGGTGCCAGAGACCACACAGAACGGGACTGCGCAATACTGCAAGAGCACCTGAAAGAGGACCCACCGGCCCCAGTTGCTAAACAACCCTTTGGGTCCGGAGGGAGAAGAGGTGCCCCAAACCTGGCCCCAATGACGAACCCCAACTCAAGCGCGAACGAACCCACACGGGTCCAGAGCATCACCGAGGCTATAGAAGCTCCGACTCACGGATGGAACCTCGTCCCCGAGGCCAACCCAGAACGAATGGCCCCAGAAGAAGGGTCCAACGCGCCCTGCCCGCAACCTGCCGGGAATTACTCCACAACCATGGGACCCGAAGAGTTACAACGATTGATGGCTCAGAGCCCATGGATCGCGCCAGTTGCAGTGGAAAGTTGCGGGCCAGCACTCACCGTTCCGGTAAGACTCAACGAGACGCCGCTTGCCATGGTGGTGGACACAGGAGCGCAGGTGTCCCTGCTGAATCAACCCGTACCCGGAAGCGTTGTTCGACCAGCTATGATCCAGGCCCGAGGCGCGAGCGGGGAACCTATTCCGTTCCAGGGAAAACAGACCCTACGAGTGCGGATGGGTAACTACGACCTCTCTCACGAATTTTACGTGCTCCCCACGACAAGCCAAGGTCTCAACCTTATGGGTCTCGATCTGTTGAGGAGGATCCCGATGAATCTCACTACGTGCGAACCACCCCCCGACGAAGGAAAACTGTTGTATCCTGTTATGGCCCTCGATGGTGTCCATCAAAACAGGGACAACGGGTTACAGATGGAGGATGGGGCCTCAACCCCAGGAGTGCCCTCCGTACTAGATAGACCGGTGCAGCCTGTACGGACCACGGAAAAGCCCATCATGCTAGTGGTGCTAAACGACTACCGCACCCGGCACGACTCCGCAGACACCGTGGAAAACCGGCTGAACCCCCTTTTGGGGCCAGCACTCACGAGGGAACCCAAGGAGGAACCCACTCCGGAGCCCCCAAATTTAGGTCCTTGCAGTGTAAGGAAGGTGGCCCCGGTAAGTGGCCCTTCCCTGATAGGAATCCTGTACAATATCTGTTCTCAACAAACCCTAGGCTATCAATTGCGACTAGGCCGGGAAATCCTGACACAGCCAAGAATGGTTAAGATGATAGGAAAACAGGTAGGCACGATGATCGATGAGACACGAATTAGGTTAGGGCTAACCATTCCAGGTACAGTAAACATGGGATCGTTGATCCTGGAACGGGAACCGTCTGGAGTGCTCTCTGGCTGGTGGTGTGGTTGGGAAGGGATTGAGGGAAATGGGTGTTGTTTGGGTGGTGAGTTTGAGAGATGGGGTCCTGACGGTCTTTTCTCCCTAGGTACCTCGGCCAACGGGATCAAGATGGCAGACCCACGTACCCCTGTGGCGGACACCCAGGAACCACACTTCTGGATTACCCCTAACCCCAGACGTACCGACCTTTTCACCGTAACGTTCGGGTTTGCTCCAACGGCGAATGCTCCGACTACCGGTCGCCAGGAAAGGAGCGTTGCCACACAAAGCGAGCTCCCCTCGATGAGCCCGCGGATCGCAGCCGTAACTTTGCAGCCTGGCGAGTTTCGGGGATACCGGGCCGATAGCAGTAGCCGGGATGGCCCAGCGGACCCCGCAGACAAGGGAGAGGCTCTATCGCCGATCCACGCCCCGGCCTACTCCCCGCTCACACCCCGTCCCGATCCGGACCAGGAGTTGTCCCAATCCCCGGACACGGACCCGCAATTGGTGACCCTGACCCAATACAACGCACTGAAGAGGAAAGTGGAAGCCATGGAGGGGACCCTGTCGCAATTGGTCCAAGAGCTCTCCGCCTATAAAGCCGACCGAGAGATTGCTACCTGGGCCGCGGCCGCTGTCTTTGACGCAAAGGGTACTTCACCCGGAGGTCAGAACCTAATGAATCAAGAACGCCCAGAGGCCATTTCCCCGGAAGGAAGCGGCACACCTTGCGTCACTCCACAATACCGAGTGTCCCAGGGTCAGGAAGGGGGAAGAAAAGCGAACCCCGGCCCCGCGGGATCACCGACGGCTCCCCTACCGCACCCCGCGCCTACTACGCCTCAACTGGTTCCTCCAGAGAATTACCACTGTCCGGAGGGAGATGAGCACACACTGCCTAAACCCAAGAAGGGCTGTTGCTCCACGTGCTACCGTGCTAATGTAAAGCTCCACGGTCGGTTTTGCGAATTTTGCAGAACCACCGTCAAGCGGTGGGCGGCTAAATTTGAAAAAGAGGGTGATGTCGCCGTCCTCCCCCGTTGCAACCATCCTTTGGGGCGCCCACGACTCATGTGCCATGGGTGCGTCCTCGAGACGTATGTCAGGCGCTATAATCAGCGCCATCCGACCTTGCCCCATGCGATTCCACTTCGACAAGATCGTCGCCCTGGTCAACCGACCCTCTCTTCGGACCCGTCAACGATCCAGCTCCTTGACTGAAGTCGTACTCCCTAGTCACGAAAAGATAACCGTGTACCGATCATAAGATCGACTGTTTTCTTTTAATTTCTCATGTTGTTTAGTCCTTTATCTGAATCCATTAATTAAGTTTTCTATGATTCCCTCTTAGTATTAATTGCGAAATTGGCAAAAGCTGTAAATTGATTCAACTGTGTAGTCATTTACTAGTCTCGCTGCCTAAGTACATGCCCTGCGTTATTATTCATGTTCCTTGTTCTTAATACCTAGTCGTTCAGCCTCCTCTGGAGTATTGTGACCAGTAGTGTCTTTTTCTTTCTCTTTAGAAAAAAAAAGGGGGAATTTTTATTATGTAGTCCGTCAGTGCACCTTGTTCGTTAAATATTCTTTTATTTTGTCAATTCAGTCGAGTCTTATTCGTTACCGTAGGCATAGCCGTCATATCGTTTCATGTGAGTTAGTTAGTTTAGTTTGAGTCATAATCCTCTGTTGGCCATTGCCAGTCAGTTTGTGTTTCCTTATTTTGGGCAACAACGGTCCAGTTAGTCACTGAGTCGTTGCCTTATTCGCTTTATTACGTTTCGTTCTTGTTATTGTCATTAAGTTTATTCAAAACAGTGGAAGTTATCCCATCAGTTCATGAGTTAGTAATTCGTTTTATTTTGGTGGAAGTTGCCCATTTCATTGTAGATTCAGTTGTCCGTTCCATTAATTATGTTAAGTTCAGTTAGTTGTCATGTCCATAAAATCTGTAAAGAGTTCGCAAAGAATAGTTGTTAGTCCGTTTGTAATTAATATTTAGTAGTCTGTCAATCATTTAGTAAGCCGGATGGCGTAACTGTTGTTGAAAAAAAAAAGGGGCCAAGGAGCGAAGGTGTGCGTCGTCCCCTACAAGTCAACCGGGTCACAGTCGCTTCACAGCAGCCCCGAAAGGTGCCACTCAGCAGCAACCCCGAGAAAGGCGTCGCATGCCGTTGAGGACAACGGCTTCTTCAAGAGGGGGATGGTGTAGTCAAATTCAAACCTCAGTGGGGAGGCCGCCACTGACTCGGGCGGTACCTCCGAATTTGACTAGGGCGGTAGGACTCAGAGGGAGGAGGCCTTCTGCGCCTCTTTCCGGCGCAACTGGAGGAGGGGCGGATATAAATACCCCCGCTCCCGACCGCCAGAACACAACCCCAGAGACCTTACCTGAGACCTGACCTGCGACCAGACCTGCGATCGTTTCAGTTGATTGAGTTGAGAGAGTGATAGCCATTTTGTTGACCCCAGTAGTAGATTCGTTTAGTGTGACTTGGAACTTGAAATTGCTTACCCCTTTGATTATTCCTTTTAAATTCGACGCCAAGAGAGAGAGGACGGGAGGTTTCCGTATTACCACCAGCCACAGCCAGCACCCGGCGAGCCCCTGCCTTGAACCCACAAGGTACTGCCGTAATTATCCACCTGTTGCAGGCAGATCCAACTGGAGGAGCCAGGACGAGCCCGGAGACGGACTTCCCGAGACGAACCAGGAGAATTACCGGAGGTAAGGCCTAAGGCCCCTTTATTTCCTAGTCAGAAACTTAAGCGACACTGTCGCGTAACAGCGCCCCTCAGGCCTTCTGCAATCATACAAACCCTTACAGAGGTAATTCAGAACGTTCCCGTTTTGTTTCAGTACCTCTGCAGACTTCTCTCAAATTGAGCCCTGATTTCATCCCCAAAGTCTTCAACATTTCACTCAACGAACCCAGTTATCAGACCCCATCAGAACCCATCCAAGACTCCGACTCTGTTGCCATTACATCATTACACATTTCTACACCACCTGTAAAATCTCTGAATCTATTAGTTTTGCCCCTTTGTTATGTAATTAGAATCCCGTTTATTCGCGCACTTAAAGTAAATTCTTGTTCTTGTATCGAGCCATCCGCCTTCGCGACCCCAAATTGTGCTAGCTCTTTTTACAATAAATTCGTTCATTTCGTTAACTTCCTCTTGTTTAATTATTATCCGAACACCGTAGAGTCACAATTTCACTAGTCTTTCAGCTGGAGAACTTTGCCTTGGAGACGTCCAAACCTGTAGCGACACTGTGCAAAATCGCTGCGGGGCCAACTGCTCACCTACAAACTTCTCAGGTAATACGTTCAGACTCCCATTTTAGGTCACCTCTAGTTACTCGCCATCCATCCTCAGGAGGTAACAACGGGCGTCTGAACACATTACACAAGGAATTGACCGCAGGCAGACAGACTCGGAACCAAAAATGTTCCTTGATGTCTGAAACGCAAAATGGTAGTGGCAATTTTCATTTTGGAGGATACAAATGTTTTTACTCAATCACGAATCCAAGGCTTCCCTACCTTCCGGTAGTGAGAAAGCAAAAGTCCTGGAGTTAAATGACTGATGGTAGAATAAGGAGGAAATGAGCGAATTAATGGAAACCAAAATTGATAAGGCCTTAGGCCTAACGATAACTGGTGTCTTCACCCTATGTGTCTTACCCATCCTCAACTTTTATATAGGTAATTATTACATTTTTTCTTGTAATTTTTACCATTCATTAGGTTTGTTAAAGTGACCATCTGACCAAGTGACTTTCAGAAAGGCGTTTGGCCGTTTGCAGTGATTCTTGCATAGTACCCATGACCGACTGTTATCAGATAAGCAGTGTTTTCCTGACTACCCAAAACCAGTTTTCTGATCGTCATGGAATGAGTCTAGTACACAGAAAACCATTGCACTGCCTTCTCGTTTCCCAACTATTATAAAAATCAATTCTTTCTCTAGCGTTTATTAAGACGGTATGGTCTTGTTTTATATGGTTTTCTAGGAGACAGCTAACCGTCAGAAAAAGCCAGTGGGAAGAAACCTATTATTTTCCGAATGAATCTGTTCTTTTATTTTCCTAAGTAAAAGATCTCGACGAGTGCTTTGCGAAAAGGTGCGATGGTCGAATTGGGTGATCCAGTGGAAAGAAAGCGAAATTACGTCATAGGTCAATCACGTGTAATTTTTTATATGAGGATTGATTGCTCTCAAACCAAGTCATAAGACCCGAAATTGTGGCATGTAGCGTGTTACAGAAAAATAAACAAATGTAGCTTGAGTCCAAGTAAGAGAACGCCCCATTCGTTCTGAAATAAGTACTTTCTTAATGATACTTCCTTGTAATAAATACTTTCTATTATAATTCCACTAGGTGTGTTGAAGTGATGAATAATTATTCGCGTGTGGAGAGTTATGGGAGAAACAACAAACTGTCTTGTTACGAGTACATTCCTTAGTAATGCATCTGAATGTAACGCAGCAAAGCATGATTATATTGTATCACTTATCAGGCCCGTTGAGAGGGGGGGGGGGGCACTGGGGACAGTAGGGGGGCCCGGATTTTGGAAAAAAAATATTCTTGAAGAAATTAAATATAAAAACTCGGCGCTGCGCGCCTCGCCAGGGGGCAAGCCCCCTGGACCCCCGGATGCTTACTGCTTAGAGCCTACGGCTAAAATTCAAGAAACATGGAACATGCTTTAGCCGCGCTTTTTATGATTCTGTAGCCGTAATGTTATGATTTCACTTCGTCACCAGGATACAACCAAGTGACAACCAAACAAGCGTCATTGTTTACTATCCATTTATAACATCAATTTATATAGTTATAGTATCAAAGTACGAAATAAATACCAAGAACAAATACGAAATAAATTCGTGGTAATCCCAGCCGAGATACCATGGCTAGGGGACCCTTAAGGGAACCCTCAAGGGAACCCACAAGGCAACCCTCAAGGGAACCCACAAGGCAACCCTCAAGGGAACCCTCAAGGGAACCCTCAAGCATTTTCTGTAACAAGTTTAAATGTCGTAGAAAAAAGTTATAAATTGTAAAATCTTGTAGAAAGAAGTTATTTTTATTTATTTATTTATTTTTTTAAAGGAAAAAGAGATTATTTTTCAATGTTCACTTCTTTCTCGTTATTTAACCCATCCTGATCGCGAAAATTCCTCGTTTCCTCGCTAACTGTGTTCCGGAAATGTGTGGGAATGCCCTCCCTTTCCACGTTTTTTCATATTCAATCACCGATTTCTCTTTTAACAACGGCGTTATAAATAAAATTGAATAATACCGTTCGAAAGCTTATTAAACGTAGATTTTTTTACCGTGGAGCTCATCAGTTTTTCAGTAGCCGATATTGTAGGAAAATACCGTTGAAAATCGCTTAGAAAGATGAAAAATGACAAAAATTGTAGTTTGGGTTCAAAAAACGCTTGTTTTTCTTGACTTTATAGAAAATTTGATGGTTGAATTTAACGCTCTTTCCAACGGTATGCTCAAATTTTGATTCACCATGTAATTTAAGGGAGCAATGGTCATTTTAGTGAGATAAGGTCGAAAACACGAAACAAATATTAGAAGAAGTGATAAACTCTCGAAAACAAGGGGTTAAAGAAAAAACTCTAGGATACACTTTTTGTTGGAAATTAGTTGTTGAATCGACCCCCGAAGTTTCGTCGTTCTTAAACCGAACACCCGGTATATACATAATTATATAAATCTGTAAGAACTTGATCATTCCTCATTTTCTACAATCCATCCTCCTTCCACTGATTCCCCCCCCCCCCCCCTCTCAAAATGGCTTATTTAATATTTATGGTTACGGAGGTTTTGGTTGTTTTGGGAACTTGCTAAGAAGTGAAAATAAATTGAGTAAGCTGTTGACAAGTCAAAAAAATTTTTTTCTTTTTTTTGGGGGGGCCCGGAGGCTTTCTGCCCTGGCCCAGATTTTCTCTCCACGGCCCTGTCAGTTATTCATTTGCACACACTAATAACTGGAAACGAAACCTGTTCAATCAAAATCTGTGTAGCTGAGTGAAATGCTGAACTCCGGCAGTTGTAACGATGGAAGATAGAGTTTTTGGGTTCAAATTTATTCGTGGTAGGTGCTCTGGGCCAGTGAACAGAGTTTACCTGCAACCATTTCCTCTGAAGTATGAACAAAAAAGATTCCAATGAAATTAGCCTGAAGACGAGTTGGTCCCTTTCAGGGAGTTCATGATTCAACGTCAGCCATCAGGCTTCTTAGAATTTTCAGGTAGGAGAACTTGTAGAAAATGAGAAGTGGAGTACTACTGCATTACCAGGACCTACTGCAAGAAGGGCTCTAGAAGCGTATAGGAGTCCCGCTTGGTATTGGAGAAAGGGTTCGGAGACTGGTGCCACGGCCTCCCTTCGCCTGCCGCACCCATTCTGTTATTCATGTTTCATCTATATTCCATGTTCTGTGTTCTCTACACAAAGTGTTGATTCTCAAAGTCTCTAACTGTGCATCCTAAACTTAGTTTTGATGTCATAATAAAATTGGTGTACAGAACACTGATCAGTATACACCAGCTTGTATGGCTGATGACAACACCAACACGTCCATCACAGCAATCAATTGTGACGTACAGAATCGTGTTCAGTACACCATCCAGAGCCCCCAGTGGGAAGACATACCCACGACTATTGGGGGATTCGCGGACTCGTTGTCCGAAATAGTATCAAAAGCAGCTAAGATGGTGGGGGTGGGCCACGCCTCTGCACTGGGAAACCGGAAGCCGTGGTGGGATTGGGAATGCAGTAAGGCAAGAGACAAGTCGTTCTCCATCCTCAACCTTCTGCGAGACACGAATGCCGACCTAGTAAGGACTTCATACCTGAGAGCAAATGCCTGTTATAAATCCATCTGCAGGAGAAAAGAGAAAGAATTTTATAGTGGGCTGGCGGATCGCTTTGAGCAGGCGAGAGATTCTTGTGACTTTTGGGGGATTGTCCGTACCCTTAGAAAAAGTAAGCCGAGGGTTGTTGGTGACATACCAATGAAGGAGTGGGTGGAATATTTCCAAGCTCAATGGCGCCTACCCGGAAATGCTCAGCAGTTGGTTTTTAGGTTTGATCCGGCTAGGTACTAGGATGAGCTGGACCAATCATTCTCTTTGGAAGACCTGAAGAGAGCACTGCACCGATCCAAGGACAGAAAAGCCCCAGGACAAGACCGTATTGGCTACGAGTTCTACAAGAATGCACCCGATTCTTTTTTGCAAAGGATGCTGCAGATGTTCAATTGGATTTATGAAACAGGCGAGATTCCCCAGAATTTTTCAACAGCTATTATCTACCCCTTGCATAAGAAGGGTGATGTGAGTGTGGTGGGTAACTTTAGGGGTCTCTCTTTCATCAATTGTACGGCTAAGTTGTTGGCGTCTATGATGCTGGAGCGTCTTGAGCATCACGTTGAGTCCACAGGCTTGCTGACCGAAAGCCAGGCGGGTTTCCGGAGAGGCTATAGTACAGTCGATTCCATTTTCACCCTGGCAAGTCTCGTTCACTTGAGAATGGCATCTGGCCCCAGGAGAAAGCTTTACGCCTTCTTCATAGACTTCAAATGTGCCTTTGATGGAATCAGAAGAGATTACTTGTATTCAAAACTCGACAGTATGGGTATTAGTCACAGGTTCATAAGAGTCGTCAAGGCAATGTATGATGAGGGGACTGCTTCGGTATGGGGTCAGGGGGGTGTATCCGAACCTTTTGATGTGGAGACAGGGGTCCGCCAGGGATGCATTCTCAGCCCAATGCTTTTCGCCCTATATGTCAACGACCTTGTTGATTGTCTCCCCTGTGGCATTGGGCTGCGTGAACAGATCATCAGTGTGCTGATGTACGCGGATGACATGGTTGTCTTGGCTGAGACGCCTGCTGATCTTCGGAGAAACATCGAGAGGCTGGAGAGATACTGTGTAAGATGGGGACTATGTGTGAACCTGGACAAGTCAAAAGTTATGGTTTTTCGTAGAGGTGGTCGACTACGAGCAAACGAAAGCTGGACTTTTGGAGGAAACCCTGTGGCTGTTGTCAGCACCTACAAGTACCTGGGTGTGTCACTTACCCCTAAGCTCTCCTACTCTGCGCATGTCACGGACAGGGCTACAGCGGCAAAGTTGGGCATGAACAGCCTCTATCGTGGTTTTTTCTGCAGGACCGAGGTGCCACTCAGTGCCAAGTATCGTGTTTTCCGGACGGTTTCCAGGGCAGTCTTGTGCTATGGCGCTCAGATTTGGGGAGGTTCGATGTACAGGACTGTTGAGCAGCTGCAGGTTTTCTTTTTTAAGATGATACTCGGCCTACCAAAGAACACGCCGAACTACTTTGTTTATCTGGAAACTGGAGCCGACCCCTTGTTCAGTTACACGCTGTCACTGCTCTGTGATTACCTAGGGCGCGTTGCACGACTTCCGGGGCACCGCTACCCACGGATTGTGGCAGAGGAGATCATGTCTCGAGGGTTGTCGTGGGCCTCCGGCATTAGGAGTGTTGCTGAGCGTGAGGGCATACCTTTTGAGGCCCTCCCAAGTGACCCGACTTCCTGGAGGACCCAGACAGACGCACTTATAGAAAGTATTCGGTGTTCGTGGCGGGGGGAGATGGAGATGAGGGCCTTGGAATCAACGAGCCGCATATACAGGCTGCTGGATTTCTCCGTGAGGCCTGCTGACGTTGCGTGTGTTCGCCAGCGTTTTCCTGCTTGGGTGGTAAGGTGGGCACTGAGGTTCAGAGGGGCTTTGATAGCCCTGAACTGCATGCCTTATGATCAGGGTGATGACCCGAGAACCTAGTGCGCTTTATGTAACATGGGGGTACCGGAGGATCTCACGCATTTCTTGGCCACCTGCCCCGTGTTGGGAGAATTCAGGATGCGCTGCTTCGGGCGGGCCAGGCTCGGCAATGAGGAAATCGTCAGCATCCTGGACGGGGGCGACTGGTTGGCTTTGGCTCGTTACGGCGTTGTGGCACTGCGCTATCGGAGTGAGCTAGTGTCAGAATTTAACTGGTAGTGGCATTTATCAACGTGAACAACATTTAAGTGGCATTATTTGTCCACAAATAATCAAGTGACTATTATTATCATGTAAGTTTACCTTTCTCTATCACCTCCGACAGACGGGCTATGAGCCCATTGTTGTACTCATATTATTTTTCTTTGTTAAACATTGTGTTTTTGTAAAAATAAATATGTTTCTTTCTTTCTTTCTTTCCATCCAGAGCCCCTTAACACCTATGGTTCACCTTCATGTCCTTATCGACATCTTTCTCCTTACCACCAAAATCTGCGTAGATATGCCTATTGACTATAACTCGTTTGGAATACCAATCTTGTACAAAATGACAAATATTCTGGTGAAACTTGAACGTATTGGAGTCAGGGTAATAAGGTAGGTACTCATAACAAACGCTACTAAAGCTCAACATGGTTTGCACATAATATCTAGTGAGTTTCAATTGATTATTGATCATTATATTGTTCATTCATCACTTTATTATCAATCCTAGAAACAGATTGTTCCTGAAAATCTTTTCACTGCAATACTTGCTAGTCTTGCGTTTTAGTGGAACCAAGGCGAGTCGGAGCCGCTCAGATCTACCGACGGCTCCGAGCGAGGTCGCTTAGATATCATCGGTGGGTCGATAAGATGCCTACCTTATCTACAGATTCATTACAATTGGTAGGAAAACGTTGTTACTATTGAACATTGCTATTATTGCGATTTGACTCCACCATGTAAATATAATATATAATCCATGGACGTGGGCGATGGAGGCCTTGCTATAATGGAGCTGCTACTTTAGATACCTGCCATAAGGTTTAAAAGGCTGTTCGCAGTCCGTTCTCACTTCGCAGAGGGCACAGCTATAATATATTATAGTCAGCAACATCAACAAGGGTCGACGACTTGACCACCGAGTTGCCAGGGAGCAAAGTTTCCACGCTGCCATAGATGGAGCGGAATTTATTGTTGAGATCACGGGACACAAAAGCCAGTATGGCATGGATCAAGAATCCTTCATCGAGAGTACAGGGATGGAAATCACTAGGCTTGAGAGTTCACTCAGCTTCAATACCGACAAGGATAAGAAGGTCGAGAGGTCGGTGTATTGGTAAGAATCGTCTGTGCCGAATGGTTCACACAGCCTAGACAGCTTGCTCATGTCCTCCAGATTTGCCCGTCTATGTAGGTACGCACTCTGTACTAGGTGTCCGTCGTAACGCTGCCCTGAAGCTGTTGTATGACTATGCTTTGCATCACGTAAAGTGTGACCGTGACTTGAGCGTTGAGCCCCACTTCAACCTGGCGCAACGAGGTTATCGCCCCAACCGCCTAGAGGGGGTGATACCAACAGGGGCCTTCATCGTTGATGCCTGGTCTTCGGCTCCGAGAGCAGATCACATACAGAAATCAATGCTGTAAAATTCCGCTAGTATCAAGTGGATGAGTTGTTGCAAACATCCAACCCAGCCAGATTGGCGCAACCATCATCTGGTGTGGTATATGGAATGGCGGATCGGCAGCAGATCTTGTAGAAGGTTATCCTCAAATGATACTCGAAGGAATGGCCACGAGTCCTTACAGCAGGGGCAGGCGTTTATGTATAACTAGCCTGAACGCTCGCTTCGCTCGCTATCCGAGATTCGCTGTACGCAGTATCGTGGAACCAACAAACGACGGAAAATCCCATAGCCTACCGGGTATTTGTGCCCAATTTTATCAAAATCCGTCAAGCCATTCAGGAGTTGACCATGGTCGACCATATTTCCGCTATGGTCAGGGAATTAAAAATGCGCCTACGTTCAACTGGGGAGGCTACCGGATATTGGTGCCAAATTTGGTCGATATCCGTCAAGCCATTCAGGAGTTGACCATGGAGGGGCCCATGGATGCGCTATGGTCGACCGCGGGGGTAGTCCGAAGGGTCGATCGTAGATAGAATTTCACGTAGATTACGAATACGCGATAAAAAATAGGGGTTACCATTTCAATTAACGAAGTTGACCATGGCCGACCATAGTTCCGCTATGGTGAGGGAATTAAAAATGCGACGTTGCACAACTTGGGAGCCTACTGGTTATTCGTGCCAAATTTGGTCGATATCCGTCAAGCCATTCAGGAGTTGACCATGGAGGGGCCCATGGATGCGCTATGGTCGACCGCGGGGGTAGTCCGAAGGGTCGATCGTAGATAGAATTTCACGTAGATTACGAATACGCGATAAAAAAACGCTGCAAATCCCTGCACAACGGTTTATTATTTTTGTACAGAATACCGTTCTGTTACAGATCACAGCTCTATGTATAGATAACCCGTCTATACAATATAATATGCACTACTCTATACATATTATGTGAATCGCAGACAGCGTTGGCCAATAGAATTGCAGAACGCGTAGCCGTGGCCGGCCCTTGTGATTGGAATGGCCTAGGCCAGTCGTAATGAATTTATTGAAAAAACAAAAGAAAACGATTGATTGAACCATTTCGGACCATGCCACTGCGCACCATGCCAATTAGACAATTCTAAATGAATTCCAAATGAAAGTCCAATTCAGACTGATGGTATACCAATTTTTACAATTCTAAGTGAATTCCTAAGTGCACTAACAATTACAATCCTAAGTGCAATCTTAGAGGATTACAATTACAATCCTAAGTGAATTAAAGTGCAATTGAAATTGTAATCCAATTGCAATTTCAATATTTTATTAACACAACTTTGCCAATTTTGGCGAATGTGGAGTGTATGTTTATAGGATTAGTGTGTCGGGAATTTAGATGGGGATGTTAGGTAGAGTGGTGAGCAGTGGCCAATTGCAATTGAAAAATGATGAGAATCGCAGACAGCGTTGGGCCAATAGAATTGCAGAACCATTTCGGACCATGCCAATGCGCACCATGCCAATTAGACAATTCGAAATGAATTCCAATTCAAATTAATGAATTCCAATTCAAGTGAGCAGTGGCCAATTGCAATTGAAAACAACAGACACACAAACAAGCCTATGATTCCCCAATTGCAAACAATAAAGTAATCCAATAATTTACAAACTATTCCAATTTCAATTGAAAATTTTGATTGATTGATCGATCAATTGATTGAATAAATTGATTGATTGACTGAATCCAGCGCGTCCCTGGTGACAAGAGTATACAATTTCATTCACCCTGCTGTCGAAAATGCCTGTCGGTGCAAACTTCGGGGCCTTACTGTGAACGAACGGCTGGACGTACGATGCTCCGGATGGTCTTAAACAACTCGCAAGTTCAAGAACTATTTAAAACCGTGAAAAAATTCACGTAAAACAAAGGTATAGGCGTTCTGGAAATTTCAACCCCTATTTTGAACCCCTTAGAGATGACTGACAGTAACGTCGAGCTTCGAGGACCAACTAGACCCCGAACGGGACCCATAACCCGAATGTCATCAATTTTGTTTCATGGTAACTAAGCAAAGTGGCCCGTACGGCGTACGGCGTACGGCGGACAGACAGAAATATTTTTATTGCAGTTTTGGATTCTACATACCTTGAAACGTAAACCATCAAATTTTGAGGGGGGGTTAGCATTTTTTTTTTCATGCTCGATTCCAATGGTTCATTATTGAAAATAATAAACCAATAGGGGTTACCATTTCAATTAACGAAGTTGACCATGGTCGACCATAGTTCCGCTATGGTGAGGGAATTAAAAATGCGACGTTGCACAACTTGGGAGCCTACTGGATATTCGTGCCAAATTTGGTCGATATCCGTTGAGCAATTCGGGATTCGACCATGGAGGGGCCCATGGATGCGCTATGGTCGACCGCGGGGGTAGTCCGAAGGGTCGATCGTAGATAGAATTTCACGTAGATTACGAATACGCGATAAAAAATAGGGGTTACCATTTCAATTAACGAAGTTGACCATGGTCGACCATAGTTCCGCTATGGTCAGGGAATTAAAAATGCGACGTTGCACAACTTGGGAGCCTACTGGATATTCGTGCCAAATTTGGTCGATATCCGTCAAGCCATTCAGGAGTTGACCATGGTCGACCATAGTTCCGCTACGGTGAGGGAATTAAAAATGCGACGTTGCACAACTTGGGAGCCTACTGGATATTCGTGACAAATTTGGTCGATATCCGTCAAGCCATTCAGGAGTTGACCATGGTCGACCATAGTTCCGCTATGGTCAGGGAATTAAAAATGCGACGTTGCACAACTTGGGAGCCTACTGGATATTCGTGCCAAATTTGGTCGATATCCGTTGAGCAATTCGGGATTCGACCATGGAGGGGCCCATGGATGCGCTATGGTCGACCGCGGGGGTAGTCCGAAGGGTCGATCGTAGATAGAATTTCACGTAGATTACGAATACGCGATAAAAAATAGGGGTTACCATTTCAATTAACGAAGTTGACCATGGTCGACCATAGTTCCGCTATGGTCAGGGAATTAAAAATGCGACGTTGCACAACTTGGGAGCCTACTGGATATTCGTGCCAAATTTGGTCGATATCCGTTGAGCAATTCGGGATTCGACCATGGAGGGGCCCATGGATGCGCTATGGTCGACCGCGGGGGTAGTCCTAAGGGTCGATCGTAGATAGAATTTCACGTAGATGACGAATACGCGATAAAAACGCTGCAAATCCCTGCACAACGGTTTATTATTTTGTATAGAATACCCTTCTGTTACAGATCACAGCTCTATGTATAGATAACCCGTCTATATAATATAATATGTACTATTCTATGCATATTATGTAGATCGCAGACCCTCCGTAGGTTAGTACCTAACCCCGTACTCGTTACTAGGTACCTACCTAAATCACGAGTTAAATGTTGCTAAAATAATTCTGCCGATGACAAACAGTACCTAACAAAAAGAAACACACATAATGAAGTTCTGAAAAGAAATTGTTGATGAGGAGTGAAAAAAGTTGCAAAAGTACCTACCAACAAACTCCAGCCCCTTCTACGTAGATGGTATAATGAACCGTTGTGTAATAATTTACCGTTGAGTAATGATTTACCGTAGTAATACCTAATTTACCCATCAATAATACTTCAACGTTTGTTCAAGTTTCACTACCTACCAAAAAACTCCAAAAGAGCCATCATTTTTCAAATTAAATAATATCACAGAACAACCAACTCGACTTCATACTCCGCCAATATAATCAGGTGATCCCTACCAATGATTGGCCGTATTCACAAATTCCTATTGTGGGCGCGTCTCTGGTTACGAGATTTGGTTTGAATTATATACATTGTATACGTAAGTGTGAATGAAATTGTATACTATACAATTTCATTCACACTGGAGTCGAAAATGCCTGTCGGTGCAAACTTCGGGGCCTTACTGTGAACGAACGGCTGGACGTACGATGCTCCGGATGGTCTTAAAAAACTCGCAAGTTCAAGAAATAATTAAAACCGTAAAAATATTTACGTAAAAAAATGGTATAGGCGTTTTGAAAATTTCAACCCCTATTTTGAACCCCTTAGAGATGACTCACAGTAACGTCGAGCTTCGAGGACCAACTAGACGCCGAACGGAACCTATAACCCGAATTTCATCAATTTTTTTTCATGGTAACTAAGAAAAGTGGCCCGTACGGCGTACGGCGTACGGCGTACGGCGGACAGACAGAAATATTTTTATTGCAGTTTTGGATTCTACATACCTTGAAACGTAAACCATCAAATTTTGAGGGGGGGTAAGAATTTTTTTTTTCATGCTCGATTCCAATGGTTCATTATTGAAAATAATAAACCAAAAAGTTGCAAAAGTACCTACCAACAAACTCCAGCCCCTTCTACGTAGATGGTATAATGAACCGTTGTGTAATAATTTACCGTTGAGTAATGATTTACCGTAGTAATAATTTACCCATCAATAATACTTCAACGTTTGTTCAAGTTTCACTACCTACCAACAAACTCCAACAGAGCCATCATTTTTCAAATGAAATAATATCACAGAACAACCAACTCGACTTCATACTCCGCCAATATAATCAGGTGATCCCTACCAATGATTGGCCGTATTCACAAATTCCTATTGTGGGCGCGTCTCTGGTTACGAGATTTGGTTTGAATTGTATACAATTTCATTCACACTGGAGTCGAAAATGCCTGTCGGTGCAAACTTCGGGGCCTTACTGTGAACGAACGGCTGGACGTACGACGCTCCGGATGGTCTTAAAAAACTCGCAAGTTCATGAACTATTTAAAACCGTAAAAATATTCACGTAAAAAAATGGTATAGGCGTTTTGAAAATTTCAACCCCTATTTTGAACCCCTTAGAGATGACTCACAGTAACGTCGAGCTTCGAGGACCAACTAGACAGCGAACGGAACCTATAACCCGAATTTCATAAATTTTCTTTCATGGTAACTAAGAAAAGTGGCCCGTACGGCGTACGGCGTACGGCGTACGGCGGACAGACAGAAATATTTTTATTGCAGTTTTGGATTCTACATACCTTGAAACGTAAACCATCAAATTTTGAGGGGGGGTAAGAATTTTTTTTTTCATGCTCGATTCCAATGGTTCATTATTGAAAATAATAAACCAAAATAGGGGTTACCATTTCAATAACGAAGTTGACCATGGTCGACCATAGTTCCGCTATGGTGAGGGAATTAGAAATGCGACGTTGCACAACTTGGGAGCCTACCGGATATTCGTGCCAAATTTGGTCGATATCCGTCGAGCCGTTTGGCCGTGCATAGAAAGACAGACAGACAGACTCACTCACAGAGATCCGTTTTTATAATATAGTAGGGATATGGTCGGGCGTGTGGCGGGATGAGCTCGTGTGATGGCCGTGGGGCCTAAGGTGAGCTACGATCAATCTTTTGATGACATAGCCAGTATAGGCCCGAACCACCCACCAACACCATCAACGGCATTTCGCCTTTCAGACATAAATGAACAAATTTGGTTGTGTCTCTATGTCTGTACCCAACTCCTCGTAACATCCTTAATTGACTTGAAAATGAACGACAAGAGGATCTATGTGGATTTGTGTCTAGATTGACACTATAAATTCATTAAAATCCATCAGCGACCATCATAATTATATTATATTATAAGTAACACGTACGTAACCGAAACTCCGGTTGGTCTCGACCGATTTCAATTAACGTCTGAGATCATGCAGATCGGGTCCCAGATGCTCTCATGGAATTTTAGCATCTCCATGTGCGCTAACTGCTATTATACTGCGCTTAAAATTACTAGACCTTCGTAACGCTCAAAGGTATGACTCCGGTTCTTTTCAACTGGTTAAAAATCCGGTTCTTTTCAACAGGTTTTCGTAAAATTCAAGAGCATCATGTGGTACGGTCGAGGTAGTGACGGTACTTCATGTTCAGTATACCAAGAAAAGTATCGTCCGTGAATCCATGAAAATCTATGGATGTCCTGGGACTTTGCTGAGCAATTACAGAAACCACCGGTGGGCCTGATTGACCAAAGTATCCACAACTACTCTCCAGATTAGTGTTTGTGCGTGTGTCCCGACCATCATGCGTACGGCCTTGACATTACCCCTAATCAAGTTTCATTTCTACTCAGGTTCTCCAATCAAATTTCGTTAGTACATACTGATATATTATGATGGAACACAGCAGCACGTGTTTGAATCCCCTCGGTTCATTCTCAATCAGCTCATTTGATATTGGTAAACATTGGTTACATTACAGTAAACACATCGCACTGTCGACAAGAATTTTCCAGTATTTATCTGAGCGTCACGTCAAACACTTTTACGTAATGCGCGCAGTTTTTTTCCATGAATAAGTGAATGAGCGAAATCAACGAACGTGCCCAATAATAATGCCATTAGTATACTCAATTGTAAACGAGTTATAAAATTAGATCCATGAATTTTCATAGAAGCCCAATAGATTCATCGTAAGGTTTCCATCTAGAGAGCTAGTCTTCTTTCTGTTTTCTTGCGCCACGAATTAGTTTCCTTCGTGTAAAATACGTGATTCAAGTGACTTAGGCTGCCGGTTGGTACCTACCTACATTCTGAACTTCTCCTCTCACTTCATAAGTTTAAAGTGAGGACCTTTTATTTTCTGCCTAAGTATATGAAGTTTCTTTGCATCTTTGTAAAAGGCAACTGGGTACTTCCCGAAGAACAAACATTTTTATACTTATTAAAAGAGTTGAAACAATTATTAAGTTTCTGTTTCTTAAGTTTGTTAAGTTCAGTGTTCAGCCATGGGTGTCTTCGCAAGTCATGGCATATTCTAGTCCCCTACTAATAATAGTACTTGTACCTAATTTTTCACAACGGGTAGGCTCTAATGTAGTTGAACAGTATTGCGCCTATGTCACCTAGTTGTCAAATTGTAATTTTACGAATATTAGGTTCAATTGGGTTTTATACGCTCTAGTTCATTCATCTGTCATGTCCCCCTGAGTAAACTTACGTAACTAAATTTACGTTACTAAACTTGAGTAACTAAAGTTATGTAACTAAATTTACGTACTAAACTTAGGTACGTTACTAAAGTTACTTTACGTAACTAAATGTACGTTATCGGGCAAATGTGTCTGGCAAATCTGTGTTTCTAATCCACCTGACGAACGATGAGAATCCTTCAAAATTACCATAGAGTTGACGATAGATGAGTACCATGGAAATGAAAAAGTTCCAAGAGTAGAAATTCATTCCTCTGTCAAAGACCTTATCACCTTTCTAGGCAACTACATAGGATTCTTTCTGAAATCACGACGGCGATTGAAACCGTTTTACCTATACGACCTGTGTTTGTTTGACCTCATTTTAATCATTCCTGGTTCTGGTTCATCGTTGCAACAGCGGTCCGGCTGCTACAACGACAAAACTTGAGCAAATATTACCTACGTATTGTTTCTAGCGTCATTTCTCTGCCGTCTACAACTAACTGGTAAGTACCATATAAATTCATATTTCTATAGTAATGTTTGAATGTCATTGTCCTGAACCCGATGTGCTCTCAAGTAGTTGAATCCCAGGGTTATAATCAGCGAAAACCAATGCGCGAAATGGGCGATTTCATTCCTGTGTCTTTTATTCCTCTGCTGGCACATTCTTTAACGAAAACAGGAATGAAGTGCTCGGCTGAGGAATGAAGGAGAACGTATATTTATTTTGGACTTTGGCGAGTCGACTCTGATACACCCTGTACAGGTACCTATATAATTACATAAATATAATACATATACATTTTTGTTAAAATCTAGGGATGAATTTAGGATGCTCTGAAACGGATTTCATATAAAAATTTCAAAAATTCATGTTCAGAAAATTTTGGACCCATTGTAATAGCTTCATTTTCTTTGAAAATTCGCTAAACAGGAGCGGGATCAGTATGCTAAGAAGCGCTCTTGTTAGAAAGTTTAATAAGAATGAATGGAATCGTTTTAATGAGTTTGCTTTGTTTATTTCAAATCGTTCAATAAAAATTCCATGAGACTGACATTCCTCTGTGTTGAAATCATTCCTCTGTAAGTTCAAAAGGTTACCTGGTTCAGTTATATGAATTATGTGATCCCTTATGATGAGTAGGATCCAGGGTACTAGAGCAACAATTTAGATGTCAATATGTTGGATTACTTTGTTAGTAAATTATAGAGTTAGCTGCCTACTGGAGAATGCCATAACTCGCGAAAACACCCTCATTCTTGTAGTGAAAGATCAGTTGATTAAAGTCACTCAGGTTTTCGTGAATTTGCATTCCTTGTTGAAAATATCGTATCATTTTGTGACCATAGAAACCATATATGATAAGTTCATCATTTTCAGAAATCCTCAAAATACTTATCCAAACACCGTAAAAACGGTAGGTTCATTTTTTCCTTTCATAATTTTCTCTTTCCAAATCACAGTTTAAAGTTGGAAGAAGTGTGGACTCGTGTGTCCAGACTATTTCGGCCTGCACCGTGACCTTCTTCTTATCCCTAAATTGAAAACGCTGCAAATCCCTGCACAACGGTTTATTATTTTGTACAGAATATCCTTCTGTTACTACACATCACAGCTCTCCGTATAGATAACCCTTTATATAATATATGTACTATTCTAAACATATCATGTAGATCGCAGACCCTCCATATAGGTTAGTACCTAACCCCGTACTCGTTAATAGGTACCTACCAAATCAGGAGTTAAATGTTGCTGAAATAGTTCTGTCGATGACAAGCAGTAACTAAAACGGCAAAAAGAAACGCAAATAATGAAGTTCTGAAGGAAAATTGTTGATGTGGAGTGAAATAGATGCCCCTTCTGCGTAGATTACTGTTTTTTGTGGTCAGTACCTACCCTCGTGGTCAAGTATAATGAGCCGTTGTGTAATAACTTGCCCATCAATAATACTTCAACGGTTCTTCAAGTTGCCAAAGTACCGATCAACAAAATCCAACCCGAACCGTTGTGTAATAATTCACCGTTGTGAAATAATTTACCGTTATGTAATAATTTACCGTTGTTTAATAATTTACCCATCAATAATACCTCAACGTTTGTTCAAGATTCAGAAGTACCTACCTACAAAATCCAATAGTCCATCACTTATCAGATGAAATAATATCGCAGAACAACCAACTCGACTTCATACAGCCATCCTTGATTATAATCAGATGCTCCGTAGTTATGTTATCCGGGCCGGATTTATACCGTCTGATTCACGATCGTGCTGACGAAGCTTTTTGGTGCGCACGAACGGCTGGACGTACAATGCTCCGGGAGGTCCCACAAAATTTAATTGTTTAGCTCAAGACAAATTTAATAACGTAAAAAAACCATACCCTTCCATCGAAGGTTTTCGAGTTACGGCGTTCTGAAAATTTCAACCCCTATTTTGAGATGACTGACAGTAACGTCGAGCTGCGAGGACCAACTAGACCCCGTACGGAACCTATAACCCGAATTTCATCAATTTTGTTTAATGGTAACTGAGAAAAGTTGCCCGTACGGCGTACGGCGGACAGACAGAAATATTTTTGTTGCATTTTCGGATTCTACATACCTTGAAACGTAAACCATCAAATTTTGAGGGGGGGGGGGGGGGGGGGTTAGACTTTTTTTTCTTGCTCGATTCCAATGGTTCATTATTGAAAATAATAAACCAAAAAATGTCACTAGATTGTGATCTGCGTGTTGACGGAATCCGAGCAGTGCCTGAAGCTGCTCCAACGACATTTTGTCGCAGCCAGTGGCTGTCCGTTCAGAACCGGTACCAAGTACGTCAAGGAACGGAAATATCCGTTCGTGATGGAACAGCTAATCTTCGATACCTTTGCTGTCCCGAGCCTCTCCGGAGTTCAGCAGTGTTTATGTCGTGGATGGTGATTGTCCTACCCTACGCAGTTTACAACTCTTCATTCGGTGTTCGGGTTGGGCAGGACGACCATTGGCCCCTGGCGCCTGATTCACAGCCATTGTTGTTCTCTCAGATACGGGACCGGACTAGTGCCGAGCTCGGTAACTGTAGGTAAACCCCCCCCACATCGCCCTGTGACCGCCAGATAAGAAGATTTTCCCACGCCCGAACCAACACCGATGTTTGATTTGGTTTGGTATCGTTTTGGAAAGATTCCACGGAACCGGGCGATGAAAGATGCTGCAACTTGTTAAGACGGGATGATGTCACGACGACAGTCCGGTTGATATTCTTTACGACGCTGTTGTCTGCAGGGGTTCCACCGAATACGAATGACACTTCAGTACCGTCGCTAGTTACCATAGCAAAACAACATATCTTACCATATCTTCTCAATTATGCAGTTGTGGTTTATTATTTTCAATAATGAACCATTAGAATCGAGCAAGAAAAAAAAATTCTAACCCCCCCCTCAAAATTTGATGGTTTACGTTTCTAGGTACGTAGAATCCGAAAATGCAGTAAAAATATTTCTGTCTGTCCGCCGTATGCGGTACGGGCCACTTTTCTTAGTTAACATGAAAAAAATTTATGAAATTCGGGTTATAGGTTCCGTTCGGGGTCTAGTTGGTCCTCGAAGATCGGCGTTACTGTCAGTCATCTCTAAGGGGCAGTTCATGTCAAGGAAGCTCTGGCAATATTTTCAATTGATTTCGATCGGGACGTATCCGGATTGCATCGCATCGGGAAATCAGTTAATGATCAGCCTCGACCACTAATCATCACATTTAAATCTCCTGCGACCGTTTCCAAGTTATTGATGGATAATAAATCACGCATTCCTTCTCCCTTATCTGTATCGCAGGATAGGTCTCCGTTGGAACGCCAATATCTTCAGCAGTTACGTATCAAGTTGAATGAGCGTATAGCGGCAGGTGAGGCTGACTTGACGATCAAGTATGTGAGGGGGGTCCCTGCGATAGTTGAAGGGGCTAATAAGAGTATGGCACCAAGAGGCACGTCTCCAAAAAACGGCGGATCATGACAGCGTTCTATCAAAATGTCCGTGGTTTAAATACGAAGCTCTCAACATTGCGATATATGGCTCCCACTCTGAATTACGATTTTATATTTCTTACTGAAACATGGTTGCGAGGAGAGGTGAATTCAGCTGAACTTGGTTTAAGTGCTTATACGTTATATAGAAATGATAGATCTATTGCCAACTCTTCTAAAGCTACCGGTGGTGGTGTCCTCATTGGTGTATCTTCTAATCTCAGATCATTTGCATGGGAAACGACTGTTGACTCCGTTGAGCATGTGTTTGTAGTGATCCCGGACTGCAAGCTTATATTGGGATGTGTGTACTTGCCTGATTACTGCTCTCCTATCTTTTTCGAAAATCATTTGAATGAGTTGGACCGGATCACTGATAAGTTCCCGGATTTTTCCATTCTTATTGCTGGTGATTACAATTTGCCTGGTGTGAGATGGAAGGGAGGAAATCTTGAAACGACATCTCTCTCTGCCCTGCCTCCAAAGTGTATGTTCCTTCGTGAGATGATGAGTCTCTTTGATCTGACACAGTCAAATCACTTGAAGAACCCTTCTGAAAGTACCCTCGATTTGTGTCTTTCCGACTTACCTGGCCTCTCGCTCCGGAGCTGTGATCCGCTCATTAATCAGGATATCCACCACCCACCTTTTGAGTGTAAATTCATGGTAGAAACCACGGATGCAAGAATTTATCCTGCATGCAAGTTCAACTACAACTTCAAACGTTCTGATTTCACGGCTATGAACACTTTTCTTACGGGTTATGACTGGAGTTTTTGTGAATCCCTACCATTTGAGGAAGCTGTTCAAAAATTTTATGAAGTGCTTTATTCATGTTTTGAAATGTTTGTCCCACGGGTGGTGGAGAGAGACCACACCTTTCCTAAATGGTTTACCCCCGAACTGAAGTCGCTCGTAAAGAGAAAGAACTTGCTTCACACACGATATAAAGAAACAGGCCACAACAGCGATTATTTGGCGTTTTCTCTCGGACGTGCGGAGTGCAAGGCTCTGTCACGCTTTACCTATGCTGAGTACCTCAAGAAAGTGCAGACATCGGCGAAAGTTGACATAAAGCATTTTTGGAACTACGTTAACTACGTCAGGGGTTCATCGACACTACCATCTGTAATGCGTCTCGGGTCTGAATCTGCGGAATCTCCTCTAGAAATTGCCAACTTGTTCGCTAGCTACTTTTCTTCGGTTTTCCGCCCGACAGGCCCTGAGGGTCCTTCTGGAGTTGTTTACTCTCCGGGATCTTTTTCGATGAGCGGTGTGGAGATATCGGAGGAGCTGGTTATGGCGGAACTTGAGTCTCTCGACGTCTCGAAGGGGATGGGGCCGGATGGTGTGCCGCCCTTGGTTCTGAAGGCTTGTTCCAAATCAATCTCCGGTGCGCTGTCCGTGCTCTTTGATAGGTCGCTAAAATTGGGTTCTGTTCCATCTTGCTGGAAGAGCTCTTTCATTACTCCCATTCCCAAGTCTGGGGACAGATCCCAGGTGAATCAGTACCGCCCGATATGTTCTTTGAGTACCATACCTAAGACTTTGGAGAAATTAATGGTGACACAGATGGGACCTTCCATCCGACCGCACCTCTCCTTGGAGCAGCACGGATTTGTCACCGGCAGATCTTGCTCGACTGACTTGATGGTGTTTCAGAGGGTAGTTTTGGAGGCTTTCTCTGAGGGTGTGCAGGTTGACTGCGTGTATACCGACTTTGCTAAGGCATTTGATCAGGTCTCCCATGCCATTCTGCTGGAGAAGCTTGAGAGATTTGGTTTCCATGGCTCTTTATTGCGGTGGTTCGCCAGCTATCTGCTTGACCGCAGGATATCCGTCCGAGTGAAAAACACGCTGTCTCGGCCCTTCGTTGCTTCTTCCGGGGTCCCCCAGGGTTCCCATCTGGGACCCTGGATGTTCCTTGTTTTCATTGATGATGTGGGTGCCATTTTTGGGGCCAGCGTGAGGCACTTATTGTTTGCAGATGATCTTATGATTTTTTCAATCGTGAGGTCACAAGATGACTTGGAACGGATTCAATCTTCGCTTGCGGCCCTCCACAGCTGGTGCACCCGGAACGAATTGTTCTTGAACATCGCCAAGTGCTCCATAGTGTCTTTCACGAGGTCCACTTCACCTATGAACTTCTGCTACTCAATTGATGGTAGGGTTCTTGATCGAAGGGTGACTGTAAAGGATTTGGGGGTTCTATTCGACAGTCGCTTGACCTTTTCAGAGCATATAGAGGATGTCTGTCCGCGTGCCATGAAGACTGTTGGATTTATAAAGAGAAGCACGAGGGAGTTTTCGGATCCTTTGGCCTTGACCTCCCTATATTCCGCTCGGGTCCGACCAATTCTGGAAAACGCATGTATAGTATGGTCACCTTACTATATAAATGCGAAAAAGATGATAGAGAGAGTTCAACGTCGCTTCCTCAGATACGTCTCCTTCAAGATGGGAAACAGGTGGGTTGAATTTGACAATGCAGAAATGATGCGGTTGACGGGGTTGGACTCTTTGGAACGGCGTCGGGAGTTGGCGGATGTGAGGTTCATTCACAGGATCATCTGGAACAAAATTGATTGCCCCGAGCTCCTCGCTGCATTGAGTTTTCATGCCCCACCCTATGCGACCAGATTTACGCAGACATTCCTTCTTAAGACGATTTCGACGAATTATCTGTTCGGTGGTCCTCTCAACCGTTGTCAGAGGGAATTTAACCGCCTTGTGAGTCTCTCTGGGGATGTGGATCTGCTGGGTGCTGGGGAGCTGTTTTTCAAGAGGCAAGCCAGGTTTCTTCTTTAGTTTGATATTATTTCTAGTGCGGACTATTCGGTATCATTTCCATTTATGTACATACCCTTCTTATAGTGTATATTTCTGTTTGATTTTATTCTTTTTTTGGTTCTCATAATGCATTTACTTATTGTAAATTGGGCAAGTTGCCCGTGTAATTAAAACAAATAAACAAAATAAACAAAATAAAGGGGTTCAAAATAGGGGTTGAAATTTTCAGAACGCCGTATCTCAAAAACTTTCGATTGGAGGGTATGGGTTTTTTACGTTATTAAATTTGTTCTGAGCTAAACAATTTTTTGAGGCCACCCGTAGCACTGTACGTCCAGCCGTTCGTGTGCACCAAAAAGCTTCGTCAACACGATCGTGAATCAAACGGTATAAATGCGGCCGGGATTTCATCACTAAAGAGCACCTGATTATAATCAAGGATGGCTGTATGAAGTCGAGTTGGTTGTTGTGCGATATTATTTCATTTGATAAGTGATGGAATATTGGATTTTGTTGGTAGGTACTTGTGAAACTTGAACAAACATTGAAGTATTATTGATGGGTAAATTATTACACAACGGTAAATTATTACACAACGGCAAATTATTACACAACGGTAAATTATTACATAACGTTAAATTATTACACAACGGTAAATTATTACACAACGGTAAATTATTACACAGCGGTTCATCTACCAAGAAGGGGCTGGATTTTGTTGATCGGTACTTTTGCAACTTGACCAACCGTTGAAGTATTATTGATGGGCAAGTTATTACACAACGGTTCATTATGGTTGACCAGAGGGTAGGTACTGACCGCAGAAAACAGTGATCTACGCAGAAGGGGCATCTATTTCACTCCACATCAACAATTTTCCTTCAGAACTTCATTATTTGCGTTTCTTTTCGCCAATTTAGTTACTGTTTGCCATCGACAGAATTATTTTAGCACCATTTAACTCGTGATTTAGGTAGGTACCTAGTAACGAGGACAGGGTTAGGTACTAACCTACGAAGGGTATGCGATCTACATAGAATGCGATATGTATAGAATAAAGCATATTATATTATATAGGTGGGATTATCTATACAGAGAGCTGTGATCTGTAAAAGAAGGGTATTCTGTACAAAATAATAAACCGTTGTGCAGGGATTTGCAGCGTTTTTATTACATAGCTATATTTATATCTATAAATATGGAGTATAAATATTACTTTCCCATTTTTAAATGAAAGGTTTCATGTTCGGCGAGTGACGTCATTGCACCACTCATGGCGGAGACTCCCTTGCACAGCGTGACGTCACTTATTACCGATACTTTGAGCTCATAGAAAAATAACTATTCACCGGAGGAGAGAAATTCTTAGAATGGAATCCAATTCCATTCAAAAATAAAGTTGTATTGTATTGTACAGTTTCGGAGGTACGTCCTCGGATTTCCTACCGTAAGTAGCCCTATACGGTAAAGGTCTTCGAAGGTGCTGAAGCCGATTTTGACGATGAAATGTTGCCAGTACGATCTGTTCCATAGATACAGGAAATACCTGATCCAAGTGCCTACATTAATTACCATTGGGTTCATTCCTTTTCAGACAGAAACGCTGGCTCCTCTTCATCGAGATCAGTAATTTGTGTCTTCCAGCTGATCAAGCATTTGACGTACTGAAAACAGTTGAATCAATTTTCTTCCGCCGTTTCAACTGCATTGCTCATAGAACGGAAATATCGAAAATTATTTTGAATGAAATTAGTCTGCAATGACTAAGATTAGGGTTGTGTAGCGAATCGGCTGAAGAGCAATTCCGGAAGTCGTTTATAAGGACAAGGACTTATTGGGAATTAGCGTAGATTGAACAGAAGAACAGAGGATTATGAAGGTAAAAAAAGAATAACATCAGGAAGCTTAAAGAAATGTGAATATAAAATATTCACATGTTTTAAAGCTTCCTAATATAGTAAATAATATTAGTAAACATTTTTTACATTAATAATTTGACCTTAATTTGACCTTATTTGACCTATTTTTCCCACCTCCATAGTCCTCTATTAAGTTTTTCAGTTTAATGCATACCCACCTAATCCTTGTGGAAAATGTTATGAGGGTGTATAAGTATATTTTGTGTAAATAAAAATCCTATTACCTATTGTAAATTTGTAAATTACCTATTGTAAATAATGTTAAAATGTAAATAGTATACATACCTACTGCTTATTAATATAAAATAGAAATAAGGTTTTTTAAAATTATACCCAACAGTTTTTTAAAATATACATAGCCCCCAATAATGATTTGACTTTCGAGTTTTATTTTTTCCACATGTCCTGAAAATTATTAATCATTGTGGGTACTCCAGGTAGGTAGTCATTCTTTCTTCAGGTTCATTTGAGTTTTATCCTTTGTCGGCAATGCAGCCCATCATCAAGTAGAAAGGTCCAGTAACCAGTAAAACATATAAAATGAAATAGGTCAATCACAGTAAATTTATTCTTTTGATGGTATTTATCATGTTGTTTCTAGTAATTTGTAACATTTTATTGAATGGAGACATTTGAAAGAATATTATTTGGTAACTGTGGTGATCGGCTGCTCCCTATTAACAATGTAACTAGCGTTACTTGAGGTATAAGCCGCGTCATGGCGGCTTCCCGGAGCGGGGTTCCCCTACCCCCCTCCGGATCTGTAACAAGGGGTATAAAAGGCGTTGTAATTCATCAATAAACAGTCAATTAAGTCACAAACCGACTACTGAGAGTCTCGTGTACTTATTCCTATCTATAGCTCCCGCTGGATCATCGCACTGGTCACCCCGACGACGAACACGCAACCTTCACCAGCTACCCGCTTCTGCGAACAACGTCCTGCCTTCTCGCTTCCAGCGACGGCTTAACACGCACATTCGCCATGACCTTCAACGGACTTACAAAGGTCTTTTTCAGGACCACTGTCTGTTTCAGCCTTTCAGTTTCAGCCACCCCGGACTTTCGCGACCGCAACGCCGGCAGAGCAACGTACCCTTGCCCCGGCCATCTTCGGACTAACAACGATTCTTTAAGAACCACCGTCCTCTTGCGATCGACAGCGAACCCCCCACCACTCGTCACGACCAATCAGCGTCCTCTCTCAAGCGACCAACCAGCTATTGTCTCTCCAGCGAACCAACCAGAGAGCACCTCGCCCTCCCCGCTGCCTACTTAACGAGAGTGACCATCAACGGAGCATTCATTCCTCGGATTCACACCTTCAGGAACAGATAAGAAGAAAAATGGAGACCAGAGCTACTAAGACATCGGAACCGGCAACAGCACCTCTCAAACTGCGGCCTTTTGACCCGGCTTTCCCGCACGTCTGGTTCGCACAGCTCGAACTAATTTTCGCCCAGGAGGGCCTCAAGAATTGAGAAGCCCGCTTCACCCGTGCCTTCCTCGCGCTCGAGCCTCGTCAAGCGGACCTCTGCATCGACATAGTCGCCTCGCACACCGCAAGCTACCAGACATTGAAAGACCGGCTCATCGCAGCTCATGCACCCTCAGATGGCTCCCAGCTCGCAAACTTGCTGCACCCTTCGGTAACAGACGAGCTTCCTTCGGCCCTCGCCCGACGCCTTCAACGTGCACTTCCTGCGGATACTCCGGCCTCGCTTCTCCGACAACTCTTCTTGCGAGCTCTACCAGAGAGCCTTCACCTTCACATCGCAGCCAGCGTAGAACCCGATATCACGAAGCTCGCTGTGGCCGCCGACCGCCTTATACCCTTCGTAACACCTCCTCGTGTGGCTACCGTCGACGAGGAAGTTCAAGTGATCCAGCACCGCCAACGAATGCGGCCTTCTACGCAGCGACAATCACCCCCTCAACGGCCGAACAAGTTCTGCTTCTACCATAGAAGATGGGGTTCCCGAGCAAAAAAATGCATCAAACCCTGCACCTGGCGAAACCAACCGACGAAAACGCCGACGCACTTCATCGGAAAGGAACACAACTCGGCACCCTACGAACGGCTGAAGACTCGGAGATCAACACATACGACAACCACTGCGCCTCGGTACACCTACCACCCTATGAAAGGACATTCACCGTAGCAGACGTCTCAACACCGATCCTCGGCTCCGACCAGTTGACCTCCCGAACGCCCGCCTCATCAACGCAGCCACCGGCACAATTAACCTCGTACACCCGGGAAATTTCAGCTGTTCAACCTCAGATAATGCACCCTGCTTCCAGGCACTACTAGACGCACAGGCTCCTTCAAAAACTCCCTGCGAAGCACCGATCGAACACCATATAGTAACGAAGGGCCCGCCATGTCACGCGAAACTCCGACGCCTAGCCCCGGCCAGCTATACGAAGACGAAAGGCCACTTCGCAGAACTCCGAAACGCCGGCATCATGGAACCATCGGAGGCCCTTTGGTCAAGCCCTCTACACGACGTACCGAAGACAGACGGAGACATTCGCCCCGTCGGAGACTACCGCGCCCTCAGCAGGCTCACTGTCCCCGATCGATACACGGTACCACTCCTCCACGACTTCACAACGGTACTTTTCAGGACGACCACACATCCTACGTTCGACCTCGCCTGTGCCTTCTTCCGCTGCAAAATCAGCGAAAAAGACGACCTTCTAGTAGCCTCCAAAGATATCGAAGAACATTTTACGCACGTAAAATTATTACTCGATACTCTAGCCAAACATGGCCTCGTGGAACGCCTACACCATGTCTTAAAAGACGCTATCATCGCTACCTCCTCGTCAAGAACCTGGGCATCGGACCTCAACGGCCCCCTTCTCGGCCTCCGCAACAGGCCCGGCCCCGACGGCTACTCGCCTTCACAGCGACTTTTTTCGGCAACTCCACGACTTCCAGGGGACCTGTAAACACAACCGCCTCCCTCAACTCCGATTGGTCAAGAAATCTCGCTCCCTATTGGCCAACCGAATTCATCCGCGGGTTCCGCGGGTATAAAACGCGAACCGCGACCCGCGAAGGTCATTCTCCCTCACATTGACGCCTTCGCCTCCGGGCCATCACGCCTCGCCCACGAAAAGAAGAAAGACGAAGCCAGTACTCCCGGGGAGGTGTCCCCCGACCACAACGGTACGAGAAGCTATGGTAATCACACGGGCCAGCGCCGCCCCTATACCACCTCGGCCATTCATCAACCCGATGAATCAGATGATGAAACCACCGCTGGGAATCACCCCACTTCATGCCAGCGGCCCACCAGACACCGCGGGGATACCCTTAATGACCTACACGGCCACTCACAAGCAAAACGCTGATGCTCCCGCCTTTCGCCGGGAAGTGCTCCGACTGCTGCACACACGGCTGCCGCCGCCCCCAGCTCCAGAGCATCGGGGTACAAGTGTCCCCCGACACCATTACCACTGGGACCCAGGCAACAAACAAGCAAGCGCAACAGGAGCCGCCAACCGCTGCAGCTACGCCGCAAGTGCGGCCCATTTCACCTGCTCCGGCACCTCCTGCCTCGCCGCCCAGCAGAGTCACTCCCGCCAGCCGCCCCTTCCAGAGGTCTCCCAGACGAGGCCCCCGACATTATCAGCGGAACCACATCCGAGCACGCTCCCAGTTCCGAACACGCTCACGGATCCCGCACCGCAGCCGCCGCTAATGCAGGATGACACCGCAACAGCAAAACACCAAGACAACACGCAGCCTCTTCTACCTCCACCGACGCCTCAACATGATTCACAGTCGAAAATGAATTTATAATTGCAGTATTTAACTTCAATTCTGGGGGGAGCAGTGTGGTGATCGGCTGCTCCCTATTAACAATGTAACTAGCGTCACTTGAGGTATAAGCCGCGTCTTGGCGGCTTCCCGGAGCGGGGTTCCCCTACCCCCCTCCGGGTCTGTAACAAGGGGTATAAAAGGCGTTGTAATTCATCAATAAACAGTCAATTAAGTCACAAACCGACTACTGAGAGTCTCGTGTACTTATTCCTATCTATAGCACCCGCTGGATCTTCACAGTAACTAAATTTAAACAAAAGTTTTATTAAATTTTGGGGGGTTTTAGTTTGACTGGTGAACGCTATCTAGGTTGCTGGTTTAAAACCTGTAAAAAATACCTAGTTCGCTAGACTGCTACGGAGAGCGCACTACTATCGGTTATCCCTGGATACTGTTGTGTTGAATAGTATCCATATGCACACCATTTTACATTGTCTGGACCTTCCTCTTCTTTCTTCCATGGCGTAGAATGAGGAAAAAGGTGCAGGAGACGAGTTTTTATAGGCTTGGGAGCTGTCTCCCTCCATCCTCTAGCTAGTAGAGGATGGTGGGGATCTCCAGGCTGGCCCTCGACTCTCTTGCGTCCTCTGTCTCCACTTCTAGGTTTATTTGGCGAGATCTTATTTCTACGTACAAGAGTTGTGGTTCTGGGAGGTTACCACAACAAATTTGCAGCATTTTTATTGCATTTTCGGATTCTAAATACCTTGAAACGTAAACCATAAAATTTTGAGGGGGGGGGGGGGGGGGGGGTTAACCTTTTCTTTTTCATGCTCGATTCCAAAGGTTCATTATTGAAAACAATAAACCAAAAATGTCTTTCCGTCCGCCGTACGCCGTGCTTCGCACTTTTCTTAGTTACCATTAACCAAAATTAACGAAATTTGGTTTGTAGGTCCCGTTTGGGGTCTAGATGGTCCGCGAAGCTCGGCGTTATTGTCAGTCATTTCTAAGGAGTGAAAAATTGGGGGTTGAAATTTTCAGAATGCCGTAGCTCGAACATTTTCAGTAGAAGGGTACATGTTTTTTTCATTCATTGAAATTCATATGGAACTATCAAAGTATTATTCCTGATCGACCCTTCAAGTTTGAACTCATTTCAACTATATCGAAGGTAGTTATGGGCGTTTCAAGTATTTCCAGTTTGCGCATGCGCAGAGAAAGTTACTTTACTTTTTCAATGATTTTGGTACGGGATCATCTGTGACCCAAACCGCACCCACCTCCAAATTTCAGCCCACTTCAGCTATTATTTCGGGTAGTTATAGGCCTAACAAGGAACTGGCCACAGACAGAAAGACATAACAGCAGACAGGCAGGCACGGAACGAAAACTGTTCCTTGATGTCTGACATGTTCGTGGAAATCTTCATTTAGGAGGATAAAATTTATTTTTAAATTTTTTATAAACTCAATCACGAATCCAAGGTTTATCTACCATCCGGTAGTGAGGAAGCAAAAAACTACACGAATTTGAGGAGAAAAATAACAAAAACGCTGAGAAGTCCTTGTCACATGGGTTTATTATTCTCGACTAATACGGCACGACTGGGACCTCAGTGAAGAGACCCGCAAAGCTAATTTGACGGTTTTAAACTCGAATATTAGGTTGCTATATTCTGAAAAATTATTTTCGATCAGTGAAACTGTCATTGAATTATCTTGATTCACCTGAATACTATACACATTTCTGGGGATTACAGCCATTTTCACAGGTTTTTGACCCATAAACGCTGAATTGGGGTGTTAAAACGTCGTTAGAAGCTCAATCAGTCCTTCACTCAGAATTCAGAATCAAGTTCATATTTGGTCTCCTTGTCCAAAAGACATGGAAAACAATGCCTCACAAGCGCAAGTTCAATAAAACCTCAAAAATACCTAATTTTGCACCAATTTTTCACCCATAGCGCCCCTGGGTGTTTTCCGATCGGGCTGTCGAGATAGGGGACAAACTAAGGAGCAGCTTGTGTGCGAAAAGAACGATTTTTTTAGACCGAAAATTAAGGTAGATATATCGATGATACATTTATTACTCTCTGAATAATACACCTATGTATTCGGTTCGAAAATTTTTTTTGGAACCCCCTCAAATTTTTTTCTCATACGTTCCAAGGTTTGCAGATTCCAAACATGCAATGTCCGTCCGCCGTCCGACGTATCATCAATATCTACCTTAATTTTGGTTTATTATTTTCAATAATAAACCTTTGGAATCGACCATGAAAAAAAGTTTAACCCCCCCCCCCCCCCCCTCTCAAAATTTGAGGGTTTACGTTTCAAGGTACGTAGAATACGAATACCGAATAAAAAAAATTCCATCCGTCCGCCGCACGAAGCCCGCCGTCCATCGTCCGTCGTACTCCGAGCCGTCCGCCGTACGCCGTCCGTGGCTTTTTCCTTAGTTCCCATGAACCAAAATTCACGAAATTTGGTTTGGTGTATGGATCCCGTTTGGGCTCTAGTTGGTCCTCGAAGTTCGGCGTTACTTTCACTCAACTGTAAGGAGTGAAAAATAGGGGTTGAAATGTCCGGAGTAATCCTATCTCTGAAAACTGTATTTTGAGGTGTGGGTTTTCTCGCACTTTTAAATAGATCGATTTTTTTCTGAATTTTTAAGACCATCCGGAGCATTCTACGATGTTGCATGAAGTTTCCTATAAAATTTGCCGTAAAGAGCAGGGTGTATGCAGGCACCAAGCTATGTTGTGTGCGCATATCACTGGTCTCTCAGCTAGCTGGGCGATATAGCACAGTAGTCTAACTGACGGAATGATACGCCAAAGTTCCCGATCCTGCTGGACTGAATATTTTTTCACTCCACATCAACAATTTCCCTTCTGAACTTCATTATTTGTGTTTCTTTTTGCCATTTCAGCTACTGTTTTTCATCGAGAGAATTATTTTACAAACATTTAACACTTTAGGTAGGTACCTAGTAACGAGTACGGGGTTAGGTACTAATCTACGGAGGGTCTGCGATCTACATAATATATATGTATATAGTAGTACATAAATATATTACATAGAAGGGTTGTCTGTACAAAGAGCTGTGATCTGTAACAGAACGGTGTTCTGTACAAAATAATAAACCGTTGTGTAGGGATTTGTAGTTTTTTCATGATCGACAGAGAACCCTGAACCAGACAAGGGAAATAGACCCGTCTCTTTGAATAGGGGCCCAACGGATGTTGGGGTAGGTAGCCGTAACATCTGGATGGTCGGTACCTGATAAGCTCCGTCCCCACTTTCCTGTCGCTAGCAACTCTACTCCTCCGAATAAACTCTTTAGGAAGGTCGCATCACCTTCGACTCCTCAGTGACTCAACGACGCCTCCCCTCGGTGTTTGACTCGCTGCCTCTACCGTGTCGCAGATCTGATGACAAGAAGCGCTTTTGCAGTTTCCTGCCCCATTGTGTATCATTTGCTTCGGCCTCAAATCATATCATATCAGCTGATTCACCGGACCCGGTACGAATGAATTTCGCTCTACAAATATTTTCCCGTCTCCCATTCTTCATGTAGACCTTGGCGTCATTCGGCTCCTCATTGCTCTGTTTTTCATATATGTAGTCATTCTGTAAGTAAGAATTCTTCCTTGTTTTTCTACGTAACACAAAGTTTTATTATAAACATGAATGCTGAAATTTTAAGTGAAGCATCGGATTCAAGAGAGCACGGATAAATACTAATCATAGTGCGTACTAATCTCTGCTATCACACTAATTTGAAGCCGAGCATTTGTGGGACTGACGGGTAAGAACAAACTTGTTTGTAATTATTTGTATCAAAGAGTCATCATTTCAATTATTTGTCCAACACTACTTTTTGTAAGTACGAATAATACGAGTACTCCACACAAAGACATTAGGTTTTTCTCAGTACATTCTTAAACTCTGTAAGAGATATTTTTCTGAAAATGATATCTTATCATTATGAACCATCATAGTGATCTCTCTGACCTGATCGAGAGGGTCTCCAGTGATGTAGTTGCAAAAGAATTAGGACGTGTGGTAATTTTATTCATTGCTCTGTTTGCTTTCCGTTCCATCGCTCGTGTTTCTGGTTAACACGAGCTTCGTTCAACTTGTAATTCCACTATACTGCGTTGTTACGATGCAAGAGCTTTTGTTTTTGGTTTATTATTCTGTGAATACTTAATACATCTATATATTCGCTCAGCAAAAAAACAGTTATAACACCCCCTCAGAATTTCTCATTTACGTTTCAAAGATTCCAAAAATGCAATGTCTGTCCACCGTATCATGCACATCTACTTTACTTTCGGTCTAAAAAATTCTTCCTTTGGGTCCTGTGTGTGTGTGTGTGTGTGTGGGTGAAAAATGGGGGGGTTTTCGAGGGTTTTCTTTTGAGGTTTAGTGAAAATGAGCTTGTGTGTTATCGTTTTCCATGTTAGGGCGAGACGACCGAATATAAGTTGATTTTGACCAAAGTTCTGCTCCTAAAATTCATTTTTTATGAGTCAAAACCTGGCAAATTGTTTGAAATCACCATAAATTTGTATAATAACACTAGAAATAATATCAACAGGTGATTCAAGACAATTTAATGGCACTATTAATCGTGGGGTTAAAACAACAACTAGGTAACTCGAAATCGGCAGTTTTGAGAAAATGGCGATTCAAGTTTTCATGCATTTTTGAACTCTTATAATTATTATTGTTTGATCCCAATTGAACCTTTAAAAATTTAATCGTGTACCTACATATCCTATGTTCAACATAGATATTCCGAAGTTAATTTGTACCCTGATGTAACTTTCAAATTAAATTATTTCACCGAAGTGTGTGAGTTACCTACTTGTTGCAAGAAGTAAAATCTGAATTCCGTCCATTCGAATTGGACTTATCCACTCCTGAAGTTGGTCACTGTCATATTCATGCATAAAAATATAAATATTCAAGACGAGAGAATTGCGAATATTCCCTGTATTTTAATAATGAAGTTGTATACCATGAATATATGCACTTCTGAAAAGTTTCTATCTTCTAGAAAAAAAAAGGAATAGATTAGTCACTGAGAGTGAGAGAATTGCGTTAAACATTGCTGTATTTATTTTTTGTTGTATTATGAAATTTAATAGTTTAAGATGCTCTAACCACTATAGTTTAAAGAATAATACTTGAAAAAAAATTCGTTCGTTCACAGTGAGGCCCTTAAGTTTGCACCAAAAAGCTTCGCCAACATGATCGTGAATGAAACTAGGCTAGGCAACAGCTGATTATAATTACGCATAACAGTATGAAATCGAGTTGTTTCTTCCGTGATATTATTTCATTTGAAGAATGATGGTTATTTTGGATTTTGTTGATAAGTACCTAAGTACTTTTGGTTTATTATTCTGTGAATAATACACCTGTGTAATCGCTCAGCAAAACATTTTTATTACACCGCTTTAAAATTTGTTCTTTTACGTTTCAAGGTGAGTAGATACCAAAAATGCAACAATGTCCGTCCGCCGTACGCTTTATGCAGTCCGCCGTATCACGTGTACCGGCTTCATTTTTGGTCTAAAAAAGTCGTTCTTTCGCACGCAAGCTCTATTTGGGCCCTAGTTGTGTCCCGAAACTTTTCAGCCTCATCGGAATATACCCAGGGGTGTTATGAGTGAAAATGTGCACAAAAATAGGTACTTTTTCCGTTTTAGTAACATGTTAGTAACATGAGCTTTTGAGGTATCGTTTTCCATGTTTTTGGAGATTGAATATGAAGTAGATTTTGACCAAAGAGTGGAAAATGGAGGTTCCACCAAATGTTCAGCTCCCAAAATTGATTTTTTATGAGTCAACCTGGGAAATCGTCTGAAATCACCATAAATTTGTATAATAACACTAGAAGACGTGTCAACACAAGGATCAAGACGATTAAATGGCACTACCAATGATCAAAGATAAATTGAAAAAAAGGAGCGTACCTAATTCGTGTTTTAGGGGCCAAAAATGGTAGAAACCATCAGAAACAGCTATTTCAATTATTTCACATGAAAGAAACAATAAATGAACAGCCAACATTTCTGTAGGTATGTCCAGTAGAATAATAAACCCATGTGACTTGGCAGCGTTTTGTGTTTTAGTAGTTAACATGTTACTATGAGCGTTTGAGGTATCGTTTTCCATGTTTTTTTTTGGACAAGAAGACCGAATATGAAGTCAATTTTGACCAAAGAGTGGAAAGTTGAGTTTCTACCAATGGCTCTGCTCCCAAAATCGATTTTTTATGAGTCATAAACCTGGGAAATTGCCTGAAATCACCATCAATTTGTATAATAACACTAGAAAAAGTGTCAACAGGTGAATCAAGACAATTAAATGTCACTACCAGTGATCAAAGGTAATTTGAGAAAAAAAGAGCGTACCTAATTCGTGTTTTGGGGGCCAAAATTGGTGGAAACAATAAAAAATATCTATTTAAAAAATTTCACATGAAAGAAGCAATAAGTGGCCAACATTTCTGTAGGTGTGTCCACTAGAATAATAAACCCATGTGACAAGGACTTCGCAGCGTTTTTGGTTTATTATTCTGTGAATAATACACCTATATATTCGCTCAGCAAAAACTTTGTATAACACCCCTTCACAATTTTTTCTTTTACGTTTCTTTTACGTTAGGTGCATAGATTATAAAAATGTCCGTCCGCCGTATCATGCACATCTACTTTATTTTCGTTCTAAAAAATTCTTTCTTTCGCACAATGCTCCATTTGTGCCCTAGTTGTGTCTCGAAACTTTGCAGCCCGATCGTAATATACCCAAGGTGTTATAGGTGAAAAATGGGTTTAAAAATAGGGGTTTTTGGTGTTTGAGTGTATTATTAGTACTTGTGAGGTATCGTTTTCCATATTATGTTTTAGGACTAGGAAACCGAATATAAAGTCGATTTTGGCCAAAGAGCTGTAAATAGAGGTTCTAACGAAGTTTAAGCCTTAAATTTACTTTAAATTTTAGTCTAAAGTCGTCGTTCTTCTGCACAAAGATTGGGTCCCCACTTGGGGACACATTTGGGTTCTAGTTGTGCTCCGAAGCTCGGCAGCCCGGTCGGAATCCACCCAGGTGTGTTATGGTGAATAAATGAGTGTAAAAATAGGGGTTTTCGAGTTTTTTTTTTGAGGTTTGTGACAGACTGTGACAGTGGGCCCTCGAGACACCCCCCCCCCCCCCGACCACCGAGATTATCACCGGTTAAGAAGGGATATCGATTAGGCACCGGAGAAACAAACGATTCGAGAACAGCCTCCGTCACACTCCTCCCCACGAGACATATTTCTGGGTAGCAGAAGTATGAGAGGGAAAAGGGGGGATGAAAATTAGTATGAAGTTCTGGTTCAGGAAAGAACAACTGAACAACTTCAAGGTGACTATCCTCCACAGTAATGGTACCACCTCAATAATATTTATTTACTGGTGGAGAACAAAGCTCTTACCTGCGAGTATTGGCGGAGAAAAAATGTTGTTAGAGGTTGTTTTCCAGTGAATTGTGCTCATCTAGGCAACCTCTAGTGATCAACCTCCATCGTTAGGATGGAACAACTGCTGGGACTTGTAAATTGGGGCACGGCATCAGTCGCCTTCAAATGAGCTCAATATATTTTAATTATATTGACGCAAATGGGGAAAGGGGGTGGGGAAGCCAGTAGATGTATGTATTATTATCAAAGGGACAGGAAGTTTGTAAAGGAATCCTTCTGGAAACCTTTGAAAAGTGGATGGAGTATGGTGAATTACTCAGCACATACTACCAAACCACGCACTGCTTCCATGCGACGGAGTGTGACAGTGGATCTTCGAGAGTTCCCCCTCCAGACCAGCGAGATTGTCACCGGTTAAGAAGGGATATCGATTAGGCTTCCACCAAACGACCCCATCTCCACCGGAAAAATAAACGACTCGAGAACAGCCACCGTCACAGGTTTTAGTGAACATGAGCTTATGAGGTACAATCGTTTTCCATGTTTTTAGGGCGGGAAGACCGAATATGAAATTGATATTGGCCAAAGAGTGAAGAATTGAGGTTGTGACGAAGGTTCAGCTCCCAAAATTCACTTTTTATAAGTCGTTTATAAGTTTTATAAGTCTTTTTATAAGGAAATTTTCGGAAATAACCATAAATTTGTATAATATGTAGCAATAGAAGTAGTATTAGCATGTGAATCAAGACAACTAAATGGCACTATCAATGATAAAATATTATTTGTAATAAAAATAGGAGCCTAATTCGTGTTTTTGGGGGCTAAAATTGGCGGAAACCATCAAAAATAACTTACTATTTCATTTATTAGGTAAGTATGTCCGATAAAATAATACCCGAGGAATAGTCGAATAGAATTATAATATCCATCTGACAAGGACTTTGCAGCGTTTTTTAACTTGAAAAAAAGTTATGAGGCTTACTTTATGAATAAAAAAAAGCATAATTAATGATAGATAAGTAATTAATGATAGATTAAGTAATTAATAATAAGTAAGTAAGTAACGCTAGTTAGTAGGTAAAATATTGATAGTACGTAAGTAAGTAGTGATAGATAAGTAAGTTAGTAGTGATAGTACGCAAGTTTTAAGTAATTCGTGGTAGATAAGTAAAGAAGATAGATAAGTAACTGATGATAGATAAGTAAGTAATGATAGATTTCTTGAATTCACCGCATACTTTATGAAACTATAATTGCACGGCTGGCTCCAGTACTCGATGTAGGGCTTTCCTGGAGGAAGTGCGAGGGTAGGTATTGACCACAGAAAACAGTGATCTACGCAGGAGAGCCATCTATACAGGTAAATAATAAGCCGTTGTGTAATAACTTGCAGCGTATATTTTTATGCCGTTTTCCGTCTCCATATGACTCAATCACGTTTAATCACCTCAGCCGACTATGATGATAGATTTCTCAAACGAACATTTCAAGCCCCTTGATAAGGTTCCATGGAACAAGGGAGAAGTACCTAGTGAATTGACAGGGTGGTGAAGGGTGATTGCCATTGATTCTCAATGTCTCTGCAGGTTGATGATGGGTGAGAAAGCGTGAAACTAGTATCAAATCAAGTATCTTAAATTAGCAGAGGATTTTTCCCTCTGCACCATCGGCAAACAATCAGTATTACAAAATACAGAATAATATTGATCATCTCTGGTTGCTGAGAAAAATTGGACCAACTTTTGGACACACCACTCGCACACTTGTGTTCTTCTAAAACTTACGGTGTCCTGTGTCAATGAAACTGGGGATACGCAGGCATAAATAGCAGACCTGACCTTAGGCTCATACACCACTCCAGAATTTGTATTATACAGACTTTCTAAGACTTTTTATATGTGTTTCATAAAGTTTTCGTTAAATAAAAACTGAATTGAATTGAATTAAATTTGACTTGTACTTATATTACTTGTAAGAAATTATCGGATAATTATCGCAGTTATAACTTGCTCTCTTCCCATCGCTATTCGCATGGTTGATGTTTTACATTGCTGGTATGAGTGTATTTGGTACAAAAACAGCTGAAATGATTAAGATCGTTTGCCTATTAAAAACCTTGGGGGGGGGGGGGGGGGGGGATAGCGTGAATACGTTAAGAAATATTCAACCATTCTCTCCAGCCTATTATTTTATTACCATAATATAATTTACTTGATGAAAATGATTTATAATTTTATTGTGAAATCTATTTCCGTAGGTATTGTATTAATCATCCTTTAACCGTAATGTGGCTGTGATGCCACTTCATATCTCAAGGGGACTAGGTACAAAGGGTTTAATTTATCAAACAATAGTTCGATTGTGTAAATAGGTACCTGGTGGTCAACACCACCATGGCACCATCTGAGAGTAAAAAACGAATCTAGCCTACGTGATTTGAACAGTTGTCAACCACAAGTGAAATATTTATATTATTGGAGCGAGCGCAATTCAATTGCCTTTTATATAATTATGATCTCTCGTGAAGAATGTAGAAGATACGGTCTTGTCGATGCTTTCCGGCGATAGGTGACACGCATGGACCCCATGGACCGCATGGGGACTGTTCACCCTCATTCTAAATATTCCCATCACTGAAAAAATATAAATAGGTAGATAGTACATTTTTTGAACTAACGGATAAGTCCATAAAACGATTATCGCCCATGGATTTGAAATACTTTCCATTATATTGAACCTGCTTTTGGTACCTTTTTATATATATTTGTGAGAATATGCGCAATTTAGGCATTGGCTTAGAAAAAGTTGCAGATATACTCCTGACGTTTTCTGTCGAATTTAAATACTTACTAAATTTTACAAAGTAGGTAGGTAAATATACCTACTCTTATCAAACAGTGTGTGCAGTAGGCAACTTGGCCCATTTAAATAGTTGATCTCAAAACTCAACAGCGTGAGTACCTACATGATTTAGCGCTGCTTTTTTTTAACGCTATATTCCATGGTCATATGTTTATTTTCATGGTTGAATTTCAGGCAAGCTGACACTCATTACCTGGCGAGTAAAATAAAGGATATGATAGAACCTCCAGCTGCTTTTCGGTCGATTATCAAGGTGAACAATCGGCATTAGGTGCAATTTAAAAAAAAAAGTAGGTACCTACTAACCAACAGTTAAATGCAAATCGAAAGTACTTTGAGTGTCACCAAACGGTTTATATTTATGCTCGTAACTTCAGCAAACTTTTCTTCTCGTAGACGAGCTGGCGAAGTTCGGGTGTATGCCAAGGACATTTAATTAGATTAGATACCATCTAAGGCTATTTTAGGCACTAACTTCTCAAACCTATAGAAAATTAGGTACCACATAAAATTTATCCACAGCGGAATCGATATCCTGATCGTATAAACAGGACCAGTACACATCGGTGAGTTATTTAATGAGCTGAAATCCGCACGTTTGAAAATGTCTAATTTTCAGACGGTTCAGGAGGATCGGACCTACCTATGCACATTCAAAAATTTCCCTTTATGTGGATGGCGTTTAAATATTGCCTAGTCGCACCACATTCTTCCTTGTCTGCAAGGTAAATTGGTTCGATAGTTATTGATCTACAGCAAATTATGTAAGAAACGTAAACTTTATGAAAGTAAGGAGCTCCTTGATCTGATAGGTAATTTATTTTATTGCGTTTAACTGTACCCTTTTTCAATAATAATGTCCCGAATATATATATCCTAAATGTTTGTGAAACGGGTAAGCGAATATTATTGGGTGGATCTGACCTTGTCAAATTCGGAGGCGGTGTGACAGGAGGTGGTGGCAGGATGAGAAAACCAGGCGGGTTCCAACGGCAACGCACCTCTGCAGTTTCTGCACCCCTAAGGTTTTTGGTGAAATCCAAGATTGTGAGGTTCGACTCAGCAAAACCCATTCCCAGGACAGCCTTTCTGTCCTTGGAGAACGGTCGATTAGGCCAAGCGCTGGAGAAATGCTTCGTGGATTCGCCGTCAATTGCACAGGGAGAAAATGGCAGGTCTGTGACCTTCTCTTTCACTGATGCTCCAGATTGATTCTGAGCTGACTGTTGTTGGGACATGGCTGGAAACAAGACAGGAGGGGCGACGACATGATTACATCAGATTTGGCTGACTGGAGTTTGTGCGGAGTGCCATGCTTCAGGAACACAAAATAGAGGATCCAGCCATGGTATCAAATTAGCCTGATGAAGCTGACTGAAGGAGTACTCCTTAAGGACGGAAAAGATGGCCAGGGCTGGAAATAGGGCAGGACCATTCTTCCGGAGAACTGACGACCTCTACGTCAGGCAGATTGTAGTCTCCAAGAATAAGGCGCTTGCACCCAACATATTTCAGAAAGAAGTACTTTTTGATGTATGCCTTTGTTGAGGTTAGGGCCTTGTTTCGAGTTGTTGCTCAGCCTGTTCTCTTGTTCGGCACTTCTCAAGAGTGATGTCGTCTTTCCTGAGCAGACGGTCACGCAGGTTCTGGTCCAGGATAACAGTGATAAGGCGATCCTTGATTAGATTATCCTTCAAGTTACCAAAACTACATGGACTACTCAAACGTTTCAGTACTCATCAAACGACTCGCCTTGCCGTTGTTGACGCGTGAAAACCAAATAGCATCACCGGTCTGATTAATTCTTGTTGAGGTTTTTTTTTTAATTTCAAGTTTTAAAAAATTGTTTGCAGTCCGTTTCAAAAAGCTTGAGGATCTCCGTTGGTTCAGGATAAAAATAGAATAGTATATTTCCACGTAAACTAAGAAACTGTAGGCCGGTTTCGGTTGTTAAACCATCATCAGTACACAATAGAAATAGGTCTTTCTATTGTGTACTGATGATGTTTTAACAACCGAAACCGGTCTACAGTTTCTTAGTTTACGTGGAAATATACTATTCTATTTTTATCCTGTAGTTTTTTGCTATGGATTTCCACTACTCTGCCGCAAGTGATTTAAGTTATATCCGTTGGTTCCTTTGCGTGGCCATCTTCATATTACGTCAAAATTTTCATAATGAATCTGTCCTTCTTGTGTAATAAGTAATGTGTAAGAGAGCAGCACACTGAATTTCCTTGGTTTTGTTGCTGAACCCAGAAGCAATGGCGAAGGTCTCGTACTGCTTCTTCCACTTAGTGAAATTTTCATCAGCGTTCCCCTCGAACGAAAACGGAGAGATTAGATTGGATATCAGATTATGTACCTATTAGATTGGATATTAGATTAGATATTAGAGTAGATTGGATAAGAATAAGATTAGATTAGATTAAATTAGAGACAAAATTATATTCTAAATTACATTAGAGATTAGATTAGAAATTAAATTAGAGATTAGAGTAGCGATTAGATAAGGGATTTGATTATAGATTAGATTAGATAGATACTATATTAGATTAGCTCAGACTGGATTAGAGACCAGGTTAGATTCTAAATTACATTAGAGATTAGATTGGAGATTAGATTAGGGATAAGATTAGAGACTAGATTAGATTAGCTTTTATTAATCTGAAGCAGATTAGAGCTCATGGACATCTCTTTCATCTGGATAGGTACAAAGTATGTAATACTATAAAATAATGACAGGCAACTTCACGTCTTATATTATAATAAACGAAATTATGTGCTCTTTAGGTTCATTCTAAATACTGGTTCATGAATGGCATGGTGACTTCCGGTGAATAGGATTTTCTTGTTCAACTGTATCAATAAAAATAATACGCCTAAATAAAAATAAACAGATACAAGATAAACAGATAAAAATAAAATAAACAGATAAAAGAGTACAGATTTTATTCCTGGTGATCTCGTTTATATCAGTAAGACCAACATAACCCTGCATAGGTGTACCTACCTTAATGTAGGTAACGTCTGAAATAACCCATAAATGTACTTGCTAAATCAGTGTTCGATATGGGTGTGAGTGTGGAGTGATTGTCTCATACCAAATTGAAATAGGTTGGCACCTACATAGTTGACTGTGCGAGTCAAGAAGGATACTCCGACCTGTTGCCATACACTTGTCATCCTTGACCTGATGATTAGATTTGAAATCGTGGGCTGAAAATGAAAATGGTTACACCTTTGGCTCATTTATAGTCGACTATAATGATGTAGTATGCCGCATAACTTAATTCAGGGCTCCGATTGCCTGCAAATTGTATATCTTGCTCAAATCGTGAAGGTATTGTCTTCGCATACGTATGTTTTGGATTGATCAAGTCGAGAAGGAATGCCTTTTATAGAAACTAGAACGTACCATAAAGGAAAATCCCCCCAAATGTAAAAAAAATCGTCGAATTTCCTAAACATTTATTTTAGACGCTCACACAATATAATTAATGTCATAAATAAATGCCTGCCTGATATAATTCAACTCACTCGTGCGGTGGAGCTTTCGTTGAGATTTTGTGGTTTTACTTGTTTCAGTAAGCCATACACCAACCGCACTGTCCTAAGAAAAGTAGTCCTTTTTTGATTTGTCAAAGTTTCAACCAATTTTGACGTAACAGTGGGCAGGAGGGGGTGGGGGGTCCCAGTCGAGAGGTATTCATAGAAAAATGTATGTCTAATCTTAGGGTAGTGCGGTTGGTGTGTGTGCTCAGGATGGAATTTACTCGTTTGAAAAATAAATGAATAAATACGTGCGTGTACCCCCCCATTTCTCAGCTAAGCATGCATTTGCAACTGTATCAATTCACCTGTTGCTTTTCGTACAGTAAACTCCATCATCATCAATTATTTGGAAGTAATATTATTTTCATCTCATTATTTTGTCGTATATGTACTTCCCACGGTTGTATGAAAGATTAGCCTCAGCCTGACATTCGTCGTGAATGTCCTTTTTTCTGTGTATTTGGATATCTATGGTTTTTTATTATTTTTTATTTCATTTTACTTAGCATTATACAGGGTATATACAGCCATGGTACATTTAGCATTATAATAAGTGCGTACATAATTGCTCTACCACATTAAATCACCTTATTTATTGTTAAAATAAATAAATCGTAGGGAGTGCTAATTTGTTGCCAATCAATTCACTGCAGTTGAACGGTAAAGTCATTAGCGGGAGTAACATCATCGAACAGATCAGATCGAGCAGAAGCGAATGTCTCGCAGGTCATAATGAGGTGTTCCAGGGTTCCTTCTTCCAGTTGGCAGTTCGCGCACAAAGCTGAATGCCCATCCCCGATGAAGCGATTTTTATATGCAACGCACATTCCGTGATTGCTTCTTATCCGACACATCGAACTGATTTCTTGGCGGTTCGGTGCAATGCCCACAAACCAAGGTCTTCGGGGCACTTTAATGCTCATAATAATAACTGTTCTTATTAAAGTGCCCGAAGACCTTGGTTGTGGGTTGCTGTTCCGCATAATATAATTCATGATTCACAGTCATTGTAAACTCGTTCACGTGCGTGTGAATGGAATCGATTGCTGGAAACGATTGATTACGGAAAACCAGGGTAACGCACACTTCGTTATTTTTTGTTTTCAAATTAGGAATTTTATACACCAGATTTAGATTTGATACAAAAATTCGTGTTGAAAAGACCCATGAACTGATTTTTCAAGGGTGCAGTTTTTGGAGTTGCTTAAACAATATTTAGACACTGCAAAATCATCAAGTGAAACATATGTACGTATCGCACATGATTGTGCATGTGTAGTATTTTTGAACGCTGACAGAACGTTTATTTCTCATCTTAGGAGTTATCTAAGCGGAAGATCAATGGTTGAGACTTAATAATAAGGGACGGGGAGTTTAAAATAGCAAAGGTGACTTTTCGCATAATTTGGAATTAACATACCGCGCGGTTCAGCTTTGAAAAGTAGAGCTGAACGATGTGCAATAGGTACCTACCTAGGGATTCAAAAAAATGAGCAAACACCTAAATACGCATGTGTGTGGGTAAGTACACATGGAGAAGTAGAAGAAGGGAAAAAAATTAAAAAAAGAGAAAAAAGCAGCATGCTATAAGAGCGAATTTTCAAATAAATATTCGTGTTATTGTGTAAAAATATGATATAGCGAGAAACCATACCACTTTCCATACAATTATATAATTTTTTGTATATAATTATATCATTTTTACCGATTTTTGACCCTCAAAGTCAAATTCGATCCCTATTTTGTAATAAAAACATCTGAAATGACATTTTTCTGTCTCACCCTTCCATACCATTTTCAGTAATCGTATATCAATAATTGTTCACGATTTAAGCAGTTTTCCCTATTTTTGACACCTAAAAATTCGAATTTGTCCCCGTCAGAATTTTTGAAAATTGGTCATCTTCGAATTCATCCTTTTGTATGGCAATATGAACATTTTGGCGAAACTGGAATTTTTATCATGTACCCAAGGTCAGATATCGTCTGGATAACAAATCGATCAGATATCGTCTGATAAATTTTTGTTAAAATCTAGGGATCAATTCAGGGTGCTTTAAAACGTAGGTATTATAAAAAAATTCGAAAATTCATGTTCTGAAAATTTTGGACTCATTGCAGTAGCTTCATTTTCTTCGAAAATTGGCTAAAAATCGAGTGAGTTTTTTTCTTTTTTTTTCTTTTAAATAAAACTTTATTATTTTACAAAATATTTCAGTTTTGCTGATTTTCATATACGGTAGAATAAGCATTACTCTAATTCACATGGAACATGTGTAAAGGTACAGCCCAGTGGCTGCCCTTAACCAGGTAACGTTTCAAACGTTAAATAGTTTAATCTTAATTCTAGTTGATCTTAATTTAATATATTGCACTTTATAATAGATTGTCTTGTGGTAACTTTCTTTTCAATCGGCGGTTTGTTGGATGTGGGGGCAGGTTGGCTGGAATAGCTTCTATTAGTGGGTTGATGTGATCTAGCATGCTGTTGTGTATTTTTGCATATCTTTCTTTGATCAGCGTTGCAACCATAGGGATGTCGAGGTCTTGATGGATCGTAGTGTTTCTGACGTACCATTCTGCTCCTGTTATGAGGCGGAGTACACGATTTTGCGTTACTTGAATCTTGCTGATATGGCTTTTTGCTGCTGATCCCCATACTTCGCACGCGTAGAGCCATATCGGTCTGATCAGTGTTATGTATAAAAGCCTTTTTGTGACCAGTGAGAGTCCTGACCGTTTATCTAGCAAGTGCTTGAGTTGCCTTATTCTAACCCGTATTTTTCCAACCAAGTATTTGATATGGACCTCCCATGTCAGCTTTGGATCTAGATGGGCTCCCAGGTATCTGGTTGATGACTGGAACGGAATTTGGGTTCCTCGGAAGGTGAGGTTGGCTGGAAGTTGTTCACGGCGGAGGGTGGCTGCTGATTTTTGAGGGTTTATAGAGATGCGCCTATCATCACACCAATCTGCGATCCTATCAAGGTATGTTTGCATCTCGCTTCTCACGACATTACTCGCCGCTCCTACGTTCAAAATTGCCTTATCATCAGCGAAGTCTGCTGTGACAAACCCATCTACCTGAGGTGAATCGTGCACGTAGATCAAGTAGAGGAAAGGCCCCCAGACACTTCCCTGCGGAACTCCTGCGCGAATGCTTTTTGAGGCTGACATGGCGGTTTCGTATTTCACGCTGTACGTACGGTTTCGGAGGTAGGATAGTACCAGCCGGTAATGGGTGTCAGGCAGGTAGCTTTCAATTATGGCTAGGAGTCCATCGTGGAGAACTTTATCGAACGCTTTTTCAGAATCCAGATAGACACCCATGCAGACCTGCTTCTTCTCGTATGTCTCCAATATTGCGTTTACGACTCTATGCAGTTGCATTTGGCAGGCGTGTCCGTGACGGAAGCCAAATTGTGAATCTGGCAGAAGAGGGGCCAGGTATTCCAGTAGGTGGGGGAGGAATAATCTCTCAAAGATTTTTGATAGAATGGTAACCAGTGGCGTAGCAAGGGGGGGGGGGGTTAGTGGGGGTCGTAACCCCCCCCCCCCCCTCCCATTGGCTCGAAAAGTTCATCACAAATTTCTTCACAAATTAAAATTGACTCTTAAGAATGATAACAATCACGAAAGTAACAAACATATATTATACAACAATAACAGGCTAAACGGTAAATCAAACATGATTAAACAGTTAAATAATATTATACGTTTATTTGATTACGAATGATCTGTCCCAAAAATATGACCCGCTCTTTCTGACAAAAATTCTTATCGAAATAGTCCCTCACCGTCACCATCCCACACTCCAGGTTAATAATACTGATTTTAGCCCTTAATACCAATTGCTGACCCCCAAAAATCCTAATTAGACCCCTATTCTGTGTGAAAAGCAATTGAAATGGTATTTTTCTGTCTTCACTCACCCTTCCATGTCACTTTCAGTGATTTTATATATCAATATTAGCAGTTTTTACCAATTTTTGACCCTAAAAACTCAAATTTAACCCCCTTCAAATTTTTGAAAATTGCTCATCCTTTTGTTTGGTAATAAGAACATTTTGGCGAAATTTGGAATTTTTATCACGTAACCAAGGACAAATTTCGTCTGGAGTGACACATAAATAAATAAATATACATATAATTCATGTTCGCGCATGCGCAGAGGAAAGTTACAGTACAATTCCAATGATATTCATATGGAAGTATTATTCCTGATCAGCCCTCCAAGTTTGAACTCATTTCAACGATATTTAAGGTAGTTATATGGGCGTTTCAAGTATTTTACTTTGTGCATGCGCAGACGAAAGTTTCAGTACTTTTTCAGTGATTTTGATATGGGACCAACCCTCCAGATTTCAGCCCATTTCGACCATTATTTCGGGTAGTTATGGGTGTTACAAGGAATTGACCACAGACACAGTTCCTTGTTGTCTGAAACGCAAAATGCTAGTGGATTCCAAAATTTTCATTTTGGAGGAAATGCATTTTTTTGGTTTATTATTTTCAATAAGGAACCATTGGAATCTTGCATGAAAAAATAACAGCTTTCGTACAAGTACGCAACCACGAGGGTCATTTTATGTCTTTGCGCCCCCTCCCGCAACCACACCACATACCACGTACCTCGTACTTTCCGTTTCGTCGATGGTCCATTGGATGATTGTTGATGCTCCATGTAATGTTTCGTCGTAACTGGTCGTGCCTTATACACAGCTTCTTATATACACACTCACGAGTGCACTTCATAAAAATTTTGTTAAACATAAACACAGTCCGAGCTTCATCTCCAAGACTCGTACATCTCCAAGAGATAATTCGTTTATCGGTTGTTTGGTCTTAAAATTATGTCTTCTAATATATAAAGCTTGCAATCGTGTTCACAATATAAATTATTGAGAATGTGTAAACAATTTATTATTTAAACAATCACGCTCATACCGCAGCTTGTCGGCCACGCACTCCGCAGTGGTTAACGTAATATGGTTAGGTAAATCGAGAGCTATCCAACGAGTGGTGAACGATTTTTGTACGATGATAACTGGCGAAGTTAAAGTTCCGTAGCAACGAATCGGTTGTACGTGAAAATCATTAGAAATTTTTCATAACGCTTTCTTCGTCACACCGTAACGTCACACTTTTTGAGTTATGTGCCATAGTAAAGACATAAAATGTCAAAAAACCATATTCTAATTTCCGACCTTTGCTGACAGATCGCTATGAAATTCATATTTATATTTGTATGTCATCTCATTTCTCCTGTTTCTTTCAATTTGGCGTTTCTAGGAACACATGTAATAAGTATTTATAAACACGCACACACATTGTCCGAGAAAAACTGGTATACATAAATAAATAAGCGATCTGCAGCGTTTTCCAATGCCCAGGATACTTGATAATCTATACATACATAATAATAAAACAGTGTCTGTTTGTTTGTCTGTTTGTTTGTCTCGGCATCAATTGAGAACGGCTGAACGTAGAAAGTTGCGGCTGGTACCATTTGACGCAGAATTTATCTGGAAAGGTTTATGAAAAAACCGCATTTGAATCTGACCATCCGTTGAAACGCTATGAATGAAATACTACTAAAAAACGTGTTATAATCACTTCTATGAGGACGTTTATGCTTATAATAACTTTGAACGGTTGGACGTAAATCCGATTGTAATTAGATTCTGGATTCAGCTCGACGAGTACATTCAAGTGGTACTTCAATCAGGATGTTAGTGGGAGGGGGGTACAGGTTATGAGAGGGGGGGGGGGGTCTACAGAAATTTCAAAACTACTTGACCAATTGGAGTGCAACTTTGGGAATTTGTTGTGTGAACATTGAGGAATGTTTCTAACCAGGTAGGGAGGGTTCATAGGATACGGGGGGGGGGGGGGTTAAAGGCAGTTAGGGTTGGCATTGGGGAAGGTTTCTGATCAGTTGAGGAGGGGGGGATACAGGCATATTAAAATACATGACCGTTGGCTCCATTTATTTAAATCGCAGCAACACGCGTCGGTTCAAATAGTATAATATATCATAAAACAGTGTCAGTCTGTTTGTTTGTCTCGGCATCGATAAATGAGAACGGCTGAACGTAGAAGGTGGTATCTGTTATGAGTGGGGCCTGTCCTAAAGGGGGTGTCTGTTCTACCGTTGCGAAGCGCGGGTACACAGCTAGTTTTATATAATTTGTTGTCGTGTGTTCAGGATGTGAGTATCAATGAATGACGAATCGTGACTAAAGGAACCAACAGCAAAGTATTAGGTACCCCAAAAATACAGCTTAAGCTGAGCTTTTTAATTATTTATAGTATTTGCTGTCTGTATGCAAAACATGGGGATTGTGGATATTAGAAGCTATGTTGCCAACATTATGAAGTGATATCATACTGCAGGTACCCTCTTTCATCTCATTAATTCTAAATTTCATTTACCTGCTTTTCAAAATTTCAATGACCCTAATATTCAAATTCAAGCTTTATTCCAATCGGACCATCAAGATCTAGATAATGTTACATAAACTGCCACCTAGACTGACCTACACCGATTAGTTATTCAAGTTTCGTTCCAATCAGACCATTATTTACAGGTACAATTATACCCCAACTGCATAAGCAGTTACAATTTATTAGGTACTAGCTGTGTTGCCCGTCGCTGACGGGTAGAACTCGGGGTGGGTCCATCTGACTTTGTTACCTCTCGCAGAACTAAACCCCCCTATGTCCTTCATTGGTCATAGAAACATTTAAATACGCGAGATGAGTTCGATCCATTGAGCCGTTTTCGAGAATTTAATTTTTTTATGTTTCGGCTTCCCTATAAACCCCCACCCCTATCCATCGGATCCGGAAGTAAACCCCCCTATGTCCTTCCCTGGTCATAGAAACATTTAAATACGCGAGATGGGTTCGATCCATTGAGCCGTTTTCGAGAATTTAATTTTTTTATGTTTCGGCTTCCCTATAAACCCCCACCCCTATCCATCGGATCCGGAAGTAAACCCCCCTATGTCCTTCCCTGGTCATAGAAACATTTAAATACGCGAGATGGGTTCGATCCATTGAGCCGTTTTCGAGAATTTAATTTTTTTATGTTTCGGCTTCCCTATAAACCCCCACCCCTATCCATCCGATCCGGAAGTAAACCCCCCTATGTCCTTCCCCGGTCATAGAAACATTTAAATACGCGAGATGGGTTCGATCCATTGAGCCGTTTTCGAGAATTTAATTTTTTTATGTTTCGGCTTCCCTATAAACCCCCACCCCTATTCATCAGATCCGGAAGTCAATCCCCCTATGTCCTTCCCCGGTCACTGAAACATCTAAATACGCGAGATGGGTTCGATCCATTGAGCCGTTTTGGCGTGATTGAAAGACAAACAGACAGACACCACGAAAATCACCTGTAAATTTAGTTATATAGATATTGCATAACGCTCCTGACCCTCTTCTTCATGAAATGCTCTTGGTCCAACTTGGTGCAATAAAGGGATCCCCGTAGGCATCCCCGGCCCTGTGCCAGAAACTCTTCAGAAAGACAGAGAATATTTGAAATGAAAGATAAATCATAATCATCCCTCAAATTGCGAAAAACGGAATAGAAACAAAAACTGTTGCGTTTCTGATAACTGAATAGGTACCTAGATATGGTAATTAAGAAGTACCACTACCCAACTATAATACCGACAGTTTATCAATATTGAAAATGAACTGGAAAAATGAACTGTCGGACATTGAAAAGAATACATAGGTAACGTAACACACGTGCTGACCCCCAGTTATTGAAGACATATATTAGTAGTATTACACTTTGACCATTGTTTGGAACCAATAATAAATTGTGCCCTCCTCTAACTACAGCCCATTCCATTTTATTCTAACGATGTCCAAACTGAGAAGAGAAAAGAGAACCCGTTTGCGCTGGTCGGTATCTTTTGCAATTTGAGCAGAACAAGTTCTCCTTCAGGGAGCAAAGCGGGGGTTACTCGAAGTCTGAGGAATCGCTTTAGATGCCACGAAAGTTGATGTTAAGTAGGCGTGAAAACTGTGCAACAGCTGATTTCCAAGGCTGCTTCAAAAGTTAGGTACCGTGGTGCACTGAGGCTGCAAGCTATATTCTGCACGGGACGTCGATACCAGTTAGCGTTAAGACTAGTTCACTGCATTTTGAGCTCGTGACATTCTGGAGTCTGATCTATCGATCCACATCTACTGATCTATAATAAACGTTAAATATTTCGTTTTAGTAGGGTTCATTGTTAAACACTCCATAACGTTATTCAGCGTCATAAAATACGATCAAATCTTGTTTGTTATCATTGGTTTTGTTATCAAGATATTTCATGTAGGGGTTGACTCGGGACACTCAGTTTTTAGCGCCATTGGCAGAAACAAAATTGCAGTTGGACTGTGCAACAATCAAAATTGCGCACGGAACACACCTAAGAATTCTGTGATTGGCTAACTATATGTGATGATCCAGCGGGAGCTAAAAGTAGAAATAAATACACGAGACTACTTGAGTCGGTTTGTGTGGTCAAATGACAATTTATTGGCAGTTCACAGCTTCTTTTATACCCCTTGATACATCCCCAGAGAGGGGTAGGGGAACCCCGCTCTGGGAAGCCGTTAGACGCGGCTTATAATGCAAGCGACGCTATTTACATAGTGTTAGGGAGCAGCCGATCACCACACTATATATTACGAGTATACCATGCTCGGTTGACTGTCTTGAGATACTGCTGCAAATAAAGTATTCATCAGGAACTGTAATAATTTCTGAAAAAATAGTTTATAATAACAAAATTTCATCTTTCTGAATTCAAGAAAAGTAACTCATTTCGCATAAGATTATGGTTTATTATTTTCAATAATGAACCATTGGAATCGAGCATGAAAACAAAAAAATTCTAACCCCCCCCCCCCCCCTCAAAATTTGATGGTTTACGTTTCAAGGTATGTAGAATCCGAAAATGCAATAAAAATATTTCTGTCTGTCCGCCGTACACCGTACTGGCCACTTTTCTTAGTTACCATGGGAAAAAAAAAAACGCTGCAAATCCCTGCACAGCGGTTTATTATTTTGTAGAGAATACCCTTCTGTCATAGATCACAGCTCTCTGCATAGATAACCCGTCTTTATAATATAATATGTACTATTTTATACACATTATGTAGATCACAGATCCTCCGTAGGTCAGTACCTAACCCCGTACTCGTTACTAGGTACCTACCTACCTAAATCACGAGTTAAATGTTGCTAAAATAATTCTGTTGATGACAAACAGTACATAAAATGGCAAAAAGAAACGCAAATAATGAAGTTCTGAAGGGAGATTGTTGATGTGGAGTGAAAAAATTTGCAAAAGTACCTATCAACAAACTCCAAAACAGCCATCATTTTTCAAATGAAATAATATCACGGAACAACCAACTCGACGTGATCCGCGACATCACGTTTGCGCATGCGGAGACGGAACGATTTCCATGATTTTGAAACGGAACCATTTGCGATCCAACTCGCGTGTACCCTCAAAATTTCAGCACTGTACGTCTGTTTTTCGCGTAGTTAGAAGCGATACAAGGAAATGGTCAACATTTCATGTTCGCGCATGCGCAGACAAAAGTTACAGTACGATTCCAATGTAATTCATTTGGAACTATCAAAGTATTAATCCTGATCAACCATCTAAGTTTGATATTTAGGGTTTTGATCTAGTTTGAGTTGGTTATTTGAACGATATTTAGGGTGGTTATGAGCTTTTCAAGTATTTTACGTTTGCGTATGCGAAGCCGAAAGTTACCGTACTTCTTCAATGATTTTGGTATGGGACCGTCTGTGACCCAACCCGCACCTACCCTCCAAATTCCAGCCCATTTCGACCATTGTTTCGGGTAATTATGGGCGTTACGTAAGGAATTACCACAGACAGACAGACACGGAACCAAAAATGTTCCTCGATGTCTGAAACGCAAAATGGAAGTGGAAATTTTCATTTTGGAAGACATACATTTTTTTTACTCAACCACGAATCCAAGGCATCCCTACCTTCCTGATGTGGGAGGGGCATTTCGTTCTTCTTATATTTTTTTCTCCACTGATTGTGCCAATTCAATTAGGTAGGAACTACTATCGCATGATTTTTTTTAGATTCGAAATTCTGTTCTTATGGTATTTACAATCATGATTATTGTATCGCAATTATTTATCATGATTTTATATTATTTTTCATTACAGGTATGGCTTTACTGATCTCGTTACTGGTAGCCACCCTCGGGTTATGTTGTCACGGTTACGAAATTGGAGTTGGCATTGCCGACATCACCGCCTCCCCAGCTGAAGTACCTTTTGTAAGTTACAATACAAAAAATAATGTAATTCTTATTCCGCGTAATTCGCCTGGACGGATCATTCACCTATAGGCCAGAACACAAGTATTCTGGCAACTAGACATAAAGTTGATTTGGAATTAATCTGTATATATATAAAAAGCTGCAAATGATTACAAAGCGGTTTATTATTTACCTGTATAATGCCCCTTCTGTTTAGATAACTATTTTCTGTGGTCAGTACCTATCCTCGAGCTCCACCCAGGAAAGCCCTAAATCGAATACTTACTGGAATTACAGTTTCATAAAAATGCGCAGGATTCAATCATTCAATCATTAAGTATTTGTTGTTATTCATGAAGCATAACGTTTCTTCAAGTTACAAAAGTACCTGTCAAGAAAATCCAAAAGAGTTTGTTGTTGTTTCATTCTTCAAATGAAATAACATCACAGAGCAACAAACTCGACTTTATACAGCCATCCGTGATTATAATCAGGTGCTCCCTACCAATGATATCCGGGCTGGATACATACCGTTTCATTCACGATCATGTTGAAGCTTTTCGTTGTTCAAGAATTGCTGGACGTACAACGCTCCGGGTGGTCTCAAAAAATTCTTTAGTTCATGATCAATTTAGAAACGTAAAAAAACCATACCCTTCTATCGAAAGTTTTCGAGCCACCGCGTTCTGAAAATGTGAACCCGAATTTTTCACTCCTCAGAAATGACTGACAGTAACGCCGAGCTTCGCGGACAAACTAGACCCCAAACGGGACCAACAAACTAAATTTCATTAATTTTGGTTAATGGTAACTAAGAAAAGTGCGAAGTACGGCGTAGGCTTTCGGCGACAGACAGAAATTTGTTTATTGCATTTTCGGATTCTACATACCTTGAAACGGAAACCGTTTTCGTTTTTAAATAGTTCTTGAACTTGGGAGTTTTTTGAGACCACCCGGAGCATTGTACGTCCAGCCGTTCTTTCACTGTACAGCCCCGAAGTTTGCATTACAGGCTTAGTCAACAGGAGGGTGAATCAAATTTTATGCATTCAGCCCAGATATCATTGCTAGGGAGCACCTGGTTATAACCACGGATGACTGTATGAAGTCGAGTTGGTTGTTCCGTTATATTATTCCATTTGACAAATTATGGATCTGCTGGATTTTGTTGGTAGGTACTTTTGAAACTTGAACAAACGTTGAAGTATTATTTGTGAAATTATTACACAACGGTAAATTGTTACACAATGGTAAATTATTACACAATGGTAAATTATTGCACAACGCTTCATTATACCATCTACGTGGAAGGGACTGGATTTTGTTGATAGGTAATTTTGCAACATGATCAACCGTTATTGTTTGCCTTATGCTTCATGAATAACTACAAATAATTAATGACTGAAATATTGAAGCCCGCCCATTTGTAGGAAACTTTAATTCCAGAGCCTGCTTTAGTACTCGATTTTGGGCTTTCCTGGGGGGAGCTCGAGGGTATTGACCACAGAAAACAGTGATCCACGCAGAAGGGGCATCTATTCAGCTAAATAATAAACCATTGTGTAATAATTTGCAGCGTTTTTCATGCTCGATTCCAAAAGTTCATTACTGAAAATAATAAACCAAAATTGAAACACAAACGCTTTCCTTCTTTGGGTGGCATTGCAACGGTATTGCTAGTGTATTATATTGATGTAAATGACACTGCATTTTTTTAAATAAATAAATAATAATATTACGATGTGAAGTAGGCACTTGATCAGCTTTTCTAGGTTAGGGTTTTATGTTTTATTTTTGACTGCTTTGCGAGCGTCGCGGACAAGTTCAGCTTACCTCCCTGGAGGAACAGATTTAGTTATACCATATTTTGCTCGAGGCCATACCATCGATGTAGTGAACACTCGTTTGTCTACTACATCCATGGTTGAGACGAGAGGCCGCATGAATTCGACCGGACGATCTCAGCAGCAATACTGATCCCAGCCACTATGTATCCGACAGCCAAACCACTCAGCCATTAGCCCTTATGCAATATTATAACTTCTCAAAGAGGTAGGTACGTCAAATGGCATTATAAGAAGTATAAGGTAAAGTTATACATTACTCTCGTTTTATTGCCTATAACACTCCGCAGCTGTTTCCTGAGTTGCTTGATTTTTTCAGAAAAATTCATTGTAAGGCAATCAAAAAATTCTGATGGATTGACAGGATTGTAGTTTTCCACAGCTTCTTTAAGAGAATGAGCTGCACTGATATACTTACTAGGTACATCCCGGAATTTTTCAGTTCATAATTATTTATCTTCTACAATCGTTATTTTTGTATTTTATTCAGATGGGTTACGCACACCCAAAACAAAAAGGTTACGGCCTCCATTTGCGGCAGTTCGCTAGATCTTTCATCGTAGACGATGGGAAAACCAGGATTGTATTTGTTTCCTGTGACATGGGCATGATGGGCACATTTTTAAGGCGAGAGGTAAGCCTCCTTAATTATTTTATTATTTTAAATCACTTTCATATAATTACATATTTACAGTTTCACTTTAGGTTTCATTGGCAGAAACACCATCGAAAAGATTTGCGATTAAGGTACCATAGGTCATAGGTACAAAAAGTGTTGAGCTGAGAAGGAAGTAAACTTTGGAATGTAAAATTGACATCCTGCCTGTTTATCTCTGTTGGAGAGCAGTGTTATGTCATCAGATGTCCCAAAACCTTTCAATCTCTTCGTCATCAAAACTATTCCTCGATTTCCTCCACGTGACATTGTTGGGTTGAAGGTTATCGATGGCAATCATTCATCAGTGATACCCACTGCTGAATTTAAATTGCAGGTCACATAGCTATCACATTGGTTTGAGTTTTACTACTGCGAAGATGTCAAATGCGTGTTGTTTAGTAGGTGTAATCATAACCATCAAATCATTCACAAATGATGAAAAACGTAAGTTGTGATGAGTTGTCGAAGCTTTTGCTTTCGAATATCAAAGACAGTCGGGAAGAAAGTTTAGTGAGTGAAGAAGAGTGAATGACTTTATATCATGTTTACTCAGAGCCCACAGATTGATGAATTTATAAAGGTACAGGCGAAAGAAAGTTACAAATGAACTATATGTATGATTAAATAATATTGTGCGCCCAGATTGAACAAACTGATATACCTTGACAAATCCACTTTTATGTTTTGTAACTGAATGCAAAGTTGGCTTTTGGTTGATTTCTGACGCAATAAATCGCATTTTCGAAGGTTTTTTTTTTCGTGTGGCAGAAGTGATAGTAAATAGGTTCAGACGAAATATATTATTTTCTTCAGTCACATTTCAGGATTTAATTGAGAAACCATAGGGCGTGGCTAAACTTTCAGGTTTACACAGTATGTCCTCATACCACACCGACTCACATTGCGAAGTAACCCACCCGTATCCCGTCTTGTGTTTTCCAACAACAACCACCGTTTTCCTTTATCCCCACTCGATGAAAACCCGTTCCACACAACATAAAATAAATAAAGGTTTCTGAATCATTTGTCGTCTAGTTCTGCTGTGTCCACAAATATTGTTAAACAACCGCACTTCCTTTCTCAGTTGCCTTTTTAATGAGGAATTTTTCTTTTTCCTTCTTCTACCCCCCCCCCCCCCCCTCCCCCGAAGGTTCAGCTTGCATTAGATATTTTGGTGAATTTTCTCCAACCCCGGCCCCTCCTCCCACTTCATGCTTGCTTTTGATATAATTTCGTTGAAAATATTGAATAGGTACTTAATACTTCTTGGATCCAATTAATTCGATTAAATCATGAGAATGAATCTGGATCTTAAAAACAGTTTTTTAAATCCAAAAATTCGCAGTATTCCATTCCATTCCATTGTTTTCTAACACTTTCTGTGTGAAGCAACTGTTTTTTCTCTTGTTTTGGAATTGTACATAGTAAAAGTAAGTAAAAAGTAAGTAAAGAGCCATTCTAGGCTGGGGCTTTTCGTCCAACTGCCCTGCCAGCGTTGGGGACGTGATTAGTTCTCCTAAAGTGAGAGGATCAGAATTCGATCTGATCATTTGGCTTTTTACTTGGCTACTCATTGCCTCATTCCCTTCAGTGCAGCTGCAAGGGTCATAGTTGGACGTGTCACGGCGATCACCCACCCAAGTACTAACCACGCTCGAGGTATATTAACCGGTGATCTCACGGAAACCGGTTTATTCTACCTTATAAGGCCGTTTGGCATACTTACACATTCCTAGCAACTGTTTGTAAGTCCTTACATCTTGGAGCCCAACCCCTCTCCACTCAAGGGAATGAGGCAATGAGTAGCCAAGTAAAGAGCCAAATGATCAGATCGAATTCTGATCCTCTCACTTTAGGAGAGCTAATCACGTCCCCAACGCTGGCAGGGCAGTCGGCCGAAAAGCCCCAGCCTGGAATTGCTATTTACTTTACTTTTCTTTTTACTTTATCCTTGCAGGTAGACGGTGACTTCTTGATCTCTTCATTTTAGAACTCCAGGGTTCATAGCACTGAGCGAGCAATATATTACATCCTTCGAAGATTCATAATAACCATAATATAATATCAATAAGCCAAAATAGAATCCGGCCACCTTTAAGATTTTTCTAGTGTCCTCTCAAGATATTTTGGTCCAAAAATCTTCTGGAGCCCTTCTCTGGGATCTGGGGCTCAATGTTGGTGTACCAGAGTGTCTAATAACTGTGGCCAACCTACTACGATTTGATTCCTAGAATTCCTCCAAGCGCTCATGTCCTTCAATTCACGATAGGGTAGCGTAGATCTAGCTTGATGCTGTCTTCAAAGCATTCTCCAGCTTTCGAATCTTTTGAGTATCAACCAGAGTCACATCCTGTATCCCAAGAAGTTTGAGCTTCCACAAATGCTCCAGGTGTATGTGAAATGGCACAACCTCCGCACTTACTGACACTTTGCTGACTATCCAATAGCCTACAGGGTCATTGTGGAATAACGCGATCCAGGATATTTTTACCAGATTTTCTTCGTAGCGCCGTCAGGCGTTGTATCTACGACTCTAGTGCTTATGGAGATTTGAAAGAATTTACGTAGGTATAAGTACACTTCTGGAAGTGGTTACTAAGAACGGAACCGTTCATTGTTGGTAGAACGAAAGCATTAAACGTTGTGGTCAAAATTACGCTTTTTGAAATGCTAATCAATTTAAATCCCGATTGATAGCCACAAGGTCTCTTCTAGTCGGGAATATCGGAATATTTCGAGTGATTACCTGATGAATCCTATAGAGAAGTTTAGGAGAGTATTTCCACCCTCAACTAGATTGTAAAAGATAACATGAATTTTTGATTAATAAATTAATGCACCTATACCTAATATATCTTTGGTTCCAGGTATTGAAGAGGCTTGCTCAAGAATATGGCGAGCAGTACACTGTGAATAACGTAATGATAAGTGGAACTCACACGCATTCAACACCCGGAGGATTTTTACTCGACATACTATTTGATTTGAATTCTTATGGATTCGTACGCGATACTTTTGAGAGCTATGCAGCTGGTATAGTCAGAGTAAGTATCCAAGAATTTGTCACCTTTACAAGACATGATCTGGGATAGTAAGGATATACGTTGATTGTACTAAACGTCGTAAAGTACCTACTCGTACAAAATATATTGATCCAGTATTGCTCCTGTCATGTCGCAGGTGCATTAGCAAGTAGAACGTTTGGTTGCTATTCCTGAATACCAACCATATTATGAGATCTTCGTAATTTCATGCTGGTCAATTTTGATTTCAGAGCATAGAAAGGGCACATAAGACTCTAACTAATGGTAAAATATTTGTTTCTCGCGGCCAAATCCTGGATGCAAACATCAATCGAAGTCCCACTTCCTACCTTAGGAATCCTCCAGAAGAACGAGCTAAGTGAGTTTGGTGTCAAATACCTAATTTTCAATTGCGTCAATCCTCTTGGTTTTATGGTCAAACAACGCACCCAAGTTAGGATAAATTGATACCTTTATTATACTTTTATATTTCGTCAGGTTTCAACATGACACAGACAAAACGTTCACGCAGCTCAAGTTCATCCGAAGTGACGGGCTACCTATGGGAGTCATCACTTGGTACGCTGTTCATCCCACCTCGATGAACAACACCAACCATCTTATTTCCAGTGACAATGTCGGTTATGCGTCAGTTCTTTTCGAGAAGAGGATGAACAAGAAGTACACTAATTTGATTGGCAAAGTTCGTTTACCTACCTATCTTTACTCTCGTACCTTCCTATAAAATTCATCCTTTATATCCTTCCTTAATTGCATGAATCAATTTATCAGTGTTTCCGAACTGAAACTCAATGAAGGCACCTGAAACTCAATTTAGGCACCTGAAACTCAATGTAGGCACCCAGAGAATGTTTTCAAAAAACATTTCTCAAGTTTCTCTCCAATTTGCTGGGATCTTTTTATTCGACTTGGCTCATCCGAGTTTCACCCACATCATCTGTTGATTCTTGTTGTTATAACTGAAGGGGTGATCTCAACGTTCGTCATTTCATAATTTATTCAACATTATAAATAATTCGTTTTAAGAAATGATACTTACCAATACTCAGTTATTAACTCCTGCCGAATCGATGGTCAAATAATATTGTTTCCATGATACCTATTTATTAAAAAAATTGATAATCATCGCAAATGAATAATAATATAATAATAATATATTATATTATTATCTATGTGGGGAGTTTGTACCTATCACGTCCCACCTGGGTATTCTTCAGATGAGAATGACTCTTGGAAGAATCATCATCAACCGAAGTATCACTCTATTCCACATGGACATAAATGAAAACGCAGTAAATTAATAGAGGCATATTTCATATTAAATTTGCATACTTGTTGATTCTAAGGTTTCAAATCGAATTCATATATATTTGAAGTATAAACCTCTTGTTTCAGGGGCCTTTTGTAGCAGCTTTTGCTTCCACAAATTTAGGTGACGTTTCACCCAACACGGCTGGACCCCGCTGCGTGCCATCTGGCGCACCTTGCGACGTGGCTACATCTACCTGTCAGGATAAGAAAGATTCGTGTATTGCTTTCGGCCCTGGGAAAGACATGTTTGAGAGCACTCAAATCATCGCTACGAAGATATTCGAAAACGCTTGGGTATGGATTATTGATTTTTATATCGCTTCGTCAGCAGCGGATATGTGTTTAAAAGTCGAAATTCTAACAATTTTATGATACCCATGCCTCTTTTGATAGAAAGAAAATATCGAAGCGAGCGTATCATTGTAACATAAGGTACCCACTGAAATCTCATTTAAATGTAGTTTTCGTTGGCACATTCATATTAAAACTTCACGAAAACTATCAAAGAATTTATTATAACGGATCATTGAGCTTGTAAAATGGCAGGTATGCTCGGAGCAGAGTGCACTGCGCAATCTGCGATCAGAAACACTGGAGCTGGGGGTTTCTACAATGAGTTCCACTTCTGCAGGCCCCGATTTACAAACGGGCCAACTGGGCATTTGCCCAGCGCCAGTTTTCGAGGGCGGGAGAATGGGACAACAAATCTTGAGGGATGGGAAAAATAAGTTTTTCAACGTACGTAATTATTTGATTTGTGCTGTTTTAAAACTGATAAGTAAGCTTGACTTTTTAAAATTGTATAATATTTTGGGAACCTGAAAGGGTGGTAATGGGAGGGGGGGGGGGGGTGGCTACAGGTTATCTGCCTAGGGCGCACATCTCTGCCCAGGGAGCTACCTGCACATCTCCACGCAAGTTGGTGGACATCAGGTGAACGGCCTTCCGTTGTTGTCTCACTATTCATCAAGAGTTGGATTGAGTAATTGCGACTTCACCATTTATATAATATTATATAAATTCAATTTTCTTGGTATTATTGCCAAGTTCTGATCATAAATATTAGCCTTATTAGGTACCAAATGTTCAAATAATATTTTGTTAATTTTTTTACAATACAGGCGGCATGGAAAGATTCCCAAGATGAAGTCAAAGGTGATTTGGGTATTGTGCATCAGTACGTGAACATGCCTGAACAGAAAGCAGATTGGATGGACCCGGAGACTGGAGAACAAAAAGAAGTAAGTAGGTACCTACTACCTAACCTGCAGTGAGGTTGTGAGCCTGGAAAGCTGCTAAAAAATTAAGAATGGGGAACTCGCGTAGGTCGGCCTTATGCATAAATTTCTGACTTCAAAATCGGAGTCACTGCTCTCTTGAAACCCCGTCTAACTATTCGAAATTTCAGCTGGTTGGCCGTGGATAGATAGGAAACGAAACACGTGATATCATAGAAACTCGTATTGAGACTAGTTTTTGGAATTTACCGTTGATCAGATTTTCGTATTTTGCACCTTTCTATTTGAAAAGCTCTATAATACCGTGGTACACATGAAATTTCTAACCCATCGACGTAGGTTGTGTTCAAAGTTCGGTAGAGGTGAATTATTCGAGATTTCTTGTGCCGTGATTCAATTACAGGCATCGTAAATTACATTGCAGGCATACAATACAGGCATACCAAATACATACAATACAGGCATACCAAATAACAATACAGGCATGCGAAATTATATTTTAATGTCGTGTGCAAAGCCATTATATTTCGCTTGCTTCATAGAACTACCTTATAATTTAGTTGTATTGGCTACATATATACCTATTGGATTATAAGGACTGCTGTTCATACGTTTTTACGCGGAGCAAATAAAGAACAGGATCAGTAATGTCCGCCTCGGTTTTTCGAAATTCTGTCGGAAGGAGAGTAGGTACCTAAAATTCCTGGAAGTGGTCGATTTTGTAACTACTGCATCTCCCTACCTAAGCACATTCCAAATATTCTCGGAATCCTCAATTCATGAACTAATCGTTCTGTTGATAAATGAATTTTAATTGTAAATATACAATATTATACTTGCGGTTAATGATTGATAACAGGTGAAAGGGTGCAAGCCAGCGATGGGGTACAGCTTTGCTGCAGGGACGACGGACGGTGCAGGGGCCTTCTCCTTCCAGCAAGGCACAGTTTCGACGAACCCCTTGTGGAACGCTGTCACTGATATCATTACAGCACCATCCCAGGAAATGATAGACTGTCAAGCTCCAAAACCAATTCTTCTCGCAACTGGAGAGGTAACCCGATATTTATTCTGAAAGTAGTTAGCCAATCTATACAGAAACAGTTAAACTGAATATGTAGGTCTATGCACAACTAATCGTGATATAAAATGTGTATAGACCTGATATGCTAGGTATATGCTATCAACTCTCATTTAAAACAGAATTTTTTTGAAGTCAAAGTTAGGCCTAAAAAAATTATTATTGGGCCTATTATAGATTATTTTGGTTTATTATTTTCAATAACAAACCTTTAGAATGGAGTATGAGAAAAAAAAAAAACGCTGCAAAGTCCTTGTCACATGGGTTTATTATTCTATTGGACATACCTACAGAAATGTTGACTGTTCATTTATTGTTTCTTCCATGTAAAATAATTGAAATAGCTATTTCTGATGTTTTCCACCAATTTTGGCCCCTAAAACACGAATTAGGTACGCTCCTTTTTTTTTCAAATTATCTTTGATCATTGACAGTGCCAATTAATCGTCTTGATCCACATATTAACACTTTTTCTTTTATTATTATACAAATTGATGGTGAGTTCAGACGATTTCCCAGGTTTTTGACTCATAAAAAACGCTGCAAAGTCCTTGTCACATGGGTTTATTATTCTATTGGAGTTCTAGAGATTTTTGTTGGCTGTTAAATGTATTGTTTCTTTCATGTGGAATGATTGAAATAGCTATTTCTGATGATTTCCACCAATTTTGGCCCCCAAAACATGAAATAGGTACGCTTTTTTTTCTTTTTTTTAAAGATCATCTTTGATCATTGGTAGTGGCATTTAATGGTCTTGATTCACCTGTTTACACTTTTTCCAATGTTATTGTACACATTGATGGTGATTTCAGACAGTTTTCCAGGTTTTTGACTCATAAAAAACCAATTTTGGGAGCTGAACCTTTGGTAAAACCTCAATTTCCGCGTCTTTGGTCAAAATCGACTTCATATTCGGTCTTCTCGTCCTCAAAAACATGGAAAAAGATACCTCAAAAGCTCATGTTACTAACATGTTGTTAAAACGCAAAAAGTACCTATTTTTATACACATTTTCACTCATAACACCCCTGGGTATATTCCGATCGGGCTGAAAAGTTTCGGGACACAACTAGGGCCCAAATAGAGCATGTGTGCGAAAGAACGACTTTTTTAGACCAAAAATGAAGCCGGTACACGTGATACGGCGTACGGCGGACGGACATTGCATTTTTGGAATCTACGCACCTTGAAACGGAAAAGACAAAATTTTGAGGGGGTGTTATAAAAATTTTTTGCTGAGCGAATACATAGGTGTATTATTCACAGAATAATAAACCAAAATCAATTTTGGGAGCTGAACATTCGGTAGAACCTCAATTTTCCACTCTTTGGTCAAAATCGACTTCATATTCGGTCTTCTCGTCCCCAAAAACAGGGAAAACGATACCTCCAAAGCTCATGTTACTAACGTGTTACTAAAACACAAAAAGTTCCTATTTTTATACACATTTTCACTCATAACACCCCTGGGTATATTCCGATCGGGCTGCAAAGGTTCGGGACACAACTAGGGCCCAAATAGAGCATGTGTGGGAAAGAACGACTTTTTTAGACCAAAAATGAAGCCGGTACACGTGATACGGCGTACGGCGGACGGACATTGCATTTTTGGAATCTACGCACCTTGAAACGGAAAAGAAAAAATTTTGAGGGGGTGTTATAAAAATTTTTTGCTGAGCGAATACATAGGTGTATTATTCACAGAATAATAAACCAAAATCAATTTTGGGAGCTGAACATTTGGTAGAACCTCAATTTTCCACTCTTTGGTCAAAATCGACTTCATATTCGGTCTTCTCGTCCCCAAAAACAGGGAAAACGATACCTCCAAAGCTCATGTTACTAACGTGTTACTAAAACACAAAAAGTTCCTATTTTTATACACATTTTCACTCATAACACCCCTGGGTATATTCCGATCGGGCTGCAAAGGTTCGGGACACAACTAGGGCCCAAATGGAGCATGTGTGGGAAAGAACGACTTTTTTAGACCAAAAATGAAGCCGGTACACGTGATACGGCGTACGGCGGACGGACATTGCATTTTTGGAATCTACGCACCTTGAAACGGAAAAGAAAAAATTTTGAGGGGGTGTTATACAAATTTGTTGCTGAGCGAATACATAGGTGTATTATTCACAGAATAATAAACCAAAATCGTACAGTATTTATATAACTAAATATGTAATTAAATATATATAAATTAAATGTATGTAGATATCCTGACAAAAGGATTAAAAAAACTTCCCTCACGGTTCTTTTGGTTTAACCCATTGCCGCAGAGAGACAGCTGGAAAGCCAACCACACAAGGACAAGAAGATCTCAAACCAGCAACTAGGTCTTAACATAATATAAGTTAGACTTTATATTCGACTGGCATTTTCTCGTGTCTGTGCGTGTGAGTGCACGCGTGCGTGAGTAGCTTGGTATCCACAGCAAAAAACCACCCAACTAATTCAGTAATATTATCATACCTTCCGTAGGAATCCGTCGTCACTAGCTGGTTGAGTACTGGAGGAGAGAGATTTCGATGTAAGGACATCATAATCATCCGGCCGTAGAAAGGAAAAGTATTCGAGAATTCTCTCGATGGCCTGATGATGATGTCCTTAAATCGAAAGCGCTCGCCTCCAGTACTCAACCCTGGATTCCTCCGGAAGTTATGGTAACATTATTCTTACACTAGCGGAAATAACACTTCAGATTTAATAAAATCATAATCAGGGTCTTACGCTAATAGAAATTCGGTCATCTGCGCGGAAGGGCGGATACAGGAAAAAATAAACAGTTGTGCAATAATATGCAGCGTTTTCTATCCCTTAATTTTTATGTTGTAAATCATCCAAACCTCACTTAAACAGTTGGTATTTTATGAAGCTTGATTCTATTTTTAAATAATTGGTTGGTGGTTCATCTGCATTAAGTACCTAGGTATATAGCTATAATAGTTATAAAGCTAGCTTTAGCGGTGTGATCAGACACCTAATTAGAGATCTGAAAACTGAGGAAGGACAGAAAGATGCCATAGAAATACGTGGATACGTGGTCTTTTAAATAATAATAATAATAATAATAGACGACTGTGGTCTTTTAAATAATTTTTAGCGGAAACCTGGAGATCTGTTGCGTTTTTAGTTTGGTTGATATCCTGGGAGCGTCTATGTCAGGATCAGTTTGCAAGATTCTTACAGCGAGGGTCACTATACAAAATGAGTACTTATGGGGTCTCTTAACATGGCGGGATACATAGTTGCTTGGGGCCGGTCCTGCAGGACTTTACTGGTCGCTAACCTGACAAGATAGCACTATACACAAAAGATACAATGTTCTAATGAGGAGTACCCATGGCTTCTGTTTTATGTTTTTTCGATAAAAGTAGGTTCCATTCTAAACATTTGAGACCAACCGCACTCTCCTACGATTAATAGTTATTTTTGTATGAGCTTTAAGGGCTTAGACAACAAGTGACGTTACACTGGGCGACCCAGGCGGGAGGGGTGCAACCTACTTTCATTTAAAAATGGGAAAATAATATAAACAGAAGTCATGGGTACTCCTCATTGGAAATAGCCTACGTGCTAAAACTTTGCTTTGAATTACAGATGAATTTCCCATTCGAATGGCAGCCTGCCGTGGTGTCGACGCAGCTTGCAAAATTAGGGCAGATGGCGATTGCCTGCGTACCCGGCGAGTTCACCACAATGTCAGGCCGCAGAATGAGGAATACTGTGGCGGAAGCCCTCGATCTGCAAAGCCCCGACCAGGTCATCATAGCTGGCCTCTGCAATACATACAGCGACTATATCACGACCCCTCAGGAGTATCAGGTGCTTAGCCGAAGAAAAATTTTAGCTACCAGTATGCATGAACCAATTTTGAATTACACTACCACCCAACAATCACCACTAACATTAACAATCATCCTTCATGCCATAACAGCGATTGCGCTTGCGAAGGAAAACAAAGAAGTATAAGAAATAACCTTGAGGTCTTATAGTTACTGAAAGTGATATATTTTTAATGGTGGTTCGTCTTTTTTTTTTTTTTGTCTAGCATCGGAATCTGAATTAGAAATGTGATAAACTTAATTTACTTAAAACCGTATGCCATGTTATGGCACAAAAATTCGTGTTGCAAGGACGTGCCTATAACCGATACACAACCTGATATAGAGCCTTTGTTCAGAAAGGTCATCGCGAGCGGAAGTTTCGATTTTGAAGGACAGAGATCGTTTTCCTCCCATAGCAGTTACAAGGGGAAAGATCCAGCTATACAGCATGAGTAAAATAAAGTGAACAGCCATATCTGGCTAGGGTTTTACGTCCAGCTGCCCTGCCGGCGTCGTTGACGTGTTTGGCTTCCTCTCAAAAAGATCAGATGATCCAATCGTTCCACTTATGGTTGGTTACATTCAGCCTCACCGTTCTAGTTTGTGACGTGGGGCGTTGGGATTCTAACCGACAGACCGCAGTCCCAACCACCAGTGGCTTGGCCACCGGTCACCCCAAATTTCATGATCCAAAGATAAAAACACATGATATAAAAATGTAGACTAATTATTAAGTAGGTATAAGTATTATTATGATTAGTGAGTGGTTCTAAAATACATGAAGGTTTATAAAACCTATTTGAGGGGATAGATGTTAGGGGGGAGGGGGACGAACATGGGATTTTCAAAATGAATGGAAATACCATGAGACTGGGAGTATGTTTGTTAGGTAGGCTATTCAACGTACTGAGCTAAATTGATTAATAATTAATAACGGGTCTTAACCATCAATATCCCGCGTTGAACACTAAACCCTCTAAATATTATATCGTTCAAATATTTAGGTCAGTCAAAAACGTCTAAAAAAAGACGGACCCTTTCTCTTTGGGAGTTTGGATAATAACGACAAATGTGAGTATCCCTATGTGAGTAAGCCCATCGCTTAAGTTTCATTCTGCATTTCTACATCTGATATATGAAAAAAAACATAGGTATTCTTCCACTAAATAAATATTTTTTGACTAACAATACGTAGGCACCTTTCATGTGTACCTAGTCGAACTGAAGGAAAACATCTATTATATTATCTCGCATACCATGGTTCATCATTGCGGTTCAAAAGGGCCAATGTTGTTCCTCGTTCGAACCAATTATAAAAGTACAAGGTGGAATTGACGTGTTTAGTTGCGTGGAAGAGACAGTGATGAACTGTGTTGGCCTACAGCTAGCGGACATATGGGTTAGTAACTTAGCCTCGAAGGTTAGGTCGGTCACTGCAGTCGATATTCAGCGTAAACTATTGGAAGCAATGTGCACAATCATCCGTTGATGTAATTAGGATCTGCATACCGACATCTATGCAATATTGAAATAAACCAAAACGGAAACAACGCTGCACCTTATTACACAACGGTTTATTATTTTCTCATATATAAATATATCCCTTCTGCGTACATCACTGAATTCTAAGTAAGACCCTGATATACCTACTAGGGTAGTTTTTTGCGGTAGATACCTGCCTAACCACACCCACACGAACACACAAAGACAGGCACGACAAGAATGCCACCAGAGTCTCTCCAAAGTGCGTTTAGGCCGTAGCGATAAGTCGGTGCGTGTAAACGGTGACTCAGTCATATCGTTGCAACCTATAGATATGGTGGCCATATTTTCCGACATGAAAAGAAGGACCACTGGAACTGTACCTATACGAGAATGTTGTAAATACCATTCAAGGTGGTTCTTATTCGACATGTAGGTTTAAAATCTGATGATGTTTTGTGGACATTGGATGTTAGGTAGGTATCAACAAAAAGACAGTTCATTGCACAAAACCATATATACTTTACTTAGGTATTTTCGAAAATTAGAAAAAGAGATCATAATCGAGGATCTAGATTATTTTAGGAGTGATATTAAGTGAAGGAACGCAAGTGATACAACTTGAGAAAAAACGCTGCAAATTCTTACACGACGGTTAATTACTTGCCTGTATAGGTGCCCCTTCTGCGTAGATCACCGTTTTCTGTGATCAATACCAACCCTCGTGCTCCCACCAGGAAAGCCCTAAATCGCGTACTGGAACAGGTCCGGGAACTACAGTTTCATAAGAATGCGAGGGATTCAATAATTAATTATTTTTTGTTGTTATTTACGAAGCATAAGGTAAAATTATAAGCCATTGTGTACGGAAGCGTTGTGTAATAAACCATTGAGTAATAGGTAAACGTTGTGTAATTTATTTGTGTTATTCATGAAGCATAACGTTTGTTCAAGTTGCAAAAGTACCTATCAACAAAATCCAAAAGATCCATCATTTTTCAAATGGAATAATATCACAGAACAACCAACTCGACTTAATACAGCCATCCTTTATATTAATCAGGTGCCCCCTAGCGATGATATCTGGGCCGGATTTATACCTTTTGATTCACGATCATGTTGACGAAGCTTTCGGTGCAAACGAGCAGCTGGTCGCACAATGCTCCGGGTGGTCTCAAAAAATGCTGTAGTTCAAGTAAAATTTAAAAACGTAAGAAAACCAGACCCTTCCATTGAAAGTTTTCGAGCTACAGCGTTCTGAAAATTTCAACCACTATTTTTCACCCCTTAGAGATGACTGACAGTAACGCCGAGCTTCGAGGACGAACTAGACCCCGAACGAGATCTACAAACCAGATTTCATCAATTTTGGTTCATGGTAACTAGAAAAGTGCGCAGTACGGTGTACGGCGGACAGACAGAAATTTTTTAATTGTATTTTCGGATTCTACATACCTTGAAATGTAAACCATCAAATAAGGGGTGGGGGGGGGGGGGGGTAAATTTTTTTCGTGCTCGATTCCAAAGGTTCATTATTGAAAATAATAAACCAAAAAGCTATCTTTAAACATGAACAATAATTTAACAACAACAATTAACAACAAATAACAATTATTTAAATCAAGACAAAACGTCTGACTAGATTATCACCTGCTTAGCATACTCATTTTTAAGCGTACCTACGTATCTACCTATTTCGGGAAGCCCAACTTTGTATTAGTAATGCCACTGGTTGCAAGTTAGCTTTGTATTTCCCACCTAAAGGGACGCCCCTGAAATTTTGTATTAAAAAAAATTGTTATGTTACAACCTTTAATGAATTTTCATTCATTTTCATGTCAGAATGGTCCTTTGGAAGTACCGCTTTAGAAACAAGTTCCTTTAGGCGTCCTTCGAAGGTGTCTGAAGCAGGACCACGGGTTGTATTATAATACATATAATTATATACTATAATATAGTATATATATATATCAGTAACTCCTCCACTGCTTGAAGTAAACAGGTGGTATTATACTCAACATAGCTGATACAAATAAAACGCCCCCAAATAAACACTTAAGCCACAGAGTTTGGAAGCAAAGTTGGAGGTGGAGGAAAATACGGAACGTGTAAACAGGAAGCCCAATGTCCGATATTAACATAGCGATTTGTTGTAGCAAGTTGTTATGTTTTATCGTAGTGTGTGAACCCACCTTAACGTTCGGCGTTGTGGAAGAATTTAAAGTGTTTATTATACCTATTGAGTATTCAAGTACCTACCTATTTATTTAGATACTTATATATAGCCCTGCAGAGAGGAGAAAAACACCTACTTATTTATATGGGGTCCTTTCATGTATTTTTAAACTACAATTGGACGGTTTGGATTTGATAATTTCTCTAACGAGTTTCTCTAATGAGTTCGTAAACTGTATTTAGAACGGATTTTAATTTGTTTTTGAGTGGCTAATCCTCAATCACGCAAATAAACCGAAAGCATCATTCAACCGAATGAACTGCGAAGAGCTTTCCAAATATCTGCACAACGTCAGGTCAGTCCTTTATCTGGAAGGCACGTATATTACCCTACGGTTTATTATTTTCCTGTACAGATACCCCTTCTGCGTAGATCACTATTTTCTGTTTGAGCATTCTGGCCATTTATTCGTGAGAAATTAAGTGCCTCGGATTCGCTTTTGCGCAGGACTATTGACATGCTGATTATAATCAGGCAGTTTTTTGAAATCGGGTTTGTTGTTTGATACATTATTATGTATGCCTAATTAATTTGAAGAATGATGGATGTTTTGGATTTTGTTGATAGGTAAGTTTTTACCTATTTTTTGATAGGAACAAGTTTGTTGTTCTTGGTTAAGCAAATCATCCAAATCAGGAGAAAATGTGGGAATATGTCCTACTTAGGTTCAGCGACCGTCAGAATTTCAAATGTGACGGGGCGATAAGAGATGAGGTCGTGGGACCGTTATGGCGCATTACAGGTGGCGGGAAGGGTGGGAAAATGCATGTTTGTAACTGCAGTGAATTTCCAAACGTTAGAGAAATTTTACTTCGACTCTGGTGGCTTTGTTGTGTCTCTGTGCGAGTGTGGGTAGGTACGTATCCTCCGCAAAAAACAGTCCTAATAAATCAGGGTATTTCGCTAATAGGAATTCAGTGATCTACGCAGAAGGGGTATCTGTACAGGAAAAACCCGTTGCGTAATAATTTGCAGGGGTTTTTAATCGTTCCGATGTAAAGATCGACTATGTGATCGAGCCTTCTATCATAATAATTGTGTACGAGTATTCTAACTTATATGTGTTCAGTTATTCACAGTGCTCCACCGATTTCTCTTCTGATGATTTTACTACCATACCTAACAGAACCATTCATGAAAAAATTGAACTTTTCATTATTTTTGCGTAGTAATGTATTTTGCAATTGAAATAGTTTTGTTGCCTTGATTCACCGAAATTTAACCCGCTTTTTTGGCACAAAGCCAAGATCAGATACTATGTGGAACATAATGTATACGTATAGGTATAGGTACATTGAAAATTGCGATTCAAATCTCAAATTTTCACAAATTCATCGGTATACTGAAAATTTTAAACCTATCCCTTACCTCATTGTCTCTGTACTGTGTAATATGTATTCCTTGCGATGTTAGGATGTTGCTGTAATGGCATTCTAAAAAGATAGGTAAGTGGACTAACCTTGGAAAATAACAAACAGCTTCTTTGAATGAGGAACAGGTTCGATGAGGTGGGATACAGGGAGGCAATTTTCACTTTAGCAGGAGCTCAAACTGATATTCCATTCACCCTTTGGGGTAGGTACCTTATTGGTTTTCCATCTTCCCTTCTCACCCGACCCAACATTCTCCGCCGACACCAACACTCCAGGTTATTGATTCCACATCATTTTTTTCTCGTGAAGCCCACTCCGAACGACCGGCCATCCATATACATCGGACGGAGACATAATAATCTCCGACATCGAAAATGTATTCTGTGATTATTGGCTGTAGTCATATTGCACGGATTGTCATTACCAATCGATGAATGGCGTATCATGTTCTGGGGAATTGTGAATTCTAAAAACCTGAATTCGCGTGGGAACACGAGGGGCAATCGTGATCAAAACAGACTGTATTCACTTCGATGTTACGGTGTTGAGGAGCAGGAATTTGGGCATTAGCAAGGGCGAAGAAACTTTTTCACTGCGTCCCGAACAATATGTGACTTTTACAAAAATCCATTAAGATACATATTAAAAAACGAAGTTATTTTCTAATTATTTTTAACCCGTAGGAATCAGAACAAAATATTGAGTCATGATGAATTTTTCGCCGTGGAAAATTGTTTGACGGTTTTCGCGAACAACTACTTCAGGTCTGTGAATCATTGGGTAAATTATTACATAACGGTAAATTATTACACAACGGCAAATTATTACACAACTGTAAATTATTACACAACGGTTCATCTACGTAGAAGGTGCTGGATTTTGTTGATCGGTACTTTTGCAACTTGAACAACCATTGAAGTATTATTGATGGGCAAGTTATTTCACGACGGTTCATTATAATTGACCCCTAGGGTAGGTATTGACCACAGAAAACAGTGATCTACGCAGAAGGGGCATCTATTCACTCCACATCAACAATTTTCCTTCAGAACGTCATTATTTGCGTTTCTTTTTGCCGTTTTAGTTACTGTTTGTCATCGACAGAATTATTTTAGCAACATTTAACTCGTGATTTAGGTAGGTACCTAGTAACGAGTACGGGATTAGGTACTAACCTACGGAGGATCTGCGATCCACATAATATGTATAGAGTTGTACATATTATATTATTTTGTCGGGTCATCTATACAGAGAGCTGTGATCTGTAACAGAAGGGTATTCTGTACAAAATAATAAACCGTTGTTTAGGGATTTGCAGCTTTTTTCAAATGAAATACTATCACAGAACAACCAACTTGACTTCATACAGCCATCCTTTATTTTAATCAGGTGCCCCCTTTCGATGATATCTGGGCCGGATTTATACCTTTTGATTGACGAAGCATTTCGGTGCAAACGAGCAACTGGTCGTAGAATGCTCCGGGTGGTCTCAAAAAATGCTTTACTTCAAGTTCAATTTAAAAACGTAAGAAAACCAGACCCTTCCATTGAAAGTTGTCGAGCTACAGCGTTCTGAAAATTTCATCAATTTTGGTTCATGGTAACTAGAAAAGTGCGCAGTACGGTGTACGGCGGACAGACAGAAATGAAAAGCGTGTTAAAAAAAATTCAGTTCAATTATCTATTTTATCCAATGATCCAGATAGATTTTCTGAATCGATTTTAGCTACTACGAGTACAAAAAATAGATTAGTACTTGAGTGATTCCGGTTCATGGGACTCGTTCAGCAATGTCTTAATTAAGGAAATGAACTTTTTTTCTCGTTTATTCCATTTTGTTCCTATTATATTTCCCGTATAAGGACGCCCTTCATACACACGCCTACAAACATACGTCCTCCACTCCTTCAAATTAGTTGTACCCCAAGAGTTCCCTAACAGAAATATGAATAAATAGGTATATATTCAATCGTCTCAGTCACTGGGTGTCCACGTATATGTATTGTGTACATACCTCACGTCGATAAAAAAATACACGCGAGTAGAGAAGGAGAATCCTCTCCTTCCATCACTGTAGTCTTTTGCTTTACCTTTTTTTTGGAGATGTTTTCTCGTATCTCTCATTCAAATAAGTTTCAGATCGGGTTCTAAATGAAAGAGAGAAATAAAAAATAAAATAAATAAATTAAATCTCGTCGGCCATGCTATAGTTTTTGGGGTGCCTCTTCTTTCACGAAGACTACTTTAAAGAAGATTGAGTTTCATGCAATAATACAATCAAACAACTGCCTCTTTCATTTCACCCTATTGGAACTTTTGAAAAACTTTATTAATAAAACTTTTTATATAACTTCCAGGACTCGTCTCCGTTTCTACTCCTGCTGGGCCAAACCATTCAAGAAACCAACCTACATACACATTATAGATTTTTGATTCACTTTATACCATTTGATGAATGTCAACAAATTCCTGATAGGTAAGCTACTGAGATTCGCCAGATTGTGACGGCCACGAGATGTTATTAAAGGTCAGTGATACGTTCACTTGACTGTAGTATCGACACTCATTTTTCTTCTCAACGGTTTATTATTTTCTGTACAGACGGCCGTTGTCTAGATTATTGTTTTGGTCGCTATCCCGTTGAAATCACCATAACACTTATAGCTACGACAGATTGCAGAGCTAAACATTGTTGGAGAGTGCCGGTCGTTCCGGGAATGGTCCATTGTTCAGCGAACCCCGTCTATAAATTTCGCCTGCTCATCCATACAGTTCCTAGGGAACTTTTAATGGGCGCTCAGACTTAGTGTTGTGAACTGGCCCAATGATAATTCCCAACCAATTTCCCCAATTTATTCAACCAATATCCAACCAATTTATGTCAATCATGGTATTCAGCAAAATGACGATTTCACAGTTTTTTATCACGATGTTGTTTTTGTTCTAACAATACTTCGGGTGGTTCCGAAAAATATTGATATTTTTAGATGAAAAATAGGCCTTAAGGCATTTTTTATGACATTTTCGAGCAATGGCACATAATTATTTTGAAATCATCAGCTTTCATTTTTCCTCTCGTAGACCTAGGGTTCTGAAATGTTTCAAGTATCGCCTTCGGCCCAAATCAGGCTGAATATCAAATTCCAATATTTTATTTTTAGATCCCACTGTGAAATTAAAAAAAGTAAATCGAATATACGTAAACCAAAATGTAAGTTGGTACCTACGGGATCGGCAAATGTTGTGTTCCATGACAACGGGGTTTGAATGGAGCTTTTCAGTCTATCGTTAGTCTCCACATGTAATGATTATCTAGGTAATTGAGGAGACGTTGATGTCATTGCTGACATTTATATTAATACTCGGTCGATTCCCCAATTCTGATGATCTCCGATTCCAAATTTGCCTGCCCAAGACATGAATCATTGAATTTAATTCATCTAGGTCCTTCAGTTAGGTATCCAGGCACCTACCTAATTTATCCATTACAACTTTTGGCAGTTTCCTCTTCCCTCTTTCGCGTTATCTCACCTTTCTTGGCCCTTATTCTGATGTTCTCAGATTCCAAGCTGAACTCACTGCCCGTAGACACATTCCTCAAGTTTTTAACTACTTAATCGGAACATATTGGTAGGTTATGTTCACCACGATCATCGGTTTTTAGAGCACTTCAAAAATTGCTCTCAAGTGGTAGGTACCGCATGACCGGTCACCGCATTGTTCACCTAGATGCAGTGGCACCTTATTCTAAAAGTCTCTTGAATTATTCAATATAATCCGTCCATACTCTATATATTTTAGGTATATATACTGTAAGATCCCAATTTGGCACTAGGATTCTTACACTGATTACCAAAGGAAAAGTGTAAAAATCAAAAGAGGAATGAATGAATGAATGAATGAAGACTTTATTTATTGACTTGCACAAAAATAGGGTCTGTTGACCCTCTCTGCCTTTTTGGCAAGATTAAATAAATTAGATATTAAGGAGCTACGGAAAAATCTTATAAAACCCGATAGAACAATACGGTCGAGGTCAGTCGTCGAAAATCCGCGGAGCTGTCGTACTTCCCGGAGAGGACAACTACCAGGGAGTCTCTACGGAAAAGGGCGGATCCGACCTTTTCCGTAGAGACTCCCTGGTAGTTGTCCTCTCCGGGAAGTACGACAGCTCCGCGGATTTTCGACGACTGACCTCGATCGTATTGTTCTATCGGGTTTTATACGATTTTTCCGTAGCTTCTTCCTCTTGATTTTTACACTTTTCCTTTGGTAATCAGTGTAAGAATCCTGGTGCCAAATTGGGATCTTACAATACATTCATGGCCAACTAGGTCATATCATTTTTATGGGAGTATCCGTCCTTGAAAACCACCTTTTACCAGCTGGTAGTAAATCAATTGGTGATTAATGTTCGCAGGCCCAGAGATACGAGGCAGCATCCACTATATTTGGGCCGCACACGTTAACCATATATCTGAAGCAATATAAAGCCCTCGCTGGATTTATCAAAAGCGTAAGTGCCTTATATCATATTATTTGTGTGGCATAGTTGGTAAGTGTGGCGTAGGACTCGATGTCAACAACTTGAACTATGAAACTGAACTATGAAAGCGATTAGGTACTGAAGCGGTACATAATTATGTAGGTAGCGTAGATAATTTCTAGGAGAAATGATTTCTTCATCTTCAGAAGAAACTGTACGACATACTTGAATTTTTCTGGCTTTCTAATTTAGGGATCCTAAAAACGTCTTTTCAGCATAAAACTCCTATTCCGCATTCGCTTTGCATATCAACAAGTTGAGTTCTCAAATGTACAGTTCAATTTAAATAGGTACCATGTACTTGGTAGAGTGAAAAATTCGAGAAAAATTTGTTTATCAGATCTATTTTTTTTTCAAAGAAAAGTACAGTCAGTATTCCAGTAATACATAACAAAGTGAAGAAAACAAGTTTCCTTAATATATTTATCGAAGTACGTAGATATTGTAAAATTATTTCTACGTAAGTGCCGAAGTTTTATTCATAGCTTCTGTGAAGAGCCTGATGCTAGTATATTCGCGCTTATGTTACTGCCTTTTAGCTAGCGATAAAAAGTAAACTTAACTAATTAAGGCCGGCCATCAGTAGCCACAAATCCCAATAATAGTTGGCTAACTGGCCTTCTTTCATCGTTTACTTCGTTAGTCTTTCATTATCTTCTTTAACTTCCAATAATCGAGTACCTATTAATTCATGAATTCCTATTTTATAATGTCTCGTAAGCATAAGTTTTATTCAGGCAAATGAACTCTTTTTTTGCGTGGGATATGTAAAGTTGATAATGCACAAAAGAATTCACCATAATATTTTTAGTACCTACTTATCTTCCTCACTTTTACTATAATACAATCACTTCGAATTACTAAGTATAATAAAAACACACTCGCCAACTCCGTTATGGATACACCTATAACATATATTCCATGCTTTTTATCATTCCCATCAGTCTTCACTTTCCACATTATCTGCCACGGAGGCTGGGAGTATTGCGGAACAACTAATCGAGAACTCCCGTGCTCACAATAATATATTATGTTATTAATTTGACTTCACATTTGCATACTGCAGGGTTCCCTCCCTGACGCTGGTCCTAGTCCTCCAGAAGCTTTCAATGACGTCATATCCCTTCTCCCGGGAGTCATTTTTGACAACCCAGGGTGGGGCAAGGAGTTCGGACAGTGTGTAGTGCAGCCGCCAGAACGTGTGCAACCCGGAACTACGATAACTGTGACGTTTGTAAGTTGATGCCTACAACCCCTTACCCATGTTTTTATTATAATTAAAAAAAAAATGATTCTGTAAGATATATCATGAAGGAATTTCATCGCTTCAAGTGAAATCATATGGATTCAGTATGGATCTGGGATTCGTATGGAATCAGGGAAACCCTTACACATGCGCAGAATAATCTTGCAATCGGATTTTTTTATTGATGTTCTTTGTGGGTCGTGCCTACCATCAACGTTTCATCTCAATAATACCTTTCTTTCGCATCGCTATGGATACTGCGGTATTACGTATAGACCAATAATTATTGATTATTATTTAAAGGAGACCATCAGTATTTTCAGAGGGGATAGGAAAGAATAAGGAATTTGCACCCATCTGAATTCCGAATGAAAGTTTTTTCTCTACACTAGACCACCTATGGTTCTCGAAAATGTGATCAAGTATGGATAAAAATGTTGTAATAATTGAAATCGAATTTGAAAATCGGGAGAAGAGCGGCAAGAAACGCTCTGTGATTGGTTGACGAGCGTGTGACGTCAGAGTTCTCTAATCCTCGTGGCACAAGTCGATTTTCATGCTTCTCGTCACAACAACGTTCATGTAACAATTTTCCTTTTCGTTATTTTCCACGATGCTTCGACATCTTCTACACAACGGAAGTGACAACAACTCATTACCTGACTGTATAACAAAAAGAAAATACCTCGAAGAAGAAAACAAAGTTGGACGGATTGTGGGGTTGTGGATGCAGAAATCAGAAAGTTCGCGGTGCTATTCCTTCATATTTTGTTGTTATCCCGAAAAAAATGTCGTACACGTATTGTGCCAAAACTGTGCCAGCTCAACCGCTAAATCGCCCGAAAAATGGTTCATTGTTGTGCCAACTGGCCGACGAACCAGGAAAAAGTGGTTCGACCGGATGAGGAGAAAAGGCTGTAATGTCACTCACCCTTAAATCTGTGTAAGTTCGCGGAGATCGTTTTAATATAAGTATGGATGTTTTCTAATAAAGGTACCTGACTGTGATCAAATCTCCGTCATACTTTTGCTTTTCATCGATGTATTAAGGGTAGGATACTATTAATCGTCGGTTTTTACCACGTACCGTCCACGTATTACCATGCACCTTACCTGCAGAAAAGCTGTGTATGCAAAAAGTCAAAAAAATTGTATCCTCCACAATCACTAACTAAACATCCTTTAGCTTTATTGTACGTATTTGATTTTATAAACGAAGCTTTTCCCAGCATACATATAAGCATACAGCATTCGCAGGACTTGACGTTTGCAAATGAGCAAAAGGTACAGCCATACATTAGATTGTCATCAAGTTTTTGTGAGACCATCGATCCCCGCATAAGGTGAGACCATACATCTAAGCCGCAAGTAATAGAATGAACGGTTGACTTCGAAGCAATATAATGAATTTTACATAAAACACATAGTTGGTAGGGAGGTAGGTGAAACTTACCTACCAACTATTCCAAGATAGAAAAAGTGCGTCAAGGTTAGTCTCTTTCGAGGATTTTAACAGCAGTGTATTGTGGCGAACTGATAGGCTAGGCTAGAATGAGCTTGTGGTAGAATAATAATATAGGTGAGCTAATTATGGTAATCACTGGGAAAAGATTCAACAAGAACTCAGTGCGTTTTGCACCCACCTACGAATCAATTCTTCTTGCTGGCAAGTTAGTTAGGTACATAATTTTATAGATAACTACATTAGCTACTTGTAGTAGTTGATTCAGATATTAACGGCTTACCTCATCATCTCTCCTTTCATTTCGAAATTTCCAAAGGTTTTATTTTTGACATAAAATCGCACAGGCCAAATGAACTGAGAGGCGGTAAGCTGAAAGACGACGCCTCATACCCATCTTTAACTTTAGGTATTTCGTCCATTATTGGAATTATTGTTGCATCAATACTGAGTACAGCACGAAAAGTTTAATGAACAGCACCAAAAAGTCATGAAAACACAACCAACGATTCAAGTACACAGAGGAAGTGGACTGTGGGTCAAGACAAAATAATGTGACACGAGAAATGTGACGTCACACTCGGTGAGTGGGCGGAGTCACCTGAAGCGGACGGTTTGGCGGGCTCTCAGAAATTCAAATTTCATTTATTTTTATAAAATCACTGGCGCGTCCGAAACAAAATTTTCTTTCACCATTGGTCTTAAAATTCAATCCACTTGATTTCCACAATTAAAAAAAAAAAAACAGTGCAAATTCCTTATTGTTTTGGATGACGCATTTTTCATCCAAACCTAGTGGTACCAACTGAGAATCGGAGTCGAATTTAAGTTGTTGAAAGGAAAGTAATATAAATACTTGGACGAAAACTTAGTTGAATTTAGCAATGACATATAACAAATAACTGATTTGACTTTTCATTCTCTGTTCAAATTGTATGAATTTAGGTAGCTGGTCATCCAAGGAATAACGTTCGCCAAGAAGGATCTTATCTCAGCGTCGAAATATTAGGCGAAGGAGAGCAATGGGAAATTGTGGCCACTGATGCTGATTGGGAAACTAAGTAAGCTCATAAGTAAACGTCATCCAATCTATATGTAAACTTCATAGGTGCGTATGAGTAAACTTTATTCGTGTCTAGTTAATAAGGCGCAAAATATATATGGAGGATTCCGGTTTTGGATGATTGAGTTTTTTTAAATCTAGGGACGCGGAGTGTCCCTCAAGACCATCAGGTGCCAGAGTTATGGAAGTTTGAAAATAGCTATTTTTCAAGTTTACTAGTTGTTGTTGTTGTTGTTGTTATTGTTGTTTTTATCATTCTTTGACAAGGCCACGGCCTCACACACCTAACACTGATCTAGCTTAAATTTTGCACAAACATTCTTTATAAATGCTCCAAGGAAGTGCCTTTTGTAACGAGAAGTGCGTTTGTTTTGTGGGACTGTTTCTAAAAGTAGGTTAGGGAGGGTTTTGAGAGCTGAAATATTGCATACTTGTTCACTGGGGCTCCCTGAGGAAGTGCGCAAAATCTAAACACGGTCGGTTTTGTAGAAGCCGTTATAACCGTTTGAAAACGTTGCAAATTATGGTCAAATAACCTAACTGACGACATCACGTTTGGAGCGCGCTGTAACTTTCGCGTATTATACTTTTCTGCAGCGCTTTTTAAACAGATTTGAAAACGAATTTTCTAAAAATGTGATGCAAAAAGATGTGATCCCCCCCCCCCCCCCTCCAAACAACTGTTGTAAAAATTTACTCGACATAAAAACCTCCTCAGCCGCAAAAAGGATTGATATCCATTTTGCCGGCCAAAGTAGCATGCTCGATGCTTCGCACCACGCTCTTGGATGTGCATTTAGAAACCTGTTCCTCCCCCGAAACCTTGAAATTCCCTTCAACGCTGATTGCGGGGGGGGCTTATCCCGGGGGAGCCAGGGGGGGGGGGGAGGGCAAACAACGTTTCTACATAATTATCCAACAGAGGGAGAAGGAACAGGCTCCTGTATATGCACATCGAACAGCTAGGATGAAGCAATTTGGCGGGCACAATGGATATCAATCCTTTTTGCGGCTGAGGAGGTTTTTTGGCAGGCAAATTTTTACAACAAGTTTGTATGGGGAGGGGGGAGTATTACTTCATACTTTTTAGAACAGTTCAGCACAGAATACGCCCTCGTTCGTGTTATCAATGCAAAAATAAACCTAATTTCATCTGTACTTACCCTAAACTATTCTTTATCACACAGGTTCATTTGGAGACGCACAGGCTCGATTCTGGGAACGAGTGAAGTGGACGTTGTTTGGGACGTGCCTACACACGCAAAACCTGGAACATACCGAATTAGACACTTCGGCTCCCACAAACTCGTCTATGGAGCTATCAGAAGTTACGCGGGGATCAGCAAAGCGTTCAAGGTTAGTTGAACGTACCTACCGAGCTCTAATGATCAAGTAAGAGATTCGACCAAAATATACGACCACCTGTAAAAACAAACACGTGCCTGCAAACCGCTACTAACTCCACTTTATATTGTTCCCCATGATTGTTCTTCTTACCCTTTGCTGTCGCTTGCCAAGATATATCAGCCTAGGCTCTATATCCACTGAACACGCAAGAACTAGGTTTGTGAATAAAAAGTAAATGAAATTTGTCAAAGACGTTTCCTTTAACGTCTAACGTAACCTGACCACTTTTGAAAGATAAAGTAACGTTAGACTGAATGAGAGCGGGGGCCACACGTACACACGCACGCACACGCACGCAGACACACACACACACACACACGCACACTCACAAATTAAATTATTAAATTAAATGAAATTTTGTGAAGATCCTACCCTATTTTTGTACTTTCCAAGTAAAACTGGTGTTATTTATTCGAGAAACATACAACCTCAAGTCTAGGATACGCAAAACCTGGAACATCGGTCCCGGATTCGGCACTTCGGCTCCCACAAACTCGTCTATAGAGCTATCAGAAGTTACGTGGTAATCAGCAAAGCGTTCACGGAAGGAAGCGACAAATTCATCTATGTTATAATAATATGTTGTTCCATGTTAGGCAACCAAATATACCAAGAACCTCACTGAGCATTTCTATACGAGCCGTTCCTTCGACACTCTTTCAGGATAACCTCTGGCAAAAGCTCAAAACATCATCTGGAAATTTATCTAAGGGGAGGAGAGATACCTAAAACATGGGTTGAGGTACCCTTGGAACTGATGACATAATAACACAGTGACGTCTGAGGCAATCATTTTCTTTTCCTATAGATTTTCAACCTCAAATAGAAATTTTCCGATTTCCAATTCGGAGTTGTGTGTGAGGGTCGCTTCGTATGGTAGCCTCTCTTCTAGAAGTTGTCTACCTCTCTACCTCTTCCAGGTTTGTTATCATTACTCTGGCGTTCGTTTGTTATCGACTTCCTCTGGGCGAAGTGGCAGAGAAAGGGAGAGTAAAAGGTGACTGAAGGACCAGTTGGCTGAGCATACCTACAAGAATTCCGATCGAAGTTACTTCTACCAAACAGCTATCCTAGGAATGTTCATAACTGGACGGTGAATTCAAGTTGGCCCAAAGTGTACCTTTGACAAAAGGTAGAGATGAGATGCCTACGCTTTGAAGTACCTGAGGCCCTACGTTGGATTGACTTAACGTAGGGACGAAGAAGGAGAAATCGATAAGGAGTTGGGGCATCAAACGATTGAACGCTTGCGACGTGTGGTTCGTTTTACTTCTCCTTGGAGAGTTGAAGACATGTAATAAATCTGATAGAAAACTTTCACCCAGATCAAACTCAACTTTTTGAAGCAGCTCCGATCTCCGGTGGCAAAAGTCTGTTATTGAGCAAAGTCGTTTTTTCATATCTAGTAAAATACGATTAGCTCTGTGGGATATGTTACCTACAGGAAGTTAATATGTTGGGTGTGCAGTTAGTAGGTTGCAGCTCATAATTTGTTTTATTTTCATCCCGATTAATCGGTATGACTAGCTTTCTATTCGTAAAAACGCTTTAGTTTCCAAGGGACTTGCAGAGCTTTTCACGGGGTCTGAAAAGCCCCACGTTACTCGGTCATCACTTCCCAGAAATGATGATGGCGGTGAAAACTAGTATGTGCTGAACTCTTATATTTAATATATTTGATGCAAGGCGTAATGATTTTCAGGTCGCATCTTCATGAATGGACGAGTTCTTCAAGCCTGAGTTGAATCGGTCCTTCCGTTGATATACAAGAAGCATTATATATTATTTCCTATTAAATGTGTATGAAATATCAAATATGTGTATTAAAATAAGTATGAATATGTACCGTACATTAAACCAAAGCTTTCCTTGTATCGTACGATTCATTTTGACCCACTTAATAATAATCGTTAGGCAAGAAAGTAGTTCCACAAACCATTATTTGTTCCTAATGAATTCGCAGTAAGTTTATTTCAAACCTTCAACTGAGCTTCAAGGAAAGTTACTTTGTCAAGAGTCAAGCGCAAAGACGATATCTGCGTGGTGCCTCTATTATTGCAAAAAAATATGACTGCTGCTCGCCAAACAGCGTTGAAAGACTTCACAGGAACAGGTTTCTATACACATAACCAACAGGGGGGAAGGAACAGGTTTCTATATGCATATCCAACAGCGAGGTGCGAAGCAACGTGCATGCTATTTTGTAGGACAAAATGGATATTATCATTTCTTTTTGCGGCTGAGGAGGTTTTTTGGCTAGATATTTACAACAGGGTTGTTGGGGGAAGGGTTATATAATATTTTTACATAAATAAATTTTTTTCCCAGTACCTACCTACAAAATGTCTCAGTACCTTCTCCTACTCAGTATCTACTTAGTACCTACTTACTTTTTTTTGGCAGGGGTATAACATGTTGTGGGGGGGGGGGGGGGGGATCACATAATTTTTAATTAATGAACATTTTTTCCCAGTACCTACCTAATTACCTAAAAAATTTCAAAATGTTAGTTCTATCTATTGTGTCTATGGGGCGGTAGTCCTGTTAGAGAAGAGCAGCAAAAACACGGTAGGAAAACTTGAAAAATAACTATTTTCAAACTTCCGTAACTCCACCATCTGATGGTCCCGAGGGTTGAAATTGGGTACACGTCCTTAGGGGCCCCTCGAGAATGGGTGCACAAAAAATCAACACCGGAGAGGGCTGAGTTATGGGGGAGGGGGTTTAAACAACCCTAGGTATTTTTGTTCTGTCGTGATAAGTGTTTTTTGTCGCTTTCGAGTTTTTAGGGTTTCTTCTGAATCATGGGCTTACCTATGATCAGAACATCGGTATTGGTTTATTATTTTCAATAACAAACCTTTGGAATCGAGCAAAACAAAATCCCCCCCCCCTTTAAAATTTGATGGTGTTTCGTTTCAAGGTTACGTAAAATCCGGAAATAGAATGAATAAATTTATTAAGTGTAAACTACACATATGACTCCAACAGACATCAATACAAATTTCTGAGCGTCCGCCGCGCATACCCCGTACCAGGCGCTTTTCTTAGTTACCATGAACCAAAATTAATGCAACATTTTGCAGGCCTCATTTGGGATCTAGTTGATCTACGAAGCCTGACTGTCAGTCTTCTATAAGCAGTGATAATAAATAAGGGTTGAAATATTCAGACCGCTGCCGTAGCTCGAAAACGTTCAAATGGAAGGGTCGGTTTTTCATGACTTTTTAAATTGATTCCAACTTGAGAATTATTTGGACCACCCGGAGCATTCTACATCGAGCCGTTCGTTCAAAGTAAGTTTGCATCGAAAAGCTTCGTCAACATGAGCGTGAACGATGCGGTCCAGCCCTAATATCATTGCTAGGAACAGCTTATTATAATCACGCATGGCTGTATGAAATCGAGTTGGTTGTTCCGTGATATTATTTTATTTGAAGAATGATTGTTATTTTGGATTCTGTTGATAGGTAACTTTTGCAACGTGCACAAATATGGTTCGGTGTCTGACTAGACTGAGTCTGTAAATCCTTGATACACGCATTACTTCCTCAATTCGAATCCGATTTTGCTGAAATATTTTGCTTCGTGCATAAAAAAAAAAAAAATGATCTGATCGAATTCTTGAAACCACCGCATATCTATGATAGGTACTGTAAACACACGGCCGGCTCCAGTACTCGATTTGGGGCTTTCCCGGGAAAAGCATGAGGGTAGTTATTGACCACAGACTACCGTGATCATCTACGCAGAAGAGGCATCTACAGGTAAATATTAACAAATGAAATTGAAATAATAACGGAAGACATGAGACGTTTGACTTTGCAGGCCTGGGATTGAAGCGGATTTATTCATTGCTTTGCACAAATAAATAAAGTGCTTTAAACATTAAAAAAACTAGTTTTGTGACATTTGCACTATCCTCGGCGGGACTACCAAACCGAAATGAAATAGGAGTGCATTGGTCGGCCTGCAGCTCTCAGACTTGTGAATAGCAGTGCTTGGTAATAAAGAGAGTGCCGGAATTGAAATACCTAGGTGTAGCATTAGATGAAACCTTGAAATGGACTCCGCATGTTACCAAAACTTCAAAACTGCTTCGAAAGTACATTTATATTTTTGCTAGGCTAAGGAAATGTCTACAGGTAAAATCTGTAGTGCTCGTGCAGAAAAGCATTGTGACAGCGTTGCTGATCAAAACTAGATGAGAGCACTAGTAGAGTATTAAAAGAAAGCACATGCATACAGCCACATCACGATAAAAGCACCAGATTCAAAGATAACTTCAACTTAAAAATGCCACTTTATAAAACAACATTTGCACAAAAGCATTATTTTTATACAGGGATAAATTACTTTAATAATTGCTTACCTACCTATAAATATGAAGCAAAAATTTATAGAGAGAATAAATGAAGGGAAAGATGTAAATAAAATACTGAACGTACATCGAAATGAAGAATTAATTAATTAATATTATTATTACCTATAAGTACCTTTACTAAACGGTAACGAATTTATTATAACTTTATTAATGCTTAGGTTATATACGTCCTACAGTTCGAACTGAACTCTACCCCTATCACGGGTATTTGGCCCACATTGGGGAGAATTTTCCCGTGCCTAAGTATCTGTACCTAAGTATGTTATACTCATGCAGAAGAATGAAAGTTTATTTATTATTGATTGTTTTATACATGTAGTATTATTGTAAATTTAAAAATGGAAACAAAGGAATTTAAAAATATAAGGAATTAAGACAAACATGGTAACAGCAGGACAGGCATAATACCTACAGGTAGGTATATAATAAACTGTTGTGTAATATTTTGGAGTTTTTTACATGGTTTCTCTCCTAGCATTATTAAGGAAGTTACAGGTGCAGTAAATAGATTAAGTAAAATTCCAATGGGACACAAGCCTAACCACACATTTCAAAGCTATTTAAAAACGCAAAAATGAAGCGATAGGTTCCTCGTAATCACTTCATGGCTGCCATGACTCTGATCTCGGAGAAAACTTGGTAGCTACCTACTGAAAATTGCATCTACTTCGTTTAGGTAAAAAACAATAATTGATTATTGGCTGTAATGTTTCCACAATGGTAGCGATGACATTTTGAGTATCTAGGTATCTATTTCAGATTTAGAAATTATCTGACCGTGTTTTCCTTTCGCATCTTACGAAAATTCCTGCTTCAAGATGAGTAGCAAAATTCAAACTACAAAAGCAACGAAGACAAAAATGTCACAAAGGAAGAAGCAAGTCCCCGAAAACGAAAGCGTTAAAAGAAACACACGAATGACGTTACACCAGGAGGATAATGTTGATTCTGATGACAGTAGCTTGAGTGACAAATTCCCTATGGATTATCCCAGTGAGGGGACAGACGACACTAGCGATACGTCGGGAACCTCCATTAGTACGTAATTTAAATTCATCATGGTAGGTAGTCGGAATGGTGGCACCCAAACAATGGGCAGTAAAAAATATCCGTTGAAGAAAACATGGTTTGACGGATACAACATCAAATCACATTCTCAAGCTCATGCGCAAATGTGCATGCTCTGCTGAACGGATTACCAATTTCAACAAAATTAGTACAAGTGTCATGAGGCTCCAGATAGTCAAACATGAATATAGCCGGGGTTGGACAGGGGAGTGATTTTATTCAAGTGTATTATGTAATTTGGATGTTATGTTTATGGTAGTTTATGATAAATGTGAATGAAAATTATACGATATTTCCTTCTTGATGCTTGTTCGAGGAGTTACGAACTGAATTTACTCTTATACATGAAAGCTGATCGAACATGTTGACCAAATAATAAAATGACAAATTTGCGTACCTAGTCAAATGCGAATCAGCGTCAACGTATGCGCCATCCTTTTACACATTTACCGCCTTTAGATTTTTATACTTTGACGCAGATTATTCAGATCGCCGTCTGCACGTTCCCTTGAAACTTCAGCAAAATTTGTCAACTAGGACCGGACTTACCAGCATTGACGGTGTCCGCTATTTCCCTCTTGTAAAAGTAAGCCCGACAATATCCATGGCCTGACAGGAGCATTGTAATGGTACCAAGGAATAGGGTAGATAGACCAACTTGTTCCTTATTGCTTGGAACGCAAAAGGAAATTCAGGTTTTTCTTCAAATGTTTCATACAATGCTTTAAAAAAGGCACGACAATTAAGGAGCACAAATTGATCGAATTTCTATATTTTTCGGCTATGATGTATAACGTAAATCCGAGGTTCGATTTCTTTCCCTAATAGGATTGTGGAAGGAGGGGGGGGGGGGGGGGGGAATGTTAGTTATTTTTGAGATCCAGACCTCTGATCAGTATAAAAGGAAGATCGACCCAGTTAACGGACATGCAAACCTCAGTATCCCTAAATAATATGAATTAATATTAATCACATTCATTTAGATTAGAAATCTAAATTTCTACGTATAGGTAAAAATTATTAATACATTTATGAGTAGACAATTATCACGAACTTTCAAACTTGTAATGTAGCTCATCGACTTCCGTAACTATTTACAGGCCAAGAATTTTCTGACGAAGAAAAACTAATGAAATACTACGAGAGAAAAGTGCAAGGAAATGACTTTTTTGAACCAGCTACAGGTAAGTATAGCCTGGTAGTGATGCAGGGGTAGTTAATTTAGAAAAGTAATTTCCAAATTTTCAAGTTCGGGTTTAATTTAAAAAGTCATAAAAACTGCACTCTTCTACTGAACGTTTTCGAGCTAAGTATACAGCGTTCTGAAAATTTCAACCCGTGTTTTACACCCCTTCGACATGACGAACAGTAACGACGGGCTTCACGGATCTACTAACCAAATTTCATTAATTTTGGTTCATTTTACCTAAGAAAATTTAGAAGTAGGGCGGACGGTGGACGGACAGGATTTTTTTTGTATTCTATTTTTCGGATTCTACGTACCTTGAAGCGCAAAGCATCAAAATTTTCTTCACCTCTGATTCCAAAGCCTCATAAGGTTTCGAAACAATAACCAACAGGCTTATTTTTACAATTAAAATAAAAAATAAACTAAATAATTTTAATTAAATTAAAAACAAAAACAAGAGAGCTTGTTTTCTACTAATAAAAAAAGTAAATACGTTACATAGTGGTTTCCTAGGTCACCTAATTCAAACCTTGGATAGTTAGTAAATTCATACCGAATATTTATGTACTTACAAGAGATATTATTCGGACTGTAAATTATGCATCATAATATGATTTAAATTATACATCACAATGTACCTACTGCAGTATTATTGCAGTAATAGTAACTCTTCGAAATTTTTCATGAAATTTGATATGGATGCCACGCCGTTAAATAGGTAATTATATATACTCATTATGAATTTACGTTGCAAATATTCTAAGCGATTGGGCATAAATTGATGTTCTATTCGATGGAACTTGTAACAGAAGAGAATGAGCAGCTGTGTAATAATTTGTAGCGTTTTTCTATTCACATGCAGATGACAGTGGCAGTGAAGGTGACCCACCTCTACAGCTCAGAAAAATGATGACCGGTTTCCGTAAGCAGTTTGCCCTAAGTCAACCCGATGGAAATGCCATTCCTTGTAAGTTGTCAGCCGAGAATATGAGTGAAGAGACATTATCTAGTAAAACTCCCAAAAACAAGGTTGGCAAGTCTAATCCTGTGTGGAACAAAAAGGATTTGAAACGTAAACCAAAACCTCAAAGCAAGACTTTGACTGGATACAACAAAAACGAGCTTATCGTTGGGAAAAAGCAAATAAGCAAAGTTGATCATCGCGTACCGCTCAAAGGTGAAGCAGCCTTTCAAAAATCGAGTTTCTCATTTTCGAACTACAGCCGGAGTGCTGAGTGGAAAACCAAACCTGAAGAATCGCGGAAAGCTAAAGAAGGAGAAACGACGGCAAACTCTCTCCGACAACGACAGCCCACGAAAAATCCGATCATGGGGTTAGCGGAAACGCGGAAAAGATCGGGTTTGGACAAAGTCTCCAAAGCCGATACCAAGGACAGGCGGAACAAAATCATCGAGTATTTATGCCAAATAGATGATGCTGTAAGTAAAGGCTGTCTGCAACTGACCATTCAATAAATAATTTATCACAAGCATTCGGAACATACAACTTGTAGTCATGCAACATGCTCACATGAGGGAATTTTTGAAGACTAAGTATCAAACATTATCCATTAATTCAAGTTTTAACCTTAAAGACTTATTGGTTATTTTTGGCTATTAAAACAGGCCATTTTCTGTCTTGGGGAAATAGGTAAGTAGGAACTAAATCACTCGCGACGAGGTAGGAAGTTTAGGTAGGAAGTTTACGATAAAATGCAGAAATGGCTTTACACTGCTATGCAATCATACAATCCAAAATGAAAGTGAACAAAACAGTTTCATTATCTGATTATGCGGTGCTTTTTCGAATGATGAATAACATATTACCGGCGAAATATTTTCATTATAGTACTAGATGCTGTAGGTATATACCTAAGCGTTGTATACTAAACCAAGGAAATTATCAAAGTGGAGAAGAAAATGGTGAAATTTCATAATTTGCCTGGCCATTATATGGAAGCAGTTATACCTCCCATGTGTTCCTTGATGTAAAAAAAAATATTTTTGGGAATCAATTGAAATACCTAGTATGTCATCAGCCAGCTCTCATCTAATATAGATAATAAATGAATCGGTGAATGTTAAAAGGACAGTTGTCCATGTTTTGTCAATATTAGTTTTTTTGCATTTTCGGGTTCTATATGGGCAGCCGCATTGTTTGATGCTACAAGGACCGTTGTCCACCACATTTTGGAGGCGTAGTGACGGTTGGAAACTACGAATTTCTGAGGTTAGCATGTTAAAGGGGCAGTAGTCCGGGACTATGGCCCTTTTAACGTGCGTCGACCTGCACGGTCGCTGTGCGGCATCAGCTGATGACAACCAAATTTTGTTTTGTTCAATTATAAATAAACATTCAGATTCACTTAAAAAATTATTGTTTGTCATTAGAACCTTGGCTTTTCCTCAATTTAACAAAAACACCAACACAAAATTCTCAATTTCGTTATAGCAAGTTGAAAGGGCAGTAGTCCACCACCTTCAAAAAATTCGGTTAAATAGGGAAATGCTATTAAAATTTCTTTTCCTCTTCAAATATTTCTCTGATCACTGGTTCAACTAAAGGGTAAGGTCCAATTAAACAAGTTGCCTATATATTCGGAACAGGACAGTTTTTTTCGTTTTTCCGAAAGTCAGCTTTTTTGGACTACTGCCCCTTTAACATTCACCGATTCAAATAGATTAGTCGGGAGGATGGATCACTTTTTCCAACGCTAGAACTCTTTGAAAATCACTCGCAAACTTTTAGGGCGCAAACCTAAATTCATTCGTAGGGTAAAGTCGTGTACCTTGGGACGTTTGTACCTCGGGACAGACGCGAGACAAATATGAAGAAAAGACGGAAAAAATCCCCCAAGGACACTAGAAACAGGCCCTGGAAATGGCAACACTGGGTGAAGACCGCCTTTTCGATTATCTGCTGCTTATCGAACAGATACCTAACAGTTTTTCAATTTCAGGGTCGTCAGAAAAAATTATGAAGCTGTAATCAATCGCCGTTCACAGTCACAGTAAGTTGAATATTTTATTACTTTTGACTGCATATTGTTCCTTGAGGTTGGCCCTAGCGTTGATAACGTTTCTAGGATGATTGTGTCACTTTTAATGCCGTGGAAACGATTTTGGTGAAAAGTTGTCTTTCTTGTACCTCGGGACATTTTGGTGCTTGTACCGTGGAACACTATGGGACACGCATAATACAGTGTCCCATGGTACACGCGCCAAACTGTTATATTATTTTGGTGAATAATTCTAATATAAATAGTTCATTTCATGGAACTTTTGTTGTTTTCAGATGCCGCGTTCAACTCGCAGGGTAACCCGAGCTCCCGTTGATCAAAAGGGGATCGAGAAGGCCGTCAAAGTCATTTTGGAGGAGAAATGGGGCTGAATGTTATTGCATTTATATTTTATTACACAATTTGAAAAGTTTTGAAGTTTTTTTGAATAATTTAGCCTTCCTGTCCGAACGTAAAAACATGTCCCGTGGTACAAAACAGGGTGTCCCATGGAACATGACTGGTCAGGTACCTCGGGACAAAAAATGGTTTTCGAAAAATGCATTTTAAAAATATTTAGAGTGTTCTTAAAAATCTGAAATAAATTACAGAGCTTCAGTATTAGATAATATTACAAGAAAAGCAATCAGGGTTCCAAATTTTCTATTCAAGACTTCACAGGAATAAAAAAAAACAAAATCGTCCAAAGGTACACGACCTTCCGCTACCTGTGTAATTTTATCGTCCCAATTCAAGGTGACCATTATAGTGTACCACACCTAGAAAATTGATATAAAGCAACAAGAAAATTATGGAATTTCTCACCTTGTCTACGTATCGATGGCTTTGATGCTACACTGCTAACGCTAAAACATACATTCATAGGTAATGGCCGACTGCCACTATTTACTTTACCGGTAACATTTGTGTAGTACGTTCAGGAGTCCAAATTTGATATCCGTCGTTCGCAGGAAAAGATGCTCCAGTCCCGTTCCAAGCCTGAAGATGCTGAGAGTTCCGATGCTGTTGACGCTATTACTTCGAGAGATGCTGTTCTGAAAAAATACGGTTTCGAGTTGACGAGCGAAGACGAGTTATTGAAACTAGGCGGAGCGGCAGAAAAGAAAAGAAGACGAGAAAAACGGAAAAACTTGTTTCCAAGCAGCTCGTCTCCGTCTTCAGGAAGCGACTTTTCACTGGACGGAAAAGAAGTAGCATCTACTCTGAGATCGTTCCTGGGGGAAAGAGGATCGGACGTGGACGTGAGTGAGCTTGTGAGGCACGGCAGAAACTGGCGCAACTGTCTCGAAGATGGGGAATGCCAATGCAGGCGGAGGACTGAGGAAGAGGAGGAACAGATCAAAGAAGAACATGTGAAGAAACTGCAGCCGTTTTTAAATATTTTCGACGGGAAGGATCCTCCTCATCACGAGTACACTCGGGAAGATATGCTCAAGGTGACAGTATGGAGCTACTGAAAATCTTGTTGTACCGTTGTTTACCTGTGATATAGGCCTGTGATATAGAATACTTCCGGAAGGTTCCCTCCTTTTATTCGTGTAATATTGTCACAGTTCAATGTTGTTGCTCATCTCCCATCTCATGCCTACTCTTGACAAGTTGATAATAATATTATGTGCTCGTAAAATGGAGCTTGTAGAACGAGAGAGACTTGGGTATGAGAGGAGTGCAAAGCTCAACTCCTCCTTTTTTTTTGGTTTATTATTTTCAATAATGAACCTTTGGAATTGAGCATGAAAAAACAAATTTAACCGCCCTCATAATTGATGGTTTCCGTTTCAGGGTATTTAGAATCCGAAAATGGAATACAAAAATTTCTGTCCGTCCGCCGTACGCCGTACTTTCAGAACGCAGTAGCTCGAAAACTTTCAATAGAAGAGTATGGTTTTTTAACGTTTTTAAATTATTCTCAAACTGAAGAACGTTTTGAGACGACCCGGAGCACTGTACGGCCAGCCGTTCGGCACCGAAAAGCTTCGTCAACATGATCGTGAAAGAAAGTGTATGAATTCGGCCCAGATATCATTGCTAAGGAACACCTGATCACGGATGGCTGTATGAAGTCGAGTTGGTTGTTCGGTGATATTATTTCATTTGAAGAATGATGGCTGTTTTGGATTTTGCTGACTTTTGTAACTTGAGCAAACGTTATGCTTCATGAATAACAACAAATAATTAATTATTGATTTATTGAATCCGGTGCATTTTTATGCCACTGTAATCCCAGGCTGGCTCCAGTAGGTACTCATTTAGGGCTTTCCTCGGGGGAGCTCGAGGGTAGGTATTGACCACAGAAAACAGTGTTCTACACAGAAGATGCATCTATAGATCTAAATAAAAAACCTTTGTACAATAATTTGCAGCGGGGGATTTAAAAAAATAATAAATATTTCAGTGAACGAAAAGGGTGGAATGGCTTTTCCTTCTGCAGAAATGTGAGTTGAGGTTGCTTGGTAACACGTAATGCAAGTATGTACTCGTACATGCATTTAGTTTAAATCGTTATACCGTTTTCTCCATATTATGAATCTCTAGGGTGGGCAGCTGCTGCTTGTGACGCTCATGGGGGCTTGTACCGTGATTTTGGTGTCGGCCAGATTAAACTTCCCGACAGTTCGGAGATGATGAAAACATTTAAACGATCGGTTACTAACAAGAAGTTAATTCTTGCGAAGTTATAATTATTTTACAGGTACCTTCCTTCTATCTTTGGTTAATCTTGGGGTTGCTAGAAGTTTGTAAGTAGGTTACTAGGTAATTATTAAGTTGCAGGTAGACATTTCCAACATAGTTTGTTTGTAGGCTACAGGAGCCAACTTAATAGGAAGGGATTCATTTGATATAGAAGTGAATAAAAATGAGATTGATAACAACAGTAGGTACGTAGGAATTTTTACGAACAAAATTACAGTAACTATGGAGTGATTGGAAAAGTTATTCATCAAAACCTACGTAAATGATGTACTAAGGTGCAATAAGTTGCAAATTAAGTATGCAATATTTTCTAGAGTTATGTAAGTATATATATAAGGAGTAAGATTTTAATGTAGATACAAGTAATATATAATTTATTCTGTTTGCCATATAAGCAACTACTAAATAAATAAATAACATACTTACTGGTGGTCAAAATTTACTAGGTACCGCATTCAGTTGTAAAAGTAAAAGTAAAGTAAGGTAAGGTAGACATTCCAGGCTGGGGCTTTTCGTCTGACTGCCCTGCCAGCGTCACGGAAATGATCAGCTGTCCTCCACTGGCATTCAGCTGTATACCTACCACTTTCTGATTTGAAATTTGTAATAACCACAGGCTCATGAGAAGATAGGTCCTTGGATCCACGAAAAAACCAAGCGGCTGGATAAATTCCTTGAAAGCGACAAGTATTCGCCACAGTACATCCTCAACATTTGGGACGGAAGGCTTTCAGACGACACTAGCGGCGATGAGCCTGATTTTGGCAAGTACAGAGAGGAGTACAAGAAAAAGGTGGCGAAGGCCCAAGAGGAAGGGACGCCTATCGCACCGGAAGACCGCGTACCAACACTGGAGGAGAACAACTGGTTTTTATTTCCCACTCCCGTAACGAGGTATGGCCATAGATAGATGACAAGCCTAGCATATCTGGAAGGTTGATTTACTTATGGGGAGATCCTTATTAACTACACACTATCTAACAAATCGAGCGATAGGTAGGTAGGATTAATCGGATCGATGACCGAAGCTCAAGCGAATTCATCGCCGCATCACCGTTGAGCCCTGAAGAATCCTTTATCCTTCCTGTTGAAAACAGCCCCCCTCCCGGACACCTACCGTCGCCACTTCGAAGCCACCTTTTTCACGCCAGTTCCCCATGATTGTTGGCAAAGTACCTATCAATCGCCCGATCGACCCGCTTTTCCTTTAGCACGTGCGCTTCCTTTCCTTGTGGACCTTCCGGTACTGGCGACCGATCCCGTTCTCACCCAGAAAACCCGTTGCCGACAACGTTCCGGCCGATTCTTCAGCTGGCAACATCAAATATCCAGACGAAATCATCCGAAATTCGTCCTGGGCGTATGGAAAACCTCATCTGCCATTCCGGTAAGGTCTTTCCAACTATCCGTGCCACTTTGGTCCCCACATTTCAATCATCATACCGTCATCTTTCAACACTCCGTTCATCACCTTCTGGGCCCCAACGTAGACCTTCATTTACAACATTCCGTTCCCCAGGATACTTAAAATTTAGCATCTTGAAGCCACACGAACTTTATCGAAATTCCGACACAATTTATTTTGTAGTGGGCAACCACAAGATTTGTTTTATTTTAATACACTAACAATCGCTCGTACTTATTCTCTTCATCATTTTTACTTTCCTCTTCAGCTCATAGATTTAAAACAGCATATAAACGGTCCTTCGAACTAATCAGCGCAAACATAACGCTAAATTTTCAGCGCCTATGGGTTGATAGGTTAGCTGATTGGAATTTCAATCACGATTTTCCCCTGCACCTATCCAAGGGGAACATCATTTTTGGAGGCGGGGTAGCGAGGAAGGAGTCCGGCACGATAGCGTCAGTGAAAGGTAAAGCGTCCTCCAATGGAAGCGATACCAGCGACCAAGCGATCAGCCGATGAGTGGCGACTTTGAGGGAGCGACACGAGGCGACTGGGGACCTGCCCAGACTAAACACGAGTTGTCTAGCAGTGCAGTTCAGTGGAAATAAAGTGCGGGGAAATGGCGGTGGTGAAAGGACGAAGGAGCTGAGGTCGCTTGAAAACTCGACCAATCCCCACCAAACCGGATCCGTCGCTCGTCGGTTGGTAAAGTCTACCGCTCAAATACGCGTGCAGTGGAAGCCCCCTATTTTGCCGCAATGGGATAAGTCGCTCGTGCGCGGACGTTTACGAGTAGTCGCTTCGTTGCTCGGTGTCGCTTCCAGTGGAGGACCGGCCTTGGTTTTTCCATATCCACCATCGCTATTTCCCGAGGTATGGTCCTTTATTTAAACAGTTCAAATAACTATTTCGCATCCTTCCCTTTTGGAGGCTGATACTGGCCTTATGTTGTGTTTAAATTGGGTCCTTATCTTTAAATTGGGTCCTTTACACAATAACAATGATTGCCTTTTGGTTTATTATTCTGTAAGTAATACACCTATGTATTCGCTCAGCAAAATTTTTTTATAACACCCCCTCAAAATTTTTTCTTTTACGTTTCAAGGTGCGTAGATCCCAAAAAGGCAATGTCCGTCTGCCGCACGCCGTACGCCGTCCGCCGTATATACATATCTAATTCATTTTCGGTCTAAAAAATTCGTTTTTCGCCCACAAGCTCCATTTGGGCCCTAGTTGTGTCCCGAACCTTTGCAGCCCGATCGGAATATAGTACCCAAGGTAGTTTTGGGCCCCTTGGCGCTACCCGGCTCGTCGTTACCTTAGTTTATTTGGTAAAAATCTTGCTACATTACGTAAGAGTGGTACATGTAGGTATTTACAGGGAACCACGACAGATACCTAGTAGGTACGTCCGACTGGTAGATAATTCGTTATACACAACATTCAATGACAGGGCATTACTACTTCTACTTTAGTGGCTAAATACAGATTCAAAACGCTGCAAATTATTACACAGCGGTTTATTATTCACCTGTATAGGTCGCTTCTGGTTTTCTGTTGTCAATAACTACTCTCGAGCTCCCCTGAGGAAAGTCCTAAATTGAGTAGTACAGCCGGCCTGGGAATTACAGTTTCATAAAAATGCGCTGTATTCAATAATTATTCAATCATTAATATTATTTGTTGTTATTTATGAAGCATTACGTTTGTTCAAGTTACAAAAGTATACCTACCAACAAAATCCAATAGTCCATCACTTATCAAATGAAATAATAACGCAGAACAACCAACTCGACTTCATACAGCCATCCTTGATTATAATCAGGTGCTCCCTAGTGATGATATCTGGTCCGGATTTATACCGTTTGATTAACGATCATGTTGACAAAGCTTTTCAGTGCAAACGAGCGGCTGGTCGTGCAATGCTCTGGGTGGTCTCAAAAATTCTTTAGTACAAGATCAATTTAAAAACGTATAAAAAAAACCCTTCTGTTGAAAGTTTTTGAGCTACGGCGTTCTGAAAATTTCAACCCTTATTTTTCGCCCCTTAGGGATGATTGACAGTAACGCCGAGCTTCCCGGATTAACTAGACCCCAAATGGGGCCTACAAACCAAGTTTCATTAATTATGGTTCATGGTAACTAAGAAAAGTGTGAAGTACGGCGGTCGGACAAAATTTTTTTAATTCCATTTTCGGATTCTACGTACCTTGAAACGGAGACCATCAAATTTTGAGGGGGGTTAAATTTTTTTTTTTTCATGCTCGATTCCAAAGTTTCATTATTGAAAATTATAAATCAAAAGTCTTTGGCTTTAGAGACTTGAACCTTCCCGATTGGGGACTGAATTAAGGAATGTATGGTTCACCGAATAAGTAAAAGCTTGATCGTTGATTGGAGGATTGAACGGTTGTTAATCTATAAGCCACTCAAAATTGACAATTTATGATCCACCAGATATTTATGATCATGCACTATGGGATTTATAGACAAATAATTATTTTTTAAATACTCTAAAGAAAAAATGGAAAACCCGTGCAGATAACGATAAAATAATAAATTTCAACACCCCATTGAACATAATGTATCAACAAAATATACGTATCTGTTAAACATGCTGGTAAATCATGTTGACAAATCGACCTGTTTACTTGCCAAATTCAAGTCAATCTTGTTTGGAAAACAGTGGCCCCATCACTTGAATACACGACTGTGTATCACTTGATGCATGGTGTAATTCGAGAATTATTGATGAAGCCAAAAACAATAGCTTCTGGGAGATTCTAGGTACCTAGTTATTCTAGTATATGAAAATGGACTTCTTGATCCTGATTAAGCAAGGCATCACGCTCCACTTGTACTGAAAGTTAGTGTAGCTTGGCTATAGCACGTATGCATAACTATTATTATTTCAGGATGTACGGGGATGGAGGGACACCTTCCCCAACAACCCAACTGAACTCCCGAGCGGCTATGGAAGCCATTGCGAGCGATTTGAAGAGGAAGCGAGAAATCGCTAGGGCCAAAGAATATTTGGAACAAGGAACATTCCCTGAGCCTCACTTGTATCCGAGACCGATTGACTTGAAGAGGGAAGAACCGGAGGGTAATCAACATCCTCTTCTGGGATTGTTCCCACCAGCCCCCGCAAATAAATAAATGACGATAATTTATATCTAGCATTCTACAGTTATACCTATTGAAGTCACTGCTTAATTATTTAATTTCGGAACATTTTGCCGCCAGGTTTCCTACTATCATATGGTTTCAATAAAAAGTTCACTTGTGTAAAAACCGTTTAACCAGTTGTAAATCTTATTTTGTGCGAGAGCAAAATAGTGTGAAAAGTACAGATTCTAAAAGGTTATGGGCCCAGATGGCACAGCTGAGAGGTTCAAAGCTAGACTTGTAGTTCAAGGGTTTTCGCAGAAACGAGGCGTCGATTATGAACAGACGTTTTCACCTCTTGCAAAAGCTAGTACCATTAGGGCTTTGCTCAGTGTAGCGGCTAGCCAAAATATGAAGTTGTTGCAGTTTGACGTATCTACAGCGTTTTTGTATGGGTACCTTCAGGAAGAAATATACATAAAACAGCCTGAGGGATACAGTGATGGTACAGGTCGAGTGTGTAAGTTGAACAGGAGTTTATATGGGCTCAAACAAGCACCTCGATGCTGGAATCAAAGGTTTGCTGCATATATACTGAAGATCGGCTTCACATCAAGTAGTGCGGACGCATGTCTGTTCATAAAGAAAACCGATTCTTCAAATATCATGCTTACCTTATATGTTGATGACGGTTTAGTTGCTTCAACACGGGAGGAAGATTTCGATGAGAGTCCGGAAAGTCCCGAACCAAGAGAGTTCCCGTATCGTCAAGCAGTTGGGGCGCTCATGTACTTGATGGTAGGAACTCGTCCTGATATTGCGTATGCGGTCGGGGTCGCGTCAAGATCGTTGGAAAAACCTACGTGGAAGAATTGGGTTCAAGTCAAGAGAATCTTTCGCTACCTCAAAGGGACCTCTAGACTAGGGTTAGCGTACACTGTAGGGTCTAACACCTTGATCTGTTACAGTGATTCGGACCATGGAGGCTGCCGAGCTACAGGTCGCTCGACTACAGGAGTGGTCGCCTTACTGTCACACGCTGCTATTTCATGGCTGAGTCAACGCCAGAGCTCAGTTATGATCTCGACGACGGGGGCAGAAATCGTTGCAGCTAGCGAAGGAACGAGAGAAGTGATCTGGCTGAAACGACTTCTGGACGACATGAACTGCACGCATGGCCAACCGGTGTTGCGGGTCGACAATGAAGCAGCGATCAAGCTCGCACAGAATCCACAATTTCATCGTCGCACGAAGCATATCGCCATTCGCCATTTTTTCGTACGAGAGCAAGTAACGTCTGGAGAGCTAGTCGTAGAGAAAGTGGACTCTGAAAACCAATTGGCTGACCTGCTGACCAAGGCCCTTGGAAGGATAAGGCTCACTTATCTCCGTGACAAACTGGGACTTGTCGATGTCGGTTCAGACTGAACTTGGAAATTCCAAATTCTAAATTATGTTCGAAATTGCTTAATTAGGGAGGATATTGAAGTCACTGCTTAATTATTTAATTTCGGAACATTTTGCCGCCAGGTTTCCTACTATCATTATGGTTTCAATAAAAAGTTCACTTGTGTAAAAACCGTTTAACGAGTTGTAAATCTTATTTTGTGCGAGAGCAAAATAGTGTGAAAAGTACAGATTCTAAAAATACCTAATGATGTAGAAATTATTTCCAGAAAGCGCACACTGTCTTCCACAGCTGTTTATTATTTTTAACATAGATAACACTATTCCGTCTGAAGCGCTGTTCTGTATAGGCACCATGCATAGCGACTGCTTCGCTACCCGTGGGGTCGCGTGTACTTATGGCGTATCAAGATTCTTGATGAAACCCATGTTTCTACTGTCTATTTATAAAAAATATACAATAGAAATACCTGAACGTGCGGCCAACTCCCTACCATCATTTCGCATATAACTTTTTTTAATCAAAACTACTCATATAACCAAATCTTACTGAGACATCATTGCCGATAAAAAGTCAATATCGGAGAGGAAAATGAAGGGAAATAAATAGGAATAGGTTATTGACGTCGAAGTTCGTTATTAAAAATCTCAGTAAAAGTGTCGACTTCTAAGTACCTAATCATCATGTCGTTTGCTGTTGGCTGAATAACACAAAAACCAATTCCAGTGCTGTTTTGGTTTATTATTTTCAATAACGAACCTTCTTTGTTTTATATTGCTTCCCTGGTAAATCGTATGAAAAAGATAGAAGCGGTGGAGTAGTTTGGTAATAAATAAAAATTAAAAAAAAAAATTACACACAAGTCCTTCGGGGAATTTGTGACTATAACAATAATATTCTATAATTGCGATGATTACTGAGATACTGTACCTGAACTTAGTTGATTTATGAAGACTATTCGAAAGTATAATAGAACCTGAATTCCAAGGTAGGCACGTTCCAACCTAAAGCTTAAAACGTAGATAGGTTACCTCACGTAGACTATGTACATACTCATCGATTCTTCACATTTTGATTCAAATTTATTCGAAGAGGTTTTTATACTTGAGTACCTGAATTCTAACAGAACTGGGAGTTTCGGAAACCGACGTCTGTCGGATGATTCTCACGGTCCAAGGACTCCCGATTCCAGCCGATTTTATTTTAGTCAATAGTCAATCTACTAATTATTTTGCTTTTGCAAGCTCGGTTTTTCGAACTTGAAAAACTTATATTTATCAACTCATACCCACACTTTCGAATTATATCTATTATGTAAGTAGGTAGGACTGAAGAAAATAAATTAAAACTAGGGAAGAATAGGCGAGAAGTGAAACGTCACTGCTGTTATGCAAAATATAAAAAATGGAATAAAAAACCCTGTAAATTCTTACACAATGGTTAATTATTTGCCAGTACAGAAGCCCTTCTGCGTAGATCACTGTTTTCTGTGGTCAATACCTACCCTCGAGCTCTCCCAGGGAAGCTCCTAAATCGAGTATTGGAGCCGGCCCGGGAATTACAGTTTCATAAAAATGCGCGGGATTCAATAATTCAATCATTAATAATTTTTTGTAACTCATGAAGCATCAGGTTTGTTCAAGTTACAAAAGTACCTATCAACAACATCCAAAATAACCATCATTCTTCAAATGAAATGATATTTCGGAACAGCCAACTCGATTTCTTGCAGCCATGCGTGAATATAATCAGGTGATCCCTAGCACTGATATCTGGGCTGGATGTATACCGTTTCATTCACAATCATGTTGACGAACCTGCTCGAAGCAAACGAACTACCGGTCTTACAATGCTCCGGGTGGTCTCAAAATATTCTTTAGTTCGAGCCAATTTAAAAATTAAAAAACCATACCCTTCAATTGAATGTTTTCGAGCTACGTTTTCCGAAAAATTCAACCCCTATTTTTCACACCTTATGACTGACTGTGTAACGCCGAGCTTCGCTGACCAGCTAGATCCCAAATGGGACCCACAAACCAAATTTCATTAATTCTGGTTCATGGTACCTAAGGAAAGTGCGAAGTAAGCGTACGGCTGACGGATAGAAATTTTTGGGTTATTATTATTTATCGAGTATGGAAAAAAAAGTTTAACCCCCGCTCAAAATTTGATCATAAATTGCCAATTTCGGGTAGATCATACATCAGCAAACGTTCAATCGTCCAATCAACAATCAAGCTTTTACTTGTTCGGTGATGACCTTACATTCCTTAATTCTGGTCCAAATCGGGACATTTCAGCCGATAAAGCCCAGGACTTTCTGTTTATTATTTTCAATAATGAACCTTTGAAATCGAGCATGGAAAAAAAATTAATAAAATTTAACCCCCCCCCCCCCCCCCTCCCCCTCAAAATTTGATGGTTTCCGGTTGAAGGTTCGTAGAATCCGAAAATAGATTTAAAAATGTCTGTCAGTCCGCCGGACGCTCACATTTCTTAGTTACCATGAACCAAAATTAATGAAATTTGGTTTGTAGGTCCTATAGAGATCAGAATGCGCAAGCGGGGGGGGGGGGGGGGGGGGGGTGGATTGGATACACTCTGCACAAGCAGGATGAGTCCATTGAAAAAAGAGCCCTGACGTTGAATCCCCAAGGCGGACGGAAGGCTGGGCCACCCAGGAGTGCATGGCGCAGAACACTTTAGGATAAATGGGAGATGTCGGCAAGACATGGAACGAAGTCGTTCGGTTGAGGCAGACTCAAGGAAGGTGGCAGAATTCGTCCAGGCCCTGTGCTCCCCCAGGAGTTAAAGGTACGAAGAAGAAGAAGAAGACGTAATTCCATTCCCGGCTCCCGGTGATCTCAAAAAATTCTTTAGTTTGACATCAATTTAAAAACGTTAAAAAAATCCGAAACTCCAATTGAAAGTTTTCGAGCTAAGGCGTTTGAAAAATGTCAACCCCTATTTTTCACCCCTTAGAGATGACTGACAGTAACGCCAAGCTTCGCTGACCAGCTAGACCCCAAATGGGACCTGTAAGCAAACCAAATTTTAATTAACGTCTACTCCCCGAGTCAAATCCCTAGTTTGATTCCCAGCCGCTAGCGGTTTATGGCGCTACAGTCGTTCCTCGTATTTTAAAATCCCCGCACTTTTCTCTCCTATTTTTGAAATCCCATAGCCGCTGCAGCCGCATTCCCCTCGTATTTTAAAATCCCCGAACTTTTCTCTCCTATTTTTGTAATCTCATAGCCGCTGCAGCCGCATTCCCCTCGTATTTTAAAATCCCTGCACTTTTCTCTCCTATTTTTGAAATCCCATAGCCAGATAGAGATGTGTACCAATGAAGACCTTGACCACAATAAAGTAAAATACACTGCCAAGGTGATGGCACAGGAGCTTCCTCGTCACAATCAGAGTGACCCATTATAAAATAGAACAGACTCGGAAGCAAAATAACATAACATTACATTACATTACATAACATTACATTACATTACATTACATTACATTACATTACATAACATTACATAACGTGAAATATACATATTACATAACATTACATTACATAACATAACATTACATAACATTACATGAAATATACATATTACATAACATGACGTCCATAATACATTACGTCCATTATACATAATTGCGAAAGTTATGCGTGTTTGAAGAATTTCACGTTAGCGCATGCGCAGGGCGAACCACTGGCTCTATCATGTTGAAATTTATATGGGACCTCAATGGGCCCTACCCGCTTAATCCCTGAGAATTACATTGAAATTGGGTGAAATATTTGGTTACTATGGCTGTAACAAGGAAATTGAATCTATTTCACGCCAGCGCATGCGCAGAGCGCACCGAGGGTCCGATCATGCTGAAATTCATACTGGAACTCACTAGGCCTTGTCCAAACAACCCTTGAAAATTTGAGCGAAATTGAATCAAAATTGTGAATGTTATGCGTGTTTGTTGAATTTAACGTTAGCGCATGCGCAGGGCGTACCGCTGGATCAATCATGTTGAAATTTGTATGGGACCTCAAGGGGCCTTATCCGCATCATCCCTCAAAATTTGAGCTGAATCAATTCAAAATCGTGGAAGTTATGGCTGTAACAAGGAAATGCGGACAGACAGACTCACAGACCCACAGACCGACAGACACGGAACCAAATTTGTTCAGTAGGCTTTGAAACGCAAAATGCAAGGGGAAATTTTGATTTCTGAAGACAAAAATTTTTTGGCTCACGAAAGTGAACACAAGGCTTCCGCTGCTTCGCAGACTCGGAAGCAAAAGACTTTTGGAAGGTAGGTACTTACGTAGTATAATGCTTTTTGTACTTTTATTACAAGGAATTTGCTCCTTGTAAAGAAGAAGAATGTCCTGAGGTAGGTACGTTTACGATATTGAAATGATAAATTTTTTGTGTAATAAATTATTATTTTCATGCAACTCACTGGTACCTACCTACCAAAGAATTTTCTTCTTGCTTACCGATCTACTTATTTCACATCCTATCTCTTTATGCTGTTAAGTTTAACTAGTCAGCTTCTCACGTTCTGGTAATTCTTTGAATGTTTATTGGTACCTATGGCGTTTCTGCTATCAACTTTCTATTCCTATTCTATGCAGCTGAGGACGACTGCAGCGCCACAAACCGCTAGCGGCTGGGAATAAAACTAGGGATTTGACTCTGGGAGTAGACGTTTGTAAATTTTATTGATTTTGGTTCATGGCAACTAAGGAAAGTGCAAAGTGATCATTGCTAGGGAAACCTGATTATAATCGCAGTATGAAATCGAGTTGGCTGTTCTGTGATATTATTTCCTCTAAAGAATGATGGCTCTGTTGGATTTTACCTAATGATTGCATTATTTATTTATTTTTGTTTTAAATTTTATTTATTCACTTTTTGTGGAGTACCACTATCAAGTGAGCTCATTACAAGAAATATAAATAACAATAGTGAGTGATTGAATCCTGCGCATTTTATGAAACTGCAATTCCCGGGCCGGTTACAGTTCTCGATTTAGGGCTTTCCTGGGGGGAGCTTGAGTGTAGATAATGACCACGAAAACAGTGATCTACGCAGAAGGGGACCTATACAGGTAAATAATAAACCGTCTGGCCTTAAATCGTGGAGACCTTAAACGTCTGGCATTTCTGGCACCTGAGAACCCAGGCTCGGATATCCAAGTTCATCCGGGGCCAGAAATACCGGGTAGTTATGAGGTCTCAGCTAGCCCAGATGCCAGGGTGATGTAGTGAATGGTAGTCGAGGAAGAGTTCTTTTCGGAGATCCTGTGGTACGTAGGGGCAGGGCGAGTCGGAAGAGGTGTAACACCAGAGGTCGTGGGGTGGTAGCTTTAGAAGTCTGCCTGCTGAGATGAGGGTGGAGAGGGCCGGGTCAGTGGTGGGGTGTCGACGAGGGGCGATGTGGTGGGGCGAAGGGAACGGTAGAAGCTCTTCGACCGGTGCAGAAGGAGGCCTGGAGAGGGCGTCAGCAACCGGGTTGTCCGCCCCCGGCGTGTACCGAATGTCGGTCGTGAACTGGGCAATGAATTCTAACTGATGGAGGCGGCGTGGGGAGGCTAATTTCCTCGTTTGTAGAAGGGCGTGGATGAGGGGCTGATGGTCTATATTGACAGAGAACTGGCGGCGTTCTACGAAGTCACGAAAATGTTTTATGGCATTGTAGATGGCCAGGAATTCTCTGTCGAAGGTGGAGTATTTCCCCTGGGCTTCAGATAGGGTTTTGGACAAAAACCCTAGAGGTTGGGTGCATTCGCCGATGTGGTGATGGAGGCCGGCACGGATGGCCCAGTCGGAAGCGTAGGTAGTGATGGAGAGAGACATGGGAGGCGGGGTTGGTGAGGAGGGTGGGGGTCTCGAGTTCGGCCTTGCACCGGTCCAAGGCGGTTTGTAAGGTGTTTGACCACGGAATTTCTCTGGTGTCGTGCTTCTTGGATGGCTGAGGGATGGCGTTTATGAGGGGTTTTTGGTGTTTATGGTGGGGGGGGGGGGGGATTGTTGGAGGGTGTTGAGTTTCTCATCAAGAGGTGTGACCCCTTAGACGGTGACAGATGTCCTAGACATTTTACGGATGGCTGGGCGAGGACGCATTTAGATTTGTTGATTTGATTGATGTCTAGGACGTGACAGAGGTGGTGATAGTGTTCTTTGGATGAGGCGGAGGCAATCAGAACGTCGTCGAGGAAGCAGAAGACGTACGGGAGGCCACGGAGGATTTGATCCATATACCTCTGCCATGTCTGGGTGGCGGTGCAAAGTTCGAACCCCATTTTGAGATATTCAAAGAGTCACAAAGGGGTTATTATTGCGATCTTGGGAATGTCAGGAGTGTGAATGCCAATATGATGTACTGCTCTGGAGATTTTGAGCGTGGAGAAGATGGTGGTGCCGTGGAGGTAAGACGAAAAATTTCGCAGGTGAGGGACGTTATACATGTCGGGGGTGATGCGGGAATTTAATCGGCGGTAGTCCCCACAGGCTCGGATCTGCCCACTGGACTTCTGCACAATGTGCAGAGGTGATGCCCATGTGGAGCCGGAGGGTCCGATGATGCCATCTTTGGTGAGCTTGTTAAAATGTTCACCTAGGACAGTTGAAGGGGGTGTAGGCGTCGTGCCTTCGCTGAGAGAGGTGGTCCCGTAGTCTTGATATAATGCTGGACTTGGGAATGTTGCGAAGTTGGGTGAGGTTGTGGCTGGTAAGCGTTGAGGAGCGCAGTGAACTTGGGGTCAGTGGGCAGAGGGTGGTAGACGGAGTTGATAAACCCACCAATGGGTTTACGTGAGAGAGGGTTGATGAGGAGGGAATGCTTCGTGTCGACGTGGAGGCCAAAATAGGAGAGAAAGTCTGCCCCTAGGATCGGTTTGTCGAGGTCAGCTACTGTAAACGTCCACTCATAGGATTGATCTTTGAGGTGGCCGTTGGACCGGTAGGTACCATAGGAGGGGATCTAGGTATGGTACCGTTTGTGGCTTACAGTAGCTGGTCCGTGGAGGGGGAGCGGCGATGGAGGAACGTTTTTGAGGATTATTGATATGGCCGCTCCTGTGTCAACGAGGAAGGGGAGGTTCGAACGCTTGCAGCGGATGTAGAGGCGTTGGGAGGCGTTAGCGGAGTGGGTAGTGACGGCAGACGTGAGGAGGTTGGCGGCCGATGGTGGGGCGGGTGGTGGCTGCTTGATGGAAGGGGGTTGTTTAGCCCTGCGGCGTAGGTAGGTGGTGGAACCGCTGGTGGGGCGGGCGGATAAAAGTGGTCCTGTTTTGGACAGTGTAGATGGAGGGCCACGGAGAACGGCGGGGGGCTGTCCACTCGGTGGGGAGGGAATTGCGGCGCCCGCTGGATTTACTGGTGGGCGTTGGCGTTTCCCTGGCAGGTGAAAGCAAGGAAATTGCTCGGTGGGCCGCAGTTTCGTGCACGGGCACCAAAAGTGTTGTGGAGTCAACACTGCTATAGGTCGACCGGAGAAAGTTTACGTTCTTCCTGGCGCCCTCTATGCGGTTTAATCCTGAACTAACCTTGATGAAGAGATTTCGTAGGAAATTTCGTGTCAATGTGGTGGCTGCACTGTAGCCCAATAGTTCGGCTCCTCGGTGAGTTCGGCCGTCCACCATCTTGTTTGCCTTGCCCGTGTCCGTGTGCCTATTCATCGTTCATTTCCGTCTTTCAGTTCATTTGAGTCTTTCTTTTCTCCGATCAATTTCCCATCCATTTCTGTTTCAACTGTTCGTTATGAACAGCACGCCATCTATGTCTACTGGGCAGTCTTCGTCCAAATGCCATGGAAAGGGGAAAGTGCTTCGGACAGGCGCGTGAAATCGTTTTTAACGTAGCCCAGTATTTCACCCGAAAGAAGGCGGAAGAGAATTCCCGGATAAACGTCAGTGGTTTGACAAGTGAAGTGACGGAAGTTTCAGCCAAAACTGTCAGTACTATTATTCGTGAAGGGAGACGATCGATCGAAACGAGTGGGCACCCCACATTCATCACTCCGAAAAAAACGAAACCTCACCCAAAAAAGATACAGTGCGACGAGTTTGACAACGCAATTCTCCGTAATAAAATTCGCGACTTTTACGTAGTTCGCAAGGAGGTACCTACAATCGGATGGTTATTACAAGCCCTGAAGGGAGATGAAGTTGTAGATTGTGAGGGAATATCTCCGCCAACGAATCAAGGCTTGCGGTTTTAAGTGGAAGACTTGTCAATCAAACCGTAAATTACTGATTGAACGGACGGACGTTGCTGCTTTGCGTGCAAGATATCTTCATACCATCCTACAGTTCCGCAGGGAAGAAAGGAATATTGTTTACCTTGATGAGACCTACGTCAACGAGGCCCACAATGTAAACAAGTGCTGGCAGTCCCCGGAAGAATATGGGGCATTACGTCGTATCGGAAAGGCCTCATCATTGTGCATGGAGGTGGTGAAATGGGGCGGGAAGGTGAAATAAACCGAAATAAAATATATGAAAAGTGACCACATCGTAGACGAAAGAGTGGATAAGGTTAGGTCCGACTAGTTCGTCGGAAGAAGGTTCGGAGTGTGATTTTTCCGACGGGGAATGAAAACGTTTTTTATTTTTATACCTACTATTGACGAAAGTGTTGTAATATCTGTACTAATAAATTGTTTTTCGATCATTTGTACCTATTTCCTGTCTTCATTTTCTACACTTTCCCTGGTATTATTATTATTTATCATGAATGATATTTTTGTGGCCGTCTGGCGTAAGTAGGTACATAGACACTTCTTATATGGAAGTAATGAAGAAATACCACAAACGTTTGAAAATTTTGAGTAGGTACAACTGATTATACGAAAGTACCCTAGTAATCATCTAGTACATCATAAATAGGTAGGAATGCACGAAAGTCTTACAAATCGTAGTAAAAGGCTCTATAACGCCTGTATTTTTCGCAACTGTAGGAGGGAAACCATCGTACGAAAAATTATCGTACGCGAGCTGATAGTAGATAAGTAGTTCTATCTTCTCCAGCAGAATGCGCCCTCGGAGCGTAAACTTTCTCCGGTCGACCTTGGCGAAGGGTGGTGCAGGGGCGCGTCGTTGGGGCTTCTCTCTTCTGTTGGCTGAATTGCTGCACTGGTCGGTAGAGGCGGTGCGATGGTGGGAGCTGGATACTGAGAGAGAGCAAAGGTGGTGTCTCGTCGGACGGACCTCGTGGATGGCGGCGGATGTGGTCATGTCAACATCGTGTCCACGAGGTGCAGGAGGGTGTTGTTCACCGTCGAGATGGGGGGCGAGTGAGACCTGGAGGTGGGGAGGAAGTGCCCAGAGCCAGAACGTCCGTGAGACGTCAGAGGTGAGTACATCCTGCAGTTAGTAGCAAAGGCGGCGGAACAGGTGGCTGGCCTCAGGTCTCCAAGGTGCTGGGGTTGAGAGAGGGCGGAGATCCTGGCGTACTTTGATGACTGGTAAAGGTCGATGAGTCTGGTGCGGAGGTCGTTGTAGGCAGTGGCGGCATTGGGGGAGAGGTTGGCTGTCTGCAGGAGCATTTCGTATGGGAGTAGCGAGATGGTCTTGCAGTACTTGGAGCGCTGAGTCTTGATACCGGTGGCGGAAAAGGCTGCAACGAGCTGGAAGAACCAGAGGGTGGGGTCGTACGTGTAGAGCGGTGGGAGTGTGAGAGGGATGGTGGTGGTGGCTGTGATGGGGGGTGGCATCGGCGGCTGCGACGTCGGCGGTAGGCTGTGACATGACGGGTTGCATTTTTCAGTCGCATTTTTGGCAAGAAACATTGGGGTTACCAGTGTCGTGAGCGCTAGGTAGGGTTGGTTTTGATAGGTCACAGGAAAGAGGAGGATGTGCCCCATTGGAGACTTTTAAGGATAGCTAGCGCCCTAGTTTTTCACCACAATGAATGCCAGATCCTTTCGTGAGGCATCTCCCAGGTTTTCACCACAATGGATATGCGAAGGAAAGGTAGGAGAGAAGAGGCGCGAGTTGAGAGAGAGAGAAGTCGCAGGTAGAAGTGAGGTCTGTAGAATGAAGAGCCGGGCGCCTTATAAAAGTGCCTCCACCTCGTCCCCCATCTACCAACCGCCGTTAACAGCCATGGGGAGTCGTTGGGAATTGATGGAGGGAGACCCTTCTAGGCTTCTATAGAAGTGTCGTACAGCTCGTCTTTCTCCTTGTTTTTTATTGGTTTAAATCTTACATATTTACATCTGAGTGGTATAGAGGGGTACCACGACAAGGGTGATTCGGCCTTTGCAGGTCACTTGAATGAATCCACTCATATCTTCAATTATGATCTTACATAGACAGTTTGTTGACTTTCTTCATTTCTGCCCGAAAGCGATCATGTTGGATGTACTTGAAAAATTCGAAGTGATTAAGAGTGGTAGGCTGAGTAGTTCACTGAATTCCTTTAAGTTTTGAGTCTTCTCCATTATTGCGTTCATTTCTGTAACAGCTTGGATCCTCCCCCCTCCACCCTACCTTCCTTTCACTTTTCAAATTCACTTCCATGGCCAATCAGAATCGAGGATGACTACTCTGGGGAAACAGGCAGTGAAAGGCCGCTTTGACTGCGTCTATTTTGGGGAAAACGTCACCGTTCACATTGGGGAAACATCGCCGAGACCGATAATGTGCGCGATATCGGTTGTCGTTCATGTGAAGTTCAGTGCTGTGATTTTTTCTCTGAGCTTCCTCCCGCATTACCAGGTATACAATTCATTTACCACTCTTATGGAGTGCGCACCATTGGAGGCGTTGGAGTTTTCATATTACATTCTGACCAACTATATTGAGGATGAATGCTCCTTCCCACCCAAGATGTGGGCTGCACCCCCACCTGCCTCATCGCTGCGTACCACAAACGGACCCGAATCGTTTCATAGCGACTTCAACAAACAATTTTATGCGCCACATCCCAATATGCATCTAGTCATTTTCGTTTTGAAAGGAATATAAGCTGAATCGGATTTGAAAATTACAAGCATTAAGAAAGGTACGTTACATCATTTTTCGTAATCTATGTAATTATTGCGTGACGTGCACCTACTACTCAGAACGATTCTCACGATGAAATTCACGATTTCTCCTTTCGGATTTCAGGAGCCACCAGTGTTCTGAAAAGTAACCCCCGTGACATGCTGGCTGCGATAGATGGCCCTGGTAACAATATGAACAGGACGGAGACTTGCTGAATTACCTGGACGGGGTCAGTAGGCGGTAAGAAAATAATATGAATAATGATGACGTCGTGGTTTAAAGATGCACCCTATTTATTCACCTTTTCCTGATGATGCATGTTGAAAATCCATTCCGGTGGTTATTTCTGTGACTGGCCAAAGAATACAGTATATATTTTATCCTGCATTATGAGCTCATTTTTCGTTTCCCCAAAATAGTCGTCTTACTCCCCCAAAGTAGTCGTGTTTTTAGCGAGTTTCCCCAAAGTAGGATCCCCCTCAGAATCGACCCCCTTCACTTTGTTCCCTTCTTCTTTCATTTCCACTAGTACACGAAAAATATACTTTTACACCGAAACCGGTGTAACAGTGTATTTTTCGGTACTACCTACCTAGTGGAAATATACAAACTTTGAATAACTTCGTTTTTATTTTTTGAAAAGCGGGTTTCCACAATTTCATCGCGGGTGATTTAGTTCGTAAAGACCCTTCACTTTATGTTCACTTCAGTTCGTAATATTATGCTGTCATCAATAGTTCATCTCTACATCTGATTAATACCTTGCGTTTCGTACGCAGTGCTAGGTAACTTGGGAGTTCGAATACGCTCAGATAATTATGTGATATCAAGACTGAATTATTAGTTTAACTTTTTTTTTTTAAATTATTCGGAAATAGTTCATTAGCTTATTCGATGACAATTATTCTGGAATAATAATGTTCAGAGAGGTCAAACGTAGTAAGAAGAAAACTAATCAGAATCGGACTGCTTCAAGAAGGAAGATTAAGGCCAAAAAAGCATACAACGTTCCACAAAACTTGTCAGGGGAAAGCAGTCTAGATGAAAATTATCTAGAAAACTATTCTACTGAGTCAGATTACAGCGATAATAAGCTACATTTACCAGGTAAACTGATGAACGATTGTCGTTGAATGATGTGGGCCAACGGGCGTAAATGATGTAGGGTGGTGAGACGCGTATTAATTGTACATGAACTATTTATTATGAAGCTGTTTGTTCTTGAGTTGATGGGTGGGGCGGCATAATTTTTTTTTCGATATTACCAACCAAGTAATTATGGTTTCTTTCATTATCAAACATAGTACGTAATTTTCTTTTGAGAATGGGCGAGGAGATGGGAAAAGTGTTCACGAAGTGTACATATTAGTACACTTACTACTACAGCTTAGCTTTACAGTTAGTAGACATTCTCATTGACTGTAAGCTCTGAAATATAAAGTTATTGTTGGAGCTTACTTAAAATACGTAAGTATAGGTACTACCTAAAGACTGCAGGGACAGCAAATTTTTGATTACTAAAATTTTACTTCAAGGTTTCAATTGTTTTTTTTCTAGTTTCCATAACTGGTAGTACACGAATAGTAGAACATGCGCAATATATTCTATGATTAGAGACGCGGGAGCGTCCCGCCCGCCAAGAAAACCTAAAACCTCCAAATCGACCAATAACACTGTTTAAACAGCAGAACAAGTGGGGTTTTTACCCATCCCCCTCCCGTAACTCGGCCCCCTGGGGGTCTCCGGTGTTAATTTTCCGTAAACCATTCTCGAGGGGCCCCTGAGGACGTGTTCCGAATTTCAACCGTCGGGGTCATCAGGTACCGCAGTTATGGATGCTTGACAAAACTATTCTTCGAGTTGTTCTCCTTATTGTTCTTTCTCCCTATTGTACGTAACGGATGGAGCTGAAATTTTGCACACATTCGTTATGCTTCAAGAAAGTACCTTTTGTTCCCCTTCTGGCGGGCGAGAAGCACCCGCCAAACAGCGTTGAAAAAAATTGCAAGGTTTGAGGGGGAGGTTTCTATACACATATCCAACAGAGGAGGAAGGAACAGGTTTCTATATGTACATCCAATGTCGAGGTGCAAAGCACCGAGCATGGTACTTTGGCGGGCAAAATTGCTATCAATCCTTTTTGCGGCTGAGGAGGTTTTCTTAGCGGGTAAATTTGTACAACAGGGTTGTTTCTTGTTTGGGGTTGGGGGATTTTACCTGGTCTCTACTCCAAATGACATAATAATATATTATATATTTTGATTAACGCGTAAGTAGGCTAATAAATTGGAAAATCCCTTCAGTCGAATTTTGTGAGTTCACTTGACGAGCCGGTTTTCAGAATTGTATTTGTATTTGCTAACCTTACTGACTACAGCAATACCTACAGTTACTGGCATCATTACTGGACATAGTGAAAATTAATGAAATAGTTTTTCGGTTTATTTTTTTTTTTTTTCTCCGTAGGACGATGAGGAAATCTTCAAGATCCATAGGTGGAATTTGGATCTTGTTAGATACCTGGAGGGGACCGCACCTCCAGGTTATTTGGGACACTAACCGCACTTAAACCTGACCTACCTTTTCCCACGTTGGAACTCGGGCCTGGAACTGTTTAACAAATTACTTCGGGCAGAGTTCTTGGGCGTTCTCTTCATTCTTTCCACTGTCGGTTCACGCTCTCTGTTCTCTGCCCCTCTCGCTCGAGCTGCATCTTCTTCTTCAGACATATCCTGCCACATGAGTCCAATGCTGCTCGCTTTGCAAAATCCTTTCGACTCCTCCTTTCTCCTTTTGTCTCTGGTGTCACATTGACTGCCGGTACGCCTAGTGCTCCCTGTAACCTACTCTTTGTGTTACACACAAAGCACATCTTCATCCACTTCTTGGCAGTTGTGACACGTAGGAGCGCGTACCTTTCGCATTCTGTGCAAGTAGCTATAGAATAAGCGGTGACCTGTGAAAAACTGAGTTAAAAATTAATTCACCTCTCCGTGCTTTCGTTAAAGCTATACTTGGATGTCAGGGAGTAGCCGTGCAGTCCATCTCCCTCACACTTCACGTGTCCCCGTATCTCCTGCCAACTAGTAATTGTCCTTTCTCTCTCTTCTCTGGCAATGTGGAGTCTTTCTCTTTCTTCTCTTCTATCATAGATCCGCTTACCACCAGCAGTTGTATGGGTACCACTCCAGCGAGGACGAGTATTCCTGACTCTTCCTGTAATGAAATAGTACCTACCTGGGCAAGGGTGGTTGTGATCGTTTGAAATATCACGGGGTCCACAAGAGGACTATTTTACAAAGAGAGGATCATTTTTGAGATCCTCTATAGGTATAGTATAATAATCTCCCAACAGCACTATCAATTTTTTTGTATTATTTCATTTTTATTATTCTTTTTTTTTAAATTTGCCGATTACACTAGGTGCTTAGACAATTATTATCATCATCATAATGAACAGGCATAGTTTGTACATGCAGCTAATGCAAACATATAAGTTAAAGATTAGGCGAGTGATTTAGTTCGTATGTTCCCATCTCCCTAGATGTGGGTAAAAATAATAGTTTTCCACGCTCACGTCACACTTTCATCAGATTTTCCTGGTTCTTCTCATCATAAACTCATTTGACTCTTAGTAGCGCAAAGAACTTGAGAAAATCGTCTATGTAACGGCAATACGTATATCTACACACACCTATGCAATGCATGCACTACCTAATCAGCAATAATATTATATTTCATGTAGATGTCTTATACAAGATGTCATATTGCTTCGTGTGGAGGGGAAAGGGGCTCCCTATATCAGAATAATCAAATTCAATGTTCTAATACGATTTTATTTTGATTTTCCAGAATTATCGTCGGGTGACGAATTCATTCAAGGTAAGTATATGTATGTACATAAATATTTACTCACTCAACTATATACTCAATATATTATATAGGTACCACATAAATATATAGTAGGTAACCCTGAACTAATAGTCCGAAATTTAATGGTAAAACGAGGATAGCCTGAACGACGGATACTCACTACCCGGTGTGTGTCTATTATATGTGATGTTCTGGGATTACATTAAAAATATTTCTATTTTCCTATTTGTGTGGCACGGGAAACTTTACAGAGAACAATAATAACTTTTCTTCCGTGTACTGAATAGGAATGTGAGATCCATTTTGTGGTCGGTATGGAAAACAATGATTTTTGTTCCAGTTAATGGCGCATGTGTTCCGCTGTTTTCCTCTGCAAATGACAAGGGAAAAATGTCTGTAGGTGTGTAAAATATTTCTAACAACAATTTCTAACTTGCATGGCTGTAACTCTAAGCTATACGATCTAAATAGGTATAGGTAATTTCAATATATCGTAATTGAATGATGTAAACGAGTGAATGACCAAACCTATTTTGGTTTATCACTAATGGTTGGCACCGAAGCCTATTCCGAAAATTTAGGTTGGGGTAATTACGTATAGCAGAAGGAACTATCTGAGTTCCTTCTGCTGTCCTTACAGAAATTATTATTATTATTAGAAATTATTATAGAAAATGTTTAGGTACTGTTTTCTCTTTACAAACAGGAGCAGAGTATTCAGAGGCTAAACTGAATAAATATTTCGATGAGTCACGGAAGTCAGATCCTTCCCCTTTAAATTCGGAAACCATTTTCAAGCCTAAAGCAAGTGGAGATTTGTTATGGCCTGGTTTTAAAAAGACACCTCCAGATGATCAAAATCAAAAATCTGCAAGCCGTGCGAGTACATCACATGGAACCGTGAAGCCTCCTGATCCGAAAAGTGTTCCCGAAGTCGTCCTCAGGTTGAATACTATAGAAGACGTACTTCAGAACAGGAAAGTTTTGGAGTACCTGAACCAACTCGAAGCTGCTGTGAGTATGCTAGAGGTCGACGAATAGAGTGTATGACTGTGAAATATGTATGAAACATCAAAATTTGAGCTAACACTATTAGAGAGATTGTAGAGCTTCGCGGGCCAAGCAGACCCCAAATGGGACCTACAAACCAGATTTCATTAGTTTTGGTTCGTGGTAACTAAGGAAAGTCGAAGTATGTCGTATGGTGGACGGTGTACGGCGGATGAACATTAATTTTTTTTATTCCATTTTCAGATCTATGTACTTACAATGAAATTGAAACCATCAAATTTTGAGGGGGGTTAATTTTTTTCCATACTTGATTCCAAAGGTTCATTACTGAAAATATTAAACCAAAATGTAGATGACTAGGTTAGTACCACCTTATCTTTTATGATGGTTTTATGATGGTTTTTAAGGATGGTGGTTGGTTGTTGAAGTATTTGGACCCCAGCAGTCAAAGCTGAAGGTAGGTGGGTAAGGTTGAAGATAAAAAGATGTTTTGTTCATTTTGTCCGACATGTTTGATGAGTTTTTTCCCAGTATTGCAAAAAGTTCGTACATTGATAAAAGTTCCTACGTTTTAGTGCACGAACTTCATGTTTCGTACACACCGTAAAAAGTTGGTCCCAAGATGAAACTGCAGTTCGTATCTGGTAACACTTGAACCGTGTTTTAGGCAATACGCTATGTACTCAAAACAAATACTCAGCGTGGACCAGGAAATGAAACTGTAATTGCTAAAAAGTTGACTCACCATCATGTGGAATACACAGATAACAGGCAAACACACACGGGGCCAGTTTTTACGCTGCTACTACTTGCAGCGAGGCTGTTGCCACTTCATGTAGCCGCTTGTAGCTAGTCGCAAAGGGGTGGTGTTTTGTACGAGTAGGTAGTATAGCTAGTAAGTGTCGAACAAAAAGTTTTGAAAAGACTGATTCATTCGGCTTGTACTAAGTTGTCTAAAAATTTGTTGAGTGAAATACAAATACCTCTAAAAAAAATAACAGGGGTTCACGACTGGACTGGTAGGGGAGACAAATTGAGGGCCCCTGCACTCTCCTACAGAAATATCCTAGGCTAATCGAAGGAAAGTTTGGTGAATTACTTGCATTGGTTAATCCTCAGTTTATAAAGAAAAGTATACTGATGAGAAGTGGGATTCCATGTAAAACCAAACTAGAAATCACCTTGAGTTACTTGGCAAGTGGTGATAGGTGGTGGTGATCTTTGCAGCATTTATTCAGGGATCCTCACAACACAATCTACCTTTTTGCCGCATGCGCAAGAGGGCAACTACGGAATGAGCTGTCTGACGAAGCGATTAGCGGCGAGTAGATCGCGTGACCACCACTCGCTGCTACAGAACTGAACATGTTGAAATTCAGTCGCCTCTAGTTTTTACTAGCTGCTAGTCGAGTCACTCGCAGCGAGTACGTTGTTACATGAAGCGTTCAAACTCGGGTGATACTACCTAGGACGGAGTTTGCTAGTTCAATAGCAGTGAGTAATCGCTTCATCACTCGAACAGCAAGTATGCAGGCGTCAACCTGGAGTGAGAGTGCGCATCATTTGTCCCTTACTTATGTGGAGCCGTAGCTCAGTGGGCTAGGCATCGGAATCCCACCCTGAAGGTCACAGATTCGAATCCCAGCTGGGACCAGAAAATATTTTTCACTCCACACCAACAATTTACCTTAGAACTATATAAGAATTTTGCCATATCACATACTGGTCTTTACGAAACTGTAATCCCCGGGTCGGCTGCAATACTCGCTTTAGGGCTTTCCTAGGAGGGAGCTCGAGGGAAGGTATTGAGCACAGATAAATAATAAACCGTTTTGTTTTGTTATTGCTGCGCTGTTGGACATCGAAAGAAATTCATCCAAAGTTCTCCGATTCTGGAGCGATGAAACGGTACCTATGAGTTTTTCGTAACTGAACATGACGAGTTCTTATTTTGGCTATGTGATGAATTTAGAGTTTTCATCACGGTGGCGTGAAAGGAGGAAAAGTCGCAGGCGGCTGTAGTCAACCGAACATCTACGACTTTGGAAGGAGATGGAGGTGGATGAGTGAATTTACCTAGGCGGCTGTAGTCAACCGATCATCTAGGTAAAGGAGAGGTCCCTTGTCTAGGCGGCTGTAGTCAACCGATCATCTAGACAAGGAGGAGGAGAGGAGGTAAATTCTCAGGCGGCTGTAGTCAACCGATCATCTGAGAGGGAAGGTAAGAGAGAGAAGAGAGAGCTGGTTAGAGGAAGTGTCGAATGAAGCTAAAGCTCCAGGATCCAGGGTTATATAGGACTTGGAGGCCTCTCCCTCCAACTCCCTGTTGGGAGTTGGTAGTGGGGCTCCAGGTTGTGTCCCCTGGATTCTGTTGCCTGTCTCCCCACTCAGATGTTTATTAGCGGAAAGTAAGTTTTACATAAGGATATTGGTGAGAGCTTTAAGGTTGCTAGTGGAGTGTTCCCGGGAGGGACTCACGACAGAGGTCCCCCCAGTTCGAACCAATGTTTGAGAAGCTGAAGGCGCAAGGTGACAGGGGCTGAGGGCTGCGGAAAACAAAAGGGGAGCTGAAGGCGCAAGGTGACAGAAGCTGAAGGCTGATGCAAACAATCGGTGTGCTGAAGGCAGAAATGTGATAGGTCGTGACTTAATTCTAGGAGTAACATATAGGGAGCATATTTAGTAAGTGGTAAGTAGGAGTAGCATAGGAGTAACATAGTAAGTAAGCATAGGTAGTAAGTGGTAAGTAGGAGCAACATAGTTAGTAAGAGGTAAGTAGGAGTAACATAGGAGTAACATAGTAAGTAGGACAAGTGGTAAGTGAGATAAGTACAGGTGTAGGTGAATGATATTGACAATGAAGTGAGTTGACATGATTACAATGATGATGGTGAGATCGTAGACTAATATGTACAGGGTTGTTATATACAATGTTGGTATTTACAAGGTTGGTATTTACAAGGTTGGTATTTACAAGGTTGGTATTTACAACGATGGTATGTACAAATTTGGGTGGAGTTGACAGATTGGAACGGGGTATTGAAGTCCGCCGTTCCCTGGGTGTGGACCGTGTGTGGTGAATTGTAGTGAGTGTGTGGGTGGAGTGAAGTGTGTGAGTGAAGTGTGTGGGTGGGTTTGTTAGGTGGCTGCTGCGGTGAGGCGGCCACGGCGGGGCTGTGAGGTTCGGTACAGTGCGTGTGGTTTAATAAAACACAAGCCCTGTCCCGAAATCTCAAGGCCCCACCGTGATTGCTCAGAGCGGGGCGGAGGACTTGGCCGCCGGGACGCGGGGAATGCGGGGACGCTCCCTCCGTCCGTTTCGCCGCCCGGGCCGTTTTGTCCCGGCGGAATCTATTATGGACATCCCCGGTGGTGGTGGGGGGGGAGGGGGTGTTGTGGGTTTGGCGGGTTGGGGTGTTTGAGGGGGAGAATTTGAATTTGGGGGGTCGAAAATTGAAAATTGGGCTGAAATTTGGGGTTGAAGATCGGGAGGCGGTTGTGTGGAAGTGATAGGAGGGGTTTTGATTTGAACGGGGGGTGGGGGGGGCATGAGTTCCGCGAGGCGGAACTCGTGTAGGATTGAGGACATCAAAGGGTCGACGGGGGTGTAAGGAGGGTGTACCCCGGTGGCTTGCGCTGCGCGAAATTCGCGCAGTATGCGCCACTGGGGGTACTTCCACCGCCGGGGCAAGGGATATCCGTGGCGGAACAAATATAAGCAGTGATGTCGGCCCGGGCGAAGGGGGTAGGGGGGAGAGCGGGTCCGGGACGAAAACGTCCCGGAGTATGGCCGCCATTTCCGGATCCGAATCGAAATCCGGAAACGGCGACGGGGGAGACTGTTGAGGTTGAGAGTGATGGTGCATGGCTAACGGACGGCGGGAGACTGATGGCTGATGTTGGTTGAGGGAGAACAGGGGCGGGTTTGCAGCGGGCGAAAGGTACGGTGTGGGGTTTCCCGTCCATTAGCAGGGTCGCGGTGGTCGGTGTTGTGCGGATGACTTGAAAGGGCCCGGCATAAAGGGGCTGAAAGGTTTTATGCATGCCGGGCTCTTTCAAGTACATGTGCGTGGAAGTGTAAAAGCGTTTGGGGTAAGTGGTGTCGTTTGTCGGTGTTGAGGTGTGTAGCGGTTCCCTGTTAATGGACGGGGTGTTGTGTGGAGGGAAAATGTCGGCCGGTAAACGAATAGGGTCTCGGAAAGCGTGTTGTGCGGGACTTGTGTTGTCTGAAGGACGGGCGGAAGTGCGGAGGCTAAGTAATACGTAGGGGAGGGTTTTGGTCCATGAGGGAGATGTGGCTGATGTGGAGATGGCTTGCTTGAGGACCGAGTGCCACCGCTCTATTTTCCCGTTGGATTGGGGGTGATAAGGAGTGGTGCGGATTTTTTGAATCCCGAGGGAACGGAGCAGGTCGGCAAAGTGGGCTGATTCAAACTGCCTCCCCTGATCGACCGTGAGTGTCCGCGGACAGCCGTAGCGGCTGATCCATTGATTGAGGAAGGCCGCGGCGACGGCGTCCGCGGTAATGTGGGCGAGTGGGATACACTCAACCCAATTGGCCGCACGGTCGATCATGGTGAGGCAGTACCTCTTCCCCTCGGAGGGGGGAAGAGGGCCGACCAGATCTATGTGGACATGTTCCCACGGGAGGGAGTCGGGAATGGGTTGAGGAGGTACATGGGGGTGAGCCGAGACCTTAAATTGCTGGCACTTCTGGCACCCCAGAACCCAGGTACGGATATCTGTGTTCATGTGGGGCCAGAAGTACCGCGTCTTGATCAGATCCCGGCTCGCCCGTATGCCGGGATGATGGAGGGAGTGGTAGTGGAGGAACAACTGCCGCCTCAGCTCCGGCGGGACGTAAGGGCGCGGTGAATCGGCCGTTACGTCGCACCAGAGATCGAGGGGAGGCAGTTGTTCCAATTTGGAGGCGGAGATGAGGTTGGAGAGTGCGGGGTCGGAAGTTGGAGTTTGGTGAGTTTTGAGGGTTTGTGGGGAAGGGAAAGGCAGTAACTCCGCCACCGGCGCGGGGGTGGGGCGGGAGAGGGCGTCTGCTACGCAGTTGTCGGCCCCCGGCAAATAACGAATATCGGACGTAAATTGTCCGATAAATTCGAGTTGCCGGAGGCGACGGGGGGAGGCGGATTTTCGGTTTTGGAGAAGGGCATGTGTGAGGGGCTTATGATCAGTGATGACAGAGAACTGCCTGCCCTCCACGAAGTCACGGAAGTGTTTGATGGCTTCGTGGATGGCGAGGAGTTCTCTGTCAAAGGTGGAGTAATTTTTTTGCGTTGGGGACAGAGTTTTTGAGAAGAAACCGAGGGGTTGGGGGGTGGCGCCGGTGTGTTGGTGGAGTACTGCCCCGATGGCCCAGTCAGACGCATCGGTGGTGATGGAGAGAGGAGCATGGGGATCGGGATGGGCCAATAGAGCGGCGTCTACTAGGTCCTTTTTGCAATTTTGAAAGGCGGTTGTGAGGGCGGGGGTCCAGGAAATGGGGCGGTTATCGTTCTTTTTGGCCGGTTGTGGGATAGCGTGTATGAGTGGTTGTTGGTGTTGTGCTGCGTGTTTGATGTGTCTACGATAAAAGTTCAACATACCCAGGAAACGGCGAAGTTCTGAGACAGTGCGGGGTTGTGGGAAGTCGGTGAGGGCGTGTACTTTGTCCGGGAGAGGCTTGATCCCGTCGGACGAGACTTGATGGCCGAGGCAGCGGACAGAGGGCTGGGCGAGGACGCATTTTTGTGAGTTGATGGTGAGGCCCTCGGCGGCGAAGATGTCGAGGACTTGTTTGAGGTGTGTTAGATGTTCTTTCGGGTCCCGGGAGGCGATCAATACGTCATCCAGGAAACAGAACACGAAAGGTAGTCCCCGTAGAATATTATCCATATAACGCTGCCACGTCTGGGCAGCGTTCCGGAGGCCGAAGCCCATTTTTATGTACTCAAAAAGGCCGAAAGGTGTTATGATGGCGGTCTTGGGTACGTCGGGAGGGTATATATGAATGTGGTGGAATGCTCTGGAGATGTCTAGGGTTGAAAATATGGTTGTGTTGTGGAGGTGTGAGGAGAAGTCTCGGAGGTGGGGGACGTTGTAGAGGTCCGGAGTGGTCTTAGCGTTCAGGCGGCGGTAATCGCCGCAGGGGCGGATATCCCCGTTGGGCTTCTGTACGATATGTAACGGTGAAGCCCACCGGGATTTGGAGGGGCGGATAATGCCATCCGCTATTAGTTTATCAAAGTGCCGCCGGGCTTGTGACAGTTGGAGGGGGTGGAGGCGGCGGGCTTTTGCTGAGATTGGGGGTCCGGAGGTCTCGATGTAGTGTTGCGTTTGGGCGATATGTGCGGAGGGGCGGCGCTGGGGTTTATATTGGAGGAGGAGTGTTTCAAATTGGGTTGGGGGGCGATCGACGGCGTGTATGAATCCGGGGATTGGCTTCTTGGTGGAGGGGTCGAGCAGGCGCGCGTTACGGACGTCAACCTGGAGGCCGAAATAAGCGAGGAAGTCGGCCCCCAGGATTGCCTTCTCCACGTCCGCCACGGTAAATACCCACTCGTACGCGAGCCCGCTCAGGTGGATGGATGAGCGGTACGTCCCGTACGAGGGGATGGTGGTACCGTTGGCGGCGTAGAGGAGTTGCCGGTAACAACGGGCCTGTCGCCGGAGAATATTGTTCGGGAAAATGGAGAGCGCCGCCCCTTTGTCGACGAGGAAAGGGACGTTTGTTTTGGAGCATTTTAAAAAGAGGCGCTGGTGAGCTGGGGTGGAGTGCGGTAAAATGGCAGCGGCGGTGGGTGGATGCGTTGGTGGTGGTTGGTCCCCTGCGAAGGAGACGCGGGGCGGTTTCTTGCCGTTCCGGAGAGGGGGAACGGTGGCGTCGGCTGGGGGGCTGGTCCTCTTGGTAGCAGGTGGGGCGGTTCCGTTCCGGAGAGGGGGAACGGTAGCGGCGGCGTGAGTGGCGGCCGGAGGGGGAGTTGCCCTGGAGGCGGGCGTGGAGGGTTTGTTCCGGGGTGGGGGAACGTGAGTGGTGGCCGGAGGGGGTTTTTCCCTGGAGGCCGGTGAGGAGGGGCCGTTCCGTGGTGGGGGAACGGTAGCGGCGGCGCGAGTGGCGGCCGGAAGGGTGGCTGCCCTGGAGGCGGGCGTGGAGGGGCCGTTCCGGGGTGGGGGAACGGGAGCGGCGGCGTGAGTGGCGGCCGGGAGGGTGGCTGCCCTGGAGGTGGGCGTGGAGGGGCCGTTCCGAGGTGGGGGAACGGTTGATGGTGGGGTGAGGGTCTTGGCGGCGCTGGCAGGCGCGGCCGGGAGGTTGGCAGCCGTGGCGGCGGCGTAGGAGGGGTAACGAGGTTTGGTGGTGGTGGTGTGAATGCGGGCGGGGAGGGGTTTGTCACGGTCCCCCCCGTGTTGGTGAGGAGGGGGGCCCGCCGGGTTTACCGGCGGGCGGCCGCGTTTCCCTGCTTGGAGGTGAAGGAGAAGGGGGATGGCATTTTCGGGCCTCCCCACCGAAGTTAACGTGATAGAAACATCGGTGGGGGGGGGTCAGCTGGGAGGTAGGCGGCTCGGGAGGGGCGCACGGAGGTGGAGGGGGTCGCTGTTGCTGGAGACCGTCCCCTGCGTTGGTGAGGGGGGGAAGTGGTGCGGCGGTCGGGCGAGCGCTGGCGTTGGCGGTCGATGGAGGGGGCTGGCCGGCGCTCGGTGGAGAGGGAGCGGCGCCGGTGGAGGGAGGGGGGCCGGCGGCGCTCTCGTGACGGCGTCCGGTCTCGCCGCGGGGTGGGGGTGCGGGGTGCGCCGACCTCCGTGACGCCAGCGGCTGCGGTGAGATCGTGGACCGTGTCGGCGAGCCGCAGGAGCGGTTCGTCTGGGCCGTCGAGGTGGCTGGCGAGCGCCATTTGCATGGGGTGTGGTAGGGCTCGCAGCCAGAACGTCCGTGCGATGTCGGCCGTCAATACGTCATGCAGCTGATGATGCAGACGGCGGTAGAGGTGGGAGGGCTTCAGATCGCCGAGGTGCTGTGGCTGGGCGAGCGCTGCGATCCGTGCGATCTTTGACGGCTGGTACAGCGAGACGAGGCGGTTGCGGAGGTCATCGTATGCGGCCGTGGCGTCGGGCGAGATGTCCGACGTCTGTAGGAGGATCTCGTACGGGAGCAGCGATATAATGCGGGAGTAACGGGTCCGCTGGCTGCGGATGTTGGCGGCCGAAAACGCAACGTCGACATGAAAGAACCACAGCGCGGGGTCGTGCGTGTAGAAGGGGGGTAGCGACAGCGGGAATGATGCCGAGGCCGTCGTGACGTCGGCGGCGGCGTGTGCGGCGGCTGCAGCGGCGGCGGCAGCGGTGGCGGCGGATGCGGAGGAGCGGGGTGGTGAGAGGCTGGTGAAGGGGTTTTCGGCTGCGTCAGTTGTCGCAGCGGCCGGCGGCTGCAGCAGGGATGGCCGGAGGGGCGGCGGCGTCGGTGAGTTCGGGTCCATGGCTGTAACTAAAATTCAAAAAATTGAGGTAGTTTTGAATTTTGAAATTCGCAATCGGCGGAAGCGGAGGTGCGTTGAGAGTTGGAGTTGAGCGGCGAGGTTGGGCCAAGAATTGCGACTTTACACTGACTGGTTAAATGTGAATTTAAAATTGGGGACACCGAACTAGACTGGGGCGACACATGAGGTGGTAAGAAGGGAGGAAGGGTAGAAGGTTGGATGAACGTCGGGTTCACCACTGTGATGAATTTAGAGTTTTAATCACGGTGGCGTGAAAGGAGGAAAAGTCGCAGGCGGCTGTAGTCAACCGAACATCTACGACTTTGGAAGGAGATGGAGGTGGATGAGTGAATTTACCTAGGCGGCTGTAGTCAACCGATCATCTAGGTAAAGGAGAGGTCCCTTGTCTAGGCGGCTGTAGTCAACCGATCATCTAGACAAGGAGGAGGAGAGGAGGTAAATTCTCAGGCGGCTGTAGTCAACCGATCATCTGAGAGGGAAGGTAAGAGAGAGAAGAGAGAGCTGGTTAGAGGAAGTGTCGAATGAAGCTAAAGCTCCAGGATCCAGGGTTATATTGGACTTGGAGGCCTCTCCCTCCAACTCCCTGTTGGGAGTTGGTAGTGGGGCTCCAGGTTGTGTCCCCTGGATTCTGTTGCCTGTCTCCCCACTCAGATGTTTATTAGCGGAAAGTAAGTTTTACATAAGGATATTGGTGAGAGCTTTAAGGTTGCTAGTGGAGTGTTCCCGGGAGGGACTCACGACAGGCTACATTATTTGGTACTGATGTAATGAGTACCTACTCATATTAATTTTGTAACTCACGATATACTGAATACTGGAGAGCTGTGGAATTTCAGCAGAGACACGGTTTTTCCATACAGACACACGATAATACTGAAGAGCTGCGGAATTTCCATAATTTAACCCTCCACCTACCTGCTAAACGGGGGAATATACCTCTTATTCCTCACCGTAATATACTTCTTATTATTCCTGTGGAATTTACAGTCGGCGGAACCGGTGGAATTCACAGTCGCCCGGGTGGGCTTCCAACCTTCGATATTGTTGTTAACTGTTTTACCCAATATTTTGCCGTATAATTTTGCCTGGCCTTTTGATTCTTTAGTGTCCTTTCAGCTTGACCGTTTATTTTTGACTTTCCAGAGTCCTTTCTTCACATGGTGGTTGGTATTGGCTTGAGTTCCTATCCGTTTCTACCTTTTCAGTGTTGGATAACTGTTGCTGATCCTAAGCTCAACATCAAAACCAGCAGGAACACATATTCCACTCACAAAAAGCCTTTGAATCGTCTAATAATTACCTCATCTTTTATGTTCAAATGCTGTTCCTGTCTGTTGCTATTACTGAATTGAGATATCCGACAAAGCTCATTTTCAACTTTTTCACCTACCCCACGAATTTCAACTCATTACGACCATTATTTCGTAGTTTTGCCCGGGAAAAGGAGTTGAGCACATACTGACACGGAACCAAATATTGTCCTTGATGTCTGAAACGTGCAGAGCGAGTGGACATTTTCATTTTGGAAGACATAATTTTTTTTGACTCGCATGAATGCAAAGCTTCCCTACCTTCGGGATGTGAGGAAGCAAAAATCATGAGCACTGAATTCAAAATTTCCACTCGTTGTGTTTTCAATTTGACTCTTAGACCTGAATCGGTCCCATCTCTGGAATTCATCAAAATCTAACCATGTTTCTCTTCCTTGAAAACCTACACATTCCCCAGAAATGCAGAGAGCAGTTGGGAACTGGCCCAGTAGGTAATGGGTTATTCATTAATTTTCCAACAAAATACCGAGCAATTTTAGGATTGCAGTAGGTAGGTACATTTGAAGGTTTTTCTAGGTACAAAATACCTACCTTCATCGATAGTCTCTTTCAGTAACTTGGCACCTACAAATAAATATCCATGATAAGCTACCGTCTTTCCTTGCACTCGAAAGGAATATAAGAAAACGGTGAAAATCTTCTATTTAGGTATATTCGTAATTAACAATAAACGCACAACTTGGGCATAATTTCTTTGTAGCTACTTTTCTCTCTTTTCTTTCTTTACTGGATACACCTCTCTATGAATATTTCTGCTGGTATTGTAGCGGTAAACAGCTGGTGGTTTCCCCAGTTTCCCACGTTTCACACACCGCTTGCAATGCAAGGGGACAGATCGATCCTAAAGAATATAATAAACAGCGTAGAGGTCCCACCGCCCGCATCCGTACTTCAAAATTGTTTATTCACGTGTTCAAACAATTTAATTCGTTTCTTAACATGAATTTGAAGAAAATCTCTTGCACTTTCAACTCTTACTGGAAGCAACCCACACAGCACTATTGCCGAGATATTGAGATGGATTAGAGGGGTCTCCCTCTTGAAGATAACTTGGGGGGAAAAAAATTCCGATTACTCACACCAGTTTTTTATGTTTTCGTCTGGATCGCAGTAGAAGTAGAACCAATTTTAATCGGGCGGATGAACCTATGATAACATGCGATTCATAAATTCTTTGTGGTAGTTGCTCTCACGAAAAATTCATTAGTACCCAATTAATTAATGATTATTCATTGGGAAAGGAAATGCGAGGGATAATGGCAATTAAAAAAAAGTGAAGATAATGGAGGTTTTTACAGTTCTGTCCGTGTTCATAATAGGTAGATAGTATTTTGTAGGATATTTTCTAGGATAGTTCAAAAGAGGATTTTACCATTAACAGCCCGGGCCATTGGAGAAAAATTAAGAAGAGACATTTCCCGTACTAACAAGGTTTGCACAATGATCTACCTAAATGGAACACTAGAGACCAATGGACCAGATTAAAGAAATATGATTTGTTTGGACCATTAGGTTGTGGGTTATGACGGTTCAACGTTTTTTAGGTTTGCGCATGCGCAGTCGCTACTACTGATATGAATGAAACGAAATTCATTTGGGACCAACTACTTGGACCTAACCCTGAAATACCTACGAACTAAATCACTCGCGAAGAAATAATGGAAACCCATTTCAAAGAAGTTATGTGCCATAGTAAAGACATAAAAACAGCTTTCGTACAAGTACGCAACCACGAGGGACATTTTATGTCTTTGCGCCCCCTCCCGCACCCACACCACGTACCACGTACCTCGTACTTTCCGTTTCGTCGATGGTCCATTGGATGATTGTTGATGCTCCATGTAATGTTTCGTCGTAACTGGTGGTACCTTATACACAGCTTCTTATATACACACTCACGAGTGCACTTCATAAAAATTTTGTTAAATATAAACAGAGTCCGAGCTTCATCTCCAAGACTCGTACATCTCCAAGAGATAATTCGGTTATCGGTTGTTTGGTCTTAAAATTATGTCTTTACTTATATAAAGCTTGCAATCGTGTTCACAATATAAATTATTGAGAATGATCACCTGTGTGTAAACAATTATTTAAACAATCACGCTCATACCGCAGCTTGTCAGCCACGCACTCCGCAGTGGTTAACGTAATATGGTTAGGTAAATCGAGAGCTATCCAACGAGTGGTGAACGATTTTTGTACGATGATAACTGGCGAAGTTAAAGTTCCGTAGCAACGAATCGGTTGTACGTGAAAAACATTAGAAACTTTTCATAACGCTTTCTTCGTCACACCGTAACGTCACACTTTTCATGTCTTTGCCGTGGCACACAACCTAAAAATCGTTAGTGACGAAATTGGGTGACGAAATACCGTTACGTTATATATTTCTGATGATTTTCGCTTACAACCGATTCGTTGCTACGGAACTTTATCTTCGCCAGTTATCATCGTACAAAAATCGTCCACCACTCGTTGGATAGCTCTCGATTTACCTAACCATATTAAGTTAACCACTGCGGAGTGCGTGCCCGACAAGCTGCGGTATGAGCGTGATTGTTTGAATAAAATTGTTTACACACAGGTGATCATTCTCAATAATTTATATTGTCAACACGAATCCGACCCTCTCCACATTGAACTACTATCGAAAAAATCAACATTTTGCTACGACTATTTGGACAATATATCGAAACTTGCCGAAACCACTCTACCTTCCAAAGAAAATTTCTTTTCAGAGCTGTACGAACAGGACATCACACAGGAAAAGTACGATAGGGTCAAGCTAATATGGGACACATTTGGTGTTAAAACATTGGGGCAGTTGGCTGACCTTTATCTAACATCTGACGTATTACTATTAGCAGAGTTTTTCCAAAACTTTCGCTCGGAAATGTTAGCATCAGAATATCGACTCGATCCATTCCATTTATATTCCTTACCCGGCATCGCACAACAAGCAATGCTTAGCCTAACCGGCGTGGAAATCCAATTAATAACCGATGACAGTATTTACAGCCTTTTTGAACAATCAATTCGTGGCGGGTACTGTGCTGCTTCCCTTAGACACGCTAGCACCGATGAATTGTATGAATTATGTTATGTAGATGCAAATGGTCTCTATGCTCACTGTATGAAAAATTATTTGCCGATATCAGATTTTGAGTATATTCCACCAACGGCTGTTGACCTCCTTAGCATAAGTGATGTATCCCCTTATGGATATTTAGCCAATGTTAGTTTAGTTACACCCCCCCATCTACACGAGACATTCAATGATTTTCCCCCAGTAATTAACCACAAGCTAATCCCAGGCTCAAAGTGTAAAAAACTGGTAGGAACGCTCGAAAAACAGCCACATTTTGTTGTTCATTATAGATTGTTACAACTTTTGGCTAGCTTAGGTGTTGAGATCATACAGGTGCATGAGGTTGTACGTTTCAAACAAAGCCCATGGATTCGACCGTATATTGAATTTAATTATCAAAACTTGCATACGAGTCTGCAACGCATTGGGACATTTTCATGTCTTTCCCCTCCTTCCTTCTCACCTACCACATTAGGTAGGTAGGTACCTAATTATAAAGTCGCAATCTAAGTTGTAGTGTTGATCATTCTCCCGTAATAAAACAAATAAAATAATAAAACGGCGGACGGACAGAAATTGTTGGTTTTTTATTAAATTTTCGGATTCTATGTACCCTGAATCGGAAACCATCAAATTTTACGGTGGGGGGGGGGGGGGGGTTAAATTGTTATTTTTGTCATGCTCGATTCCAAAGGTTTATTATTGAAAATAACAAACCAACAATTTCTGTCCGTCCGCCGTTTTATTATTTGTACGTTTTATACAACCTGCATTCCGTTGTCGTAAGACTAATTACCAATTCTTTTATGATCAACACTACAACTTAGATTGCGACTTTATAATTAGGTACCTACCTACCTAATGTGGTAGGTGAGAAGGAAGGAGGGGAAAGACATGAAAATGTCCCAATGCGTTGCAGACTCGTATGCAAGCGTTTATCAACGACTGTTTTCTTATGATTTATTTAAATGGGTTTCCACGATTTCTTTGCGAGTGACTTAGTTCGTCCCATTTGGGGCTTAAATGCTCCTCGAAGCTCGGCGTTGTTTCCAAACCTTTCTGGAATATTCTAATTTTGTTTGTACAGAATACCCTCCTGTTACAGATCACAGGTCTCTGTATAGTTTCTAAACTTCAACCTCGATGCGGCACGGGTTAATGTTATTTTACACACATTTTCACTCATAACACCCCTGGGTATATTCCGATCGGGCTGAAAAGTTTCGGGACACAACTAGGGCCCAAATGGAGCATGTGTGCGAAAGAACGACTTTTTTAGACCGATAATGAGGCCGGTACACGTGATACGGCGGACGGCGTACGGCGGACGGGCATTGCATTTTTGGAATCTACGCACCTTGAAACGGAAAAGAAAAAATTTTAAGGGGGTGTTATAAAAATTTTTTGCTGAGCGAATACATAGGTGTATTATTCACAGAATAATAAACCAAAATGCCACAGTGCGAAAATAAAGATGAAAAATAAATCAGTGGAGAAATCGATTTTTGAGTTATGTGCCATAGTAAAGACATAAAATGTCAAAAACGGAGTTATTGAAAAGTTGTCCATTTCCAATTATTAATACACGAAAAACGCGAAAAATACACTGTTATACCGGTTTCGGTGATCATACCATCGTCAGTAACAATTACCCCGTAATTGTGAATAATGAAATATCATTTTTCCCTGTTTTAAAGGAGAATGATGTTAACAGACGACTTGAAGCTAATCTGAAGGTTAGCGCTGAAGAGGTTGAAGATCTACAAGCTGCAAGAGATGCCATTTTGAGAAAGTTCGGTTACGACTTCACCGATAAAGAAGAAATGAGAAGAAATGAGCGCAAGACCCGGAGACGTCAAATGAGAAAGAACGAATTTCCTTGCGGCGAATCTGTCTCCTCTTCAACCGAAAGTGATGACAGCGAAAGACCACTTAAAGAAGAAGTGGTAAGGCGATATCTCAGTGCTGGAAAGGAGGATGTTTCTGAATTGAATTTTGCTGATTTGATGAAACACAGCCCACGATGGATAGCGAGTGTTAAAGAAGAAATGATCGGAAACGATTTCAAAGGAAAAATTGAGAATATGATTAAACTAACTGACAAATTCCGCGCCAGGAGAAATGAACAGTAGTTTAGTAATTGTAATTGATTTTGATTTCTACAATATAATAAGTGCCAATGTCTTATTCATCTTCTCCAATGAGCCATGCCCATGACTTGCCTACCTAGTTCCTATTCAAAAAAAGTTATCTAATAACTACGTTTCTGTAGATTGTAGTTATAGAACACAAAAACATAGGAATGTACCCAATTTTACACTTGGATAATGCCTTCCTATAATGTTTGATTACAGGTATAATAAATTAGTACCTTGGTGTCCTATACGCCAACCTAATATTTATATGAATCATTCATCAGACACCGAAACGCTTTTTCGACCCAGTGACTTGACTGTAAAACGATCGATCCCCCAAGATACACTGTGTATCGTAATCCACGATCCTTCGTGGAAGACCGCGGACCACCCCACTCCGGAGAGTTGCTACGGCAACAAATAAACGGTGTTCGTATATTATACACATCATGTAACAAGATCAAAGCTAAAACTAGAGACGGTGAAGAGTTAATAGCCATGATATGGTACAACATATCCAAGTTTCCGAAAAATAATGTTCACTAATCGAAATAGTCAATTAATTTGCCAGTTCACTAAACGGGCCTTAATTATGTTGACCAAAATCTAGAACAGGACAAGCTCTTTATCATGCAGGAGTTGAAAAATGTTGCAAGTAGGTACTCATATTATTGTATTCATTTTGTTCTTTGTTTATTCATTGAATTGTTGGTTTCTAATCTTCAATAATGAACCCTTACCATGCGGAGGGGGGGGGGGGGGATATAAACCCCCCCTGCCCTCTCTACATTTGATGGTTTGCGTTTCAGTTAGTACCTACACAGAATCTGAAAATGGGGGAAAAAAAATCTGTCTGTCCGCCATACACAGCACTTCCCTTAGTTACCATGAACCAAAATAAATAAATAAATTTTGGTTTGTAGATCCCATTGGGGATCTAGTTGGTGCAAGTTATGGTTACCTACCTACTGTAAGCCATCAAAGACGAAATAAATAGGGGTTGAGCATTTCAAAATGCTGTAGCTCGCAAACTTTCAACAGCGGAGTACGGTTTTTATGGCGTTTTTAAATTGATTGTGTTGTGGTACCCATTTACAATATACCACTCATGTACATATATTTTAGATTGTTTCCAATATAGCTAAGGAGAAGGTGGCCTACGTGACTCAGGGAAGCGCAACTAGGTCGGCTCCCTCCATCGTTCCTCCACTGGCTCCAACGGCCGTTGAAGGACTGGGGGAGGTTGGAAAGATGCCTATAAAATGCGCTCCCCCTACCCAGCTCGCCATTCTACCTACTGCACTCAAGTTGATGACTTCTCTCTCTCTCACCTTACCTTCCTCCTCAAAACGCTGTCTTAAAAGATCCCGAATGGGTGGCAACCTTCCCGGCTCAGCAGATGTGGTAGAACCTTTCGGGTACCACCTCCTAGCGTTCAACGTGGTGGTAACCTTCCTGGCCCAACCATAGATGTAACCTTTCGAGATGCTAGTCACCTCGCACCTTAAGCTTTCCATCTCAACCTCCTAGCAATCGAAGTGGTGGAAACCTTCCTGGCCATAGGTGCAACCTTCCTGTTTGCTAGTCGCCTCCATTCAAAACTCACCTATCCAGGCCTACTGTCAAATTTCTGTCACCATAATTGCGAACTGCAGGATTTTTTTAGACCACTCGGAGCATTATACGTCCACCCCTTCGTTCACAGCTAGGCCCTGAAATTTGAACCAAACATGTGTTTTACCTATGCATCGTGCATCCAACCAAGATAGCACTGCTAGGAAATAGCTGATTATAATCACGCATGGCTTTATGAAATCGAGTTTATGGGTCCATAAGAGGTATTATTTCATTAGAAATAATACGGTTATTTTGGATTTTGTTGATGGGAAATTTTTTTCATTTTCGTTGATAAGGAAGTAGGCACAAGTTTGTTGTTCACGGCCAAACGAATCATCCAAATTAGGTGAAAATCAGGGAATATGTCGAGGGGCCTACTTAAGTCCAATGACCACAAGAATTTCAGATACGACCGGGTGTGGACTGCCGTGGGGCTGTAATGGCACGTTACATGGGATGGGGGCCGTGTAATTGCATATTTATGTAACTGTATTACCAATCGTTAGAGAGCTCTGGTGGCTTTTTTGTCGCGCGTGTGTGCGATTACCGTTGGTAGTTTTATTGGTTTAGTATTTTTATTGTACTCGTGGCTGCAATCGCTGAATCGGATGGTGCCTTTGCTAGAGGGGAAGATGCTCTATACTACGTTTCCCGAGAGATGTGTGGCTTAGTAAAGATAAACTCTAGTTAGAACTGCATCTGGAAGCAATGCTATTAACACAAGCCCGAAGTGTATTACCTACCTACGCTGCGTAGGCGTAAATCAAGGGAACAGCGATTGGGCTGCAGAGATGGAAAAAGTGCCCATCAATTTGTTTATATTCTCTTTAGCTATAATGCTACCAAATGGTGCGGCAGATGTAGCCAATATCGATCACTGAATTTGATGACTAATACTACAGTAAGCGGTGTTCGGGAAATGGGGAAGCACGGGTTACTACAACCTTTAAGCTAGCTTAGGTCAAGATGATGTCCTACTGTTTTCAATTTTTAGGGGAGTGACCAACCTGGATTATTTTTGGCGTTTTATAACATCATAGTACTAGAAAGCCCATTGTTCAACTTTCCCAGCATGGTATTTTTTTTACCCACCTACTATTCTACTACCCTTGAATATCAATCAATCAATCAAGCAAGTTAATAGCTGACTATTAGCTTGCTATCTAGCTAATAGCTATTAATTAACTAACTTGCCAGGTGGTACCAAAATTGAACTGAGGTTTATTGTGAACGTTGAGGTCGTCAAAAAATTTCAATCTATTGAGATCCGTCTGAAAACCATTCCTTTTTTTTATTCTTTCATATTCATTTATACCAATTTCTTGACAGGAAAAATACATATATAAATATACAATCATACCTGACTGTTTAAGGACCGTAGTAAAGGCTAGGCTTGTGCTCGGGGAAGGAGTGTGCTATAAAAAGTTAACTAGATACCTATCACTCTTGGAAAAGTGAGAATGTAAAAAACGGTGCAAATTATTACACAACGGTTTAGTATTTTGGTTTATTATTTTCCATAATGAACCATTGGAATCGAGCATGAAAAAAAATTCTAACCCCCCCCCCCCCTCAAAATTTGATGGTTTACGTTCGTTCGCAGTAAGGCCCCGAAGTTTGCACCGACAGGCATTTTCGACAGCAGGGTGAATGAAATGGTATACATTTAGCCCAAATCTCGTCACCAGGGACGCGCTAACAATCGGGAATTGGCCAGAGATAAAATCATTGCTAGGGATCACCTGATTATAATCGCGGAGTATGAAGTCGAGTTGGTTGTTCTTGGTTGTTGATATTATTTCATTTGAAAAATGATGGCTCTTTTGGAGTTTGTTGATAGGTAGTGAAACTTGAACAAACGTTGAAGTATTATTGATGGGTAAATTATTATTACACAATGGTAAATCATTACTCAACGGTAAATTATTACACAACGGTTCATTATACCATCTACGTACAAGGGGCTAGAGTTAGTTGGTAGGTACGTTTGCAGCTTTTTTCACTCCTCATCAACAATTTCCCTTCAGAACTTCATTATGTGCTTTTCTTTTTTCCATTTTAGGTACTGTTTGTCATCGACAGAATTATTTTAGCAACATTTAACTCGTGATTTAGGTAGGTACCTAATAACGAGTACGGGGTTAGGTACTAACCTACGGAGGGTTTGCGATCTACATAATATGTATAGAATAGTACATAATTATTATATTATATAGAAGGGTTATCTATACGAGACCTGTGATCTGTAACAGAAGGGTATTCTGTACAAAATAATAAACGGTTGTGCACGGATTTGCAGCGTTTTTATCTTATAGATGACCCTTCTGCGTAGATCACTGTTTTCAGTGGTCAATACTTACCCACGAGCTCCCCCCAGAAAAGCCCTAAATCGGGTACTGGAGCCAGTCCGGGAATTGAAGTTCCATAAAAATGCGCAGGATTCAATAATTCGATCATTAATTATCTGTAGTTATTCATGAAGCATAAGGTAAATAATAAACCGTTTTGTAATAATTTACCTGTATAGATGCCCCTTCTGCGTATATCACTGTTTTCTGTGGTCAATACCTACCCTCGAGCTCCCTCCAGGAAAGCCCTAAATCGAGTACTAAAGCCGGCCCGGGAATTAAAGTTTAATGAAAATGCGCGGGATTCCATAATTTAATCACTAATTAATTGCTGTTATTCATGGAGCATATTAAGGAAAATAATAAACCGTTGTGTAATAAAACATTTTTTAAGGAACCCAAGTGTAATAATTTACCAGTACAGATGCCTCTTCTGTGTAGATCACTGTTTTCTGTGGTCAATACCTACTCTCCCTACCCTCGAGCTCCCTCCAGGAAAGCCCTAAATCGAGTAGTGCAGCCGGCCCCGCAATATTATACAAGTTTCATAAAAATGCGCAGGATTCAATAATACAATCATTAATTATCTGTAGTTATTCAAGAAGCATAAGGTAAATAATGAACCGTTGTGTAAGAAACTGTTGTGTAATAAACCGTTCTGTAATCATTTAGCTGTATATATCTGCGTAGATCATTGTTTTCTGTGGTCAGTACAGTAATTTTGGTTTATTATTTTCAATAATGAACCATTGGAATCGAGCATGAAAAAAAAAATTCTTACCCCCCCTCAAAATTTGATGGTTTACGTTTCAAGATATGTAGAATCCAAAACTGCAATAAAAATATTTCTGTCTGTCCGCCGTACGCCGTACGGGCCACTTTTCTTAGTTACCATGAAAAAAAATTGATGAAATTCGGGTTATAGGTTCCGTTCGGCGTCTAGTTGGTCCTCGAAGCTCGACGTTACTGTGAGTCATCTCTAAGAGGTTCAAAATAGGGGTTGAAATTTTCAAAACGCCTATACCATTTTTTTACGTAAATATTTTTACGGTTTTAAATAGTTCTTGAACTTGCGAGTTTTTTAAGACCCAGCCGTTCGTTCACAGTAAGGCCCCGAAGTTTGCACCGACAGGCATTTTCGACTCCAGTGCGAATGAAATTGTATACAATCCAAACCAAATCTCGTAACCAGAGACGCGCCCACAATAGGAATTTGTGAATACGGCCAATCATTGGTAGGGATCACCTGATTATATGGGCGGAGTATGAAGTCGAGTTGGTTGTTCTGTGATATTATTTAATTTGAAAAATGATGGCTCTATTGGAGTTTGTTGGTAGGTAGTGAAACTTGAACAAACGTTGAAGTATTATTGATGGGTAAATTATTACTACGGTAAATCATTACTCAACGGTAAATTATTACACAACGGTAAATTATACCATCTACGTAGCAGGGGCTGGAGTTTGTTGGTAGGTACTTTTGCAACTTTTTTCACTCCTCATCAACAATTTCTTTTCAGAACTTCATTATGTGTGTTTCTTTTTGTTAGGTACTGTTTGTCATCGGCAGAATTATTTTAGCAACATTTAACTCGTGTTTTTTTCGTGCTCGATTCCAAAGGTTCATTCTTGAAAATAATAAACCAAAAGCACAAAAGACAATTGAAAGGAAATTATTTATAGTAAAGCATCCTATTATTTCTCAATATTATAATGACCGTAATGTGATGACATTGAGAGGTATGTGTGAAAAGAGCTTTAGATGGCTCTGTATGAATTTTCATCAGACTCGGACTAACTACTGTCGTTTGCGCATACGCAGCCTTGAAATCCTTGCCACATTAATAACACTAATCGTTAAAAGCCTATAAAAACTGATCTTAGTTTATTTATGGATTAGAATATTCAGTAGCAGCGTCAAACTATTATAGACATTACGACATTGTTTGAGGTACAAAAAATCTATCTTGGCTGACGTTTTTTCTGGACATTTATTGAAACAATGTTTTACAAAAATCAATTTATTGAAACAAATGGTGAGTACCTAGTGGGGGTTGACATTAGTATTTTTTCGGACGAACAGAAAATTATAATATTCATGCTTAGCATGGCTCGTATTCCTTCCACATGGATAAAAAAATAACCTACCCACTGACTAGCTATACCCAGTCGGTTGCTCTTGTACGTGTTGAGCGAGGAATTCCAACAAAAAAGACATCGCCTTCAAAATTAAACTCAAAGCTACCTACTCATCATACGTCATTCTGTAATTTCATTTCGTGCAGGCGGTTCACTACAACGTCAACGTGACGTACCTTGGCTGAATATTTAATCTTTCAGGTGAAGTTAGAACTGTTACTGGAAAAATAACCCGCTCTGACACGCCGTCGAAAATGCCTCTGAAGAAGGCAATTAAGAAAACACCCGTGAAAAGCAAACTAACCAATAGCGAGACGAGGAAGAAATCACCTGACTGTTTGAACACCCGCACAAAAGAGAGTGGTACAGACGAAAGCAGTTCGGATGAATTATATCTCGAAGATTATTCCACAGAATCCGAGAACCATACTTCTGAGTCAGATATCAGTAAGTTTCCTTCACCAAGTACCTAACGTTGGTAAAGCACCTACCTATAAGAGATGTACAAAAGCTGGGTTCACATTGACGCATAATCGACGTAAACCAAGTAAAAGGCAAAGGCCGTAAAGGTTCCCGTAAAGCGCGTAAAAACGTCAAACCGTTCACATAACACTAGTTACGGACGTAAAGCGCGTAATCGCCTGTGCTTCAGCCTCCGCCTGCGCAGAACGCACGGAAATATCTGGATTTTTTTATCTTGGACGCTCTGGTTCAAAAGTCGTTGCGCGTCGTTGACCTGATGAGCTAATAAAATTCAATTACGCGTTTGAGTTTTGCGCGTTTTAAGTCGATTACGCGTCAATTGAACCCAGCTCAAGTATTCGTAGATGAAAATTCTGAACGTGAATGAGTTTCACTGTGGGGTAATCGGTGTCAACGAGTAAATAGTTCGTGGTAGTTTTGTCTGCTAATTGAGAGTCTTCACGGTAGTTTTTGTCACCAGCAATTATTGTTGTGTGTCTGTCGGTGTCTGTTTATTCCATTGGTTCAACGAAAAATATATCCCTAAATAGGTCTTGAAAGTGGAGGGACTTGAAAGTTTGACATAGTAGGAAACGCAGTTACTTGTTGTACTCTTATAATAATACTGATAATTTTAGGTCTTGGACATTTAGGGGGACTCCCTGACAGTAGTTAACACATCTTCCGGAGGAATCCGTCGTCACTAGCATGTTGAGTGCTAGAGGCGAGCGCTCTGGATGTAAAGACATCTATTCTTCAGGTTGTCGAGAGAATACTATAGAATGAGTATTTTACTTCTACGAGCGGAACTAACCCTTTAAATTCAGTACACGTGACAATGTTTGGCACAACCACTGGTGCCACTAGGGTGAGACAGTAAAACTAACTAAATCACTCGCGACGAAATCGTGGAAACCCATTTCAAAGAAAAACGGAGTTATTGAAAAAATAGTCTATTTCCACTAATACACGAAAAACGCAAAAAACACAGTTATACCGGTTTCGGTGATCAAACCATCGTCAGTAACACACAATAACTGAAGGCATACTGGAGAGGTGACCTTATATATATAGTCAAAAAGTGAAATGTGGTCGAATCTGATTGGTTGTGAAGAAGAATGGTGAAGGGAACAAAGGAAGGGGGGGTCGATTCTGATTGGCCCAGGAAGAGAATGCCAAAAAGTGAAAGAAACATGAGGTGATCGTGGAAGTAGTGTATCGTGGATAGTGTAAGTTTTTCTCCTTATTGCATTCATTTCTGTAACAGTGTGGTTTCACCCCTCTCCCCCCCTCCCACTCCACGATCACCTCATGTTCCTTTCACTTTTTGGCATTCTCTTCCTGTGCCAATCAGAATCGACCCCCCCCCCCCCCTTCCTTTGTTCCCTTCACCATTCTTCTTCACAACCAATCAGAATCGACCCCCTTCCTTTGTTCCCTTCACCATTCTTCTTCACATCCAATCCCAATCGACCACATTTCACTTTTTGACTATCACCGAAACCGGTATAACAGTGTTTTTTGCGTTTTTCGTGTATTAGTGGAAATAGAGTCTATTTCCACTGATTCTGTTCGGATCATATCACGGTACTTTGTAGGAGTAGCAATAGGCTCTTTATGAATCTAGATTGACAATTCAATATCCTCTCAACAGGATATTGAATTGTTGAGGTGCATCTCAACTTTGGCACTGACTGTCAACTAGTATTATTTGTCTGTTGCCACCCTTTGAAACAACAACACTCTGAACTTGAGAGAACAAACCTGTGCAATTAAATACTAATCCGAAGCAGGTTTACTGTCTCAAAGAAAAACGGAGTTATTGACAAAATAGTCTAGACCATTAGAAAAAATAGACTATTTTTTCAATAACTCCGTTTTTCTTTAATGTTTAATTGCACAGGTTTGTTCTCTCAAGTTCAGAGTGTTGTTGTTTCAAAGGGTGGCAACAGACAAATACTAGTTGACAGTGCCAAAGTTGAGATGCTCCTCAACAATTCAATATCCTGTTGAGAGGATATTGAATTGTCAATCTAGATTCATAAAGAGCCTATTGCTACTCCTACAAAGTACTGTGATATGATCCGAACAGAATCAGGAAGGTCTCGTGTGGCGTCAAAATTTTGGACAGAATGGGTGGGAGTGGGTCCTAAGGATGGGGGAGGAAAGGTGTTCACGGATTTGTTACAGTCAGCTGGTGTGACACCAGGGTGCGAGAATCAGGATCCCTTGAAAATAAGAAAGTCAGGCAGCTGACAATTTAGTCTTTGTACTTGAAAAATAGCTATCAGGATCAGGAAAGAATAGTGTTTTCCACATAATAACAGTAAATACATTGTTTAGTTCAGATCTTAGGCCGAAGTATACCTTTTACAGAACGTATCTATTACCCTGAAACGCATTATTGCGCAGTTTAGACTAGGAAGAGATAGGTCCGTCCCTTCAAGGTAGTCTGAAAAACAAGTTCATATTAAGTGATCATTATTTGAAAGAGGGTATTCTGTGTTAATCCCTCCCCCCACAAAAACTATTTTACATAATGCGATCAGTGAATAAGCTCAGCTCAGTAATCCGAGGTAAGATGTTTTGGAAGTAGATTTTTGAGCAATTCATCATTATTAAACAGTTCTGAAAGGTAGAACTAAGGGAGAAATCTCAATGCTTGGCACATTTTTGAAGGATTTTTGAATCTAATGGAAGGTGTAGACTTATAAGTTTATTTTATTGTCGTATGTAGGTAATATCATTTATTGTTTCAGTACTTGATAGGTACTAATAGAATGTAACTTTAAACAATGCAAACTTGAATCAACTACGAAAGACACGGCGAAGCGGTTCGTCCTGCTACAACAACTAAACTCAAAAAACGTCTCAGCAGGGGGGTACAGCCTTGTCCGGGAAGTTCCAAAAATGGTCGCGCGAGTGCACCACTTGCTAGGCACGACAGCTAGTGGCGGGAATTCCAGATTTAACATACTCCCCACCTTGAAGGGCTGACTTCAAAATTATAAAGTATTCAAGTCATCGATAGGCAACGCACAAAGATTCCTGACGCTGCGCTTAAACAAGCCTTTAGCTGTACGAACCGTCACAACTCTGATGTGATGATCAGTTCCAGGATGAATCTGCTCAACACGTCCAAGTGGCCAAGTGAGAGGAGGAGCGTTGTAGTCCTTGATCAAAACCAGATCTCCTTTCTGAAGGTCTTGACAGGATGTCTTCCATTTAGTGCGCTTCTGGAGTTCATGCAGGTACTCCGAAGTCCACCTGGTCCAAAAATGTTGTGCCAACTGTTGAACTAGCTGCCATCTTGTGAGACGATTTTGCGGAAGAGGCTTCAAGTCAGGTTCAGGGGTGGACAGCAAACGATCTCCAATTAGAAAATGAGAAGGTGATTGGGAGGAGAGGTCACTGGGATCAGAGGATAGAGGGACAATTGGACGTGAATTGATACATGCTTCTACTTGCGTTAGCACAGTGTATAGTTCCACAAAAGTGAGGTGTGAACTCCCTACTATCCGTTTTAAATGATATTTTACCTGTTTGACACCTGATTCCCACAAACCACCAAAATTGGGTGATTTCGGGGGAATAAATTTCCAAGTTACGCCATCAAGAGACAATGAGTCGACAATAGTATTTCTGTGTATTTCAGACAGCAACAAATTTCTCAACTCGGCTAAGTCAGAGTTAGCTCCAACAAATGTGGTACCATTGTCCGAGTACATAACAAGAGGTTTACCACGACGTGAAATAAATCTGTGCAAAGCAGCCAAAAATGATGCACTACTCAAGTCTTCAACTAATTCTAAATGAATACATTTTGTACTCAAACAAACAAATAACGCAACATAACATTTATTTAATGACGCATTTCTGCGCATAGATTGCTTAATCAATAGGGGCCCAGCATAATCTACACCGCAGTGATAAAAAGGACGTGAAGGCTCGACACGAGCTTCAGGTAGATCACCCATAGTTTGATTCAACAACTTAGGATTTGCTTTAAAACAAGTGACACATTTACGATACACAAATTTACACAGATTCTTGCCATTGAGAGGCCAAAATTTTTCCCTAATTAGTGCTAATAACGACTGAGGGCCAACATGATGTGATTTCAAATGAAAATGTCTAGCAATATTAAATGTCAATTTACTCATTTCATTTGACGAATCATTCAACAAAACAATTGGGTGTTTCATGTCTGGGGTGAGCATAGAATGCCGCAAACGTCCACCAACTCTAATCAAACCCTTCGAGTCAAGAAATGGATTCAATGATAGAAGCTTGCTGCTGGAGCTGACATTCTTGCTCTTCGATAGATCTTTCAGTTCTTGAGGGAAGGTAGTGCGTTGTGCAACGCGAAGAATAGCAGTTCTGGCATCATCCAACTCTGATGGTGTGAATGGGTCGGTTGGCCGAGAACCCTTTTTGAACTTGCTACGTCTCAAGAATCGCTGGACATATGCAAAGACCCTAACAAGTCGATCAAATGATGTAAATTTCAATATAACTTTGACAAGGTGTTTTTCAATGTCTTTATCAGATTTTGATGTAGAAAGAAGGGTGACTATCTTCTCTTTCTTAGTGTCCGGAAGTTCAGCAGGTGCCAGCTGTTCAAAGTTACCATATTGACGAAGGTCAATATTTTCAGTCAACCACCGAGGCCCCTGCCACCAAAGACTGGAGTTGAAAAGTTCATCTGCATATAGACCACGTGACAACAAATCAGCTGAGTTTTCAGACGAAGAAACATGTCTCCACTGATCAGCAGTGGAGAGCTTCTGAATCTTTGACACTCTGTTGGCGACATAGGTTGTCCACTTAGAGGGAGTGCCCTGTAGCCACGACAAAACTACTGTTGAATCAGTCCAATATGAAACCTTATCAACTTGAATCTCAAGGGATGCAACAATACTATTCATGAGCTCAGCGAGCAGCAATGCTCCACACAACTCCAAACGAGGCAACGATTCAGTTTTCACTGGAGCAACTCTCGATTTAGAGGTAACCAAACTTACACTGATATTGCCAAGATTGTCAATACAACGAAGGTAGATGCATGCACCGTAACCTTGCATGGATGCATCACAAAGTCCATGCAGTTCAACTCTATTAGCATTGGGAATTGTAATTTTCCTTGGAATTTTCAATTCCTTGATTTTCAAAAGAGTACGACAAAATATTCGCCACTTTTTTGTGAGTGAACGTGACAATAATTCATCCCAATCCAATTCTTGTTTCCAAAGCTCACGAAGAAATAATTTGGATTTCATGCTAAGAGGACCCAACAGACCTAGAGGGTCAAATATACGAGCAATAGTAGATAGTACCAATCTTTTAGTTACAGGCTTATCCAAAGTTTGTTGAGTGACAATGTGGTCAATAGTATAAGTGAAACAGTCAATACTAGGTGACCAAACTAAACCCAATGTTCTAACGTGAATGTCACTGTCAAAAACAACTTCTGGGCTAATCTCTCTGTCCTCAACAGGAACTGACTCAAGGAAATCGGCAGAATTTGAAGTCCATTTTCTAATGCGAAATCCTCCCTCATTCAAATGCTTTGTTACTTCATCCTTGAGGTGAATGGCTTCTTCAACTGTTGCAGCACCAGACAGGTAGTCATCAACATAAAAATGCTTGCTAACTGAAGCACTAGACAATGGGTATTCAAACTGGTGATCAATGGCTAGCTGCTTCAAAGCTCTGGTTGCAAGCCATGGGCTACTAGTTTGTCCATAACAAACTGTGAGCAACTTATATTCCCTCAAAGGCTCGTTTGGGGAATCTCTCCAGAGAATTTTCTGCAAGCTAGTTTGTTCTTCATTAATCAAAATTTGCCTATACATTTTTTCCAAGTCTCCACAAATAAAAATGTCATAAGTTCGAGACCTTAGGAGATGAGCTTGAAGAGTAGGTTGTATAACAAAACCTTTTGACGATATATCATTCAAAGACAAGCCACTGGCCGACTTAGCAGAAAAATCAAACACAACTCTAATCTTTGTAGTTGTCGAAGATTCTTTAAAAACAGGATGATGCGGCACATAATAGAACGGCAAACACGAAGAAGCTTCACCCGAATCTACCAGAACCATTTGGCCTAAATCGATATATTCATGTATAAACTCTTTATAACGACGATGAAGTTCGGCATCTTTAGCAAAACGCTTCTCTAGCAATAAGAATCTTCTCAATGCAATATCACGACTATTGCCAAGCTTGTTGACATCACAATCAAAGGGTATCTTGACTACATATCGACCAAGTTCATTTCTATAAGTATTTGCCACAAAATGATCTTCACAAGCAATGTCCTCATTACTAAGTTCTACAGCTGAATCCATTTCTTCCGTTTCCCAAAATCTGCGAAGCGTGCTGTCAATTGATTCCAAAGTCACATCTGTGGCTACATGACTGCAATAACCCACAACGTTTGTCAAGGGACTATCGGGACACTTGCCACTAACAATCCAGCCCAACTGTGATTCTCTGAAAGACAATGAGCCATCATCCAGCTGGAAGTGCTCTTTACCAATGATATCCCAGAACAAATCGGCTCCAATGAGCATTTCAATCTCACAGTTTTCATTAAAATTGGGATCAGCTAGGATGATATTGGGAGGAAGTTTGAGTTTCCTTACATCGATCGAGCAATTTGGGGTATAATCGGTAATTTTGGGAACAACGAAAAAATCCACTTGTCGAGAATATGGTCCAACACGAGATGAAATTCTGGCTTTGGTGAATTTTCTGATTGACGTGATCGAACTATTCAAACCACATATGTTGGTTGAAACGTCTACCATGTCAAGAGACAGACTATCACAAATTGATGAAGCCAAAAAACTGGATTGGCTGCCACTGTCAAGTAGAGCACGGCAATAAATCCGCCTTCCTGAAGGTCCATGAATGACAATTAGGGCAGTCGACAAAAGAGAGGATGAAAGCTGTTGTAGTTGGGACGCACCAGTGCAGGTAGTTGTGGACACAGAAGGTGCCTTTGGATCAGAGTTTCCAGGAAGCAATGAATCATGAAGTGGGAGAATCGATGGTGCTTGCGATGTTGCGAACTGACCTGAAGTATCTGGAAAGGAATGCGAAGGACCCGTGTGGGTCTGAGTGGAGGGAGGAACTCGAGTTACTCCTGAGCTCACTTCTAATGCCGATTTTCTGCACAAACTAGAGTTGTGTGGTGCCCCATCACATCTTGAACAACCCTCTGATCGACAATTTTTAAAACTATGACCAGGAAGTAAACAAATGAGGCACAAGCGATTAGCCTTGACAAACTTGAATCTATCTTCCCATGGAAGTTCCTTGAATTTAGGGCAATGAAACAAACGATGGGGTTCTGGTCCAGAACAAAGCAAACAATTTCTGGGCATTTTGTTATAATTTGCTTGGGTATGACAACATCTACTACTGTTTCTATTTTCATCGTTAGTTTTCAAAGTTTTATTGCTATTTGACGAAGAAGGTTGATTAGCTTTTACAGCTTCCAAAATCTGGCACTTCCTTTCCATGAATTCAGATAACATATTCATGGTAGGTAGTTCTTTAGTTGGGATTTCTTCTTGCCACTCCTTGAAGGTTGTAACATCAAATTTACTAGAGATCAAATGAACCAAAATCAAGTCCCATGAATCTGTGGGTTGTTTCAAGGATTTTAGAGCTCGAATATGTTTGCGAGATGTTGTAAGCAAATTTCTAATTGATGAAGCTGAATCACGATCGATCTTTGTTAAACCAAACAAATCTCGAACATGTTTCTGAATAATAAGAGCGGAGTTCTGGTAATGTTCTCGAAGTAGATTCAATGCTTCTGCGTAATTTTCGGCCGTAGAGTCAAACGATTCCACGACTGTGAGCGCTTCGCCCTGGAGGGAACCCTTGAGGTATCGAAACTTAACCCCATCGGGGAGGGATGGATTTCTGTCAACGATGTCAACAAATCCATTAATAAAGGAGTACCATTCCTCGTAACTCCCTGAAAATGTGGGGATGCTCAGCTGAGGCAATCTAACGTTGAAATCTGTAATCCCACGTGAAATCGATGCATTTCTTTGAGAGTTTGGCGACTCAGAACGATGCGTACTTTTCTCCAAAATATCCTCAGCTAAACCAGTTGCAACATAAAATCTCTTCTCAAAACTCGAACGAATTTCATTTTCTGACTCGAACTCATCAGCATAGGTATCACTCTTATGGTCTATGGAGGCTTCTATTCTACCTTGAAGCAGCTCGAATTCCTCCCATACTGCGTTTATTTTACCTAATCGAACTTTCAGCTCACCTAAAGGTACATCAAGTTTCAAACTATTCACATAAACTTCAAAATCCTTCAAACGTTTGAAAATCAATGAGCGTTTTGCAGTCAACGTGTCAATGTCAACCTTGGGAGGCATTTTCAACTAATAATTGGTAAGAAACCCAGTGTAGAAACGTAGACACTTGTAGTTTGGTAAAATTCACAAAAATCAATAACCTAGGCCCTATGAACAAAAACTTACAAACTGATGATGGTAACAATATGAATAGGTAATTATTATTACGAAAAATAAAGTGACTCGAGAATGTTGATGGACACTTTTCATTTATAACTAATAATAATCTGGAGATGAAAAACAAACCTACCTAGGACTTCAGTTTGACCTCAAACCACTGTGCTAACCCAAGGCCCAACATGCATATATTTATGTATGAATATATTTAAAAAAAAAAACGAAAATTATACCTGGTAATTAGCAAGGACACGAAAGGAACAGTTTTCTGTTGGGAAGAGGAAGAGTCTTTGTGTATGTTTTCAAACGAAGGTGTAGTCGCCATAGGCGGTCGGCAATCGAGGAGGGACGAGTTTAAAACGATGCATCCGGCCCGAAGGACCAAATTATGTTGGGATCTGCTAGTGGACTGTATGAATAAAAATCAACTAAAGGTATTCACTACTTGAACACATCAAATTTAATAGAATGTAACTTTAAACAATGCAAACTTGAATCAACTACGAAAGACACGGCGAAGCGGTTCGTCCTGCTACAACAACTAAACTCAAAAAACGTCTCAGCAGGGGGGTACAGCCTTGTCCGGGAAGTTCCAAAAATGGTCGCGCGAGTGCACCACTTGCTAGGCACGACAGCTAGTGGCGGGAATTCCAGATTTAACAGGTACCTAATTAAATTAAATATTCGTTTTAAATCTTTATACTCATACATTAGAGAGCTGGTTTGCTTGAAATATGTTGCTCTGTGTATTATTAGCCAAAATTAATTATTATTGTTTATTGGACTCAAATATTTTACAGGATGTTTCCTTCAAACGGACGCGTTAATTGATTGATTGATTGATTAGTAAGGGTAAGGCACCAGTATTACAAATACTTGCATAGAATTTTCCACTGCCCACAACGTGCCGAGTGGAATAAATGCAAACTTCGGTACTTGATTGAAAATAATGCGTTGAACGATGAGGATGCGCATCCAAATCATTCCACTCGGAAGTAGGTACTAGTCCGATCAAGGGCAGTTAACGGCGGGGGTGGTTACCTCGCTTCCGAACTCTCAACGAAAACACCCCGGCTACTCAACATTAATTTGATACGGATCGAAAATAAGGCAATTTAATGAAATGTCCACCACGAGAGATCACCATAGCAACTACTCACTTTCAACTTCAGGATCTCTAGTCGCATGAGACAGGGCTGCCAGAAGAAAATAAATTTCCCATCTCCAAAAAATATTGCGAACTCTAAATTTTACGATTCAACATTCCGGCCGGATTGAGGCAATCTGATTTCCAAAAGAGAAGGAACAAAAATAATCCTATAGGTAGCGACACTAAAATATTTGTCTCACGTATTACTGTTGATAGGTTTAATTTGTTTTACAGTGTCAATATAACAATTTATATGTGATACTTAGTGGTACAGATAGAAAAAATAAACATTATTTGGGAGTAGGAAACCTGATTGCATGGGATTCGGAAAAGGATTAATTAATCTTCACTCCAAGGGGGCGTTCATGGAGGCTGTAAAAGGAACCGAAGGAAGCCCACGGAAAAGGAAAAAAATGTAAAAAAACGAAAATGCCTACTTTCAAACGACATATTTTAGGTACCACAAGCACAAATATCAAAGCATGTGATTAGTTGAAGGGCAATGGGCACAATTTCTGCACATCTCAAGTGTACGTACCATGTGCCGTCCTTACTTCGGCAATTCGCACGATGCCATCGTTTCCTGAAAATACGTTTGATACCCACGCTCATTTCTAGTTGCATGGCGCTAAATTGTTTTTTTTTTTAACGCTTTTGATTCCGGCTTCAGCGAGTCCATTCAAGTGAGGGCTCCTAGCAGCATTCAGCTTCCATGTGATGCCTTTGATGGTCAATTCCCTTTCAGCACATTCATTAGGTTGTTTTGAACTAACTAGGTACCTCATGCCAGCATTCCAATTTGCGTCTTGGGGTCCGATTCTGATTCACCAGTACAAATAATCATTTTTTTAATTGAAAAAAATTGAAACAATTATTACTTTTTCTTCCTAGCGTTCACTGATGAGCATACTTATTGCTATTTCGACGTCTAAAATATTGATATTGAATTTGAAATATTACTATTATTTGTATAAAAGTGACGTTGTTCAGAAGCAACATTTTCACTATCTTGTTTTCTGCTAAACAAGATAACAATGATAAACTACGAATGATTTGATGATTGATCTGTTTAAAATGATTTATTGAAAGTTTAGGTACCTTACATGGCAAAAAGTTTTTTTAGATTTCGTAAAACTTCAGGAGTAATGAAACCTCTCAAAAAACGCTGCAAATCCCTGCACAACGGTTTATTATTTTGTACAGAATACCCTCCTGTTACAGATCACAGCTCTGTGTATAGATAATCCGTCTATATATATATTAATTGCTATGCAATTTTAACGCCGGGGGTCATGTGAAAAAAATGTCCTGTCACAATATCCTGTCACAAAAACGCGTCACGCAAAGAGGAATGTGATGAAGATGAGCACAAAGAGGAATGTGATAAAGATGAGCACAAAGAGGAATGTGATAAAGATGAGCACAAAGAGGAACGTGATAAAGATGAGCACAAAGAGGAATGTGATAAAGATGAGCACAAAGAGGAATGTGATAAAGAATTACCAACGTTATCTTTGTTACCTATGAATAACTAAAGAGCAAAAAGCTTTGTTGTTACCTCCTTCAGAAATAAATGTAAATAAATAACGTTTAAACAGAATCGTTTTATTTTTTTGTGTGTTGGTGGTGTGGGGGGGGGGGGGTAAATTGCATAGCAAATTCTCCTTTGTTATACGAAGTATAAGAACACATCCTTCGGCGGTGAGGAACGGCGAAGCCGTTCCGAGGGGGCGGAGCCCCCTTTGGGGGTCCAGGGGGCTTGCCCCCTGGCGAGGCCCGAAGGGCCGAGTTATATATATATATATATATATATATATATATATATATATATATATATATATATATATATATATATATATATATAAATGGGACGGGTACCGAGCCCCTTGTCAATGAGACCTAAGAGATCTATTTTGACATCTGTCCCTGTTTTCATTTAAGAACCCGATTGATGGCCTCTTCTCTCACAAAGTGGAGGAGGCTTACGGGTGATTCTCCGGCAACATCGGTGGTGTTAATGAACCCCTTCCCGAAGTGTCGGAATCGTGTTGATGCTACAGCAGGGCACTCACATAGGATGTGCTCTGCTGTTTCCACTGCCTCAGTACAGAGGCGGCAGATATCAGTACTGGCTTTGCAAATGTTTTTAAGGTGGTACCTTAGAGGGCAGTGGCCAGTGAGTAGACCGACGATGGTACGAAGGTCTTTGCGCCTTATTGATAGGAGGGCTTGAGCCCGCTTTTTGGAAAAGCTTATCAGCCGCTTCGATTGTCGCAGCCCAGGGGTGTTGCTCCAGTGAGCGGCCCTTTGTTCGTCTTCCCATTTTTTCACTTGTAGAGCAATGAAGCTCCTGGTGATCCCGAGCTGTGGTTCGGGACCATATGGGATGGACTCCGATGCCTTTTTAGCAAGGCGATCAGCGGTCTCGTTGCCCTCGATTCCCTCATGGCCGGGCACCCATAGCAGCGTGAGTTTGTTGCCACGGGCAGCCCCCTTAAGGGAAGTCAGGCAACTCCAGGTCAGCTTAGATGTTATAGAAAAGGACGAAATGGCCTTTAAAGCTGCCTGGCTGTCAGATAGGATGTAGATCCTTGCGCCTTTGAGTCTTTTCCTGGCAACCTCTTGCGCACAAATTTCTATAACATGGGTTTCTGCTTGGTAGATAGTGGCTGCGCTGCCAAGGGGCTTGGCCAACCTAAAGTTCGGCCCATGTACCCCGAGCCCAGCCCTACCCCCCATCACAGACCCGTCTGTATACCAGACTAATGAGCCTGGAATCCGTCTATATAATATAATATGTAATATTCTACACATATTATGTAGATCGCGGACTCTCCGTAGGATAGTACCTAACCCCGTAATCGTTACTAGGTAACTACCTAAACCGTTGTGTAATAATTTACCTGTATAGGTTCCCCTTCTACGGAGATAGAATAATGAACCGTTGTGTAATAATTTGCCCATCAATAATACTTCAACGGTTGTTCAAGTTGCAAAAGTACCTATCAACAAAATCCAGCCCCTTCCTGGTAGATGAGCCGTTGTGTAATAATTTACCGTTGTGTAATATTTTACCGTTGTGTAATAATTTTCCGTTGTGTAATAATTTGCCGTTGTGTAATAATTTGCCATTGTGTAATAATTTGCCCATCAATAATACTTCAACGGTTGTTCAAGTTGCAAAAGTACCTATCCAGAAAATCCAGCCCCTTCTGGGTAGATTAGCCGTTGTGTACCTAATAATTTACTTTTGTGTAATAATTTTCCATTGTGTAATAATTTATCCATCAATAATACTTCAACGGTTGAGCTGCAAAAGTAGGTACCTATCAACAAAATCCAGCCCCTTCTGGGTAGTTGAGCCGTTGTGTAATTATTTACCGTTGTGTAATAATTTGCCGGTGTGTAATAATTTGCCATTGTTTAATAATTTACCCATCAATGATACTTCAACGTTTGTTTAAGTTTCAGAAGTACCTACCAACAAAATCCATTAGTCCATCACTTGCCAAATGAAATAATTATCGTAGAACAAACAACTCGACTTCATACAGCCATCCTTGATTACAATCAGGTGCTCCTTAGTGATGAAATCCCGGCCGGATTTATACCGTTTGATTCACGATCATGTTGACAAAGCTTTTTGGTGCACACGAACGGCTGGACGTACAGTGCTCCGGGTGGTCTTAAAAAATTGTTTAGCTCAAGACAAATTTAATAACGTAAAAAAAACCATACCCTTCGATCTAAAGTTTTTGAGATACGGCGTTCTGAAAATTTCAACCCCTATTTTGAACCCCTTAGAGATGACTGACAGTAACGTCGAGCTTCGAGGACCAACTAGACCCCGAACGGAACCTATAACCCGAATTTCATCAATTTTTATTCATGGTAACTAAGAAAAGTGGCCCGTATGGCGTACGGCGTACGGCGGACAGACAGAAATAATTTTTATTGCAGTTTCGGATTCTACATACCTTGAAGAAACGTAAACCATCAAATTTTGAGGGGGGGTAAGAATTTTTTTTTCTTGCTCGATTCCAATGGTTCATTATTGAAAATAATAAACCAACAAAGTCCTGGATGCAGAGCAGGGTTCCCTGGGCAGGTCTTGCAATAAAATCGTGTAGTTTTCCGCTGATTCGGCAAACTGCACGAAGAGTTGTAGTCCCGAATGTGTATTGCGTGGAACCTGGAACAACATAATTACATCATTCAAATTACCTATCACTCTTAATAATTTCGAATTTTTCAAGTACATCCAACATGCTCCCTTTTGGGCAGAAATGAAGATATTCAACAAACTGTCTGTCTGCAAGATCAAAATTGACGCTATGACTGGATTCATTCAAGTGACCTGCAAAGGCCGAATCGCCCTTATCATCCCTGAAATCTTTGAAATCGTTTTTCTCTCTTTGACCCTCCACTTCGTGCCTCCGAACGCCTTACTAAATAAGGCAGACTATAACCTCATTATCATATTATTAGGTTGATGGCATCTAGAAGCGCTCTTATTCGCGCTATTGTTCCCTATCAAAAGCTTGTCACAATACTATTGATAGCCAAGTTTGGTGTTGCCAAGTTTACAGTGGTTTGCAATGGGAGCCAAAAACATTTGATTTTATTCGAATTTCAAGTTGGAGCATTCCTAGCCAGTCATTCACAGTAAGGCCCTGAAATTTGCAACGAAAACCTTCGTCTGAGTTTGAATCATACGGTACCTACACGAAAGCGAGTTGGTTGTTCCGTGATATTATTTCACTTTTTGAAGAACGATGGTTATTTTAAATTTTGTTGATAGGTACTTTCGTAACTATGGCAAATTTGGTTTGGTGTCCTTCTGTGCGTCTGTGAGCCCGGAAATCCTTGCCACACGCATAACTTCGTCAATGCGAGACGTTGGAAGAGGGAGTAGAACTTTTGTGAATGAACAGTTGTGAATAATTATTCATATATACGTACTGTGCAGAATAATATGTAATTGCATATTTGATGGAGTTTAAGCTTCTTGGCAAAGCTTACAGTAGGAGGTGTACTTTTCATTTAAAACTATCTGAATCTGGATGGGAATTTTGGTTTTCAGGTCAAGAATTTTCTGATGAAGATAAGCTCATGGAGTATTATGAGAAGAAACTCCGAGAACACTGTCTCGTTGGTAACATTGATTCCTGCAGCACAGGTAAATAGAACAGTAAAGAATAACTCCAGTGGTCACAATCTCATCACACTCTGGAGCCCAGAGAATATGCTGAACAGCTTGTTGTATAATTAAAATAGACATTTCTTAATATCTTTCCTTTAAAACTTCCTCGTCCATCTTCTGCTGAACTGTACCTATTCTACATCTCGTAAACGGACGTTTTCTAAGGAAACGTTTTATCAGAGCTCTTCTCATAGGCAGTGTCGTGATATCCTCCCAGAATCACTCTATGTAACTTGTTAAAGATCTCGCAAATAAAACACGTAAATGAAGTGGCTGACGTAGTCAGGCGCAAGCAGCTCAGGAGAGCTGGAAGGGTCGAGCTGGAAGGGATCCCCACCATCCTCCAACTAGTATGGAGGATGGAGGGAGAATAGTCCCTGGGCTATAAAAACTCGCCTCCTTCGCCTTCTACTTCATTCTACGCTCTCCTCAAGTCGATGACTTATCTCTCTCTCCTCCTCGCTCACGCCTCCTCGCTCTCCTCTAAAAGATCCCAGACTGGTATATCCACTGGGCATGCCCTAAAAATATCCCAGACTGGTATATCCACTGGGCACCTCCGAAAAGATCCCAGACTGGTATATCCACTGGGCACCTCTGAAAAGATCCCAGACTGGTATACCCACTGGGCTTACCCTAGGTGCTAGGTTCGATGCCTCACCATCCTTCTCTCACCTCTAACCTCAAACCACAAAAGGCAGATAGCATATTTTCAGGGAAACAATTATTGTTGAATCCAGAAATGAATAACTAGGTATAGAATGTTTATATAATTTTTTCGACCCCTGGCTATCCTTCACCGGGCCCCATTGAATCTCTGTAGGTGAGTCCTGACTAGAGGTGCAATGGGTCATTTTGAAAGAAATTATTATAGTAATATAGGTTTTTATAGTCCTTTATCATCCCAATCGACGGCAGAAAACAATCGCCTAGTAAAGATGTCAATGGTTATTGCACATTCCTATGGAAGATGTAGATTCATCGACGTAGGTAATGTTTTAGCATCAAAACAAACTAAAGCAATAATTAGGTACTGACAGAAAATAAAGGTTTTAATCTCCTACAAGGGTAATTGGGGCAATAAGGGGACCACTTCAAAAAAAGTTACGAAAATACTTTATGAAATGAACACTGAGGATAATTTTTCATCTATACTGTACCTATGGTAGAGTAAGTACTTTTAATATCTCTTTGGTAGAACTGGGTAAGAATTTATTGTATGAAGGGGCAAAAACCTACCCAAGTCAGCGCCGAGTTGATCCAAGATCAACGCTGATGCCTAATTTTTCTTGACAGAAATTTTGGCAAGTATATTTGCCAATAATTAGACGAGCTAATCAAAACAAAATATCCCTCTATTTTACAAAAACAGAGAACGATTATGAAGATGGCTCACCAAGCGATACAGAAGAACAGAATAACAAGCATATGGTGACTAATAAAATCAGGAACCCCCATCGCTACAAGTCTCCAGTGACAGATTCACAACAGCTAGTTGTGAATGGTGGTGCATGCACAATAACTGCCACTGGGAAGAATATAAACAGAAAATCACCTCTGACAATACCTGGAACCAGAAAAATGTCTGCTGATCCACCACAGCAACTTGTCGAGGATTCAAAGAATTACGAGTCCTCGTTCGCGAATGATGAGGTGACTGAGGGCAGTTTACGGTCTCCAGAATATTTTGGAGAACCTTCATGTTCGAGGATTCTAAGGTCCCTCGCGAATTCCTGTAGACCTGGGAGTTCATGCGTGGGTGAAAAAAATCAACAGTACGACTCCAATAAAAAAGTCATCGATTACTTGAATCGAATAGGTGAAACGGTTGGTAATTTTTCTATCTCATTTTCATTCGTAACTAAATGTATATAAAGCTATATCAAAGTTATATTATAGAACTCATTGTAAGTACAGAGAAATTGAATAGGATTCACGTTTGCGCTTGCGCAGTAGCCGTACAAATTGTTCGAGCGGTCTATAATTTATAGTGGACCATGTACAAGCTACGCCCCTAAGAACCCACCGAATTTGAAAAAATCGGGCCAGTGATTCGCAAGACATTTAATAGGTAATTAGCGTTTGCGCATGTGCAGCGGCCGTACTTTCCGTACCAATGATCTGATCTTTTTGGAATTCATATTGGACCATTTGTGGCCAAAACCGCATATTCCATGAAAATCCGAATTCGAAATGAGTAAGTTATAAATGCGTGTAGCAAGTATATGCGGACACAAAGACGGACAGACAGACACCTAACTGCGGTTGCTCTGAAGCCGGCCGTGGTAGATTTCAGCTGCGCACAGAACGATCTTGTTATTTCGCATCTATGAGACATTTGAGTTGGCGACGAAGAATAAGCGAAAAGAAGTAAACGAGTTTCCTAAACTTGTCAGCTGTTGTAAAAAAAATAATCTTTGGTTTTCCCCAGGGTCTCGTTGAGATAAAGGAGCAAACTGGACGACGCACAAATCTGGAAGGAGCTTCGTTGCACAGCATAAAAGATGAAATACACAATTCAACTAAGGATCATATATTGAAAAACTACGTTTCTTCTTTCGTCAGTAAGAAAAATTCGACGACGATACGAAAAAACGTTAAAAAGTCTGATCATTCAACCAGTACCAGTGAGTGCGAGAGCGAGCTGAGTGGGAGGAAATTGACCAGAGACGCAATAGTGGATCGAATTTTGACTTCATCACTGAGAGGTAGCACAAAAAAGAACCTGAAGAATTTAATGGAATAATGGGATTGCTCCGATGCCATACAACTTCTCCTCAATGTTCCTATGTCTACCTTCCAGTAATATATTATTCATGACGATTGGGACAGCTCTCAAGTTACCTACCTCTACTTGAATGTGAATATATTTTAGAAGAACCCTATAGCACGTCATTAGATTGTTTCCCTATGTCAAAATCTTCTCTCATTCCTCGAAAGTGGAAAGAAGGTTCCTTACCCCATACGTATTCCTTGGGATTACATCTCTATCAAAATCTTCTCTCATTCCTGGAAAGAAGGTATACCTGCTTGGAAAGATGTTTTCTTACACCATATATGTAAATGATTCGTACAAATCGAATAGTTATTTGAATATGCATTCAATCCATACTAATCTCTCGAGCACTATGCCTTGAGATTCAAGTACTGCGCTTCCACCAATCAAATTTTAAATAGTCCTGACTTTCACGTTGAGCCACCATAGGTATAGCCAAGTTTTTGCAATAATAACATCTATACTATGTAACTGTAGTCAAAATCCCTCCAACTTTATGGAATATTTGTATAAGATCGTTTTGTTGCATTAGGAATATTATGTATTTGTCTTAGACCACACATTCTACGACTGCGGCGCGGCGGCGTAGCCAAAGGGAGTCTTTATTATCAAAACAGAATAAACGTCAAACATTGTAAATTCGTGGGCACATTCAACAAGACCAGGTTAAAACTAAACTTTTTAACCCAATTCAATTAATATGTATAAACAACGCGACCGTTTAGTAACCACTAAACTATCCCCTTCCACTATTCCCACTTCCACTATTCCCCTTCTTCTGAACAGACTCCTGTGGCCGCAACATCAGCATAGGTCAATCGATTTATATGCAGGAGGCGCTTCCTACGTCCCATTCTCACTTCCAGGGCTACTTTGTTTTTCTTCCCCGTAACCACTCAGGTCCCAGTTCAATTATAGAGTTTGGGGCAGCGTCCTCCTACTAGTTTTGATGGGTCGTGAACCCAGACCCATTCCTCCATCAAATTTATTTGTCCAAACAGGGACCTTCCTTTTACAATTCAGGAAAGAATAGTAAATACTGAAGTTAGACGATTCATATCTATTCAAGTTTGGTGAATGAAACCTCTATATTGGATAGCAGGTTCTAAAATAACAGCTGCATGAGTATATTATGGTAATATCCCTCCGGTTCTCCTGTGATATTACCTTGCAGGAAGATAAGCAAAAACACTACCTACCTACTTATTGGTTTATTATTCAGTGAATAATACACCTATGTAATCGCTCACCAAAAAGTTGTATAACATCCCCTCAAATGTTTTTCTTTTACGTTTCAAGGTGCGTAGATTCCAAAATTACAATGACCGTCTGCCGTCTGCCGTCCGCTGTCTGCCGTCCACCGTATCATTAAATTCTACTTCAATTTCGATCTAAAAAATTCTTTCTTTCGCACACAGGCTCCATTTGGGCCCTAGTTGTGTCCCAAAACTTTGCAGCCCGATCGGAGTATACCCAAGAGTGTTATGGGTGAAAATTGGTGTAAAAATAGGGTTCTTTGGTGTTTTAGTGAACATGAGCTTGAAAGGTTAGCATTTTCCGTGTTTTTTAGGGCGAGAAGACCGAGTATGAAGTCGATTTTGACAAATAGTGGAGAGTTGCTGTTGTTACGAAGGCTCAGATCCCGAAATTAATTTTCTATGAGTCAAAAACATGGGCAATTGTCTGAAATCACCATAGATGTGTATAATAAAACTAGAAAAAGTGTCAACATGTGAATCAAGACAATTAAATGGCAGTACTTATCAATGATCAAAGATAATTTGAAAAAAAAAGAGCGTAATTCGTGTTTTTGGGGGGCCAAAATTGGTGGAAACCATCAGAAATAGCAATTTTTCAAGAAAGAAACAATAAACGAACAGCCAAAATTTCTGTAGGTATGTCCAATAGAATAATAAACCCACGCGACAAGGACTTTGCAGCGTTTTCCCCGGTAACGGCTAAACCTTTGTTGTTGGCTCTGAGCATCCTGTGGCAACATTACTGACTAATTTCATTTCGCTCCACTTTGGAGCATAGGGCTACATCACTATTACAATAATATTCCTTGACGCAAGAAATAATATCTACTTAAAGAAGAAATTAATTTTCAGACACTGTGGGTGCACATGAACCACGTCCAGAATTTTTGCATGCCCAAGTATCTGTTTGTACTTTTTGTACTGCAGAAAGATATGTGCTTGTTTTATTTTCAACATTTGCTTGGTTCCTAAGAAAGTTGTTTCCCTCCCCACCGAGATGTGTGTGAAAGGAACATCTGCGGTATACTGATTAAACTTAACCTGCCTAGAATGAAGTTTCAACACTTATAGGGGATAGAGAACTATAATACTCCGCGTCACGAAAATGCAAGCATGGCTTCCATGGGCAGCTAGATCCGCAGTGCGTTGCCTAAGGAACTTAACTAGGCCCTAGATGGCCCCCTATGAATTTCAACTTATTGGGAGTAATGTTAGCCATAGCGAAAGCGCAAACGTGAAATCCTGCGAAACAATATTTTTAAAATATTCTTCTGGTTTCATTCTAATATGAGGGCAATTGGCGATGGACCTTGGTGCGCCGCGCCTGCCACATTGTGAATTCTCAAACAGCGTTGGTATGTAATGCGGGTTAGCGTAGCTCAACTGGGCTCGCATTTTCATGACGTGGGCTACAGGTAAGTGTTTTTACGCGCTCCACCTCTGTAGGGTAACATCACTAGAGAGAGTATGACTGTAGTTACCGTGTTGCCTGCGAGGAATGGAACATTACTACAAGTTGTTTATTTGATTCGGATGATCCGAATGCTGTATTAAATGTATTACGTTGTAATTTTATCGTCGATGGCCATTCATCGTTCACTCCGTCTTATCATTGTACGAGTATATCTCCAAGGACATTATCTCGGCCTAGAGGTCTATGAACCAGCCGGTCAGACAACAATTCCACTATAACAATAAAGGGCTGCTGTTTCGGCTGTTCTGGAGGATCCGCTAATCTTTGTTATGAAGTGGAACGTCTTGATAAATGGGAAGAGAGCCCTCCCTCTTCCTCGCCCAATTGTCCACAATTACCAGGTCGCGTAGGTTAATCTAAAGGCTTTCCAACACCCCTGTCTCACAGGCGACATTCAAGACGGTTCATAGTGTTAGGCAGTCACATAAGTCCGACAGAGCTCAACTGGGATTACCGAATTACAGCATTTCAGCTCGTTTGGATTATTATATCAAAAACATAATATTAACTTGGTTGTTGCAAGGAATCGTGCACAGGCGGACTGAGAGACACGGACCAAAATGTTCCTGAGAATGTTGATTTTTAATAACATACCTACCTAAATTTTTTCCACCCTTGCAGCGGGTACCGTATTCTATGTGGATTATCTACACTATTTCCAGTCCGTCTCTGTACAGGAACACCTACTAAAGTAGGAAAATAGCTTCACCCCCTACAGAAATTCAACGATACGAAATACCAAGGCACTACGCTTTTGATATTAAATATCGATATTAAATATCAATTATAAATTTTATAATTGAATTTAAGACTGTTTTCAATCGACATCATGGAACTCAACACTACTTGATGATGCCTACGACAAACATTATAAGGTAGCCAGGGGGCACAGGCGACGTATGATAGCTTTTGGCGGGGTGAAGGTACCTGTGGTGGACATAATAGCGCCATTAGGTTAAAAAAAAGTAGTCCATTACTACGATTGATCCGTTTCTTGTTTATTACTGTCGATAATTATTAACCTTTGGAACCGAGCATGAAAGGGGGGAAAAACTTAACCCCCCGTCACAATTATATGGTTTCCGTTTCAAAATACGTAAAATCCGAAAATGGAATTAAACATTTCCGTCTGTCCGCCGTACGCCGTCCCACGTGCTCCATACTTCGCACTTTCCTTAGTTACCATTCGAACGAAAATTAATGAAATTAGGTTCCATTTGGGATCTAGTTGGTCGCCGGGCTCGAAGTTACTGTCAGTCATCAGGGGTGACAAATAAGGGTTGACATTTCCAGGACGTCTTTATCTCGAATTTGTTCAACTTTTTAAATTGATCTTTGTCTTACGAATTTTTTGAGAACACTCGGAGCATTGTACGTTCAGCCGTTCGTTCACAGTAAGGCCCTGTGTGTGCACCGAAAACTTCGTCAACATGACCGTGAATGAAACTGTATAAATCCGGCCCAGATATTATCATTGCCGGGGAACACCAGATTGTAATTACGCATGGCTGTATTGGTTTTTCCGTGATATTATTAAATTTGGAGAATGATGGTTATTTTGGATTTTGTTTATAGGTGGGTACTTCATTAACTTGAATAAACGTCATGCTTCATGAATAACAACAAATAATCATAGATTTCTTGAATCCACCGCATATTTATGAAACTGTAATTGCCTGGCCGGCTCTAGGACTCGATTTAGGGCTTTCAGGGGGGGGGGGGGGGCACGAGGACCTCATAAAACGTGATCTACGCAGAAGGGGCATCTATAATAAAGGTAAATAATGAACCGTTGTGTATTAAATTACGGCGGTTTTTCCAACTTCCACCACATTTTTATCTATTTCTCCTGAATCGGTAGAAATTATTAATACTAATATTGAAAAAAGGTTCCGTGTAAAAGAGGAAAAAGCAGGACCAACTTTTTTCACACGTAGTGGACAGTCCCACGTCAGAGGAATTCCATTGAATTGCTGCTGAAAAGTTTTAAATCCAGTTAGAATCTTATCGCTGAAGACAAAACTATCAGTCTCTATACTGATAGGATGGCTCCTTATCTCTCATTTCCCGCCTCCACTGGCACTTGATCGCTACAAGGATTTGAGGTTAGTAACCCCAAAACGGTAGTAGTGGTAGCTACAGATTGAGCTACAGTGGTAGCTACTACTAACGTCTCATTCTAAAGACACATTCCCACATAAGTTGAGAGCCACGGAAAGGAAATCAAAGCTTCAAAAGAATATAGGTAAAATTTAGAAATCAAATCGGAATTTACAAATAAAACGCTGCAAATCCCTGCACAACGGTTTATTATTTTGTACAGAATACCCTCCTGTTACAGATCACAGGGGGATTAGGGGGTTAGTGACCCTTCTATATAACATATGTACTATTCTACACATATTTATGTAGATCGCGGACCCTCCGTAGGTTAGTACCTAACCCCGTACTCGTTACTAGGTACCTACCTAAACCGTTGTGTAATAATTTACCTGCCATCAATAATACTTCAACGGTTATTCAAATTGCGAAAGTACCTACCTATCAACAAAATCCAGCCCCTCCTTGGTAGATGAGCCGTTGTGTAATAATTTACCGTTGTGTAATAATTTACCGTGATGTAATAATTTACCGTTGTGCAATGATTTACCGTTGTGTAATAATTTACCGTTGTGTAATAATTTGCCATTGTGTAATAATTTACCCATCAACAATACTTCAACGGTTGTTCAAGTTGCGAAAGTACCTATCAACAAAATCCAGCCCCTTCTTGGCAGATGAGCTGTTGTGTAATAATTTACCGTTGTGTAATGATTTACCGTTGTGTAATAATTTGCCGTTGTGTAATAATTTGCCATTGTGTAATAATTTATCCATCAATAATACTTCAACGTTTGTTCAGGTTTCAGAAGTACCTACCAACAAAATCCAATAGTCCATCACTTGTCAAATGAAATAATATCGTAGAACAAACAACTCGACTTCATACAGCCATCCTTGATTATAATCAGGTGCTCCTTAGTGATGAAATCCTGGCCGGATTTATACCGTTTGATTCACGATCGTGTTGACGAAGCTTTTTGGTGCACACGAACGGCTGGACGTACAGTGCTCCGGGTGGTCTCAAAAAATTGTTAAGCTCAAGAAAAATTTAATATCGTAAAAAAAACCAAGCCCTTCAATCGAAGGTTTTTGAGATACGGCGTTCTGAAAATTTCAACCCCTATTTTGAACCCCTTACAGATGACTGACAGTAACGTCGAGCTTCGCGGACCAACTAGACCCCGAACGGAACCTATAACCCGAATTTCATCAATTTTGTTTCATGGTAACTAAGAAAAGTGGCCCGTACGCCGTACGGCGGACAGACAGACATATTTTTATTGCAGTTTTGGATTCTACATGTACCTTGAAACGTAAACCATCAAATTTTGAGGGGGGTAAGCATTTTTTTTTTTCTTGCTCGATTCCAATGGTTCATTATATGATTTACGCACACTGTATACAAGCATGTGTCACGTTACGTGCCTACCTCCATGACTACCTATATACATCCATCCTACATAATTATAATGTCCATCATTCAATAAAATCAGCTGATCTTTTCATTTCAATTAATATTAAGGCTGCATTGGCTCACCCCACTTTGTAATTTCCAACTCCGGTGTGAAGTGTGAACTACTCCATCCTCCATGATTAACTGTCTCTTGTCATCTCGTTTCGCCTGCCATCAGCGCTGTTCTCCATTTTCCATTTTTTCTTTTATTTGAGTTCAGTTTTCCTCAGTTCGAGTCAGTGACTAATTAATTGTTCCTTTCAGCTTTTCATTTTGTTTATTTCATATTTGTTCCTCATTGAAGAGAAGGAGGTATATTTTCATTTACTTATTCGTTTTCAATGCCAAGTACAGTTTATTTTCCCTTATTTCGTATTTTTATCATTTTCCATTTTTCCTCATTTTTTCCCCGCTGACAAAGATACTTCCAATCCCACGCATGGAACTGAAGATGGTTTAAAAATCCGAAACCGGTCTTCCATGATAAACAATTATCAGCAGAAGAGCCCTCACCTTTCTAAAGTTCAGAAATTACAGAAATAAATATACATTTTTCGATCGCGCCCATCTCCTGTAACGCACCATTTCAACACCGCAACCCCCCCTTCCCACACCACCACTCCCGGTAATTTTTGAAATTCTGATGGTCACAGAACCTATGTGGGACCCTCGGTATATTTTTGCATTTTAACCTAATGGAATATGGGCATGGCTACAAATATATATATTATATGTGATGTCCTGGGGTTCGGGGTCTGATATCTCCCCTTCTTCATAATCAGATGCCATGGGGAGACACAAGCAAAACACTCGCGATCTAATTAAAAACTAATTTATTTTGATTCGGACTGTTAAAATGGGAAAACTCGATAGCACACTCCCCCTCGAAGGTACTCACAGTGGTACTTGTAACGTAAACTGATCGTAATACTTTGCGGTTATAAAAATGCGTCTAACAGAGCAACTACTCTCAACAAACTGCGGAGTGGGGCCTCAGGGTGAGCGCTCCCCTCCAGTTTTCAATAGTTTGTTAAAGTACCTAGAGGGGATTTACGAGCGGCTAGTGGCGACACAATTGGTGTTTTCGAGTACTACGTTTCAGAAGCGTTCCAGGAGGCAGGCTCATTTCTCCATCACACGGCGATCCTGACATTGCTGCCGTCCTCGGGAGCACAAGTCACCTGAATATCATTCTCCATCACACAGCGATCCTGACGTTGCTGCCGTCCTCGGGAGCACAGAGAACCTGAAAGGACCAAAGGCAGCCCATGAGTCTGGACCAAAGACGCCTGTCGCCGCCTCCCACAAGGAAGGGGCGAGCAGGACAAAATCATACAGCAAAAGCAAAGGCATCCGTAAACCTCGACAGACGAGACACAGGTGAGTGGGAACACAATAAAACGATAATCAGCGAACGAAGTGCGCAAGGAGTAGAAGCCACACAGGCAATGAAAACAACATCACAAAGACAAGCCAGAGGAGAGTCCAGTGGCTGAGGAACTTATGTCATGTTAAAGCCAGAGGCGGGTCCAGTGGCTGAGGAACTGAGGTCAAGGTAAAGCCAGAGGCGAGTCCAGTGGCTGAGGAACCTATGTCATGTGAAAGCCAGAGGCAGGTCCAGTGGCTGAGGAACTGAGGTCAAGGTAAAGCCAGAGGCAGGTCCAGTGGCTGAGGAACTCAGGTCAAGGTAAAGCCAGAGGCAGGTCCAGTGGCTGAGGAACCTATGTCATGTGAAAGCCAGAGGCAGGTCCAGTGGCTGAGGAACTGAGGTCAAGGTAAAGCCAGAGGCAGGTCCAGTGGCTGAGGAACCTATGTCATGTGAAAGCCAGAGGCAGGTCCAGTGGCGGAGGAACTGAGGTCAAGGTAAAGCCAGAGGCAGGTCCAGTGGCTGAGGAACCTATGTCATGTGAAAGCCAGAGGCAGGTCCAGTGGCTGAGGAACTGAGGTCAAGGTAAAGCCAGAGGCAGGTCCAGTGGCGGAGGAACTGAGGTCAAGGTAAAGCCAGAGGCAGGTCCAGTGGCTGAGGAACTGAGGTCAAGGTAAAGCCGGTCAAGGTAATCCCACTTCTGATGTGATGTCCTGGGGTTCGGGGTCTGATATCTCCCCTTCTTCATAATCAGATGCCATGGGGAGACACAAGCAAAACACTCGCGATCTAATTAAAAACTAATTTATTTTGATTCGGACTGTTAAAATGGGAAAACTCGATAGCACACTCCCCCTCGAAGGTACTCACAGTGGTACTTGTAACGTAAACTGATCGTAATACTTTGCGGTTATAAAAATGCGTCTAACAGAGCAACTACTCTCAACAGACTGCGGAGTGGGGTCTCAGGGTGAGCGCTCCCCTCCAGTTTTCAATAGTTTGTTAAAGTACCTCGAGGGGATTTACGAGCGGCTAGTGGCGACACAATTGGTGTTTTCGAGTACTACGTTTCAGAAGCGTTCCAGGAGGCAGGCTCATTTCTCCATCACACGGCAATCCTGACATTGCTGCCGTCCTCGGGAGCACAAGTCACCTGAATATCATTCTCCATCACATATATATATCGGGAAACGCCGCAATATATTTAAAATTATACAACATCGGCGCCCGATGGCTGCTGTGACTGGTTATGATCCGTTTTTGTTATTTTCTCTTTGTTGGATATACTGGCGGAAGGTCCGACCAGGTGAGCCCTGATTGGCGGAGTGTAACGTCACCTACCCCCCACTTATTTCGTCTTTCCCGAAAGCTGCCTGGCTTGAACGCGAAGAGAACAAGTTAAGACGTGACTGAGGTCGGATCGATTTGCTATCGAAATAAAACCCAAAATACTTTGCGATAAAAAGGACTTTTATTCCATTTTTCCCCACTACCTGGTAATCCTATATCAGAAGTGGGATTGATTAATCGTTTCCGCGCCCCGCCATTTATTTAGTTGATTTATTTATTTATTTTTTTCAAACTTTTAGTTTTTGAGTTTTCGTTTATTGAACTTTATTTTCCATTTCGTGACGCGTTTGTGTCAAAACGGGTTCTCACCTCGGAAGGAAGATGTCGGATCACGAGGAGCAAGAAGAGATAGTGATCGACGAGGAAGAAACGTCGCAAGAGGCACTACCACTGCCGCCTCCAGCACCTGCGCTCTATCAGGTTGCGGATTTATTTGAGGCAATTCTCAATCGACTTCCCACAGCACCACAGACGACGCAAGGTAAACTGAAATTCGCGGATTTCGATCCAGCAACAGCCAATGCAAAAAGCTGGATTCGAACAGCCAACCTCATTATGACGGGCCGCCAAAACATCTCAATTTCCGACCTAGCTATGGCGTTGACTAATTCCATGAAAGGAACTGCTTCTGAATGGTTCGCGGAAATAGTCGACGATACCCTAACATGGGCAATATTTACAGAAATGTTCACGGCCAAATATTGTCTAGTAGATACGCCGGCAGCTACAATCTACCAAGCTATTACGGTCCAAACAAAGGACGGCGACTCCATAAAACTAATCAGCGAACACTTAGTAAAAATCAGAGGAGCTTTTCGTGGTAAGACAAGTGACGAATGCGGACTAATTTTAGCCGCAGCTATTGCAGCTCGAGTGGAGCCGGAAATCAAGAAGTGGGCCTATACTCAGGATGCACTGGACGAAGTTCAACGCGTCAAGGCAACTAAACCGAGATCTACGGACTCCTTTCAATCACGCGGATCTTTTCGGGGGCAAAGACCAACCTTTACCGGCCAGAAGAGACCCTTCACAGGACCACAAGCCCCGCAATTTTCAAAAAGGCCGCGGCCACATACTCCAAATACTTCGGAACCTCGTCAACCCAATCCAGGACAAAATCAGCCGTCCACATCCGACCAGCAGCAACAGAAGAAGTGGTGTCCCAAATGTAAAAAGGACAATCACACATGGGCCCGCTGCAGAGCAAATCCGCGGCGTGTGGAGGCCGCAACCGGAACGACCGCCCCCAGGCAGTCGCAGTCAGGTACCTCCCAGCAATCAGGAGGCCAACAACCGTACCAGGAAAGACGGGGGCAGTCTTGTGCTGTGAATCCACAGGGAGAACTTCAGCACCAAGGTAAAAATTTTCCATTTATTTTTGACAGTGGATCAGAGGCTTCCCTCTTGTCAGAAGGTTTATTACCCCATTTTACTGGACAAAAATATAAAAATCCTGTTTATCTTACTGGAATAGGCGAAAAAAGATTACCCGTAGAAGATCAGTTATCGACCGTAATTACGATAAATGACAGATATTCCGGTTGTCTTTTTCATTGTAGCAGAAGGTATCGTAAAAGGTAAAATTTTATTAGGCCGTGATATATTGGCCTCAGGAATTTCCGTGAACATTTTGAGTGATCGGTATGAAATAAGTAGAGTAGAAAAAGGTAAGGAAAAGCATAAGGACTTGAAACTGAAATTTTTAAAACGAAAAAATAATCCATCTCGCAAACAGCCCGTTGCAAATCCCGTTGTGAATAAAGGTAATTCAGAAATAAACGAAAGTGAAATTTGGCCGATCTCGTGCGAAGTTCCAGTTATAGATTTGCAAGTTGATTCAATTACGGCGACAAAGGGTCCGCAGAACCAGCTACGTATTATTCAGGGTTCAACAGCTGGTGAACCTGAAAAAGAAAAATTCAATCCCAATACTGAAACTTTAAATACGGACTTGCAAGATTCTGATGATCAACTTAGGCTTAAGACACTTTTGCAAAAATATTCCGAAAGTTTCACGAGAGGATTACCCAGACGTCATGTAACCACTGCTGAATTTAAAATAAAATTAAAAGACCCAAATAAAATAATTTATAGATGACCTTACCCATTACATCCGCGCGACCGCGCTGTCGTTCGCGATTATGTTCAGGAATTATTGAATGCTGGAATTATAGAGAACTCTACATCTCCCTTTTCAGCTCCAATCATGTTAGTACCTAAAAAGAACGGAAAACTACGAATGGTGTTGGATTTTCGCGAACTAAACAGCTGTACCGTAGCCGAAAGATTCCCAATCCCTTTAATCCGGGATCAAACGTATTTTAGCCAACTGGACTGTGCATCCGGATTCTATGCCATACCCGTTCATAAAGAATCGCGAGAAAAACTCGCATTTCAAACCCCCGATGGCCATTACCAATACTGTCGCATGCCTTTTGGTGTTCGCAACGCCCCATGTTGTTATCAGCGAGCGATTACAACTGCATTAGGTGAATTGTCTAAGACCTTTTGTCTGTGTTATATGGACGATCTACTCATAATAGGTACGAGTAAGGAAGAAGCCTTTAATCGTTTGGAAGAGGTATTGAAGGTATTAACGGCAAAAGGATTTTCGTTGAATCCAGATAAATGTAGCTTTTTGAAAAATTCAGTAGTATACTTAGGATATCATATTCAAAATGGAAACATACGTCCACATAATGATCGTATCACCGCATTAACTGAATTACCCCCACCAAAGAACCGAACTGCATTAAAATCATTTTTAGGCCTATGTTCATATTTTCGAAATTTCGTACAGGATTTTGCTCAAATTTGTGCCCCATTGTATGAACTAACATCAACCAAAAATCAATTTGAATGGACGATATCACACGAAGAAATTAGACAGCGACTCATTACCTTATTAACAAATGAACCTGTTCTCACAATTTTTGACCCTCAATACCCCATTGAGGTATGGACGGACGGAAGTGCGATTGGATATGGAGGTATCATGTTTAACATAGTAAACAATCAACGTAAAGTGATAGGGTACTTTAGCAAGAAGGCTACGCCCTTAGAAATGAAGTACCATAGCTATGAATTAGAGACAATGGCAGCAGTAAAATCAATTAAGAATTGGGAGCACTATTTACTGTATCATGATTTTACCTTAGTTACTGACTGTAAGTCATTTCAAGCTTCATTTGTTAAACAAAATTTAGTTACGCGAGTGCTCAGATGGTGGGCATACCTACAAATGTTCACGTTCACAATTCAAATCGGCCGGGTTCCAAAATGCGAACTGTAGATTTCTTTTCTCGATACCCTGTAGGATTACCCATGGAAGTGGACATATTTGAAACACAAGTGAATGACTATCCTCCCACACATACTTCAGATGACTATCAAGTCATAAAATCTAATTTACCCCAAATCACTGACGCAGAGCATAATAAATTAATTGAGAAAAGGGTAAATTTAATCGAATTAACTGGGGAATGGTTACAAGCAGCACAGCAACACGATACAGAAATAAAATTTATTATAGAACAGTTAAATGCAAACAATCTGGCTCCTAATCTAGCAAACACATATGAAATAAATGAAGGGATTTTATTTAGGAAATTTCAGTACAAAAAGAAAAATCACAAAAAAGCTGTAATTCCCAAATTGTATCGTTGGGTAGTCACGAATTCAGTTCACGAAGCAATTCTACATTTAGGTTTACCTAAAACAATGGATAAGATCATGGAAAAATTTTGGTTTCCAAAAATGAACAAATTCGTTAGACAATTTATTGATAATTGTGTTACATGTAAACTTGCCAAAAGTCCATCAGGTAAGCAGCAAATGAATTTGTATCCAATTACAAAATATCCAGTACCTTTTCATTCCGTTCACATCGATTTTTCAGGTCGGCTGAGTGGTTCGTCGACCTCATCAGATTTTTTTGTTGTACAGATATGCGCATTTACTAAATATGTTTTGTTGCATCATACCAACAGATTGACAGCCAAATCTGCTATTAATGCTGTCTCCGAATTGATTTCATTATTTGGTGCACCGTCGAGACTCATATTCGATCAGGGACCTAGCTTCACAGCTGGTACCTTTGTCGAATTTTGCAATAAACAAAATATAAAAATGCATCAGGTGGCGACGGGCGCATCAAGAGCGAATGCTCAGGTCGAAAGATATATGAGTTCAATAACAAATCTAGTCACTGTCGCACAATATATGGAAAAACAATCGATTAGACAACTAGCACCACGAATTCAATTTTTAAATTCAACCACCAATAGAATAACATCCATGTCACCAATCGAGCTCCTAACTGGCAGAAAACCCGAAATTCCGGGATTAATAACTATTAAAGAAGACCTTTGTCCTCCTACTCGTTCAGATTTGCAAGAAATTCGGTCTGAGGCTAAAGCCAATATTGACCGATCCCAGGAGTATGAACTACAGCGTTTTGTAGGTACAAAAGCCTCAGTAGTTCCATTAGAATTGGGCGACCTTTGTGTTCGTGAAATCGAACCAAGAGTTTCTCAGAAGACAGCTCTGAAATACCGAGGTTTGTACCGTGTTGTTGAAATTTTACCTAACGACCGATATTTATTGGAAAACGTAAATACCAAACGTAAAGTTAAGTACTCGCATGAGCGAATTCGTAAAATCAACCAAGACATTGAACTTTTACCCCAATTATTAGACGAAACCGAGAGCGAATCTGAGACCGAAACATCAGACTGAAAAATAAACTAATACTTAATTCAGATCTCTATTTTATTTCAGTTTTATGTAATTCCGAATTATTGAAATATATTCATTTGTGAGCATATCCTTCACTATGGATGAATATGAAATATTCACACCAACATACGTAACATTCAAAATATATTAATTGCACATGCGCATGAGATTAGACACTTCGGCTATCGATCGATATTGGTGTACAACAGTATCGGTCCTTTGTAGCTGAGGGTCTTTGTGTATGCGGTCCTTGCACTGCATGCGCCATGCATGAAGATAGCCGTCTGGGATTGTTGCACTCTGGATTCTGTGACAAGGAGCCTTCCTGCTGGTGTACATTGCGTATTTCGCGAGTACGTAATGACACCTATAGGTGCCGTCTGTCCGGGATGAAGCGTAATTTTTTTCTTTTCTCTGGTTTGGACTACGAGTCCGAAACAGCCTCATCCCCTTGGCGGTGACAACACAATTTGACCTGCGCTTGACTGTAGCATTAGGCTCTGGCTCGCAGGGTCCGCATTAGCTTGGACCTTGGAGTCCAAGAAAATTTAGCTTGGACCAAGAGTCCGAGAAAACCCAAACAATTTGGATCACGAATCCAAAAATCATACTTGGACTTCGAGTCCGAGAACCAATAAGCTTTGACTTCGAGTCAGAGCGTTGGATTACGAGTCCGACACCCACCCCCCTTCTAATAACAAGCGTATGTGACAGCGAATAAAAATATTTTTCTTTTGAATTGGCTGTTTGACTTCGAGTCGGACAATCACTGATGCTGGCCACATCAAGATCAGAAATATTCGTATGATAACCGTACGGAAAATTGGAAAACATTCCACAAAATTCACACAAATTTCAGTATTACACTTCATTGAATTCTGTTGCTCCAGGTCTCAACACACGTTTTGCTCACGATTTAAAGCTCAAGTTTTAAAAGGTCGTTTGCCCTTCCTTTCTCATTCGCTTTGAAACGACATGCGTTCGAATATAACACATGGTACCTACCTCAAAACCCCATCTACTGCGTCCTATTGAATGTCCTTGTCCCATTTTGTCCGGAATGACGCCTAACCTAAAGGTCTAGACTCCAGATCAGAACCCTTCGTCCTTTCCGTTTTTAAAGAAGGCAGGTAGTTTTGAAGCTACCCTTCCTTCCTACACGTTTCAATTTTTCATTCACTAACCTACTTGTTGACGCAGAATGGCCGAATGGTTCCAGACGACCGTTATTTTCAGGTGCCCGAAGAAGGTTGTTTGTACTTGCTTTTCATCAATACCGACCAAAACTCGTACTTCAGAGGCTTATCGTCTCAAAAGAAATATTTCCTTTGACGACCAGAAGCAACCTTATTCGGACCCTTCTTAAATATTCTTTATGACGATTACTAATCTCCGTATTTGAATTTGCAGGAACGAGCCGCAAGTAGCCGACGGCCGTCGTTAATAGGTCGCGATTGACCATGGGTTTTATTAATTTATCTTTGTGAAAATCACCTGTCAATTTTAATATCTATATGATTAATTAAGTTGAAGTACCTACTAGTTTTAATATTGTAAGATATCTGTCGTGAGTCCCTCCCGGGAACACTCCTCTAGTAAACTTAAGTCTTCACCAATATTCTAACGCAAAACTTAGTTCCGTAAATAAACGAAACGAGTGGGGAGACAAGCCACAGAACCCAGGGTACACAACCTGGGGCCCCACCACCAACCCCTAACAGGGGGTTGGAGGGAGAGGCCTCACTTCTCTATAAAACCCTGGATCCTGCAGCTTTAGCTTCATTCGACACTTCCTCTAACCAGCTCTCTCTTCTCTCCTCTACCTTGCTCTCTCTCTCCTCCTCTCTTAAAAGATCCTAGATGTCGGTGGATATCCGCCGCCTAGGCAAAACCTCCTCCTCCAAAAGATTCCAGATGTCGGTGGTGATTCGCTCATAACCGCCTGGACACCTCTCCTTCAAAAGATCCTAGATGTCGGTGGTGACTCGCTCATAACCGCCTAGGCAAACTCTACCACTCACCTCTCATCTCTCTCTCTCAAAAGATCCCAGATGTCGGTGGAGATCCGCCGCCTGGGCAAATTCTATCACTCACCTCCACCTTTTCACTCTCCCAAAAGATCGTAGATGTTGGTGGTGATCCGCTCATAACCGCCTGCGCACTTCCTCACACCACCGTGATGAACCAATTTTAAATTCATCACAATATCATAAAAATTCATTTATTTGTGTTTTCAGTCAACCATTATTACAAAAGATTATAATGAAATGAAGTGCATAAGCTGTCCGATTATCAAGTCAGTAGGTTTTACTCGCAATCTTTTCCATTTTTATTCGGCCATTGCAAAGGTTGTTTTTCTTGGCATTTAGCTTTTTCTTCTTCCGTTATTGGAATATGATGAGCGTGATGATGACATGTTTTTTTTTTTGCCTTGCTCAAAATCTAAAGTCGCGTAAACCAATTTGTAGGGAACAGCTCTCTTAGGTAGAGTTAGGGTTGGAATTGTTAGGTTCCTGTTACTCACACCCTACTGTCTACCCTGGGGGAATTTTCTTATTTCACGTGGGGACCGTGAACTGTCAGAATGGCCGTATCGGGAAACGCCGCAATATATTTAAAATTTACAACATCGGCGCCCGATGGCTGCTGTGACTGGTTATGATCCGTTTTTTGTTATTTTCTCTTTGTTGGAATATACTGGCGGAAGGTTCCGACCAGGTGAGCCCTGATTGGCGGAGTGTAACGTCACCTACCCCCCACTTATTTCGTCTTTCCCGAGAGCTGCCTGGCTTGAACGCGAAGAGAACAAGTTAAGACGTGACTGAGGTCGGATCGATTTGCTATCGAAATAAAACCCAAAATACTTTGCGATAAAAAGGACTTTTATTCCATTTTTCCCCACTACCTGGTAATCATATATATATATATATATATATATATATATATATATATATATATATATATATATATAAGTACCTACCCATCAACAAAATCCAACATAACCATCTTCCTTCAAATTAAGTAAATATACCTAATAATAAGGAACATACAACTCGATTTCATAAAGCCATGAATGATTATAATCAGCTGTTTCCTAGGTAATGATGATTTATTATCTGGGCTGGAGTTAAGTAGACCGTTGGTGAGTCACACTCATGTTGACGATGTTGACCACTCAGGTGGTCTAAAAAAACTTCTCAGTTTCGGGATCGATTCACAACATCATAAAAACCATACCTTTTATTGAAAGTTTTCGAGCTCCGGCGTTTTGAAAATGTCAACCATATTATGTTCCACCCCTTGGAGATGAATGATAGTAACGCCGAGCTTCGAGGGACCTATTGGACTCCAAATGGGGCGTACGAGTGTACAAACCATATTACATTAATTTTGTTCATCAATTCATCAAATTTAATTGGACATCTTTTGTGGTAAGCCATAGTACGATGTAGAGTAATAAAACAAAAAATAAACTGGTGGTTTATTTATTAATAAACGGGTGGTTTGTTAAGTGACATTGGTGGTAAACTGAAAGTTTATTTTCGTCTTATTATTCTACATCGTTCGTGTCGTTGGTTCATGGTAAGGGTACCTAACCAAGGAAAGTGCCACGTGCCCTATGGCGTTTTTTCCTATGGTCGACTGCAAAGGTTTATTGTTGGAATTGATAAACCAAAAAACGCTGCAAAGACCTTGTCACATGGGTCTATTATTCTCCACTGAATACGGCACGAGAGCGGCTTCAGTGAAGAGACCCACAAAGCTAATCTGACGGATTTAACCTCGAATATTACGAGTAGGTGGCTATTTCTGACAAATTATTGTCGACAGTGACATTGTCATTAAATTGTCTTGATTCACCTGTTAATACTATCTCCTGCGTTATAATACACATTTCTGGTGGTTACAGCCATTGTCACAGGATTTTGACCCATAAATATTGAATTTTGAGAGTTGAAACTTCGTTACATCCTCAATCATTACCTCGGCGGTCAAAATCAATTCATATTTGGCCTCTTCACCATAAAAAACATGGAAAACGATACCTCACAAGCCCAAGTTCAATAAAACATCGAAAATACCTAACTTTGCACCCATTTTTTAGCCATAACACCCTTGGGTATGTTCCGGTCCGGCTGCAAAGTTCGGGAAACAGCTGGGGGCCTAATGGAGCCTGTGGGCGAAAGAACGAATTTTATACACCGAAAATAAAGAAGATATGGATGGTACGGCGGACGACATTGTATTCTTGCAATCTACCGGAGCCGTCGTAACCTACGGTAGGTTACGACTACGACGGCTCCGAATCTACGCACCTTGAAACGTAAAAGAAAAATGCTGCAAATCCCTGCACAAAGGTTTATTATTTTGTACAGAATACCTTTCTGTTACAGATCAGAGCTCTCTGCATAGATAACCCGTCTATATAATATAACATGTACTATTCTACACATATTATGTAGATCGCAGGACCTCTCCGTAGGTTAAGTACCTAACCCCGTACTCTTTACTAGGTACCTACCTAAATTCACGAGTTAAATGTTGCTAAAATAATTCTGTCGATGACAAACAGTAAGTATAATGGCAAAAAGAAACGCAAATAATGAAGTTCTAAAGGAAAATTGTTGATGTGGAGTGAAATAGACGCCCGTTCTGCGTAGATCACTGTTTTCTGTGGTCAGTACCTACCCTCGTGGTCAAGTATAATGAACCATTGTGTAATAAATTGCCCATCAATAATACTTCAACGGTTGTTCAAGTTGCAAAAGTACCGATCAACAAAATCCAGCCCCTTCCTGGTAGATGAACCGTTGTGTAATAATTTACCGTTTTGTAATAATTTGCCGTTGTGTAATAATTTACCGTTGTGTAATAATTTACCATTGTGTAATAATTTACCCACACCAATAATACTTCAAAGTTTTTTCAAGTTCCAGAAGTACCTACCTACCGACAAAATCCAATAGTCCGATCACTTATCAAAAAATGAAATAATATCACAGAAACAACCAACTCGTCTTCATACAGCCATCCTTGATTTATACCGTTTGATTCACGATCGTGTGGACGATGCTTTTTGGTGCACACGAACGCTGGACGTACAATGCTCCGGGTGGGTCTCAAAAATTGTTTAGCTCAAGACAAATTTAATAACGTTAAAAAAAACCATACCCTTCTATCTCAATTTTTCGAGCTACGGCGTTCTGAAAATTCCAACCCCTTAGAGATGACTGATAGTAACGTCCGAGCTTCGAGGACCAACTAGACCCGAACTGAACCTATAACCCAAATTTCATCAATTTTTTTTTTCACGGTAACTAAGAAAAGTGGTCAGGTCGTAGTACGGTGGACGGACAGAAATTTTTTTTATTACATTTTCGGATTCTACATACCTTGAAACGGAAACCATCAAATTTTGAGTGGGGGGGGGGGGGGTTAGATTTTTTTTTTTTCATGCACGATTCCAATGGTTCATAATTGAAAATTATAAACCAAAAGTTTGGCGGGGTGTTATCAACACTTTTTCCCTGAGCGAATACGAAGGGTATTATTTACAGAATAATAAACCAAAACGGGTCAAATCTGAGCTTTTGGGGTTCATAATCGCTACTGATTGTCAACAAATAAATAAATAAACATTTCCGGGATGGTCTTGTTGTTTTTCCAGATTAATCCCTGACCGAGCCAAGTAATCTTTGGATCACACTAACCGAATGTTTTCCTTTCCATGTAACCCGGTGTTCCTCACCCTAGTTTGTCGGGATTGATTTCATTGTTCTCGATGATCATATTCGTCGTTATTATAAATGGCGGTACCAGAAAAGTGATTACTTGACTGTCGACCTGTACGAGTCTGTCAGCGAGATGGATTCGGTCCGGGCGGCAACAGGCGCTTGGAAGCTCCTCCTCTTTCCCCACCGTTCAAGCCCACCCGCGCACCACCTCGGGGACCACTCTCGTCCCGAACTTCTCCCGCGGCGCGTCACCTTACCCGCGTAGAGCTTCGCGACGCGGCTACCGCCCGTTTCTTCTCGCCTCTCAAGTACGCGACATTCGGTGTCACCAAATTTTGGAGAATGAACAAACGACTGCGGCCTTCGAAAATACGTTTTGTCTCAGAGCCATTCGTGGATTATACGTACTAAGTGTTGTGAGGAATTGAGTTGTCCGAATTTCTGAAAATTCCAGCTGAGGTGAGTTCGAAACACTTCTTGATCCGAAATTATTTTAGTATTACATCCAGCTCATAGAATTAGGATAACTGCACCTTATACTAATACAGTGATTAGGATCTAGTGCTACTTTCTAGTAAAGTTTTCTGAACTATGTATGTACCTACTTAGAAGAGAGAGGAGAGAAAACAATTTAAACTTCTAGGGGGTAATAAGAAACCAAAAGAAAGACAATTCAAAGATGGACACAAAAACTGCACACAACCAAAAATGTTGTTAATAACTTTAAAAATGTGACATTTCTGATGTTCAACATTTTGAAAATTAGAAAAGAACTTCCGGAAGCAAATTGGAAAAATATTGCAGCCATTTAGTACTTACTATCCACCGATCGAATGGGTACCTAAATGAAAAATGCAAGTCCATCCATCCGTCCATCCTGCAGGAAATTTCGCTCTAATTTTCATGTTTTCATCATTGAGCCATACCCTTAAAATCCAAAAAACCTCCAAAATTCACACATTATATGGCACAAATCATTCTGGTTTTCGTAAAGGTAGGTACCTAAAAGTTGCACACACACTGTTATAAATAGGTAAATATTTAAAAAATTGTCTACGGAAAGATAATTTTCTTTCTTTTCATAATCAGTCGGGAAAGAAAAATGTGGCATAATGGTAATGGGCATTCAGTCGTCGAAGAGGTCGGCCAGTGGTATGTTTTCCGAGAAGGTGGAGATGATCGGGTTAGGATGGTCAATAATTCGATTGTTATGTCGTGACGACTGTGTGTGGTTTGGAAAATCTCATGAACCATTGGATCACCGAGATCCGAACGTGGGTGCAGTGTATTTGAAAGTTTGACGCTCCATCTCATATCGGCCTTCCGTATTCTCATAATTATGGGTTTGATTATCATGAAGTAAGTCCCAAGTGTGAAGAGCGAACGTAAAAGCAAATGTGAAACGTTGTAGAGCCGATTAAACGCTCGGCTGCGTACAGCGCTGAAGTATATTGAAGACATGGTCTTTTATTAAATTAAGAAAAATCAAATTCTTTGTCAAATGAGACTAACTCATTTCTTCTGAATTCCCACAAAACCCAGCTGAGGTAGTTCAAAACGCAGGTATTTGATCCAAAAATATCTTAGTATCCGTATCCTTTTTGCATCCGAGTCTGTCAAGGTAGCGGAAGCTTCATTACTTATTTTGAGAGGAAATAATTTTTAAAAATCAGAATTTCTACTCGCGTTTCATGTTTGGTTCGTAGTCTGAATGAATTAGGTTTGCAGTCAGTCTGTGTACACAAATTCATGCCACACGCATAATTACCTCAGTTCAAATCCGATTTTGCTGAAATTGACATGGATCATGCGGGTTGGGCCCCAGATGGGCTGCATGAATTTCAGAACGATCATTTATCTTCAGTTGGCCACTGCGCATGCGCAAAAGCGAAATCTAGAGTACCTTTACAATTTCTCACGAATCAGCGGCTCGATCATGATTAATCATAGTTTATTTATCATAATCTTAGATTTAAATAGATGATAGAAATAGAAGGTAGAATCTGAAAATCGGAGAAAATCATGTCTACACTTTTACTTTGACCCACGACCTGATAAATTTAGGAATCTGAGGTGACCTAAATTTTTTATCAACCTGGGTCAATATCATGTTTTCGTCAGTATCCAAACTGCGGTGTTGGGGATGAGCCAGAAATTTGCTGTATTGCTAGTTGTATGGAATTCATCATTTTTCCGGCTAATAAATTAAAATATCTTCAACATAAAAATAAAAATCGATTCTAGGAAACATCAGCTACTTTGAGATCGAAAGGTATACCATATGGATTTGAATCCAATCTGTACATAAATACTCACTCATAACATTGTTTTTAGATGTGATTCTTGCAATCTCAGATCTCATTTATGATAGCCAGCTGTTTCGACAGGATTTTTCAGATTCTATATTGTTGTCACCTTTTAAACTAGAATTTTCCTCAACTTCGGAATGATGTAGAACCAACCCAACCCAAATAATCGATCAGTATGAGCCGGTGCCCGAAAAAAATTGTCTTACAGACTGTCACTGCCGTTTCTGGCTGACGGAATTTTTTGCGGATTAGGAGCCCGGTTCCGCCTGAAGAAATCTGACCCGACCCTTCTCTTCTTCTATTAGGTCTCGCGTAATTGACCTACGTTACTCTTATATACGTAGGTACTCAATAGATCCATCACCTAGGTATTTCCTGTTACGTAACGTCGATTCCTTGCCCGTTTCCTCCGTATGGGCCACAATGTTACCAAACCAATGGACGGAGACATACAAAGGTTTCCATGACAGGTCTGAAATGATGAGTTCCCATGACAGGTCTGAAATTGGCATTTTTTCATTTTTTTCCAACTGATGAGTAAATTTCAATTAATTTAAATAACGAATAAGAATTTCAAAGTTCAAAAATCACCTGCTCGCAACAAGTACATCTCGCCACAGTTGACCAAAAGAGGACAACTGGTTTTAATGACCTTTATTTGTCGAATCAGTTGTTATAATAATTATTTATCCGTTAGAAAAAAAAATTCAGTGAATATTCTTTTTCACCACGATATGATGATTAATGATTGTTTTTTATATCAAAACTGAACCAATTACATAATTACGCAGACTGAACCCGGATACTCCTCTGCCTCAACCGGATCATAGTTTATGAATGATGAGTGTTCAAGGTACAACAAGTTACCACAACCTAGAAAACACGGGGGTTTAATAATAGCCAAGAAATCCTCGTGCAAAACCATCTCACCTCAATCTCCACTTGAAGGAAGAAAAAAAACCGTACGGTTAGATATTAAGCTCTACTTATATTCTTACTGGAAATCCGATTTCGAGCTGTAACGTTGAATTCAAGAAGACAATAGATGATCACCATTCACCTGACACCCATGTAACAATAATGATTAGTAGGTATGATAGGGTAAACAAAACGCTGCAAATTATTACACAAAGTTTTAAGATTTACCTGTATAGATGCCCCTTCTGCGTAGATCACTGTTTTCTGTGGTCAATACCCTCGAACTTCCCCTCAGGAAAGCCCTAAATCGAGTACTGAAGCCGGCCCCGTAATTAAGTTTCATGCAATTCAATAATTAATTATTTGTATTTATTCATGCAGCATAAGGCAAATAATAAACCGTTGTGTAATAATTTGCCCGTATAGGTGCCCCTTCTACGTAGATAGTATAATAAACTTTGTGTAATAATTTAAAGTTTTGTAATGATTTACCGTTGCGGAATGATTTACCCAATAATACTTCTACGTTTGTTCATGTTGCAAAAGTACCTATCAACAAATTCAAAAGATCCGTCATTCTTCAGATGAAATAATATCACTGAACAACCAACTCGACTTCATACAGCCATCCTTGATTATAATCATGTGCTCCCTAGCAATGATATCAGGGCCGGATTTATACCGTTTGATTCACGATCGTGTTGACGAAGCTTTGCGGTGCAAACGAATGGCTGGTCGTGCAATGCTCCGGGTGGTCTCAAAAAATTCTTTAGTTCTAGACCCCAAACGGGACCTGCAGACCAAATTTCATTAATTTTGGTACATGGTAACTAAGAAAAGTACTAAGTACAGCGTACGGGGTACGGCGGACAGACAGAAATTTTTTTATTGCATTTTCGGATTCTACATACCTTGAACGTAAACCATCGAATTTTAAGGGGGGTTAACTTTTTTTTTCATGATCGATTCCAAAGGTTCATTATTGAAAATAATGATCCAAAATACTACCTGATAAATTGATACATCTGGGTTAGAGGGTTTTAAGGGCTGAAATTTGCCACACTTGTTCACTGGGGCTCCCTGAGGAAGTGGTAAAAATCTGAACCAGATCTGTTCAGTAGATGCCCAGTTATAACTTAGTATATGAAAACGCAGCGATGGTCATACCACCTTGGTATTGGTTTATTATTTTCAATAATGAACCTTTGGAATCGAGCATGAAAAAACAAATTCTAAGCCCCCCTCAAAATTTGATGGTTTACGTTTCAAGGTAGGTATGTCGAATCCGAAAAAAAAGCTGCAAATTATTACACAAAGGTTTATTATTTACCTGTATAGATGCCCTTCTGCGTAGATCACTGTTTTCTGTGGTCAGTACCCTCGAGCCCCCCCCCCCCCCCCACCACCAAAGGAAAAGTTCGAGAACTATTTAAAACCGTAAACAAATTCGAGATACCGGCGTCCTGGAGATTTCTAACCCTATTTTTCACCCTTTAGGGATGACTGACAGTAACGCCGAGCTTCGAGGACCAACTAGACCCCACACGGGACCTACACAACAAATTTCGTTAATTTTGGTTCATGGTAGGTAACTAAGAAAAGTGCGATGTACGGCGTACGGCGGACGTACAGAAATTAAGGTTTATTATTTTCAATAATGAACCTTCGGAATCGAGCATGAAAACAAATCTTTAACCCCCCCCCCCCCCCCCCCCCACAAAATTTGATGGCTTCCGTTTCAAAGTATGTGGAATCCAAAAATGCAATAAACAAAATTTCTGTCCGTCCGCCGTACACCATATTGAGCACTTTTCTTAGTTATCATGAGCCGAAATTGACGAAATTCGGTGCATGGGTCCCATTTGGGGTCTAGTTGGTCCTCGAAGCTCGGCGTTAATGTCAGTCATCCCTAAGGGGTGAAAAATAGGGGTTGAAATTTTCAGAACGCCGTAGCTCGAAAACTTTCGTTGGAAGGGTACGGGTTTTTAACGTTTTTAAATTGATCTTGAACTAATGAATGTTTTTTGAGACCACCCGGAGCATTGTAGTACGACCAGCCGTTCATTTGCACCAAAAAGCTTCGTCAACACGATCGTGAATCAGACGGTATAAATCCGGCCCAGATATCATCACTAGGGAGCACCTGATTATAATCACGGATGGCTGTATGAAGTCGAGTTGGTTGTTCTGCGATATTATTTCATTTGATGGATCTATTGGATTTGGTTGGTAGGTACTTCTGAAACTTGAACAAACGATGAGGTATCATTGATGGATAAATCATTGCACAATGTAAATTATTACACAACGGCAAATTATTACACAACAGTTCATTATACTATCTATATAGGTAAATTATTACATAACGGTTTATTATTTGCCTTAAGCTTCATGAAAATCTACAAATAATTAAGTAATGATTTAATTATTGAATCCCGCGCATTTGTAGGAAACTTTAATTCCGGAGCCGGCTCCAGTACTCGATTTAGGGCTTTCCTGGGGGGAGCTCGAGGGTGTTGACCACAGAAAACCGTGATCTACGCAGAAGGGGCACCTATACAGGTAAATAATAAACCTTTGTGTAATAATTTGTTAGTGACGACGGACTCCTCCGGAAGGTATGGTAATATTACTTCTTACACTAGCGGAACTAACCCTTTAGATTTAATACTAAATATAAACACTTCGGATCACCTGCTCACAACCCTCGCAGCCAAGCTGATTAACTACCCGAAAACGTTTTTCTTACGGATGGCACAAGAGAAGCGAGCAGGTGAATTCAAATCGGTATTCACCCTTCTATGAAGGATGTATAATATATTTATGATATACATTTGTCGACGTGTCATGTCATCATGGTAGACAGAAAGGTGGGACACCGTCCATTTGAGCCACACACACATATAGGTGTATATATCTATAGAGCCACATGCCCTCCTCCGTTTTACACCGTAGTTGCAGATAAGCTTCAGTTCTCCGAATGCCAGTAGCGGCTCATTATGTGTTAAATGGTACCTACTCATCACAGCTGAACAACAAACAGAGCCGGTTCAAAATCTCTTACATTCGTTGATCCTTTCACAAATGAATGAATCAAAGGTGTAGATACCTCGACTTATTGTTTTTACCAGAATCAGGTCAGTAGGGATGGAAATAATGACTTCTGTAAATGTGACTTGCTAAACAAATTGTAAAAGAAAAAAATTCTAAGCCACGTTGCTGTGTTCATTGATCCATAATTTCAACGTAGAGTATCTTTTGCTTCCGAGTCTGCGAAGCAGCGGAAGCCTTGTGTTCACTTTCGTGAGCCAAAAAATTTTTGTCTTCAGAAATCAAAATTTCCACTTGCATTTTGCGTTTCAAAGCCTACTGAACAAATTTGGTTCCGTGTCTGTCGGTCTGTGAGTCTGTGAGTCTGTGAATCTGTGAGTCTGTGAGTCTGTCCGCATTTCCTTGTTACAGCCATAACTTCCACGATTTTGAATTGATTCAGCTCAAATTTTGAGGGATGGTGCGGATAAGGCCCCTTGAGGTCCCATACAAATTTCAACATGATTGATCCAGCGGTACGCCCTGCGCATGCGCTAACGTTAAATTCAACAAACACGCATAACTTTCACAATTTTGATTCAATTTCGCTCAAATTTTCAAGGGTTGTTTGGACAAGGCCTAGTGAGTTCCAGTATGAATTTCAGCATGATCGGACCCTCGGTGCGCTCTGCGCATGCGCTGGCGTGAAATAGATTCAATTTCCTTGTTACAGCCGTAGTAACCAAAGATTTCACCCAATTTCAATGTAATTCTCAGGGATTAAGCGGGTAGGGCCCATTGAGGTCCCATATAAATTTCAACATGATAGAGCCAGCGGTTCGCCCTGCGCATGCGCTCTGTCTGTCTGTCTGTCCTTCTATGCACGGCCAAACGGCTCGACGGATATCGACCAAATTTGGCACGAATATCCGGTAGGCTCCCAAGTTGTGCAACGTCGCATTTTCAATTCCCTGACCATAGCGGAACTATGGTCGACCATGGTCAACTCCTGAATGGCTTGACGGATATCGACCAAATTTGGCACGAATATCCAGTAGGCTCCCAAGTTGTGCAACGTCGCATTTTTAATTCCCTGACCATAGCGGAACTATGGTCGACCATGGTCAACTCCTGAATGGCTTGATGGATATCGACCAAATTTGGCACGAATATCCAGTAGGCTCCCAAGTTGTGCAACGTCGCATTTTTAATTCCCTGACCATAGCGGAACTATGGTCGACCATGGTCAACTTCGTTAATTGAAATGGTAACCCCTATTTTTTATCGCGTATTCGTAATCTACGTGAAATTCTATCTACGATCGACCCTTCGGACTACCCCCGCGGTCGACCATAGCGCATCCATGGGCCCCTCCATGGTCGAATCCCGAATTGCTCAACGGATATCGACCAAATTTGGCACGAATATCCAGTAGGCTCCCATGTTGTGCAACGTCGCATTTTTAATTCCCTGACCATGGCGGAACTATGGTCGACCATGGTCAACTTCGTTAATATTGAAATAGTAACCCCTATTTTTTATCGCGTATTCGTAATCTACGTGAAATTCTATCTACGATCGACCCTTCGGACTACCCCCGCGGTCGACCATAGCGCATCCATGGGCCCCTCCATGGTCGAATCCCGAATTGCTCAACGGATATCGACCAAATTTGGCACGAATATCCAGTAGGCTCCCAAGTTGTGCAACGTCGCATTTTTAATTCCCTGACCATAGCGGAACTATGGTCGACCATGGTCAACTCCTGAATGGCTTGACGGATATCGACCAAATTTGGCACGAGTATCCAGTAGGCTCCCAAGTTGTGCAACGTCGCATTTTGAATTCCCTGACCATAGCGGAACTATGGTCGACCATGGTCAACTTCGTTAGTTGAAATGGTAACCCCTATTTTTTATCGCGTATTCGTAATCTACATGAAATTCTATCTACGATCGACCCTTCGGACTACCCCCGCGGCCGACCTTAGCGCATCCATGGGCCCCTCCATGGTCGAATCCCGAATTGCTCAACGGATATCGACCAAATTTGGCACCAATATCCGGTAGCCTCCCAAGTTGAACGTAGGCGCATTTTTAATTCCCTGACCATAGCGGAAATATGGTCGACCATGGTCAACTCCTGAATAGCTTGACGGATTTTGATAAAATTGGGCACAAATACCCGGTAGGGTATGGGATTTTTCCGTCGTTTGTTGGTTCCACGATACTGCGTACAGCAAATCTCGGATAGCGAGCGAAGCGAGCGGTCTGCAGTGCGATTCTGCAACTCGGTATGGCATTGTAACGACGATAAGATATCGTTAGCATAACAAAAAATATCGATGCCACTAAATACCGACGATTGGTATTCTGTAAGTGCTCAATAGCGTCAGCTATCGCTTAATCGTCGATAAATTGTCGTTGCGGGGTCGTTTGCATTTCGACGGCTCGAGACCCCCCCGTTATCCGTACCGAAAGCTTGTTACACCCAAAAAACTTGGCTTGGCGTTGCTTTTCGGCGGCGAAAGTTTTACGGTAAGTGTACCTACTTTTCTTTTGGCATGTTTTTTCAATTTTATTTGACGTAATAAGCCCAATGTAGGTACTTACTGTAGGTAAATTAGTGACTTAATAATTTATGGCAGTGATGTCATAAAAACATCGTAATAAATAACTTAAACGTTAAAATTACTTGATAGGTAGGTAGTTAGAAAGTGAGTGATATAGAAGACTTCTATAAGTGATATAGTCTATTTCACTTTGGGTAGTTATCTACTTTTTAGAATCGCATTTCACCATATATGTAGTTGTTACCTACCTACCAACCGTATTTTTTCGTGCGCTTATGAATAATTGTGGATAATAATGTCAGGCATTATGACGCTCGAATTCCTTGCTTGGTAATTAAAATTCTGCAAGAAAGGGAACAGAGGTATCGCCCTCGGTTTGAAAGAAGAGTGCTACGAGATGGGCCAAATCCTTATTCCCTTGATTCCTGCATGTTCAGAAAAACCTTTAGGATAAGTCGACACTTGGCCATGAACCGAAATTCGACCATTGCTCCAATGCTCCAGATTGAATGGATTATCCCCTGAAATCCAGGTACATGCCTATGAAATTTTGCTGTAGATACCGATCCCCTACGTTTTCTTTAATAAATGCAAGTGACCTTAATAGGTTGTTAATAATTAGAAAATATTGGATTTTGAAAATAACGTAAACGTAGGTAGTTATTCATTCACTTGCATATTTATCAGAATTTCCGAGTAGGTACCAATTATAAAACATACATTTCAACAAAATCATACATGAATTTATACAAATGAATTTGGCATAATACATATTACATTTAAGCTAAAAAAGGTAAAAACTTTATTAATACCTCAAGACGATACAACAAATTGAAATCAAAACCTATCCCAAGTGTCAAGTGATCCCAAACTGCAATTTTTGACTTCCAAAGTATGAGCATTTATTTCGGCCATCGAGTGAATTCGGGGGATTCAAAACATAATCATTGACTCCGGCGCACACACACACACTCTTCAATTCATTTCATCACTGCTTATCACCATGGAAACGGAATGAGTTCCAGTCGATTGCTCGCCCTAGACTCAGATTTCGTGAGACAAGCTAACAAAGTCGGTATCTCATTCTGCAACGACAATTTGTTATTCAAGTTCGGTATCATAAGTTCCTGAATACCAATTTCGCTATCCGGGTGTCGTTACACGAGAGGGATAGCGACCCCGACTCCATACCGACAATAAGGTAGCGAGTTGCAGAATCGCACTACAGGCTAGTTATGTATAATGGACGTAATGTATTATGGAAGTCATGTTATGTATAATATGTATATTTCATGTAATGTTATGTAATGTTATGTTATGTAATGTAATGTTATGTAATATGTATATTTAACGTTATGTAATGTTATGTAATGTAATGTAATGTTATGTTATGTTATGTTATTTTGCTTCCGAGTCTGTTCTATTTTATAATGGGTCACTCTGATTGTGACGAGGAAGCTCCTGTGCCATCACCTTGGCAGTGTATTTTCCTTTGGAACTAATCCGCCTTTATTCACCCGTAAAAATATTTTCTCATGGCGCCGAATATCTAGAAAGATAGGAAGTTCGGAAAAACAGCTTGAGCCACCCTCGGAGAAACTTTGATAAAGGTTGAGAACCTCGCCCAACTGGGCTACTTGTTTACGAACGATGGAGGGGATTCTAGTGTGGAGTTTCAAGAAGTGTTTCAATGTTTATGTGTGCATATCGGCATCTTCTTTCAGCAGTACACATTCAAACCGAAAATTATTCACAAAAAATTATTATTTCACTAGGGCTAAATATACATTCCGTGCCTGTTTGCTTCGTGCTATTATGGATTTTCGAAAGTTAAATCTAGTTTCTCACAGGAGACTCGTCGACGCGACCAGGCCCCAAGGTTGGTCTCCTGAAGTGTTCCTACTATCGCCAGTAGTCTCTTGAAGCTCTCAGTAGTTTGGAGTAATTCAACACTGCTCTAAATTCTTTCAGTCATCGATTATTTGAACGAAGAGGTGAGGTGATGCGATAATGCCAACCAAAAAACCAAAAGTAAAAAATGATTAAATGATGCAGAAAATCAATTAATCAATGGAAGAAAGTGGGAATGGTGGGAAGTGGAGATGTGTAGGAAAAACATGATTATAAGTTCATTAATGCAGCATGACCAATGATACACGAATTTTTGGAATACCGTGGTCCCACTTAATATACCTACCCTATAATAATTTATTATTTAACTTGAACACTTTTGGAATTGGGACGGCGGCTGCGGTCCGTCAGTTCGAATCCCAACGCCCCTCGTCCCAACCCAGTGCGGTGAGTCAATGGGTAGCCTTGAGCGAAATTAGGTACCCATTTGACCAAAATCGTGTGAGGCATTCCGTCAGAACAACCGAAGATGTGAAAAAATGGGCTATGCGCATAAAAAATGAAAAAAAATCATAAATTAAGATGTCATTTTAGTAGTTGTAATACATAACCACCTGGTAACACGACAAAAAAATGAATAAAAAATAACATCTCTCCTGCAGAGACTTGTACTGAGCATTTTATATGCTTCGTGGAGCATATAAAGTCCTTTCGGTCCTTGCTTTGCTTGTCTCAAATCGTGTATGGAAAATCTTTATATCTCCACAAACCATATAAAATACTCAATACGAGGCTCTGCAGGAGGCATGTTAGCTGCTACAGTATGCATGAAACAGTATGTAGGTTTTATTGGTATTAAACGCAGCGTGTTTAAACCCAGAAATCAAGTGTTCCCAGGAATGCGTGTGACTAATTAGGCGTAGCCTCACGGCTCACTCAGCTAATCGGGGAGGAACCCCTTCTTGTCATTCTCATCCAACTGTCCCTATCAAATTTCAGCTTCGTAGGATGAGCGGGAGAGGAATTTGCCTAAGGGCTCACTCAGCTGATCGGGAAGGGACCCCATCTCTTCATATATACCCAGGAGTCCTAAGGAGGCTTCCTATCAAATTTCAGCTTCGTAGGATGAGGGGGAGATAAATTAGTCTCAGAGCTCACTCAGCTGAGCAGAGAGAGACCTCGTATTGTCATTCGTACCCAGCAGTCCTAAGGAGGCTCCCTGCCAAATTTCAGCGTCGTCAGCTTCAGAGGATGAGGGGGAGAGAAATTAGCCTCAGGGCTCTCGTCACATCAATCTCGTCTCATCACTTTCGTCACAATACTCTCGTCACACCACTCTCGTCACGGTTTTCTATGCCCATCGCAAAAGCATATAGAATGCCAAAAAAAAAACCCAGCCCGAAAGGGCAAGTCCGACAGAATAATATTGTATGCACGAAAGCGCAAATGCAGAACGCAACGAAGCGCAAACCATCCCACCTCGCTGACCAGACCGCGCCAAAAATCATAAGTACGTGTTTGGTACATATAATTTTCAATTACTTAACAGTTTATTATAAAAACAAGGTAAGTAGCATGCTATTAGAGTTAGGAGAGTTGATTATTACTACCTATTACGATTCCGTGTTTTTTAGGTCGAGCCTAGAACCGGGATTTAATAATATAATGTTCTACATCATGCAGGACTCCTGTTTTGCCTATCTCCCAATATAGTACGCGGAGGTGCTAAAACTTGTAAATGCTTCAATCCACTAAGGGATTCCATGAATGTATTCCGGCTGAATGTATAACGCTGCCGCAGAGATTGACATTTGTGCGGAGACTTACAAATCCCGAGTTCCTCCACAAAAACTGGAACCTACTTACTAAATATTCGTCGAGTGTCGCCTGGTTAGGAATCAATAATGCAGCGTTTACAGCTCTAGATAATTTCTTCGATATAGTACCTACGGATGAAGTTCGTGTAGCCCAAAACCCCAATAGAAATCAAATTCGAATTCCGTTAAAAAGAATTTTGTGTATATACATAATCATAACTCTACTATAGGGGTAATAGACGGTGGAAGCCAACGTGGCCCTCAAGATCCTCAATATTTAAGCGCATTTCAGATTGCGCTTCCATTTGAAAGGTTCCTCCAGTAACAATAGTCTGGAAAGAAAGCATTTTATCTTCAATACCTACATTTTATAAATTAAGTGCTTTGAAAGAATTTGTAGGGTATTATTTTTCTTTCTGACAGTACTTAACATAATTTTCATGCAACCTAATTGCTGACTTTCTATTTCACTCAATTTCCATTTTACCTTATCATGAACTAGGTACATCGTTATTCTCCAACAACCATATTCTATTTATTTTCCTTGCGAAAAGCAGCCCCGTAAATTTAATATTAAAAAAGAGTCTTCCACGAGGCTTACAGTGTCTTCCTTTTTCTTTTGTGATCCTCCTCCTTTCCTCATCCTCCAAACCAAAGTATTTTATGAACTTAATAAACTGCGCAGTAATAGGGCATCAACGAGCTCAGCCACCGGTTCTCACTCTCATGATCATTATACGCGCACGCGTAACTTACAATCCGATTTTTATGACATTTATAAGGACCATCTAGGACCTAATTTGCACCAAAGCAGTCATGTTTTCGTGTATTGGTGGGCACGCAGGCAGACAAATAAATACCTAAACGGAACAAGATGAGATCGGAAAATGCGAGTCGAAATTCAGATTTTGGAGGATGCAAATTGGCCCTACCTCTACCAACATGATTTCGTGGCGGGGGGGGGGGGGGGGGATTTTTATTTATTTTTTCCCCCATGCTCGATTCCGAAGGTTTATTACGGGAAATAATAAACCAAAATCTCTTACTTGGTCAACTCATGAAGGGTCCTATAGTTATTTATAATGAGATGTGAATCAGCTGTCTCCGATCTACTGTGTTTAAGATATAGCTTTGTCGTTTGATCATGCTCGCGTTGATAATGAGTATGATAAGTAACCTGGTGTTCAATACCAAGAAAAATGTAACTAGATGACAAATTTGAAAGAAACAAAAAGCTCAATGTACGAATGTACCCATTTAATGCGTATTCCATCGATTCATCACGTAAAACTGACCATGTAGTTGACAGGCAGGTAAGCTGATGTTGGCCTCACTAGCCGAATCCACAAAATGATTATTTTCACGACTGCCGCTTCTACACCTTTTCAGATCACAGTAAATAAATATAAACTACACTTGATTCAAATGGGGGCGCGTTCACTGGAAAAACCCGAGTTGCCGTTCGGGTTATAAGGATGAACTTCTGAGTAATGCAAACGTTTGCGATTCCTCTTTCGGCTGGTGGCAATTGGTAGAAAAACGGTCGTCATGACGTCATGATCACTGAAAATAGAAGATAAATAATCTTCTATTCTCAGTAGTCATCATCAATTACACCTAAAAATCTCCTAGCTGGGATTATATTATCTACTAGCATTATGTTCTTATGCTACTGGGATTATGTTATTATTTATCTACTAGCATTTATAGCCGATATCGCTAGGGCGATAGTATTCGTCATGATGCGATTGGCATCAAAAGTGGTCCATTCAAATTCACATTACTTGGTGATTCGTAGGAACCAAACAATCGGGTCGCGAAGGAAAGCTCCGTTCACGTCGAAAGAGGACGTTTCGGGGATTTTACCATAGCCTGTGTCCTTCTCACGTTGAGACCACCCTCATTAGTATCGGTCAAGCGGTGTGGACGTTTTTAGGTAACACACTGGAACACTTAAGAATTTTATATAATTAGATTTTGTAACAAACTAACAGGTACCTAATATATTACAACATTTTGGAACTTCCTCATCTGAAAATTCCAATCGAACTTCTTCATTCATCAGCTACTGTTAATTCATATCAAAGCAATTCGCATTCAATTCGTATCAAAGCAATAGCCCAACCATACTGTGATGAATTTGAAATTGGCGCATTCATCACGAGCGGTGTGAGGGAGGACGTGCCCGGAATTTGGTTATGAGCGAATCACCACCATGATCCGGGATCTTTTGGGATGTGTCCGTTGGTTATGGGCGTACCACCACCATTCACGGAATCTTTTAGGTTTGTTGCCTGGTTTGGTTATGGGCGGACCACCACCATGCCCGAGATCTTTTGGGAGTGTTGGCCGTTGGTTATGGGCGGACCACCACCATTCACAGCATCTTTTAGGATAGGAGAGAGAGATGGGGTTAGGAGGGAGAGAGAGAGAGAGATAAGTCAGCGACTTAAGGAGAGCGTAGAATGAATGGAAAGGCGCAGGAGGCGAGTTTTTAAAGGCCTGGGGGCCGTTTCCCTCCATCCTCTAGCTGGTAGAGGATGGTGGGGACCCAGGTTGTGCCTCGACTCCCCTGTGACTTCCGTCCCCACTTCTGCTAGTTTATTTGGCGAGAACTTATGTTTACAATGTACAAGAGTTGTGGTTCTGGGAGGAATCCACGACACATACCCTTACCAAACCCCATCAAATCCCACTTGGCCCGATTCTCACAATCCCAATGACATCCGAGTTCAAATTGGGCTGCCCAAGAAATAATTAGCATTTCATTCATATCGGACCGTATAAATATTCGGAACGCATAAAAACGAATTCGTCTGGACCAGGAAAATAATTTATTATTCAACAAAATTCATTAAACCGACATTTTTGGTATAGATGTCAAGGCATCTCGGATCGAAGGATTCTTTCCTTCCTGCCCTATGTTGCGTTTAGAAAATCTTCGATATTGTTTGTGCGTTTATCCATTCGTAGGTAGACGAACCTAATTATTTCATAACATCTCAGCAGTTCCTATCACCACCCTCCTTCCACCAACGCCTCAAAACGAAAAACAAACATGATATTCTGTTATTTTATTATGTAATGACAGGCAGAGCTGTGATTTTATTAATGTAATAGATATAGTAACAACCTGCTTATCTGAAATGGTGAATTTGAAAATTTGAGTTGTACCTATAACTGTACAATTTAAATTAACTAGTTCAGTTTCAACAAGATTGAAACTTTGTCGTGAGTAAAATTAAACCGCCGTTTCATTAGACTTCAGAAGCTTTGGATCTGACTGCCTACAGGCATCGCGTCATCGGATCCGAACTTGTTAAGCGGGCTACACACATGGGAACCCGTTTCGCCGAACTTGGTTCGCGTCACCGTTTTTTGCCTGCGTGTGGAGGTTGACGAACCAAGTTCGTGACGAACTTGATCAACTTCGTCTTCTTTCGAGTTGGAAAACATTCGTTCGGCTTCCGGACAGAGCTCAGTGTGTTCTCCTTTGCGTAAAGAGGACACGAACTGATCGTCATTATTTATCAGTGGAAACGATTAATTTTTCAGTGGTTAGTGGTACTTTAGGTACTCAGTTCACACAGTTACGCAACATTATTTTAATGAAATACATATCTAATATAATATAATAGGACAACTAGTAGTACAAGGCTATTGATGGTACAACTCAAGGTTGCTAGTTCTAAAATGAGTAAGTTGAGAAAAGAAAAAGTTGGTCAGGACCAGGTGGGCAGAATATGACAACATGATGTCTGGGATTTGAATAAGCACTGAACTTCTAATCGAACAGGCCTTTTCCATTCAAGTTATGAGAACTGTTTGGAGACAAAAAATAACCCATTGACCTCGATTCAAACTCGATTAATATTCAGAGAAATTTATAAGTTGTTGGGGCCTCAACATCGGCTTCTAGGGTGACTAATCGACTGGAAAGATTTATGCGTTCGAGGGCGTTTTGTTGGAGTGAAACGCCCAATCTTCCAGTCATATGAATGTTTTTACAGCCGGAATATATAATGGACATGGATCAAAATGTGATGATAAATTATTAAGAAGTAGGGATTAAATAATTTACCTATTTAGGTTTCACGTTTCTTCATGAAAAATGTAGCATATAAAGGAATCAAAGGTGAAAAGAAAATTGAGTCGAGAAGCGTTTCTCTAGGAAGATATGATTGTTTCGACAAAGGTAGGGTTCAAGATTATAGACCACTCCCTGAAATAACTCCCTCGTCAGCATAACTCCCTGAGATGATCCTTTCATTTATTTATAACAGGCTCTCTAGGCTACTGTAGAAACTTTCTCATGAAAACTAGGTAGGTTCTCATCCCAACTGGGCATCTTCAAAGAAGCGGTGAGTAGCTTTTTAGTGGTTTTGTAATAGTAAGTAATTGTAGTATAGTAGTTCAATATAATTTATATATTTATATTTTTAATATCACTAGACTACTAAACATACAATATTGTGATGTAGTGTGTGATGAAGCAAATTAGTACTACATATACATGCAACTTGAATATTTTCGACTAGGAATGTTCCGTATTTCCATGATTGTGACTCAGGTTACTTACTGTGGCAAACAACTCATCACACAGTGAAATTTTTATGTGCAGAAACTATCTGCCACGTGTGTGGGTGATACATTGCTTCATCACATGGTTGGATTGATAGGATTTGCCTTTTTAATTAAACCTTTTACCATGTGAATAAAACTTTTTACCAAATGAATTGAACCTTTTGCCAAATGAATTAAACCTTTTATCTTTTCAGTTAAACCTCAATCTAAGAAATGGATGAGGAAAGAAAAATCACGACATAAACTGGTAGAAATCCACATCTATGTTTTCGCATGAGTTTTAATTTAAAAGGTAAAAAGTTGAATTCATTTGGCAACAGTTTCAATTCAACTCACATTCAATTAAACGGTTTTATTCATTTGGTAAACGGTTTCATTATTAAAAAGGCAAATCATTTAAATATGCCGTATGCAAAAGTTACTGTTAATAACATTACCCTACCACTCCCCAACTACCTACCGAACTTTGGCGAAATTGAACAAGGTCCACGAGTTTGGAGTGTTGGAGTGGGGTTTCAAGTTTGGTATGCGCAGACCTACCAAAATTTGCTAGCAAAGACATTTCCGAATGATATTTGATCACATGGTTGTATGACTCTGGAAAATTCTGAAATATCGTTCGAACGTATCTAGGGATGATGGTTTCGACGGCTTCATATTAGCGCACGCGCAGCTCTATACATTTGATAGAGGACCATTAGGAACCCGATCTATTTATTTTAATCACTGAAAATTTCATCGGTGTCGGTTGAATAGAACTTGCTGCTACAGGAATGTCAGAAACCTCATGATCACTTGATGAACTTACTATGATGCGCCCGAGTGCTCGTGTGCATTATGAGCGCTGTGTAATAGGTATAGAACCTCTGAGGGTGCCACATAGATACCTACTTAGGCATGAAAATAAATTGTAACACGCGTTATTGTTTTTTCTGGGTTTTCAGAATTACTTTGCTAAGTACGTTAGTTTCATTTTGCAATGATAAGTATCCTGCCGAAGTGTATATTAAACAATGTATGCAAAAAAACTGACCTAGATATGTGATTTTAGGGCTTGTGCTTGACTGTTGCGTAGGTGCTCAGACTATGTATTCTCTCATGCCACACGTGTTTTCGATTCCTTCACAATAGAATCATCATAAAACCTGGCGTTTCAGTGAATCAATTGACATAATATTTCGCGTTAATTTTGGTTTATTATTCTGTGAATAATACACCTATGTATTCTCTCAGCAAAAAATTTTTATAACACCCCCTCAAACTTTTTTCTTTTACGTTTCAAGGTGCATAGATTCCAAAAATGCAATGTCCGTCCGCCGTACGCCGTCCGCCGTCCGCCGTCCGCCGTCCGCCGTCCGCCGTCCGCCGTCCGCCGTCTCACGTGTACAGGCTTCATTTTCGGTCTAAAAAAATCGTTCTTTCGCACACATGCTCCATTTGGGCCCTAGTTGTGTCCCGAAACTTTTCAGCCCGATCGGAATATACCCAGGGGTGTTATGAGTGAAAATGTGTGTAAAAATAGGTACTTTTTACGTTTTAGCAACATATTGGTAACATGAGCTTCTGAGATATCGTTTTCTATGTTTTTGGGGACGAGAAGACCGAATATGAAGTCGATTTTGACCAAAGAGTGGAAAATTGAGTTCTACCAAATGTTCAGCTCCCAGAATTGATTTTTTATGAGTGAAAAACCTGGGAAATCGTCTGAAATCACCATCAGTTTGTATAATAACACTGGAAAAAGTGTCAAGACGTGGTTCAGGACGATTAAATGGCACTACCAATGATCAAAGATAGTTTAAAAAAAAAGAAAAAAAAAGAGCGTACCTAATTTGGGTTTTGGGGGCCAAAATTAATGGAAACCATCAGAAGTAGCTATTTCGATTATTACGCATGAAAGAAACAATTAATGAACAGCCAACCTTTCTGTAGGTATGTCCAATAGAATAATAAACCCATGTGACAAGGACTTTGCAGCGTTTTTTAACTTAAACCGTCGTAGCTTGAATGATTTTTCGTTCAACATCCGCCAAGTGAAATAGACGAAACTCGAGTTTTATGAATAAGCGTTAAAAGCATTATGGTTGTGTTTAGTATTATGTTAGAAATGCGGTACTGATAACTTCATTACCAATTTTTCATGAAGAGCCTCTCCAATTAAAATTTGCAATATGAGGGGGAGAGGGGTATGCATTATCTCGAACATGTTAGGTACCTACATGAATCTGGACTCATGCAAAGAGCTTTAGAAACTATTTCCTTGCTGAGCTTGTAAGAGGGCAATGTTATGGAGACTGTCGCTAGTCTTTAGAATTTCAGTTTGAAAAATACTCCTTTACAAAAAGGTAAATGATGTCGTTAGTTAAAAAGTTAATATAACTACAGTGGTATACTGCTATCTACGTAACTAGGCTTCAAATTATGTATTAATAGAAATATCCCGTAGAGTAATGCATGCATTGCAGTTGACGTCTGTTATGGTGGTGTATAGATAATCCTAATCCCGTGTTCTCTCTCCCCCCCCCTCCACCATCATAGAAGTACATTTCGAAATTCCGGCGACGTAGTGCATAACTAGACTGAATTCTGTGTCGAACAAAAAAAGAACCAAGTGAATCAGTTGAGAATTAAGCCTTGCGCAGCGCACAGAAGGTTTAGCCATTACTCACAAACTCAGGTTTAAATTAAATATTTCATCGCAGTGTCTATCTCAAATGAAGGGTTCTTTGAGCAACTGTTATACAACAGGAAAAATATTCAGAGTTTTAGAACCAGAAAATCTAAAACATGAACACGTTTTTCGCCTTTAACTTAGTCACATGGCGACCTCATCTCTTTGCAGAGATCCAAATGTCTTGGTGCTTGGACGTTTATTCTCTTCCATTTGCGGTGTAACGATTCTGTAAGACTGTAAGACTTTTTTAGTCGTCTCATAGAGACTTTTCGTTTGGGAAGACGCCTTCATTCAACCATTCGCGTAACTTGAATGCAGGTTCATTAGGTAGTTCTAATCGTAAACAAAAGCTATGTCAGCCTTGGTTCATTATCTTCAGTTGATACCAACGTTCGTTACTCGTGCTCATTAACGTTTTTCTAGTTCATTTATTTATAACGGCTCCAACTTGATATTTCATAAGTATTTGGTAAAACAATGTGGGAGTCATACCTTTTTGAAGAGAAGTCAGCTTTCGCGTAATATACCGTCACATTCATGCACAAGTACATACAGGTCAATTTGATATCTTTTTACAGCATCTGTTCATCTGAGTATCTTCGTTACACAGACAGTTAATAAAATAATAAACAGAATAATTCTTCCAGTTCGTCTTTTTACAGCATCTGTTCATCTGAGTATCTTCGTTACACAGACAGTTAATAAAATAATAAACAGAATAATTCTTCCAGTTCGTCATAAACACTGGTCCTTCAAGCCAAATCATACTTGCAACAGCCTAAAAGTTCCAGGAACAAATTCTCTTCCCATGCTAACGAAACAGCATAGTGGAGCAGCCGCAGAGTAACTAAGCGTTTTAACAAGCAGTACTCCTGAGAGATTATGTACACTTCTAAGGTTTGGAGCTGATTGACGAAATATGGTTTCAAGTGATTCTCCGACCAAACTGCGGTTAGTACTTATTGTGTTCTTCCGACACCAGTACCTACCAGCAGTGTATAACCATAAGTTGAACTTTATGCAAATGGCAACCCAAGAATTAATTATGCCAACGACTCTTCAATGTAGTTATGTGCTCAAGTTAATTTTCGAGGGTAGGTATTGACCACACGAAACAGTGATCTACGCAGAAGGGGCATCTATACAGGTAAATAATAAACCGTTGGGTAAAGATTTGCCGCGTTTATGCAGAACAAACGTACATAGTTTATTCAAGGCCACGACAACAAAATTTTTGAAGTCTGTGCAAATTTCAGCTAAACTGTATATAAACCAAAGGATACTATTATGAAGGCTGTGTGTGTGGGGTTTTTAGTTAGGTAGCCCAGCAAGACAGAGGTAGCCTAATAAATTAGTCATAGCCTTCAGACTCATGTGCTGTGCCTATGACAAGTGTGTACTGTGGTTATTTGACGACCACCTCTTACTGGAATCATCAATAAACCCAAAGCCCATTTGTGACTGCTGGGTATAGAAGTTTAAGCACGGAAAACGTCATTATGTCCTACATAATAATCATGGTTTTCTCAACTATATCGTCTCTAATGGGGAACCTGTGGGTCTGACTTTCGGAATTTGAGCGTGTGCCATCATAGGTACTGAATTGCGAAAACGGCCAGTGGTCTGATTTTGGTTTATTATTATCAGTAATGAAGCTTTGAAAACGAGCATGGAAAAAAAGAAAGATAAATTTAACCCCCTCCCCCCCCCCCACCACCGTTAAAACGATATGGCTTCCGTTTAAAGGTGCTTAGAATCCGAAAATTGACTAAAATAATTTCTGTCCGTCCGCCGTACTTCGCAATTTTCTTGCCTCGTTTGCACGGTGACAGTTTACAATCACTACCATGACAGTTGCAGCCATAGCAGCAACTGCCATAGCCACTAACATGGTGTTAACTGTATGACAGTTGCCGTTTCAGTGTTGTGGCAGTATAAAACTGTATGACAGTTGCCGTTTTACTGTTGTGGCAGTATTGTCACACTATCAGGTTGGACGTGATGGTTGACTGTAGCTGTCGCAACAGTGACAGCTTCCGACACATTTACTTCCACATGTATAATAAGCCTTGGCAGAAAGCCGTCGCACCTTATCTCACCCTATCAACTGTGTGTGAAAAATTTGTAAATTGTTCCTACTGTATGTCACTAGAACCAAACCAACAGACTGTCACGTACTGTCTCACTGTCATGACATTACTACCATGAAAGAAAACTGTCACCGTGTAAACGAGGCCGGAAATCCAGTTACCATGTACCAAAACCAATGAAATTTGGTTTGTAAGTCCCATCTGGCGTCTAGTTGGTCTAAGGCGTTAGGTACTGTCAGTCACCTCTAAGGGGTGAAAAACATGGGTTAAAATTTTCAGGACGCCGTTATCTCGGATTTTATTACGTTTTGGTTTTTTTATTTTCAATAATGGACCTTTTGATTCAACCATGGAAAAGTTAACCCCCCTCCACTCAAAATTTGATGGTTTCTGTTTCAAGGTATGTAGAATCCGAAAATGGAATACAACAATATCTGTCCGTCCGCCGTTGTTAGTTATGGTTTATTATTTTCAATAATGAACCATTGGAATCGAGCAAGAAAAAAAAATGCTTACCCCCCTCAAAATTTGAAGGTTTACGTTTCAAGGTATGTAGAATCCAAAACTGCAATAAAACGCTGCAAATCCCTGCACAACGGTTTATTATTTTGTATAGAATACCCTTCTGTTACAGATCACAGCTCTATGTATAGATAACCCGTCTATATAATATGATATGTACTATTCTATTATATGCATATTATGTAGATCGCAGACACTCCGTAGGTTAGTACCTAACCCCGTACTCGTTACTAGGTACCTACCTAAATCACGAGTTAAATGTTGCTAAAATAATTCTGCCGATGACAAACAGTACCTAACAAAAAGAAACACACATAATGAAGTTCTGAAAAGAAATTGTTGATGAGGAGTGAAAAAAGTTGCAAAAGTACCTACCAACAAACTCCAGCCCCTTCTACGTAGATGGTATAATTTACCGTTGTGTAATAATTTACCGTTGAGTAATGATTTACCGTAGTAATAATTTACCCATCAATAATACTTCAACGTTTGTTCAAGTTTCACTACCTACCAACAAACTCCAATAGAGCCATCATTTTTCAAATTAAATAATATCACAGAACAACCAACTCGACTTCATACTCCGCCAATATAATCAGGTGATCCCTACCAATGATTGGCCGTATTCACAAATTCCTATTGTGGGCGCGTCTCTGGTTACGAGATTTGGTTTGGATTGTATACAATTTCATTCACACTGGAGTCGAAAATGCCTGTGGGTGCAAACTTCGGGGCCTTACTGTGAACGAACGGCTGGACGTACGATGCTCCGGATGGTCTTAAAAAACTCGCAAGTTCAAGAACTATTTAAAACCGTAAAAATATTTACGTAAAAAAAATGGTATAGGCGTTTTGAAAATTTCAACCCCTATTTTGAACCCCTTAGAGATGACTCACAGTAACGTCGAGCTTCGAGGACCAACTAGACGCCGAACGGAACCTATAACCCGAATTTCATCAATTTTTTTTCATGGTAACTAAGAAAAGTGGCCCGTACGGCGTACGGCGTACGGCGTACGGCGGACAGACAGAAATATTTTTATTGCAGTTTTGGGTTCTACATATCTTGAAACGTAAACCATCAAATTTTGAGGGGGGGTAAGAATTTTTTTTTTCATGCTCGATTCCAATGGTTCATTATTGAAAATAATAAACCAAAATATTTCTGTCTGTCCGCCGTACGCCGTACGGGCCACTTTTCTTAGTTACCATGAAAGAAAATTGATGAAATTCGGGTTATAGGTTCCGTTCGGGGTCTAGTTGGTCCTCGAAGCTCGACGTTACTGTCAGTCATCTCTAAGGGGTTCAAAATAGGGGTTGAAAGAACGCCGTATCTCGAAAACTTCCGATTTGAGGGTATTGTTTTTTTTACGGTATTAAATTTGTCTTGAGCTAAACAATTTTTTGAGGCCACCAGGAGCATCGTACGTCCAGCCGTTCGTGTGCACCAAAAAGCTTCGTCAACACGATCGTGAATCAAACGGTACAACTCCGGCCTGGATATCGTAACTACGGAGCATCTGATTATAATCAAGGATGGCTGTATGAAGTCGAGTTGTTTGTTCTGCGATATTATTTCATTTGGCAAGTGATGGACTATTGGATTTTGTTGGTAGGTACTTCTGAAACTTGAACAAACGTTGAAGTATTATTGATGGGTAAATTATTAAACAATGGAAAATTATTACAGAACGGCTCGTCTACCCAGAAGGGGCTGGATTTTGTTGATAGGTACTTTTGCAACTTGAACAACCGTTGAAGTATTATTTATGGGTAAAAATATTACACAATGGCAAATTATTACACAACGGTAAATTATTACACAACGGCTCATCTACCCAGAAGGGGCTGGATTTTCTGGATAGGTACTTTTGAAACTTGAACAACCGTTGAAGTATTATTGATGGGCAAATTATTACACAATGGCAAATTATTACACAACGGCAAATTATTACACAACGGTAATCATTACACAACGGTAAATTATTACACATCGGTAAATTATTACACAACGGCTCATCTACCCAGAAGGGGCTGGATTTTGTTGATAGGTACTTTACAAGTTGAACAACCGTTGAAGTATTATTGATGGGCAAATTATTACACAACGGTTCATTATTCTATCTCCGTAGAAGGGGAACCTATGCAGGTAAATTATTACACAACGGTTTAGGTAGGTACCTAGTAACGAGTACGGGGTTAGGTACTAACCTACGGAGGATGTAGAATAGTACATTATGTTATATAGTAGGGTTATCTATACATAGAGCTGTGATCTGTAACAGGAGGGTATTCTGTACAAAATAATAAACCGTTGTGCAGGGATTTGCAGCGTTTTTTCTTGGTTACCATTAATCATAATTAATGAAATTTGGTTTTTAGGTCCCATTTGGGGTTTAATTAGTCCGCGAAGCTCGGCATTACTATGAATAACCTCTAAGGGGTGAAAAATAGGGGTTGAAATTTCCAGGGTGCCGTTATCTCGAATTTCTGTACGTTTTTAAATTGATCTCGAACTTAGGAATTTTTTTAGACCACCCGGAGCATTGTACGTCCAGCTGTCCGGCCCTGAAATTTGAACCAAAAAGCTTCAACATGATTGTGAATGAAACGGTCTACAACCAGCCCAGATATCATTGCTGGGGAACCGATTATTATTAATCAAGCACGTCGTATAAAATCGAGTTGTTATTCGGTGATATTATTTCTTATAGAAGAATGATGGTAATTTTGGATTTTGTTGATAGGTGCTTTTTCAACCTTGAACAAAGGTTATGGTTCGTGAATAACAACAAATAATTACCTAATGATACACTTATCATATACTAATAATACACAGGATAGAATGCACCAGGATACACTAATGATGACACGCTAAGTGAAGATCGTTTTATAAAACGCGTGGGAAAAGGCGCAAAACTACAGCCGTGTTCAGGCTGGGCGGATCGCTTCGCATTAGCGTCAAGGGCGTGTGATCTGCGGGCAGAGAACCGTGGTCAACGTCACTGCTACTCCGATTAAACAGAAGCTAAAACGCTGCAAAGTCCTTGTCACATGGGTTTATTATTCTATTGGACATAGCTACAGAAATGTTGGCTGTTCATTTATTGCTTCTTTCATGCGTAATAATAATCGAAATAGCTATTTCTGATGGTTTCCATTAATTTTGGCCCCTAAAACACAAATTAGGTACGTTTTTTTTTGTTTTTTTTTAACTATCTGTGATCATTGCCATTTAATCGTCTTGATCCACGTGTTGACACTTTTTCCAGGGTTATTATACAAACTGATGGTGATTTCAGACGATTTCCCAGGTTTTTCACCCTTAAAAAATCAATTTTGGGAGCTGAACATTTGGTAGAACTCAATTTTCCCCTCTTTGGTCAAAATCGACTTCATATTCGGTCTTCTCGTCCAAAAAAAACATGGAAAGCGATACCTCAAAAGCTCATGTTACCAACATGTTGCTAAAACGCAAAAAGTACCTATTTTTACACACATTTTCAATCATAACACCCCTGGGTATATTCCGATCGGGCTGAAAAGTTTCGGGACACAACTAGGGCCCAAATGGAGCATGTGTGCGAAAGAACGACTTTTTTAGACCGAAAATGAAGCCGGTACACGTGATACGGCGGACGGCGGACGGCGGACGGACATTGCATTTTTTGAATCTACTCACCTTGAAACGGAAAACAAAAAATTTTGAGGGGGTGTTATAAAAATTTTTTGCTGACCGAATACATAGGTGTATTATTCACAGAATAATAAACCAAAATGGAGGAGTACCTTTTTTCAGCATGCATAGCACGAGGAGGAGAATCTATTGTTACTGAACAACGCTGCAAATTATTACAAAACGGTTTATTATTTTCCTGTATAGTATAGAGGTCCATTCTGTGAAGATACCTACTGTTTTTTGTGGTCAATACCTATCCTCGTGCTTCCCGCAAGAAAGCCCTAAATCGAGTACTGGAGCCGGCCCGCTGCACACGTATTTATTATTTATTTATTTATTATTATTTTTAAATGAAAGTAGATTCCATCCTGAGAATTTTGACACCATCCGCACTGTCCTATCAGTTATTTTTCCATGATTTTTCGGATTCCAGAGGTTCCTGCGTCATTGCAACCCTCTCGTTTGGGCGGGACCGCCCTGCCAACTGTGACGTAGGAACCTCAGGCAAATTTGAAAAATAATAGAGAAAGAAGGTTGGAATCATAGTTCTCAGTAACTAATCTAGTTTCACTAAAAAATAGTATAATCCGCTTTTGTGACCCATGCGCATACCCCATTGCAGTTTCATAAATATACGGTGGATTCTAGAATTCTATCTACAGTAATTTGTTGTTACATTTGTTGTTTATTAAGAATAAAGTGCAGTTTAAAAAGAAAGTTTAACGGAAATTCCTACGCGTAGTTGAAGAAAGTTCAATCAAGTGGTCAGTGGATTTCAGCAGCGGTGATACAAAGGATCCGAGCGTTTCACAATCGGCGAAAATTCGTGATTATTTGAGTTCCTCGGAACTGCGTTTGCACAAATGATCAAGTTCAATTAACATACTTTCCGGAGGAATCCGTTATCAGTAGCAAATCGAGTACTGGAGCCGGGCGCAAGAGAGTATTCTCTCAACGACCTGAAGATGATGTCCTTACATCGAAAGCCTCCAGAACTCAACTTGTTAGTGATTAATCCTACTATCAGGATAAAGCATTACGACTTGATACCAACAAGTTTAACTTTAATACAGCATATTACATCACCACCCATAGTGTTTCTTAGAGAATTTTACCGCTAAAATGCATGAATTCGTCCGTTGATGGGGTTGGACGAATATCGCTGATGGATTCTCAAGTTTCCATTCGCCTGTTCTCAGCATTCACCTTATATGAGATGGGATGATGTAACGTGTTCAGTGTATAAATCACTGTTTGGACTGAGTTAGGGATACCATTCATCCTTATGTATTCCACCTTTGCCCGTACAACTGACCTAAATCACCGGTATACGGACGCAATTTAAATGGTAGACCGTCAACTTTATTGACTGGTAAAGTTTTCTCTTTAGATTAATATTATTTATACTCATCATATATTAACTACTGTTTACATTGTCAACTCGTTTTCAGGCCCATGCATTGCAGGTGCATGCTGTATGTACACAACATACAGTCGTCCCTAATCATTCGCGGGTTTCGTATCCATGATTTTCGTATCCACGGTCGGATGAATAGAGTCCCCTACCTTATTAACCGCGCCGTTCCACCTTCGTATCACGGTTCAGCTGTGGAGATAAATAATGAAGTTTCTGATTTTTTGATTATAAAGACATACATAAGGTACATAATGAGAGATTGTGAGTATGTATTATTTAAAACGCAAAGTATGTGTCTGTGTGTTACTCAATCAGGGCCAAACGGCTGAACGGATTTTCATGAGGGTGGTGTCGTTGTGATCATCGAGTTCCGGGCCATGCTATAAGGCCGGGACACACATATCCGCACCGCGTCCGCACCGCATCACGGCCGTGTGTTGGACAACACACGGATGGAAAGTTACAAGAAGGAAGTTTACGGGGAAGTGCCCACCTTTCCGTGCCGACACCTCTCCGGCACCTCCTTTCCGTGCCCGCACCGCATCCGACTAGTTCAGTTTAGTTTTCTGTGGACACGGTGCGGATCAGGATTTCCTTTCCTCATTTTCTCCAGTAATTTCAGTTCCAGCTGGTTGAATGTGTACATCGACATTTTAAAATATTCGTAAAACTTGTGACGGTATATGGGAATCCCGTCCATCTTGGATGCGGGCTCTTCCCGATCTTTTTGACACGCGGCTGAAAGGTTGGTCGATTCGCGGAAACGAATCGTCACCTCCTGGAGGCATTGCGTTATAATCAAACCAGTGTCTCCGGGGGCAGCTGTCACACTGCCTCCCTACCTTTCTAGAGGATGGAGAGGGGGAAACTACGCTGTATGGGCGGCGAAGTTAAACCCCTCATCCATTACATGGTAGCAGAGCGTGGTTGGTGGGTATGTGCTGGATTTTATCCTCGGTACCCCCTCCACTTTTTGAGAGCTTTTCCAGAAGGAATAGCTCTGAGGTTTTCCAGAAGGAATCCTCTTTTTAATAACCCTTTGTTTATCAATATACACTACAGTCATTCAATTTTCTTTTTCGTCATCAAATCAAACTTATTATTATTATTATCAAACTTATTATTATTCTTAAGGCGCTCAATGCCTGGCGTTCAATGCCAATTTTTTACTCGTTTTTTTCCCCAGTTGTTCCATCTTATGATGGGGGTTAGTCACCCAGAGGTGGTTCAGATGAACTTTCCTGAACCAGAACCTCTGACAACTACTTTTATTTTGTGTCCAAGTCCGCCAAGTGATATTGATAAGGAGCTAAGTTCTCCACCAGTAACCATTCTCAGTAGTACCATTACGATGGATGCTATCAGCTTTGGAGTTTTTCAGATGAACCTTCCTGAATCAGAACTCCATACTACTTTCAGTCCCCTGTCGCTATTATCTTCACATACTTATTCTTCAAAGAAGTGTGTTTTTAAGGGGAGGAGTGTGACGGTATATGGGAATCCCGTCCATCTTGGATGCGGGCTCTTCCCGATCTTTTTGGCACGCGGCTGAAAGGTTGGTCGATTCGCGGAAACGAATCGTCAACTCCTGGAGGCATTGCGTTATAATCAAACCAGTGTCTCCGGGGGCAGCTGTCACACTGCCTCCCTACCTTTCTAGAGGATGGAGAGGGGGAAACTACGCTGTATGGGCGGCGAAGTTAAACCCCTCATCCATTACATGGTAGCAGAGCGTGGTTGGTGGGTATGTGCTGGATTTTATCCTCGGTACCCCCTCCACTTTTTGAGAGCTTTTCCAGAAGGAATAGCTCTGAGGTTTTCCAGAAGGAATCCTCTTTTTAATAACCCTTTGTTTATCAATATACACTACAGTCATTCAATTTTCTTTTTCGTCATCAAATCAAACTTATTATTATTATTATCAAACTTATTATTATTCTTAAGGCGCTCAATGCCTGGCGTTCAATGCCAATTTTTTACTCGTTTTTTTCCCCAGTTGTTCCATCTTATGATGGGGGTTAGTCACCCAGAGGTGGTTCAGATGAACTTTCCTGAACCAGAACCTCTGACAACTACTTTTATTTTGTGTCCAAGTCCGCCAAGTGATATTGATAAGGAGCTAAGTTCTCCACCAGTAACCATTCTCAGTAGTACCATTACGATGGATGCTATCAGCTTTGGAGTTTTTCAGATGAACCTTCCTGAATCAGAACTCCATACTACTTTCAGTCCCCTGTCGCTATTATCTTCACATACTTATTCTTCAAAGAAGTGTGTTTTTAAGGGGAGGAGTGTGACGGTATATGGGAATCCCGTCCATCTTGGATGCGGGCTCTTCCCGATCTTTTTGGCACGCGGCTGAAAGGTTGGTCGATTCGCGGAAACGAATCGTCAACTCCTGGAGGCATTGCGTTATAATCAAACCAGTGTCTCCGGGGGCAGCTGTCACACTGCCTCCCTACCTTTCTAGAGGATGGAGAGGGGAAACTACGCTGTATGGGCGGTGTAGTTAAACCCCTCATCCATTACAAACTTCGTCTGATTTGCGCATCAGATGAGGCAGCAGCGAGAAAAATTCCCCTTCAACCCATCTTTTCTTCCGAGCACTGTGAACCCACATTCTTCTTTGGCGACGAGTTTGCCTCCAGCCCTCGTCTTCTTCCTCTGTGCGAGTGCCAAAATACCCAAATCCCTGAAAAATTCCTGAACATATCTGCGTCTTGGAGGGCAAATGAATATGAGCCGGAACCATTTGCGCGGCCAACACTCGGCAATGTGTGGCCTCTCACCTCCGTCACCGCCACTCGGCCGTGATGCGGAGAGGGCCCGGTACGGGCGCGGTGGGGATATGTGTGTCCCGGCCTATAGGCTATCGCTCGATCCTCCAGACCTTCTCTTTGATCCTATTCCTGGCCGTCCCTAACGACAGTAGCCGAGTTCGTGCTTTTGGTTGCTACGGTGGAGCCCATGTTGCGGTTCACTTTCGACCCCAATCCGGATAAAAGTCGGCGCTGTCGTAAAAAAGTTTTCACGGCGGTTTCAACCGTAATAAAACTATTTTTGTGGGACACGCCATTCAGGATTTATTCGGCGATCGTGATTTCATCGTAAGAGTAATAGCGTTGTTCATATCTGTGGTTGCCCTCATGTTTCAGACCGCCCCATGTCATTCAAGATCGTGAAAATGTGAGTCCAGTCTTGAGAACGGACCGCGCTACCGCTGTAAAGCCCATTGAGAATTTAGAGAATTGAGAATTTATTAATTTTCACAGCTTCAGGGCTCAAGGCCCCACTTAGACACTGTACAACACAATTACAAATACAAATTGCCGATGGCGCTAATAGAATTACTTTTTTTAAACAAAATACATATTTTTAAAATTTATAGATACATACTTAAAAAAGGCAAAAACGAATAAAAAAAGTTGTTACTTAAGAGAATAGGTACATCATTTTTCTTGTCGTTTATAGACTTGCCACAGGAGACAATTATGAGGGATTAGAGAGAGAGAGAGAAAAAAAGAGAAAGGGGAAAGAAAGGAAGAGGAGAGAAAGTTATTTGGCTACTTATTGATCCTTGAGAAACTGCAGGACAGCCTTACCGAAAGACTCCAGCGAGCCAAGCCCGCGAATCCTGGCCGGCAAAGAGTTCCAAGATCTTGCCCCGAACACCCTCAATGAATTGGAAAATAATTTATTTTTTGTGCGGATTTGCTTCAGGCATAACGACCGGACACTTGCACCCCTTTGGTAGATGTTCCGCAAGTAAGCAGGAATTTTAAAGTCTGTTTGTATTTGGTCCCGTTCAGCTGCTTTCAAACCTATCGTTTTTCATTATCAGCCCATCTCTATTCCCCTATCTCCCCTTTTGATGAAGGCGAATTATAGATCTATTATCTGCGAATTTTCTGTCCGCGGGGAATTGCAGGTCCGTATATTGGTTGGGTGTAATAGCTATGTAGGTAAGTCTATGTACATAGCATGAGATGTACATGCTCTTGCATTGATCCACCGGTCGCAAAATTTTACAAAACAACTTCGGGAGTTTTATGCGCTCTAATAAAAAATTGCTGGGTTTCTTAATTTTTGCTGAATGAAATACCAACTATGGATTGTAGATATTTAACAAATTTATAACTACACACTGACTTGTATGATTAAGTAAGAATCACCTAGTTTACATCGGCGGTATGAGGAGCTACTAGTGTGATTAATCAACTTTGGTTTATTATTCTATTAATAAGACACCTATGTATGCGGTTCGGACATTTTTCTGAAACACCTCCTCAAGATGTTTCTTTTACATTTAAAGGTGTGTAAATTTCAAAAATACCGTCCGCCGTATCGTCGATATCTACCACAATTTTCGGTCTAAAAAAACCGTTCTTTCGCTAACAGGCTCTATTTGGGCCCTAGTTGTGGCCCCTGTCTCGGCAGCCCGATCGGAAAACACTCATGGATGTCATGAGGGAAAAATGGGTGCACAGTTAGGTAGTTTTGAGGTTTTAGTGAACTTGGGCTTGTGAGGTATCGTTTTCCATGTTTTTTAGGGTGAGGAGACCAAAATAGAGGTCGATTTTTACCACTGAGTGAAGGATTGAGGTTCTAACGAAATGTAACGCTCAAAATTCGTGATACGGGGATGATCAGACCCGTTGAAAATCACTGTTTGATCCTTGTGGATCTTAGCGTTCATCGATAGCTAGTCCCACCGATTGAACGAAAAGAAGTCCGCCACAAAAAATGCTCCCTTCCCAGTAGAGACAGAATAGTTGACAGGTGACAAGGGACCTTAGTTACTGCTCCAGGCAACGGCCGAGCTGGTGAACAGGATAAGGGCGAGGTGAGTGGCATAGATGCCACTGTCCACACCTTCCGTTCCCAAAATTGTTCGATTTGCAAAATTATCATTTCATTGCTTTCAGTCATTAGGCTCGACGTCATAACACATTTATTTGGATCTTGATTACCTATATCTAGTTGACTAATGTACGAGTATCGAGGTCAATGTGGGAAGAAGCAATGTTTGCGATGCCCAAGTCGCAATTTTCATAGCTGTTATTTGCAAAAGGCTCGGTTTGTTGTTAGGAAACTAGATCGAAGTGGAAATTTTCGTCAAAAAAAATTTTCTGGAAAAAATTATTTAGAACTCCTGGAAAACTTAATTCGAAGCCCGTTTTCAAAAATAAGCGATAGTTTTTAAATGAGGGTGATTAAAAGTAAAAATACGGCAAGAAATGACGCATATGGTCTATTGGCACCTGACTGGCTGTTGTCCCTGGGAGGCGGAGCGAAGACTCGGAGGCGAAGGTTCACGATGCTACCAACAACCCAATATTAGAAATGACAAACCTTCCTGGCAATCTTGAAGAACCTTTGCTGTGACTTTTCTCGGACCTCCCCCTCGTTTTGATTTTGAGGACGTTTTTTTTAAATTTATTTATAAATTTGCAGTCCTATCCATCCATCCATTGCGGTTCTGTAGATCGTTTAAAGTGATGGACTAGCGCTCTAAGCGAGATTTGAGTTGAACTACTCGGTGATTTACCTGATAAGTAATCTCTAGTGGCAAATTTCACACTCGGTTTCTGCCTAGGCTTTCCCACATAAACACCTCATTATGTGGTCAATAAATAGTAATTCCGTTATTGAACAGAAGTTGGCCAAAAAATTCAGAATTTGTAACCCACGAAAATTGCACATTACGCAGTAAAGGCATTATTCAGCAATACATATAACTTCATGTTTATGTGTATGTTTCAGAGCGCGACGTGATGGAGAATCTTGATGGAGAGTACTACAACACTACTATGGCGGATTTGAGGCCTAAGAGAGATCCGCTGTACATCGTCATTCCCATGACCTTCCTCTACTCATGCATATTTGTGACAGGGGTTGTCGGCAACATCAGTACGTGCATAGTGATATCGCGGAATCGACACATGCATACGGCGACCAACTACTATCTGTTCTCATTAGCCATTTCCGATCTTCTACTACTGGTGTCCGGATTACCTCAGGAGATGTACTATATTTGGTCGAGGTAAGTCGAAAATCTCTGTATAATACTAGGGGTTGGCTAACTGAGAGTCTCACGTTAGATTAGTGTGTAGTCCAAATTGCACCTTCATTTTGAGTTGTACCAATATATATTTCCTCACCTAACAATATCCCATTAACTTTACAAATCCTTACGCTTCTTGCGGGTATAAGCATAAAAAATCAATACAGAATTGTTATCTACACCTTCATTCTTCACAGTATTGATCTCCTCCACCAAAAACTTTCTGTAACTTCCTGCTTTTCTCAGACCTAACAATAACAAATGTCCGTTCAATACGCCGACCAGTTCTTGTTTAGACAATTTAGGACTTCTCAGGTACTTCACGTGACACTCGCTCAGCACTGGGCAAATTGCCAGGAAATGGAATGAGGTCTCCAGTTCCTCCAAAGTACACTGCGAACATCTGTTCGCTATCCCCTCCCTCCACCAGTTTTGTAATTTACATTCAGCATTTCAGATCTCGCCCTGAATACCGCGCGCGTGATGTACAAAGGTGGATTTGACAAATATTTTCTCCCCTTCCCCCTCCAGCAATCTGTCCAACTCCTCATATAATGTATGAGGTTGTGATTCATTTACCGCCAGACTTAATTCCAGTTTCCATTTTCCGATCATTCCTTCTTTAAGAGATCGAAAAACCTGTCCCCAGTCTCGATCCCAATTTGGTTCTTCATTAAGAGTCAAACCCTGTTTTGTGCCAGCTCTCGATATGCCTGAAGCCAAGAAACCTCACATTTCACCACCTCATCAGCGACGATCCTTGGGTATCCTATGAGCGGGAAGCTTCAATGCGCGAACCGCATAATCCACTTGCCATTTCGCGAAATAGAACTCGAGTGGCTCAACTCCGCTCTCCGCATACAAAACATAATTGGGCGTGTTCTGGGGTAAGGCAAATACTAATTAATTGAGATAGTTGAATGTTTTCAACTGATCGAAACTGTTCCATCTCCAGACCTGGGCCGCGTATCCCATCAGCGACCGGGTGGTGGCAAGGAAAACGTTGTGTTTAATTATTAATTTTACCATATCGCTTGCTCTATATTCTGTTTGTGGTGCTTTCCTAGGTCTAAGGTTGGTGTTACATGACCCCCAGGTACTTATACTGGTTGGTTATGGTCAAGGGCTCACCTTTATAGAACAACTTTTCATTCCGCCCGCCTACCTCCCTGCTGGGCCACTTGTGCGACGATAATCCGTAGGTAGATGAGGGCAAATTTAGCAGGTGCGACGGCACCAACTCCGACGGGCTGGTTGCTTACTTTCATCAATTTTAACACACTGTTTATCATCAAGCTGTTTATGTCGGAAAGATTTACATTTCAATCTTTTCGCAGTTCACACTGGTTAGACATCAGAATGAGTTCGCCAACTTTCAAACGACTCCCGGGCAACGTGGTTCGACAAAAGTATTATATTATATGACGGTTACAAGTTCGGAAAGAGCAGTTTTTTCGTGATAATATACTGTGCGTTTAAATGGAAGTGGGTGTCAATAGAAATATTCGAGCGAAATAATACATTTCGAAGGAAATGTAGTTGATTTAATAAAATCAAAAAAAAAAAGGATCGCAATCATGAAAAGCTAGGCGAACGTCAACTTCTCAAGGAAATAGCTAGCCATATGGGCAATTCCACCAGTTTTATTTTATTTTATTAAGTAGATCTCGGCGAATGCTTTCCGAAAAGGTGGTACATGAGGGGTATCTGACGATCGAAAGTGGGCGAAAAACCAGTGGAAAAACCAGTGCGAAATGACGTCATAGGTAAAGGCCCTCAGCCCCGCGTCCACCTGGGGGGAACCGTCAGCGCCATCCACTTATGACGCCATTTCGTTTTCTTTCTATCCGTTTCTGCCCAAGCTACTGGGAGTTTTGAGATGAAAATTGGCAGAGGATGGTTTTCAAGGGTACTAAATCCGATTCTGAGATGAAAAATTAAAAATTGCTACACGCGGAAAAAAGAAAAGCAACAGAAGATTTGTGCGAAAAGTCATATAAAATAGCGTGCGCTGAAGTTGTTTTGATGCATTGACCACTTGAATATTATATACCTGTATATACTATGTATATATACATAGGTATATCATAGGTATGTATAACTTTTTAACAATATTGTTCTTCCTCATTGATATGTTCTGAATACAGAAATAAAACTCATAGCTGTAGTCTTCATATCTCACTTAACCCTAAATGGTCGCATGTGGCAACCTCCCTCCCCGCTTACCATAAATCATGGCTGTCGTGGTATCCTCCCAGAACCACAACCTTACTATGTGAAATTAAGATCTCGCTAAATAAACCTAGAAGTGGGGACGGAAGACGCAGGAGAGCCGAGGGACAGCCTGGGGATCCCCACCATCCTCCACTAGCAAGAGGATGGAGGGAGACGGCTCCTAAGCCTATAAAATCTCGCCTCCTTCGCTTTTCTAGCCATTCTACGCTCTCCTCTAGTCGCTGACTACTCTCTCTCTCTCTCCTAGCTCCTCATCTCTCTCCTAACCTAAAAGATTCTGGGAATGGTGGTCCGCCCATAACCAAACCAGGCAACACTCCTAAAAGATTCCGAGCATGGAGGTGGTTCGCCCATAACCAAATCGGACACACGCATCCAAAAAGATCCTGGGCATGGTGATGGTCCGCCCATAACCAAACCAGGCAACGCTCCCGAAAAGATCCGGCGCATTGTGGTGGTACGCCCATAACCAAAACGGACACATCCAAAAAGATCCCAGGCATGGTGGTGGTCGGCCCATAACCAAACCGGGCACATCCTCCCTCACACCTCTCGTTGTGGATGTGCGCTCATATACATCCATCACAATGACCATAGATTTTTCTTTGTTGAGGATTAAGTTCCATGTGTCCAGGTACTTCCCCAATTCTCGTACCATGATTTTCATTGATGTCGAGTTATCAGCTAGAATAGCGACGTCATCAGCGTATATTTTGGTCCCTCCAACCCTTACACCCCGACTAAATGTACCCTGTAAATCATTTTAAAACAGTGCAAACAACTTTGGTGATAACAAGCACCCCTGTTTTAGGACTGTAAGGGTACTCGGAAAGACCCCCCTCTGTCCATATCTCCATCCTCGTAACCTCGTACAGGCTCCTCAAAAGAGATTACAAAATCTATTCAGCTTGAGGAACAACGCATTTCTTTATAGTCCGGCGAATGCAGCCTTACGGTCGACGTAGAAAACGTTGATTTTCTTGTTTTGACTTTGCCTGATACTAACTATGAAACAGAGAAAACATGTTGTTAACTGCGGTGGAATAGCCAGCCCGAAAACCCGCAGGTGGTTCGTGTAAAATGTCCCTACCATTCACCCACCGCGCGAGAGGCGCTCGAGCATCATAATGGCACCCGAATTCATGAAATCAACACCACGAAAGCTTGATGGATCAGTTGTTTGTTCTTTCTTATGTAAGGGGAAACAAAATAGCCCCTCTGAAGAACCTCGTAGCTTTGCCTTGTTTGTAAATGTCATTTCAACTACCAGTAATCTATGCCAGAGAGAATCAGGAGCATTCATGGAAAATCCGTTTGTTATTTTATCCATCCCTGGAGCTTTGTGTGCGTTGATTTCATCATTGGCGTTGTGATCATCACTTTCATTAAATGAAAAATGTTTGTCCAAATCATTATCCGAGATAAATGGTTCTACATCTCTCTACGATTTGGTACAGGGTTCATCCTGTCACTTCTATTTCCGTACCTCTACGTTCATTTCAGATCAGTGTAGATTTTAGTATAATTATTATTTATTCGTATATTATCATGAATAAATTTTAATGAGGAACGTCATTCAGTCATTGTGCCTGGAACACGGCAGATTGACAAAAGGTGTAATGCAATGTCTTCCTATTACAGTTGATAAGTAGAAATATGAATATGCGCGTCCGAGCCTCAATATAAAAAGTGTTTATTTCCAGAAGTAATAATATCTGAGTGGGATAGATGAGACATGCAGTTCAAGGCTTTGTGTGACCCTGTGCGTTATATATTATAAGGGGCTACAGAGCACCTGCCGTAGTATTCGTCCTTCTGGTCTACCTTAATTCATCAGTTTAGATTCACTCGTTACGGTTCACTGGTTACGGCTTTTGTAGTTTGATGTTCACTAGAAAAGTTTTGGATACTGCAATTCTCGCGAATAAATTGTCCGATTATGCTCAAACAACAAACAGTGGACTAGGCAGGAGTAGGCATCTACGCAGGGAAATAATAAACCTTTGCGTAATAACTTGCAGCGTTTTTAGACCTGGATACCTGAATTTATCGGTTAGTGGCTGATAAATCAGCTGTATACACCCTAGGGTATAGCAATCGTCAATATTATTGTATATGTAAAGTAGAAATAATAAATAGGAACTTATATCGAACAATAATTATTGATAGGATAAATAATAATCAGCCGTTAATCAGAACAAAATTTCAACCAACTCGTCAACAGAGTACAGGGGGATTTTAATGAATTTTTCCTTAAGTTAGGATTTTAGGGACCGAAGGGGTAAATTTTGCATGTTTTCAGGTAAGGAACTGAACAACTTTGTGCCCAAAAAAGTCAGGTTACTCCTTTGCGAGACTGTGAGACGTAGCCTTTCGTTGTGCACATCGTTTTTCCTCCTTCTATTCGAAAGAATTCGTCTTTGTGGGCTATCGCGTATGCCGTAAGGATTCCCAGGTAGGTGAACAGGGGTCTGCGCGGTGCAACTGCATCAGCTCCACAGATAATACAGATAGCAGCTTTTTGCTTTCTTAGCACAGCTGTTGCGAGGCGAGAGCTTCCAAACATCAGAAGGCCGTACCGTATGCAAGACTCGCCGATTCTGTAGTATACGGTGATCAGAACCGCCTAGGACAGGTTGCCGATAGCCTGCCAAGAACGTAATTGGCACTGGCCAACTTGGAGCACACAGAAGTCACGTGCTGGTCCCAGTAGTGCAGGTTGAACGATGGTCGTAGCCCGAGTAGGGTTACATCTACCGGCGGAGCATCCTGGTCTTGAGGAGTCCTCAGATAAATCTGACAACATTAGTCTGGTTGCGTTGAGAACAAGGCCATTGGTGTCGCAACACCGGCCCATACGAGTGCTGGTATGCCCAACTTGTTCCTCTAAATCCTGTCCCGAGTCGGCCCTAACTACCTCGTACGTGCCATCAGCATATAAGTAGTGGTGTGTATGATTGGTCCGGAGCGTTGCCGCTAGGTTATTGATGAAAATGTTGAAGCACAATGGCGCAGTTATCCCTCCTTGCCTCTCACGCCTGCGTCCAAAGGGAGCCAGGGATGATTTGCCCCCAAATACCGTCGATATAAATTTATTGTACATGCTGCGAATCGTAGAAAGTATTCTATGTAAAAACAAGCGAATCCACATATCCGTTCCCTGGGTCCGTGTTTTCAAATTTTGGATTTTGGACCCACAAGTTGGTGGATGATCGGCTGTGGCCAGTAAAGTTACTTTATTTCACAATGAGACAAATTTGGATTGAAAGACTGGTTTTTCCAGTCCATCACTGGCGTAGGCCATGGGAATAGGCTTTAAACCAACCACTTCCTCAACCTGTAGGTCTAAAATCCAACTTTTTTTATCGCATCTGTCGGGACCCTGAATTTGGATTGTCTTGATTATACCTAGTAGATAATCCAAGCTTGTCTCATAGTACCTACCCGATAGACAATTAAATTTTTGTTGAACGCTAAATTTTCTATTTCCTTCTTCATTGCATTACACGAATCCAGCTCAACCATTTTGCCAGTCCAAAGTGGCCAAAAATGTCCACACCTCAGGTCCTAGGTTATTTTGGCTTTGGATATGATTGTAGGAACCAAAATATGCAGAGAGTTGGTCGATTGACTTAAATTTCGCCTGCCGGGATGCTGTTGCCCAATTTGGGTTGACAAACTAGTTTATCAACACTTGTATGGAAACTTCATTTATATATCTACCTATCGTTCAACTTGGGTCAAAAAAACCAAAATTGTGGATTACGTCTGCTGGGACTCTAGTGTTCTCTTTAATAAGAATTATAAATATGCTGAGCAGGGCTTCTATTCCCGAGAATCATTTACTATTTTCCCATACCTGTTATACGTTAGCTTTCTGGTGGGTTCTACGACTAGAAGAAGAAGAAAAATATGTTTTTTACAAAATCACAGCTTACAAAATACAAAGACAAAAACATAACACGACAATGGGCAAAAATAAGCCCGTCTGTCAGATGGACTTGAGAAGTCGATACCTATACATTGTACACATTTATAGTGCATTATAGTCATGCAGTGCAATATGAGAGTTGTTCTCACTTTGTAATGGCCGGGCCTAATAGAGACAGTACAACACACGATATGGAGAGCTGGGAACGATCGCCAAGTGCTCTAAGAGCATCAGGATCACTAAGAATTCACCAATCTCCAGTTGAACTCCGACACGAGTCCCTTTCGGTACTGCCATGCCACTCTGCCCATCTCATTGAGCATCTGAACAGCTACTTCAGACTCCAACTCCACGCATCCAGATACAGGATCCCAAACTCTCTCAGCACCGGACTGCCATGAAATGCAAAAGATCCTCGGGCTCATTCGTGTTGTATAATGTACAGTGAGAATTCGGATGGTCCACAGGGTCGAACAGCCTGCAGTTCAGGTTGAGAAGCGCACTTCTGAGGAGCAGTGCCTAATGGGCATTCCAGTTTGCAGGCACTGAGGTTACACAAGACCACATCCAGATCAAGGACCCTGTATATCCGACTCGAGGATGCCAGCCATGCCAGCAACCCATTCCGTTGCCCACGCCATTCCTTCAGGTCTGCAGGATATCGCTCCAGAGCACAAGACTCCCTCTCCGCCAACCTCAGAAACTCAGCACACCACAAGATACCTCTTCTCATGACAGCATCTGCCAACAACCGAGGATACCAACTCTCAGGGAGCTTCAGCGTCCTCGCAACATAATTGCAGTGCAGCCCCAGGGTGTACACATGAAGCGGGCCCAAGTCAGTCTCGATATACAAAAGTAGTCCGGTGTGTTCCTAGGGAGGCCGAACACTCGCTTGATGACGAAGAGCAGCAACCGCTCCACCTGCCGCAATTGAACCCCTCCCCCCCTCACCTGGACTGCATAACATAGAATAGTCCGCATGACTGCACAAAAAGCCTTGTACTTATCACTGGGAGACACACCTACCAACCCCAGAAAAGGACGATAAATACTATGCCAAGCTTCCCCGCCACCACGTGGGCACCATCTGTCATCCACGTGGGCTCTGAAAGGCAACAGCGGAGTCAGGGTGACTCCAACATATTTGTAGGATCTTACAGTTTCAATATTTTCACCTTTGAAGGTCCACTTTTCTTTCACTCCCTATCTCCCTCCCTTCCTGAAGACCATGACTTTGGATTTTGACGGATGAAGTCTCAGACTCCATGTATCATAATGCGTCTCTAGCAGGAAGATGTTCTTCGGCCGATTTCGCCAGCAGCACAACATCAGCTGCGTACTTCAAAGCCTTAATCTGCACACCATCTATCGATACGCCACAATGCATGCAATCCACCATATCATTGATGTAGAGCGAGAAGAGCAACGGGCTTAGACGCCGGCAACTCTGCCCAACTCCCGCCACCACCCTGAACGACGAAGATAGCCCCTCCTTGCTCCAAACCGATGCGGTGCAGTGCTCGTAGAGCGCCTTCATGACACGTATGGACCTATGAGCAACTCCAGCACATCCGACCTTCTTGTACATCAAATCCCGGTGGACCCCGACGAACACAGCCTTGAAGACTATAAAAAATGCACAGAGCTTCCGCCCGGGTTCCTTTGACAGCTGCACTTGCGCCTAGCCCACCAGTATAAATATTGAGTCAATCGTACTGTATCCTTTCCGGACACCCGATTGGCTCTCAGCGCCTATTTGCTCCATAGTGATAAAAGGTTCTAAGCATAACAACAGAAGTCCCGCGTGAAGCAGTCAATGAAGGACAGACTACGGTAGAAGACCAAAACATCACCAAATTCCAAAAATCACGGGAATCCACCACCTCCGAGAATCTGGTAGGAAGTCCCGATGTACGTAAAACTTCCTATATTTGCCTCACAGATCTGCTTGCATCTCGTGTTTTCCCTGATGTACGTTCGTCACACCATCTTGATGCTTTCCTTATTTTAAATTTTAACACCAATAGAAGTACCTCAATACTACCAGTAGATGCATATCTGCGATTTTCGGTCCTGCATAATAACAGGGTGGGTCATCCGTACGCAGTTTAGTCGTTGAATATGCATAGGTTTTTTTAATCAAATCATTTGCTACCAGTGAGCGTTCATGATCCTCTGGTCCTTCGAGCTGAATGTATTTTTTCACCCTGGAAAACCAATTAATTTAACCAGTGCAAATATTGTCTTTTCCCATCCCTTCGCCATTCTTCCGCGTGAAATCCTCTCTTCGGTTGTAACTCCATTACACGCTTTTCAGTTGGGTTGTTGAATGGGTCGGGTCGGATGAAGCAAAATATCAAATGGAATTTGAGTAGATAATGAGGGGAGGGTGGAGTCCGACAAAGAAGACTCTCTCGAAGAATTACTCCCAAGAGTCAACCGTATGACGTGTATCGTTTATTACCTCTTTGTGTCTACTGTACACTTTTGTAGAACACTAGCCCTACGCCAGCAATACGATGGCTGTTATTGGCGTATCCTTAGTCGTTAGTAAATCCTTCTAATTAGCAATACAGAATCTAGGGAAAAAACAATCCTGCTAAACAATTGCTTAGGTACACTCTGAAGTGATGTACCTACATACCTATGTTTAAATCGTAGGTAAATCGACGGCTAATACCAAGAATTTGAATTCAATTGTACGCTCCTACCTGTAGACAAAAGTGTCACATTTCAATTGCCATCTTCTGATAGATAAAGATTTATACAATTTTACAGGCTCGTGATCTTTTTGCTTTCCATTTTAATCGCGTTTTACCTTCGAAGGATAGAAGGAAAGTATATTGCAATATTGCACCTTGAAAATATAAACTACGCCAAGGTGTTGCTAAAAGTTCCTCGTTCCCATAAAATGACCATAAATACAATCGTTCTACAATCATTTGGGTGGATGAGGAGTTGAACTAATACACTGGACTTGTGGTTATATACATGAAGCTTACCAAGTTGAAAGTGGGGTGACCCCTGGGCACCAGTTGAGGTATGGAGGTGGCCGAACCCGCACATGCTATCCGAATTACTACCATTGCTACCATTCATTAATGTAGTTATGAGCGTCACACATGCGTAGAAGGATGCTACTGTCCGGTTTTGAGAAATTCGTATACAGGTACCGACCACGGTCCGACCCACGCCTACCCTCCAAATTTCAGCGCATGTTACCAACATTCTTTCGTATAGAGCGAATTAAAAGGAAGTTCGGACACCCACACGAAATAAAATTTGTTCAGAAAGGCTCAAAACACAAAACGCGAGTGGAAATTTTGATTTTTGTGAACAGCTCTCCTTCCAGAAGTTGTCACACTGCTTCCGTTACCTTGGTAGACTCGGAGTCAAAATGTCTAGAACTCACAAATGTTTTAGGTTCCACCCAGTATGATCCATGAGTTTCAGAGCAATGAGCAATGTTTGTATGTAGTAGGTGTGTGTACCCGTGAGTGTGTAACTAACCAGTGTACACGATTTCGGCATCCAAAAACATTGTACGAAATTTCACAAATATTTCCCCGCTCATTCGGCTCTATACATTATTTTAGAATTGAAATGATACTTATGACTGGAAACTAAGATCGTGAACCCTCTAGTGTCTGGATGTTGACTGAATGTCATAATTGTCCAACTTTAATATTATTTCAGCAGGGGAATGGGACACAGAATTTCGATGATCTGAAACTTTAGAACAAGCACATAAAGAAATAAAATAGATGGGTTCGTTTTTTTTTATGTACGCGGTATTTTTATATATTTTGTATGATCTTCCGATAAAAAGCTGTGTAATAACATTGTGTAATAACATTTGAGCTTCCAGCGATACTGAGCTGATAATATGTAGATACAGAGGAAAGTGGCTCCACATTTTAAGAACCTTTCCTGATTACAGTGAGAATGAAACCTTCACCTTTTGTTGTTTCAGATTGACGATAGTGGTCTCCCAAGTGGTAAAGGTTCAGCTATTTATAGTAGAAAGTTACGGCTGCAAAAATTCCTAGAAGTTGATACCTTTCAATCGACTCCTGTAAAAATTATGATCTACTCAGTTTAATCTAGGGTCTCAAGTGACGAACGTCCCCCAAAATAACCCGTTTCGACGGCTAACCCATCGCAACACGTGTTTATGCTAATGACACGACCTGTTTTTCGGCTGAACCCGGTCATTAATACGTCCACGTTTGTCATCCATCACTAGGAGCAACTTGTTCGATCTCAGCCAAATACCAAACAGACCGTTCGTTGGCCACCGTCATTTTCATGATCCTCACAAGATGAATATCGAATGAAATTGAAACAGCCTGCACCCATTGATCTCAATAATGATTTTGAGATGATTTGAATAAATAATATATTGGTAGGTAAGTATAACATTTTACATAGGTGCTTCAATATATTACGTCAAAGTATACTTATGCAGGTATGAGTTGAACGAACAAATTTGTTGTAATGGGCTCAATTATATAGGTACAAAACAATTGTGGTTTAGGTACATACGCTGAAAGTTGGAGGGTACGCGTGGGTCGGACCTTAATCGGTTCCCAATGATTTTCATCAATATCGGACCGTAAATTCCTTCTACCCATGTGTAACGCTCATAACTACATTAATGAATGGTAGTAATGAGCTGAAATTTGGATGGTATGTGCGGGTTCGGCCACATCCATGCCTCAACTGATGCCCAGGAGTCACTTCACTTTCAACTTGGTGAGCTCCATGTATAACCACAAATCCAATGTATTAGTTCAAGGCTTCAGCCATCCAAACGATATACAGCGATTGTATTTATAGTCATTTTATGGAGACGTGGAACTTTGAGCAACGCCTTGGCGGAGTTTAATTTTCAGGATTCAATTGCAATAGGCACATTTCTCTCATCCTTCGAAGGTAAACAAAAGAACAAAAAGGAAAGAACAAGATCACGGGCCTGTAAAAGCGTATTTATTTCTCAGAAAATGGGAATTGAAGTGTGACACTTTCAACTTTCAATAAATTGTAAGTGACATTTCATACTTTTTATTTGCAATGCTATTTATAGGTGCATACTTGTTACGTATCCCGAAGCTCCAAGGTGACTAAATTCTCCTTTCCTACCCCATATTCCATGAAACACATCATCTTTTCAATAATTTGGCATTATTTGTATTTTTGTAATAGGAAAATTCTGAAAAATTGAATCCCTAATTCAAGATTTTTGCGTGTATCGGTGTCATAAACGTTTTCCCGACATTTTCCACTTGAGAAGGTTAGTATGATGTACCTACCCTAAGTTTTTGTATTTTCACAGGCAGGTACATACGTTTAATTTAAATTCTTAATATTAGCCGTCGATTTACCTAGATTTATACATAGGTATGCAGGTACATTACTTCAGAGTGTATCTAGTTAGCAATTGTTTAGTAGGATTGTTTTGTCCCTAGGTTCGTATTATTAACCCAAAAACAACCCTCTTGTAAAAATTTACCCAACTGAAAAATGTACCTAATTTATAACGTATGTGTGTGCAAAATTTCAGCTCGACAGTTATGTCTGTGAGGCTGTAGCCAAAGAACAGAGAGACGAACAAGTAGAAAAACTTGAAAAATGTCGTTTTTCAAACTCCTACATTTAAATCCGGCACATGATGGTACCGAGATTGAAATTTAGTATGCGTCCATAAGGGCCCCTCTAGAACATGTTTACGAAACATCAACGCCGGAGACCCCCAAGGGGCCGAGTTACGGATGGGTTTAAAAAAAAAACGAATTACCTATTGTTCTGTCGTGTAAATAGTGTTTTGGTCGCTGAGTAGGCGCGTGTACCTTTGGAGGTTTTCGGTTTTCTCGGCAGACGGGACGCTACCGCGTTCCTTGATTTTGGAAGTACCTATAGTAATGACTAATGAGAAGTAAATCAACGGCCATAAATATACACAAACTTACGATAATGGGTTGTCTCTTGTAAATGTTGTACAGTGTTATTAAAATAAATCTCACCCAAGGTTTTATAATGTTTTCGTACTCATCAGGTCGGCGTAGGATTGCTAAAACTTTAAGAATAAAATGAAATTTCGTAATTTTAAAATGACATAAAATCGCGGAATTAGTGGAATACACGGCATGAATTACAGAAATAAATGAAAATAATTGCATAAAATAAATTACATAAATCGCAATAATAAATGACATGAGCTACTCGTCTCCGGTAATGAAAGTAATAGTGCGGTGAATTAATGTAAATTCCAAAGGTAGGAAACATCCTTGACGAGTAAAAATAGCTTAATGTAATTTTCATTCAGTATGATTTACACATATCAGCGTATTTCGTTCTAGGAATTCCGAACCGAGGTATTTAAATTGGAACCAAAGTTTGGAACATTTAAAATCTAGGTAATTCCTTAGCTTTTCAATGTTGAAAGTAACCGAAGATTGTTTGCTTGTATATAAAACCTCGCCATTAGCACCCTTCAAAGTGTATACCATTTGGGCTGATAACCAAGGAGGAACAAAGGGAAACCAGAAGAAAGATTTCAAATCGTTACCTACACACCGGTATGGGAAAACTGTGGTTCAAATGCGGATGGTAGTTTGTCGGAGAAGAGCTCCTTTACGAACCCTCGTTCTAATTAATTAAATTTGGTTTGCAGGTCCCATGGGGGGATTACGTTGTTACTCTATGTAATCTCGGTAAGGGTTAAAATTTTCAGAACACCTTAGTTCGGAAATTGATTTCGAACATATGTAACTAAACGAAAGAAAGGTTGCAATGAGCTGAAATTCGGAGGGCATTGCAGTTTAGGTGGGCACGTATGGATTTTACCAGTGCATGCGCCAACTTGATCATCAGATTGTGATGAAATTCACATGGGTTTTCGAAGTTATACCCGTGTATGAATGTCATGAAGATCGGGCTGTAATTTCCGTTTGCCCATGTGTCATCGTAGAAATTTTATCCCCTTATGTAGAAAGAATTATTCGATTTCATGCGTTCATGGTAGTGATGGCAGATGTTCGAGATTTAGTCACAATCAACCCTTCAAGTGCGTGGCAGAGTCAAACTCGATTTTCATGCACTCATAGCAAGTGGAGCGGAAATAACAAACTTTAGAGGCCATGGTACTCGTATTATGTTGACTAGGGGAAAATGCTGCCGAATAATTCCACAACAGCAGAAACTAATTTGCATATAATGTGAAATTATCAGCTTGACTCGGCAATGTTTATTTGAAGGGTGGGTGCTTTAGATCTCGAGACCTCTACTTTCCGTTAAATGGAGCGAAATCCGATCGTGTCAATGTCATTGATGGGGAGGAATATTTTTGCTAAAGTTACTCTGCTTCCTCACTGATCAATACCTAATGAACCAATATCAATACGTTTTGACCGTGATTTCCAGCCTGATGTGATGTGTTATCACATCCAAAATAGTCTGCTGTTCTCCGGGGTGAGACGGTCACTTATGTATATCTTGGACTCATTAAAAGATGAATGTATAGATCCTTTGCTGTCATATCTCTGTGTAACCTCATATTTTTAATCCACTTTCTCTTTAAACAGACATTAGTAAAGTTTACAATCAAGAAACTGCTCTCATCAAATACTGGCTTACCCATTTGCTTAGCTTTGCGGATCCTGTACGCTGCAACAACATCACTTTCTGAAATTGGAATCTGCAATTTTTCTCCGAGCGTTTTTATTATTTCCAAGACATTTTCGTTTTTGGTTTCGGGTATACCTCGAATTTGTATGGTTGATGTTAAATTTAGTTGTTCTATGTCGTTTATTTTTCTGCGCATTTCATTTGCCTCTATTTTGAGTCGTTCGTTCTCCTTCTCGAGGGCCACGTTAGAGTTCTTTATAACTTCCATATCCTTTTTGAACTCAGCAAATGTTTTTTTCATGTCCTCAAAATTATCATTGAAAAAAATCATAGAGTTTTCCATCGTCTTGAGTTGGTTCTCGAAAGAATCAAATTTTCTCATAAGAATGCTGATGTTCTTGTTTAGGGAGACCAAGTTTACGTTGGAATCTTCCTCCTCCTTTCCATCCGATGGCTCATTGTCACTATCGCTATCTTCGTTTTTGTCTTTCCGGTCACCTTTGGCGCACTTGTCACATTTCCACTTCAGTTTAAGGTCCGTTTTAAGCTTCATATAGTTGTCGATCGACTTCAGACGTGTACACGAAGGCTGGGGAGGGTAATTGTAGGTTCTAAAAGGAAAAGTATGCTTGGGAAGGTACTGATGCATGAATGGCAGAATAGATGGGATGTTAGTACGAAGGGTAGGTGGACGTATGAATGGTTACCTAGTGTGTTTGAGAGAGTGAAAGCTGAATGGATGGTTTTCGATTTCCACACGACTCAGATGATCTCTGGTCATGGGGATTTCGAAGATAAGCAGCATGGGTTTAATTTAAGGGAGAATGGGTTGTGTGAATGTGGAGAGACGGGCACTGTCCATCATGTGGTCTTTGACTGTGATCTCTTTTCGCAGGAGCGCATGATGGCGGTGTCCAGAGTGGGAGAGTTGGGGTTGCAGTGGGACGTGAGTGTGGTGAGGGTTGAAGAGGGGTACGAGGTGTGGAAGGAGTATGCTTGGGAGGTTTTGAAGAAGAAGGAGGAGTGGTTCGTGGCCCTGCCCTTGGGGCCAGTTAGGGAAGTGGGCTTAGTGATAGTAGAGTAGGTAGTGTTAGTAGGGTAGGTATAAGTAGCTAGGTTCGTCTGTGATATTAGGTGATAAGTTAGTGGTCTACTGTCTGTGATATTAGGTGATAAGTTAGTGGTCTACTGTCTGTGATATTAGGTGATAAGTTAGTGGTCTACTGTCTGTGATATTAGGTGATAAGTTAGTGGTCTACTGTCTGTGATATTAGGTGATAAGTTAGTGGGTAGGGTGTGAAAGTAATTTAAGGCGTGCATGTAAATTAAGGTATGGCTGTGTAGTTAGGTTTCAGACAGGGGCAGCCGAATATCGAGTAGCCTGCCCCTTAGGTTAGGTATGGTGCCCTGGGGTTTGGATCTCTGAACCCCAGGGCGTAAAGGTGTGGGGACCGTATCCCGCATGGCTTGGTGTTAGTGGGGCAAGTCCAATCCCGCAAAGCACTGAGGCATGAAAAGCGGTAGTCCTCCTGAGGATATCCGAAGGAGGGCCGGGCCTGCGACCATTCTAGGCCTAGAGGCTCGAGACGGGGGGGTCTGGGTTTGAGATTGCCTGGACCTCTGCAGGCTCGGGTTGCTCAAAATGGTACCACGGGCGGAGGGAGCCCCAGGCCACAGGAGCAACGCCCTAGGGCAAAGCTCCACCAGTCTGCCCTCCAACAGAGGTTGGATTCGTGGTGGTCGTGAGCTTTGCTAGAAGGTAGGTGACCCTTCCCTTTTCCTTCCTCCTCCTGGTGTTGGGCGGGACCCCTCCGGCAGAAGACGAAAGTCAGTTAACCGGAGGGTCCACTTGCCATAACAACATCATTCCACATGTCATCCAATTGCAATCAGGTCACACAGATATTCAGACAGCGACTCTACATTCATTGAGGCTGAAATAGGAAGGCTTCTCAAGGAGGGAATCGTTGAGAAGAGCATATCCCCATGGCGTGCCCAAGTACTAGTAACTTCTAATGCAAACCATAAACGCCGCATGTGCATTGATTACTCTCAAGCAGTTATCAAATTCACTCGCTTGGAAGCCTATCCTCTTCCACGAATTAACGACATTGTTAACAGGGTAGCAAAGTACGAAGTCTGGAGTGCAATCGGTCTCCGTGGCGCTTACCATCAGATTTCCATTCCATCAAAAGATCGACCTTACACTGCTTTTGAGGCTTGTAGCTGCCTTCCAAAGGGTCGTTGATGGCGTAATTCGGTCTGAGCATCTCAAAGGTACATTTGCATACTTAGATGACGTGACAATACGCGGCAAGTCTCAGGCAGAACATGATACGAATCTTGCAAATTTTATGAAGGCTGCATCCAAATATAATCTGACAATCAATAATGAGAAGAGTTCATTCTCATTGCGCTCAGTCAACCTCCTGGGTTATTCAATCAGTAATCAAACCATCAGACCAGACCCTGATCGAATGAGACCTCTCAGTGATTTGCTACCACCATCGGACGCGTCCTCACTTAAAAGAGCCCTGGGCATGTTTTCCCATTATTCAAACTTCATTCCAAATTTCTCAGATAAGATCCGACCACTCGTTGATTCGAAATTCCCATTAACATCGGATGCTGTCAAGGCATGTCACGACCTGAAATCTGCTATAAGAGATGCTGCTCTATCGAGCATTGATGATGAAGCACCCTTCTGCGTAGAGACCGATGCGTCATGGAGCAATCGCCGCAGCACTTTCCCAGCTGAATCGCCCTGTTGCATTCTTCTCGAGAACGCTGTCACCTTCAGAACGGCACCATTCTTCTGTTGAGAAGGAAGCTTACGCAATAGTCGAATCGATAAGCAAATGGCAGCATTTTTTAATGGGAAGACACTTCCGCTTAATAACCGATCAACGGTCTGTTGCTTTCATGTTCGATTCAAGACACCCGGGTAAGATTAAGAATGAGAAAATCACCTGATGGAGTTTGGAATTATCCTCATTCGTATGACATCGTGTACAGACCAGGACATCTCAACCATATTGCTGGTGCACTCTCACGGGTATGTCTCATCTCCAGCAGCGAAGAAAAGCTCAAAAGCTTCCATCAAACTTTATGCCACCCAGGGGTAACGAGGATGAACCACTGGGCTAGGAGCAAAAATTTACCTTACTTCAGTCGAGGATGTTAAGCTTATCACTTCGTCATGCAAGATCTGTGCAGAAGTAAAGCCACAATTCTTCCACCACTAGGGGACTCTGATCAAAGCCACTACGACTTTCGAGCGCCTCAACATCGATTTCAAGGGGCCTGTACCATCGCGGACAAGTAATAGGTTCATTTTGACTGTGATCGATGAATATTCACGATTCCCATTCGCATTCCCTTGCAGAGATACCAGCGCATCCACAGTCACTTCTTGCTTGCTCCAACTTTTCAGCATATTCGGTGCTCCAGTTTATGTCCATTCTGACAGAGGTTCATCATTCATGTCCCAGGAATTGAAACTCTTCCTGGCTTCTTTTGGAGTTGCTACAAGCAGAACCACACCCTACAATCCCCAAGGGAATGGCCAGGTCAAAAGGTTCAATGGTATAATATGGCAGACAATCCAACTTGGTTTACGTGGGAAAAATCTGCCAGTGTAACACTGGGAAACTGTGCTTCAAGATGCCCTTCACACTATTCGCTCCCTATTGTGTACATGCACGAATTCCACACCTCACGAGCGTATGTTCAACTACCCAAGGCGCACTGCTAATGGTCACTCGACACCGTCGTGGCTGCTGACCCGGGGGCCGGCACTATTTAGAAAATCCAGTCGCCAATCTAAATATGAGCTCATCGTTGAAGAGGTTACTCTCGCTGTCGGAAACCATGAATATGCTGTTATACGGTATCCATATGGTCGCGAAACAACGGTATCCACCCGGCACCTAGCTCCTGCTGGTGATTATGGATTTCAAAAAACCTTATGAATAATGTCAATCACAGGAAATGAATACAGCTTTTAACGATGTCAATCCCTCAAACCCTTTGCCTTCAAGATCTCCAGCGCCACCCTCTCCCGAATCCCCTCAACGTCTAACAACCTCTCATCAGCCTACCAACAACTCTTCTCAAAAACCAGATAGCTCTCTTCACCATCTCCCGAGCTCTCCACATCGTCTCACAGCTTCTCCTGGACCCTCTGTGAGTTCGACTGCTCCACCAACTGGTACAGATGATGGGAACAGGACTCCGCAACTCCGGAGGAGTTCGGGAAACCGTCGCGCTCCCGCATATCTGGGAGACTATGTTCATTACTGAAGGAGGGGTGATGTTATATATTATTACGAACTCTCCAAGTGCTTTCGGCGTCGTTAGTTACCAATTTCCAAATCCATCCGTTTCTGTAATTTGTTCCGTTATCAACATGAATTCCGTTAAATAATGCCTTTTTTGAGGTATTTCGTTCTTACATTTGTTACAGAGGTGGGTTACAAAATTAGTTCATGTTCGATTCCAAAGGTTCATCATTAAAAATAATAAGCCAAAATTGACCATGCCCCAATTGATCGTTCACTTGAGAACCGTTGTTTGCAGCTTCAGTAGATTGACATGATTCTGTTATCAAAAATGTGTAAAGGATCCTGGCCGTGAAGATGGGAACTTTTAATTATATAATATTATACGAGTATTTATGTATGTTCAATTTTCGTGTGCCATTACGTTTTGCGCCCCCCAATACTTTTCTCTGAAAAGGTAGTTCCTCAATATGAGGCATACTCGATGATCGGATATAATTTAGATTTGGCCGACAAACGGATGGTAAGAAAGCGTAACGACGTCATACGAGAAGGCTGTCATCCGCGCGTCATCCAGGCGCGTTTTCTAATCGAAGGGTTTTTCCCGCCGCATGGGACGGAAAACGCTGGCCAATCCCGTCGGGTGGAGAGTGAAGTACCACGCGGCGTTTTGTTTTCCTATCGACGTGACTGCACGCGTCGTAAATCGCGAAATGAGCATTCAGTTGCTCATGTGACAACCGAAATGGCCCGGAGTAAAAAACTGTGTTTTAGCAATTTTTGTGGACCATTATGAAACAATTGGAAAAAGAAGAAGAAATAATTTCTGAAGAATTCCTCCCTAGACGGAAGTCGGCTGGCGCTGTTTTCCGACGCCGAGAAGGAGAAAGGGTGCACAAAAATTTAATAACGTAAAACACCCGTCCTTTTTCCATTTATTTTGTCTCTTGCTGGGGAAAAATTGACTGTTGGATCTTGCTGCCGAGATTCAAAACCCATTTCACCTGGAGAAAAACTGGCTCTCACTTTGAGGCCAGTTCATCCAATGAAATGTTTTAGTAGACGAACAACTGTGACACATGCTGAACTACCGCTCAAATGGCCAGCGTTGCGCGTGCTGACACCTCGTGGAGCATGCGCGCGTTTTACGCCGGCAGAGAGAACAAATCCGTACTTTTCCATTTGAGGAGTGGGCGACGTGATCCCATCGACGTCTTCCGTCCCACGCGGCGGGAAATTTCCGTCGACTGGAAAACGCGCCTTTGGCGTTCTATTTCTGGTCGTCTGGACGTCGTTGCTTTTTTTCGATTTAAATCCCATGTCAATCTCATTTCAATCCATCTATCGGTCTTCACCGATAATTCATCAGGAATATTGTGAGACAGAACGCGATCAACTATTAGGCTTCTCGTTTAAGGAAAAGGTTTGTCCGAGAATTGAAAAAAAAGGAACCTCACCCGTTGGCCAGTCTTTTCCATCTATGGAAACCGACTCGAGCAGTTGGCCACATCAGGCCCATTTATGGTATTTTATGAGAGTTTCGAGTCGCACGGTGCAGGAATGGGGGTCAAAACTACTAAGGGAGTGAAGAAAGAACTTTAAAAGCTTTAATGGTTCTTTATATAATTTAGCAAGAACGAGGCCCGACCACTCTGTTAATGAATATTCCGATGGGTGGCTGTGAATATGAGACCACCAGCTACCAAAGAAGGAATTGTTAGGGCAGTTTTTTTTAGTTTTTCATTTATAAGAATGAGCCATTGGAATCCAGCAAGGAAAAAATTTGTCACAGGGGTAAATTGATATTTTTTAAGCTCGATTCCAAAGGTTCAATATTGAAAATCATCAAGCAGAATCCGAGCAGAGCTGAATGGTGGCGGGTTGCGGGATTTGCAGCACTCGATGGGGCATCATACACTCACTGGGGCAGGCGTGTGGATTTGGTTGACGTTCCACATCATTACCTTTTGGTACTACTGAAAATGCGCCTTAGTGTATAACTCCATGCAACTCTCTCCCCAGGTTTGATAGCCTTCAAAGGCTGATTCAAATGAGACCTTTTTGATGGCTACTACTGAGTTAAACCTCAGCCATTACTGATCGCGATAGCCGAAATTCCCATAGCCTCTCGATTCAATAAATTAACTTAGTCAAATCGAACCAACCATCATCCAGTTATTGGCATTTCGATGATCGAAGATCAGCCAATGGTCTGGTGGTTTGGTAGGTAGGTATCTGATTTATAAATAGCGTACATACCGTGGTAACAATAAATTTTTTTCTTGTTATCGTCAGATCGCTGACAGGTTACAAAAAACGCTGCGAAGCCCTTGTCACATGGGTTTGTTATTCTACTGGACATACCTGGCTGTTCATTTATTGTTTCTATCATGTGCAATAACTGAAATAGCTATTTTTGATGGTTTCCACCAATTTTGGCCCACATAAACACGAATTAGGCTCCTATTTTTCTTGAAAATTATCTCTCATCATAGTCCATTCAATTGTCTTTATTCACCTGTTGATACTACTTCTAGTGTTATACAAATTTATCTTGATTTCAGACATATTCCCATGTTTTTGACCCATACCAGATGAACTTTGGGAGCTGAACCTTCGTTACAACCTCAGCTCTTCACTCTTCGGTCAAAATCAACTTCATATTCGATCTTCTTGCCCTAAACAAAATGTAAAACGGTACTCACAAGCTCATTTTCACTAAAACCTCAAACACAACCTCGAAAACCCATATTTATACCCATAACTTCCCTGGGTGTATTCCGATCGGGCTGCCAGGTTCGGAGCACAACCAGGACCCAAATGGAGCCTGTGTGCTAAAGATCGACGATTTTATGCAAAAACGTAAAGTAAATTTAAGGCGAAATTTTGTTAGAACCTCAATTCTTCGCTCGTTGGTCAGAATCGATTTCATGGTCGTTCTCCTAGCCCTAAAAAACATGGAAACCGATACCTAACACTCGTGTAACTCAAACACCAAAAAACCCTGTTTTTAAACGCATCTTTCACCCATAACACCCTTGGGCGTATTCCGATGCTGCTGCAAGGTTTCCGGATCAACTAGGGCCCAAATGGAGCCTGTGTGCGGAAGAACGAATTTTTTAGACCAAAAATAAAATAGTTACGGCGGACGGACATACAGTATTTTTGGAATCTATACACCTTGAAACGTAGAAGAAATGAAGTTTGAGGGGTTGTTCAAAAAATTTGTTGATGAGCGAATACACAGGTTGTATTATTCACAGAATATTACCAAAACGCAGCAAATTATTACAACAACTTTTTCATTTACTTGTTGTAGAAAATACATTTGCAAATATTAGGCTTTATTATTCACAATAATAAAGATGTCAGAGGGTCACAGATATTAGAAGTGGTGAAACATTATGGTAATGATAAAAGAACTGGTGATGCTAATGGTATTTCGCTTCCGACGTGGCTTTAACCTTCAAAGAAAGCGCTAATGAACAAGCACGTACGAACATGCAAGTACGATCTTCTGATCGAGGAAGTCGACATCCATGTCGTCAACCCACAGTATGCCAGGATTGCCGGGGTTATGATTCACCCAGTGTTATAATAACTATTATCACGGTTCTTTTATAATTACCATATGTTTCACCGCTTCTAACTTCCGTGACCCTCTGACGTGTTCAAATTCTACGTTTATTGTGAATAATAAAGCCTAATTTGCAAAGGTATTTTCTACAATTTATTCAGAGGGTCACAGAAATTAGAAGTGGTGAAACATATGGATGGTAATGATAAAAGAACACGTGATAATAGTTATTATAAAACTGGGTAAATCTTAACACTTATATAGTACCCCTTCTGCGTAATCACTGTTTTCTGCGGTCAATACCCTCGTGCTCCCCACAGGAAAGCCCAAAATCGAGTGCTGGAGCCGGCCGGGCAATTACAGTTTCATAGGATATGCGGAAATTACTAATGTAGAGGTATTCAGTACCTATAGAACTGCACAGAGCAAGAAAATACTATGGAAGATTGGTTCTACAGAGAAGAAGAACAGCCTCGTCAGGAAAAATCTGAAAAATAAATTTTAATCAATATTAAATTTCAATAATAATGCATGGAATTTTTGCTGCGAGCAACGGTTACCGCGAGATACACACGACAAACTGAAACGAGTTCTCTTTAGAGCCCCCCACCCCCTCCGCGAATTGAGTCGGACCCCCTCACCCTAGGACTTTTTGTTCCCTTCATTCTTAGGTACGAAGGAACGACTGTACTAATTTACTAAAATCCGGGATTTTCAATTGGCCTTTTTAGTGAATTTTCAAAGAAAATGTGGCTCGTTCAAGCATTTCAGAGATGCTCCCTGTGAACCGGAAACCCCTCCAAATTCCGCTGCATGCATCGGAGATCTAAATTATAGATGTTAACTTGTTCGTGTGTGCGTGTGTGTGTGTGTGTGTGTCATGGAAACACCCTTTTGTTTTGCTAGCTAGACCACGTTTCAGTATAAGAGATACGATAATAGGTAGGTACGCACTCAAGGTTAAAAGCAGTTAGCCGTTCCGACGGATCATTCCTCCATCAAAATGTAATGCCACCATTCCACTTTCACACTACTGAATAGACCATTATTTTTCCTACAACATTCAACTTGAAAGTGAAATTTGTAATCTATCCCTCCACTAACGAATCCCTATGGCGAGTGGTCGTATAATCTTCATCCCGTACGCGAGTTACCATTACCTTCCCACTCCCAGAAGGGGATTCTGGGCCGATTAATACGATCGATGTCACATGGGGACTAACGTATGCAATCCCATCAGTGCGGATATACGGTCGGTGTGATTGATAAAGGAGTGGATTTCGGATTGCCATTCCCCCATCTTCAGCGGTCAATCTCTACTGCAGACTTCATTATTTGAACGGTCTGACGAAACCATGAACAAATGAGAAACGCTCCACTTTCGTACTTCTTCTTCAGTTTGACGTTCCCGGTATCTACTCCTGGATCTGGTAGTGGGGTCTTTTCGCTATAAAAGTGAAATTTGTAATCTGTCCCTCCACTAACGAATCCCTATGGCGAGTGGTCGTAGAATCGACGTCGTAGAATTTGAGGATTTACCTATTCTGAGCCTGAATATATGAACTTCATTCTTATTGGATCCATGACAGTGTCACCTATTTTGGAAGTCACAGTAAGACCCTCTGCAGTTTAACGTTGAGAATAGATAGGTTATACTAACCATTACTGGTGGTTATTTTAGTGGGTGCCAACAACGTAAGACATACAATTTTATTGACAAATTCTATTCATAAACCCATTTCTCGCTCATTTGAAACAGTTAGTTCAACTTTTTCTGAGTTTGCTCTGTAGATGAGGGATGTTCTCTACGCGTCACGTGATTTTCTTACCATGAGTAAAAAGTACTTGGTGCCATGGGTAAGCGTAGATTTGGATTAGTACAAATACTTTTTTGTATTTACCACCGCGCTTTTACTGTGAATTATTAGGGCCATTATTTACAGAGCCAGACTAATTCTGTTCATTGATTGATTTGTGAATCTCTTCCACCTCCACTTCTTGAACTAATAAAGACAAATTGAATCACCATACCTGGAAGAGCATCAATTGTAGCGATCATGAATATCATTAAGAACGTAATAAATGAGGCCATTAGTTACACGTCAAGCTAGGATTGTCTTTGTCTATATAGATCTGCCTCTACTTGATCAAGAAAATTAATACGGCCGATGTTCTTGATATTGAAATGTTGACAAAAGGATTCGTAGGGGATATTTATTGTAGTGGACGGTGTTCCCTGTGAGATGTGACACTGCCTTAAAAGAATGTAATAATTGCCAAGTGTGGTGTGACCTACGGTACGGCAGGATTCGAAGGGCAGGAACCTAGTACTAAAACTCCGCGGATGTACCGCAGCATTAGGTGCTTCTTAGGAGTCTTTTGCTAGCGCCCCGCGAGCTCACCACAGCGAGTGCTAGATGAAAGAGAGAGGAAGGAAACTAATACCCCGCGGATGAACCGCAGCGAGTGTTAGTAGCTCCTTAGGAGTGTTTTGCTAGCACCCCGCGGATGAACCACAGCGAGCGCTAGAGGAAGACGTGCCGCGGATGAAACACAGCGGACGCCCATGGATAGGAGGTGTGAGGTGTGTGAGAAAGAGTAATCGCATGTAAGAGCGTGATCGGTCGAATGACGAATTCTAGCTGGGCTAGAAGGTCTGCTTATATAGGCCCGTCCCCGGTCCAAATCGGCCGTTATGACCGTTGGGGGCGATGGCGGTTGATGGAAGGGACCCTTCTCCCGTGGCGTTACACGGCTCGTCGTTCCCTTCATTTATTTGGGTAAATCTTTCTATATTACATAGGAGTGGCAGATGTAGAGGGTTGAGGAGAACCACGACACACAGAATAAGAGGTTTTTCTGTTAGAGCTATTGTATTTCCAAGATCTATTATCAGGTAGATCGGTAAATTTTTGACATTCACTGTAATTGCGCATTTAGCAATAAGTATATAGAATCAATCTATGTTCTAAAATTCCGTCCATGCTTTCTCAGTTGATTATTGTTCTGTGTGTTCGTGACTATTTTAAATACATGCTTTCAATTTCTCCTTCTCCTTTTCGTACAAAGTTCCTATTCAAAAACTTGAAACCCTAATTACATTGTATAGACCATGCCTTCATATGGATGGCGAGAACTTTGTCTATATTTGATTTATATGAGCGTTGTTTTGAGCAACTAAAAGCTTTGTCAAAATGTAGTTTCAGCAAGAGTGAAGAATTATGACATGATTATAAATCGGCTACACAACAACAGTTCTCAATAACCTGTGATGAATACAGATTATTTTCAGATTATTTCATAAGCATACCCAGGTAGGAGTAATCAGTCTTAAGAGCCGCTATACGGTATTTTGACTGAGGTGCTGTCCGCTGCGCCGGACTTCTCAAACGTGGAGCCCCACTGAGTAACAAGGCTGAGGAGTACCAAACCTGGCCGTCATTAGAACGTTAACCGTGTTCAACTCCGTCTTTCTCGTTTGCCGGGAGAAGACCTGGTAGAGGGAGCTCTCAAAACAGTACAGCCTCCGGCAACACTTTATCAACAAAGACGAGAGCTAAGTTAGAGGCATGTGGGAGCAGTTTATGTTGATGTACTTTCGTTCGAACATCAATTTCATATTGTCAGTTAATTGCGAAACTCCTAAGAATCAAAATTTACACACACACACATACACACACACGCACGCCCACGCACACAAAACACGACAGAAATTCCACCAGAGTCGAGCTTTATCGTTCGGAAATGCGTTCTTCCACCGCCACCATTTCCTGTGACGCCTATCTAAGGAACCCAAGTCGAACTCTCGACATATTCCCAAATTTCCACCTAATTCCGATGATTCGTTTTGCCGCGAAGAACAAACTTGCACCTCAAAAAATACTTACGCAAAAAAAGGACCTGTCGACAGCATCCAAAATAAACACCTTTCTTCGAAATTTGAATTTCTTGATTTCATTTAATGAAATAACTTTACGGAACAACAAACTCGATGTCATAAACCCATGCGTGATTATAATCAGCTCTTCCCTGTCAAGAGAAATGATTGTAACGTTAATTTATGAATCACACTCATGTTCATTTATTTTGGTTTATTATTTCCAATAATGAATCTTTCGAATCAAACACAGGAAAATATGTGTACCCCTCTCATAATTATAGTAAAATGAGAAAATACTCCGGGACAAGAAAACTGCGAAGTTAAAATTTTAGACGATCGATGCTCTTGGGCTCTTGTGCTCTCATTACCAATTTGCAAAACTTCAGCCCTAATCCAGATCCAAATCCATGCGTATCACCGGTGAAGTATCCTGATAATTTTTTTTTAACAGAAAAAAATGGCCTAACAATTTTTTACGTGAATCTTCTTACGGTTTTAAATAGTTCTTGAACTTACGAGTTTTTTAAGACCACCCGGAGCATCCAGCCGTTCGTTCACAGTAAGGCCCCCAAGTTTGCAACGACAGGCATTTTCGACAGCAGGGTGAATGAAATTGTATACATTTAGCCCAAATCTCGTCACCAGGGACGCGCTAACAATCGGGAATTGGCCAGAGATAAAATCAATGCTAGGGATCACCTGAATATAATCACGGAGTATGAAGTCGAGTTGGTTGTTCTGTGATATTATTTCATTTGAAAAATGATGGCTCTTTTAGAGTTTGTTGGTAGGTAGTGAAACTTGAACAAACGTTGAAGTATTATTGATGGGTAAATTATTACTACACAATGGTGTATCATTACTCAACGGTAAATTATTACACAGCGGTTCATTATACCATCTACGTAGAAGGGGCTGGAGTTTGTTGGTAGGTACGTTTGCAACTTTTTTCACTCCTCATCAAAAATTTCCCTTCAGAACTTCATTATGTGCGTTTCTTTTTGGCATTTTAGGTACTGTTTGTCATCGGCAGAATTATTTTAGCAACATTTAACCCGTGATTTAGGTAGGTACCTAGTAACGAGTACGGGGTTAGGTAGTAACCTACGGAGGGACTGCGATCTACATGATATGGATAGACTAGTACATAATTATTATATAGACGGGTTATCTATGCAGAGAGCTGTGATCTGTAACAGAAGGGTATTCTGTACAAAATAATAAACCGTTGTGCAGGGATTTGCAGCGTTTTAAAATTATATTGGTCACTGGACCTAAGTAGGACCCTCGACATAATAAATTATATTCTCAAATTTTCACTTAATTTGGATGATTCATTTGGACGATTCATTTGGATGCATCATGCCGTGAACAACAAACTTGTACCTATCAACGAATAGGTAATACGCTGCAAATTGTTACACAAAGATTTATTATTTACCCGTATGCCCCTTCTGCGTATGTCACTGTTTCTGTGGTCAATACCTACCCTCTTGCTTCCTCCTAGAAAGCCCTAAATCGAGTACTGGAGTCTGTCGGGCAATAACAATTTCATAAATATCCAGTGGATTCAAGAATTTTATCAATAATTATTTGTTGTTATTCTTCTTCTTCTTCGTCTGTCCTCTTCTACCTTGCGGTGTGTTAGTCATGAAGTATAACATTAGTTAAATTAACAAAAGTACCTTTCAACACAATCCAAAATCACCATCAAATGAAATAATGCCACGGAACAACTAAATCGGTTTCATACAGCCGTCCGTGATTATAATCAGGTGTTCCCTAGCAATAATATGTGGGCTGAATTTGTACCGTTTCAGATCATGTTGACGAAGTCCTTCTATGCAAATTTCAGGGCCTCACTGTAAGCGAACGGCTAGACGTACAATGCTCCAGGTGGTTTACAAAAATCCTTAGGTCGCGATCAATAGTCAAACGTGAAAAAATGCGAGATAACGGCGTCCTGGAAATTTCAACATCTATTTTCCACCTCTTAGCTATGAGTGACAGTAACGCCGAGCTTCGCGGACCCCCCCCCCCCCCCCCATTTGATGGTTTCCGTTTCAAAATACGTAGAATGCGAAAATGGAATTTTAAAATGTCTGTCCGTCCCTAAGGGTTGAAATTTTCATGACGGCGTTATCTCGAATTTTTTCACGTCTCAAACAATAAAAACACACATCCTAACATCCCTCAACAAATGCATATACCTACTTAAATTTATATAGAGTTTAATATATTTATAATCCCTGAGAATTTGATATAGACCATTGTTTTTCCATTGCACAAGACGGGGGATAACAATAAGTTAGCAACTATAGGCCAGATTATATCCTTGATCATTATACCTAGCAGAAATAGTATAGAAGTGTGTCAAATTCCAGTTAGTTGAATATCTCGTAAATAATTACCTACAATCTAGCTATACCCGGCATGTGTTGCAATGCCACACAAAGGAAAAGGTTTCACTGTTTCAGTTTGTTTATTGGAGTGCTTTTGGATACACAATAATTATATTATGTTTGTCCCCCGCCGGATGCGTACACGGATAATTGAGAAGGTTTTCCGATACGTAAGCATGTCTAAAGCAGGTCTTTACAGGTCTAAAGACTCGCGCGCCCGATACTGTGTGTCTACTGATGGTTATACTGATTCAGAAAACTTCGCGGGCGTGCGCATAACAACTCACCAAAGTTCCATCGCAAATTCTCAGCTTAAATAATTTATTGGAATCAGGAAACATAAGCGATGGGAGTACCTGTTCCTTTAATTATTCACTTGAAAAACAGGACGCAGCATTCGAAGCTAATAATTAGTGTACTTTCCGAGTCCTTTACAGTTGAACGTTATATAATTCCACTGGGGAATGCTGTGGGTGTGGGTCCCATACTTAATAAATGTTCATAGAGAAGCTTTAGAAGTCGGTGAAGCGTACGTGTTTGTGGATGATACCGTTCTTGTTTTCAATTACTGTGATAACATAGGGGTAATTATTGTGGTAGGGAGCTTTCGAACAGGCGGATAATGGACTAAGGGCTGGTATTCACTGGTCAATCTAGAACAGCTTACTCTTAACGTAGGAACAACATTATTTGTCCCTTTTGCAATATCGGTGAATAGTTCGCTCCAAGAAAATATGCCACTTACAATACACAATTCGAGTACATGAACTCGGACTCGGATCTACGGCAAGGTACAGGGCTGTGAGCGGTCCAAAGGGAACAGGTAGGTACAATCATTCCCACGAACGGACTGTGAATTACCCGATGATGGCCAAACCCAGTGGCCAAAGGAAGGATGTTTTTTTCTCTCTCATCACCTTCTCTTTATCCCCTGTCACCACCATCGACTAGTGAGATGACGTAATGTTAATTCAAATTATCAAAAAATATTATATTCGTAAAACATTCAATCGAAGTTAGTAGGTAGGTATAGCGGGTTCTTATAATTAGAATAGAAAAAAACTTGTTCTCGAAGTCTCCAAACAAATTTAAAAACGCTGCAAATCCCTGCACAACGGTTTGTTATTTTGTACAGAATACCCTCCTGTTACGGATCACAGGTCTCCGTATAGATAACCCTTCTATATAACATTTATGTACTATTCTACACATACCTATTTAGATCGCGGACCCTCCGTAGGTTAGTACCTAACCCCATACTCGTTACTACCTAACCCCATACTCGTTACTAGGTACCTACCTAAACCGTTGTGTAATAATTTACCTGTATAGGTTCCACTTCTACGGAGATAGAATAATGAACCGTTGTGTAATAATTTGCCCATCAATAATACTTCAACGGTTGTTCAAGTTGCAAAAGTACCTATCAACAAAATCCAGCCCCTTCTGGGTGGATGAGCCGTTTTGTAATAATTTACCGTTGTGTAATAATGTGCCATTGTGTATTAATTTACCCATCAATAATACGTCAACGTTTGTTCAAGATTCAGAAGTACCTACCAACAAAATCCAATAGTCCATCACTTATCAAATGAAATAATATCGCAGAACAAACAACTCGACTTCATACAGCCATCCTTGATTATAATCAGATGCTCCGTAGTTATGATATCCAGGCCGGAGTTGTACCGTTTGATTCACGATCGTGTTGACGAAGCTTTTTGGTGCACACGAACGGCTGGACGTACGATGCTCCTGGTGGCCTCAAAAAATTGTTTAGCTCAAGACAAATTTAATAACGTAAAAAAAACAATACCCTTAAATCGGAAGTTTTCGAGATACGGCGTTCTTTCAACCCCTATTTTGAACCCCTTAGAGATGACTGACAGTAACTTGAACAAACGTTGAAGTATTATTGATGGGTAAATTATTATTACACAATGGTAAATCATTACTCAACGGTAAATTATTACACAACGGTTCATTATACCATCTACGTACAAGGGGCTAGAGTTAGTTGGTAGGTACGTTTGCAGCTTTTTTCACTCCTCATCAACAATTTCCCTTCAGAACTTCATTATGTGCTTTTCTTTTTGCCATTTTAGTTACTGTTTGCCATCGACAGAATTATTTTAGAAACATTAATTCGTGATTTAGGTAGGTACCTAGTAACGAGTGCGGGGTTAGGTACTAACCTACGGAGGGTCTGCGATCTACATAATATGTATAGACTAGTACATAATTACATATTATATAGACGGGTTATCTATGCAGAGAGCTGTGATCTGTAAAAGAAGGGTATTCTGTACAAAATAATAAACCGTTGTGCAGGGATTTGCAGCGTTTTTAAACGAGGTAGAATTTGCTACAATGTGAAACCAGAGTCACCTCTGTAGGACCACCACTTCGCAGGATACAGTACTTCCAAAAATGGGCAAATTTCCAAAGAGTGGAAAACGTTATGGTCTCTTTTTTTGTGAAACATCGTCAAAATTACTGATTCCTTACCTTGCTGATCCTTGAGTCGGTACTTTAACCCAAATTGGACAAAGTAAAGATGTATCTACAGTAGTACAGCTTCGATTCTATAAATATTGAAATTTTAAAATATGACTAATGATTGGTGTCGTGGTAACCCTCTAACTATACCACTAAGATGTAAATATGTAAGATTTAACCAATAAACAACAAGGAGAAAGACGAGCTGTGCTAAGCCTCGGTAGAAGCCCAGAAGGGTCTCTCTCCATCAAATCCCAACGGCTGGTTAAAGGTCATTGATAGTCAAGAGCCACCTTTATAAGGGCTGGCGAGCTGCGGAGCACAACTAGGACCCAAATGTGTTCCCAAATGGGGACCCAAACTGTGTACGGAAGAACGACGATTTTAGACCAAAATTTAACGTAAATTTAAGGCTGGAACTTCGTTAGAACCTCAATTTTCCACTCATTGGTCAAAATCGACTTCATATTCGGTCTTCTCGTCCCCAAACTAGGTACTGGGCCTGTACAAGGCCAGTTATACTTCTCGATTTCTAGTGCTTTGGTAGACATTGCACGACAGAAATGCAAGCGGAAGTTTTGACTTTGTAAGACAGAATTTTTCTGTTTCTTGCATTAAAAAACGCTTGCATACGAGTCTGCAACGCATTGGGACATTTTCATGTCTTTCCCCTCCTTCCTTCTCACCTACCAAATTAGGTAGGTACCTAATTATAAAGTCGCAATCTAAGTTGTAGTGTTGATCATAAAAGAATTGGTAATTAGACTCAGTTCTTCGATTAATGTAATAAACGTTGTATTATTGTTTAAATGAAATGTCGGCTAAGATTGAAGAGTGAATTTGAATTTGGCCAATAGATCTTCAGCAGAGCGCTGAGCCTCCCTCCATTGTGCTTGAGCGCGTCGTTCTTCTGTAAGAATTTGGCACGTATGTATAATCTTTGCTTGGTGGTTGGAAACCATTCTCGCGGCTCTATCTCTTTCCAATTTGTATATGATAATAACCGGAGAAGTTAAAGTTCCGTAGCAACGAATCGGTTGTAAGCGAAAATCATCAGAAACTTATATGAAGCTTGCATTCGTGTTGACAATATAAATTATTGAGAATGTTTCACCTGTGTGTAAACAATTATTTAAACAATCACGCTCATACCGCAGCTTGTCGGCCACGCACTCCGCAGTGGTTAACGTAGTATGGTTAGGTAAATCGAGAGCTATCCAACGAGTGGTGAACGATTTTTGTACGATGATAACTGGCGAAGATAAAGTTCCGTAGCAACGAATCGGTTGTAAGCGAAAATCATCATTGTGGCGACTTGGGACAATTTTCGTGAGCAAATTTCGTGATGATTTTTCGTGACGATTTTCGTGACGATTTTTTTGTTATGTGCCATATGAAAGACATGAAAATGTCAAAATAATCATTGTACGAGAAAAGTCATGAGGAATAAATTTAAAGGACATTTAGTTGACTTCATTTGAATCCAGAGAGGCAGCTGTCGGCCCAAGGGTTCTACTAAAAATGGCAGGTAACCAAAAACAGTGAAAAGTGGATTTTGGGTGAAATAGTACAAATAAACGTTTCAAAACATCTGCTAAAGTAGTTTATTCAATAAAAGAAGATGTATATGAAAAAATGTTGGTGTTGACTGTTGATAGGGCCAACAAGTAGCCTTGGTTTCAATTACGCGTTGTAATTTTAGATTTCATTGCTTTTACACTTTTTAACAAAGGTCCCCCCCCCCCCCGTGCCCAGCACGATTCCACTGCGCCAGCCGAATTTACTACCCAAAGGAGAATGACAGCTTCAGAATAATAACTTTCAGTCAACGCGCCATGGACGAAACAAAGCAAATGATCAAGAGCTACTTTGATCTAAAAGATATGGGGCCCCTACATTAGACGATAGACGGGCCTTTTGATCAAGGTGAGCACTATGGGGCCTCTACATTACATCCTCGGTATTGAAGTGCGGAAAACGGACGATGGGTCTCTAGCGTTAAATCAAGCAAAGTACATCAAGGAAATTTTGAACGAATTTGGATTAATGGATTGCAAACCTGTGAGAACTCCACTGGGACCCAACCAATGCTTGAGCAAAGCCAAACTGCCCTAAGACGAAAGAAGAGGAGGAAGAGATTTAAAATGTACCTTAAAGGCGGCTTGTGAGCAAGTTGATGTATTTGTCTCAAGCAACACGCCCTGACCTGGCATTCGCCGTCTCCAAACCAGGACAATTTTCATCACACCCAGGCAAAATTCATTGGTAAGGTACAAAAAGGGTCTTGCGATACTTGAAAAGTAGCCAGAACTACGAGTTTAAAATCGCCAAAACATCAGGAGGAAGTGAAATGGTTATAGTGCAAGGGTTTTCAGATGCGGACTGGGCTTGAAATCAAGACGGTACCTAGACGATCAACTACGGGCCTTTTGATCAAGGTGAGCACACCCATCGTCTGGAAATCGCACAAACTCTCTCCACGGTGGAATCTGAATTTGTCGCCATAGTCCCGTGTAGCGTTGAAATGCTGTGGCTACCTCAAATTCTGCGTGAATTCCGTGTGGCGTAATATGCCAAGCGAACCATTGATATGCGATAACCAGTCAGCACTGAGCTCCGCCAAAGGAAACAGCGTTTCAGCCCATTCGCGACATATCGACATAAAATACCATATTTTGAGAGATCTGGCTAAAGATGGGAAGGTTGGGATCGAATACATTCCGACTAAGGATAATATATTGTGTACGACATCCGCACCAAGCCTTTATCCAGATTCTGCAATGAAGAAATCCTCAAGACTATAGGAATAGAGGAGATGAAGAATGGAGGTGAATCTGTCGGTATTGGTTGTTGACAAGTGGCATTGTTTTCAATTACGCGTTGTAAATTTAGATTTCATTGCTTTTTATTATCCGTGTCACGAAATATATGTGTCACATCTTGTGCAAACTTTATAACAAAAAAATACATGAAATGTAACAGGGTATAGGACCCGAAAATCATGTTAAGACTTCCTAATTTTTGACAGCCCTGGCATCGGAGAAGTTTAAAACGAGGGAGGTGAACCAAAAACATTATTTTTTGATTTCGAAGGTCCTTGCCCTCAGGCTTCTAGATCGAGTAAGTAATTCGACATTTACCTAATTCAAAAGGGGTTTGGATAAGCTGGAAGCAAATGGTGCAATATCAAAATATTACTAATGGGTCCAATTTTTTCAGACAAGGGGAAAACATAGTTAGGAGGAAGCCAATATCAGGCATTTGAACGGACTACACCCGAAGTAATACAAAAAGTAGTTCCGGGGCAGTCCAGACGAGAGAAAGGGTGTTTTTTGGCGAGAAAACTGAGGCCCACACAAAGGGCGAGTTAATAACACGCTTGAAGCCAATAAAAGGTTTTTCACCCTTTCAATTTAAAAAGAAAAAATCAAATTACCACTCATCAAGGCGGTTGATTGGAACCTGTAATTGTATGGTGTCCACAAAATACTGCCTTTTTTCATTCTTCTGGGCACTATTTGTACGCAAACACAGAAAACTGAGTACGATATGTCCACAAAAGTATATTTTATAGTTTATACTATCCGTCTATCGGATAGCTTGGTCCGGCTTGTGGTCAGACATGACAACTGAACAGAAGCTGATGTGTTCTATGAAGAGCTACGGTGGGTTAACGCAAGGACGTGGAATCTCCAGCAGTGTGCTGGCAATGGAAATGGTTTTCATGGTGAACATATGCCAGGAATAATGAAAGTTTCTGACGGATCTCTTGTCCTAATGGAGAACAGCATGTGGACATGAGACCTTCTTTATAGAACTCCTCCTACGAGCAAAGGTTCTCAGGAGTTCAGAAGTTCTCAGGAACTTAGCGGTGTGCAATTTTCGTACGATTTTCCCTCATTGTAGATTATTATTTTCAATAATGAACCTTTGGAATCGAGCATGAAAAAAAAAAAAAAAAAAAAAAAACTTGTGTAGGTAACCCCCGCAAATTATTGGCTCATAAGGGTTATGCTCTTTACGCGCGACGACTTTTGAGCCAGAGTGCCCAAGACCGAGTTCATTGATGCAAACCTATGTCACATACATTTTCTCCGTTTTCGCGGAAAAACAAAGAATCTTGGACATGTTTTTGGACGCACGAATTGACAGTACCTTATCCACATTCAACGGTTTTCCGTGAAAACGGATAAAATTGCGCTTAAATTTTTGTTGTTTAGGAAACGGAGAAATTTAGGGATTGAAGAAAGACTCACTCAGCTGACTAGGGAGAGTCCTCACGTCATCATTCTTACTCTCAACCCTACAGAGGCTCCACGGCTATTTTCATCATCGTAGGTAAAAACAGGAGTGAAATTAGCCTCAGGACTCACGCAGCTGATTAGGAAGGGCCCTCCCCTCGTCGTTCTTACTCACCTGTCCTACAGAGGCTGTATTTCGAATTTCATCCTTGCAGGTAAAAACAGGAGTGAAATTAGCCTCAGGGCTCGCGCAGCTGATTAGGAAGGGCCCTCACCTCGTCGTTCTTACTCACCTGTCCTACAGAGGCTGTATTTCGAATTTCATCCTTGCAGATCAAAACAGGAGTGAAATTAGTCTCAGAGCTCACTCAGCTGACTAGGGAAGGCCCTCACCTTGTCAGTTCTTACTCACCAGTCCTGCAGACTCTCCATTTCTAATTTCATCCTCTTAGGTCAAACAGGAATGATATTAGCCTCAGGACTCACTCAGCTGATTAGAGAGCGTCACCTCGTAAATTCTTAATCACCAGTCCTACTACAGAGGCTCCATTTCGGATGTCATCAGCGAGATAGACACGCAGAAGGGTTGGGAGTCGAAATGGCTCCATTTCGAATTTCATCCTTGTAGCTCAAACAGGAATGAAATTAGCCTCAGGGCTCACTCAGCTGATTAGGGAGGGCCCTAACCTCGTCATTTTTACTCAACAGTCCTACAGAGGCTCCATTTCGAATTTCATCTTTGTAGGTGAATCAGGAATGAAATTAGCCTCACGGTTAATCTAGTAACTTGATAATCGCCTTCAGTAAACAACTACCTTGCATTCTAGGACATCAGGTGTATGGAAACCGGTGTTGTTTATCGGTAGTGCGTTACACTTCTTGGGGTCGGTCCGAAATTTTAGATTGTCCCCCAGTCCAAAAACATATTTATGTTAATTTGATGGTTTCCGTTTCAAGGTAGGTACGTAGAATCCGAAAATGGAATACAAAAATTTCTCTCCGTCGGCGGTACGCCGTACTTCGAACTTTTCTTAGTTACCATGAACCGAAATTGATGAAATTTGGTTTGCAGGTTCTATTTGGGGTCTAGTTGATTCGCGAAGCTCGGCGTTACTGTCAGTCATCTCTAAGGGGTGAAAAATAGGGGTTGAAATTTTCAGAACGCCGTAGCTCGAAAACTTTCAATAGAAGAAACTGTTCTTGAACTAAAGAATTTTTTGAGACCATCCGGAGCATTGTACGCCCAGCCGTTCGTTTGCACCGAAGAACTTCGTCAACATGATCCGGTATATACCCAGCCCACGGTATAAATCCGACCCAGATATATCATTGCTAGGGATCACCTGATTATAATCGCGGATGGCTGTATGACGTCGAGTTGGTTGTTATGTGCTAGGTATTATTTCGTCTGAAAAATGATGGCTCTTTTTGATTGTGTTGATAGGTACTGTACTTTTGCAACCTGAACAAATGCTATGCTTCATGAATTACAACAAATATTTATGAATGTTTTAATTATTGAATCCCTCGATTTTTATGAAACTGTAATTCCCGGGCCGGCTTCAGTACTCGATTTAGGGCTTTCGTGGGGGGTGAGGGGCTGGGGGGGGGGGGGGGTAGGTATTGACCACAGGAAACAGTTACCTACGTGGAAGGGGCAACCATACAGCTAATAAACCGTTGTGTTATAATTTGCAGCGTTTTGGTTTATTATTCTGTGAATAATACACCTATGTATTCGCTCAGCAAACATTTTTATAACACCCCCTCAAACTTTTTTCTTTTCCGTTTCAAGGTGCATAGATTCCAAAAATGCAATGTCCGTCCGCCGTACGCCGTATCACGTGTACCGGCTTCATTTTAGGTCTAAAAAAGTCGTTCTTTCGCACACATGCTCCATTTGGGCCCTAGTTGTGTCCCGAAACTTTTCAGCCCGATCGGAATATACCCAGGGGTGTTATGAGTGAAAATGTGTGTAAAAATAGGTACTTTTTGCGTTTTAGCAACATGTTGGTAACATGAGCTTCTGAGATATCGTTTTCCATGTTTTTGGGGACAAGAAGATCGAATATGAAGTCGATTTTGACCAAAGAGTGGAAAATAGAGTTCTACCACATGTTCAGCTCCCAAAATTGATTTTTTATGAGTCAAAAACCTGGGAAATCGTCTGAAATCACCATCAGTTTGTATAATAGCACTGGAAAAAGTGTCAACACGTGGATCAAGACGATTAAATGGCACTAGGTACCAATGATCAAAGATGGTAAAAAAAAGGAGCGTACCTAATTTGTGTTTTAGGGGCCAAAATTAATGGAAACCATCAGAAATAGCTATTTCGATTATTGCGCATGAAAGAAACAATAAATGAACAGCCAAAATTTCTGTAGGTTGTCCAAAAGTCCAAAAGAATAATAAACCCATGTGACAAGGACTTTGCAGCGTTTTTTACTATGTCATAATTAATTATTATTTGCTGTTGCGGTGCATTTTCTTTCTTTTTTCTGTTGTATCTGCTGATACATATTGCCAATAAAAGCCTTCAACTTGAACTTAAACTTCTCGAATCATTCGAGATATTAAAATTACCTAATATTTAACAACTCAGAAGCTGGTTCGTTTTTCGCCCTCCATTCTTCATTAATGACAAGTTGCTGTCTATCAGCAACTCGTCGACAGCCAAGCGGCACCTCCTTCCGTCGAAACGTATCCCAAGCCAGGGCCGTCAAAAATGAGGAAGTTTCAAATAGGTAAGGGACTTACGTACCTAACCTGATTCTTAGGGTCCTATACCCTGTTACATTTCATGCATCTTCTTTCACATGGCTTCTTTTTAATAAATAAACTACTTTGAGTGACGTTTTAAACAGTTTACTTGTATTTCTCCCAAAATCCACTTTCACTGTATTTGGTTAACTGCCACTTTCTAAAACCGTTGAGCCTACAGGTGCCCGTCTGGTCTCAAATGAAAGCTAATTAAATGTACTTCAAATTCATTCGTACAACTTTTCTCGTTTAATGAGTATTTTTTACGATATTTCACAAAATAGGAGACTATAACAAAATTTTTCACTTTTTGGAAAAATTACCCATTTTTTTAAGTAATGCATCCTGGAAGGTGGCTACGGTTTCACATTATAGCAAATTCTCGAGCTCCCTCCAGGAAAGCCCTACATCGAGTACTGGAGACGGCCAGGGAATTAAAGTTTCATAAAAATGCGGGGGATTCAATAATTCAATCATTAATTAATTATTTTAATTTTAATTTTATGAAGCATAAGGAAAATAATAAACCGTTGTGTAAGAAAGCGTTTTGTAATAATTTACATGTATAGAAGCCCTAAATCGAGTATTGGAGCCACCCCGGGAAATACATTTCATAAAGTTGCGGGGGATTCAATAATTCGATCATTTGTTATTCATGAAGCATAACGTTTGTTCAAGTTCCAAAAGTACCTATCAACAAAATCCATATCACAGACCAACCAACTCGACTTCACACAGCCATCCGTGATTATAATCAGGCGATCCCTAGCAATGATATCTGGGCCGGATACATACCGTTTCATTCCCATTCATGTTGACGAAGCTTTTCGGTGGACACGAACGGCTGGTCAGACAATGCTCCGGGTGGTTTCAAAAAATCTTTAGTTCAAGATCAATTTAAAAACCTAAAAAACACATACCCTTCTACTGAAAGTTTCGATCTACGGCGTTCGGAAAATTTCAACCCCTATTATTCACCCCTTAGAGATGACCAACAGTAAAGGCGAGCTTCGCGGACCAATTAGACCCCAAGCGGGACCTACAAACCAAATTTCATTAATTTTGGTTCATGATAACCAAGAAAAGTGCGAAGTACGGCGTACGGCGGATGGACAGAAATTTTTTTATTGTATTTTGGGATTCTACATACCTTGAAACGGAAACCACCAAATTTTAAGGGGTATTTATTTATTTATTTATTTATTTTTATTTTTTGGTTTATTATTCTGTGAATAATACTATGTAATCGCTCAGCAAACAATTTTTCTAACACCCCCTCAAAAATTTTTCTTTTCCGTTTAAGGTGCGTAGATTCCAAAAATGCAATGTCCGTCCGCCGTACGCCATCCGCCGTACGCCGTCCGCCGTATCACGTGTACAGGCTTCATTTTCGGTCTGAAAAAGTCGTTCTTTCGCACGCATGCTCCATTTGGGCCCTAGTTGTGTCCCGAAACTTTTCAGCCCGATCGGAATGTACCCAGGGGTGTTATAAGTTAAAATGTGTATAAAAATAGGTACTTTTTGTGTTTTAGTAACATGTTAGTAAAATGAGCTTTTGAGGTATCGTTTTCCATGTTTTTGGGGACAAGAAGACTGAATATGAAGTCGATTTTGACCAAGGAGTGGAAAATTAAGGTTGTACCAGATGTTCAGCTCCCAAAGTTGATTTTTTATGAGTCAAAAACCTGCGAAATCGTCTGAAATCACAATTAGTTTGTGGAATAACACTGGAAGTAGTATGAACACGTGGACCAAGACGATCAAATGGCACTACCAATGATCAAAGATAATTTGAAGAAAAAAAAAAGGAGCGTACCTAATTATTCAAGTTTTGGGGGCCGAAATCGGTGGAAACCACCAGAAATAGCTATTTCAATTATTTCAAATGACAGCAACAATAAATGAACAGCCAACATTTCTGTAGGTATGTACAGTAGAATAATAAACCCATGTGACAAGGACTTAGCAGCGTTTTTATTTTTTTCATGCTCGATTCCAAAGGTTTGCTATTGAAAATAATACACCAAAATTAGAACTACGTGACCTTTTGCGCACACGAATGTTCATCTTGACTAGGTTAGAAAAAGGAAAATTCAAGTGATTCCACATATCGAAGCATTGAAATTTCCCGACCAATAATGGAATAATAGAACTGTCACGCTTGTCGTTGAGAGTTGGAGTCGAAGTGATTTCGCTCGAGCTTCGAAGCTGGAGATTTTAGTGAAAACGGATAATACGCGAGACCAGATGGAGTGTGACGCGTTGATACTCGTAAGATGGAATACATCGGAATTTAAGCTACCGGCCCCTGACCGATCTCAACCATTTTACGAACTATAATTTACAAAATGAATTATGCCTATCTGGAACGAGTTAGGTGCAAGAGAAATCGCTGCCCATGAGTGCCATTCTAATGCACCTACGAACCTGAAATTTTGAGAAATGGGGTTGAGAAATGGGGCTTTAAATTAAAATTAATTTAAAAATGAAATAAATAGTGTTCATATCCCATTTTTATCGATGCCGCACGTTAAAAAAATGGTGGGGTGAGATTACTTGTCATATCAACCTTTTTTAGACCATCCTGTTAATATTGTACATTGTAGAGACACTAAAATTCGAATTGACAAGCAATCAGTGGACTTCAATGTTTACAGCAGGGGAAGCTGAGTGATTAATGACCCCTCACATTGTTGCAGGTACCCGTATGTGTTCGGCGAAGCGTTCTGCTTGCTGCGGGGCCTGGCTGCTGAAACGTCGGCGAACGCTACTGTCCTGACAATAACCGCCTTCACGGTGGAGCGCTACGTGGCAATTTGTCACCCGTTTTTGGCTCATACCATTTCAAAATTGAGTCGAGCAGTCAAATTCATCATTACGATTTGGATAATCGCACTAGCGTTTGCCATACCTCAGGTAAGATCATTAAACAAAAACCTCTTGTCAGTAGTGGTTGACATTTACCATTATGTCCGAATAAATCAGTGTTCTTAGCACAAGGTTTTATTGGAACACGACGTAGCACAGTATGTACTTATTTCGCGTACACTGGTTTCATTAATTGGAATGGGATTTTTTTTTTTCAAACTGATACCTAAAGTTCACCTGAAAATGGAAACAACATGGCCTCTGCCACTTTGGTACCGGGCTTTAAAACTGGCTTTTCATTCATTATGAGTGGGTAGTTGGGAAATCTTCAATAAAATGGACTGGCTAAGGTGGGTTTTTGTCCAATTCAATCAAACTGTTGTGAATAACAAAAGGTGTAATGTAGAAGTACTAGAGACGGAAACCTGCTGCTTTTATGAGTTAAATGAAAGTTGTTAAACGGATATAATACGAATATACAAAAAATGACAACCACGAGTCGATCATTGCAACGTTGAAATGGTGTTTAAATGCATTTGATCAATTGTTAATTTACGTTGTCTAAATATAGGAATGTATGTCCTCAATGTAGTGTTATTGAGGGCGGATATTTCAATCAGCAAGTGTTATTTAGCAAGTGTTTTTGTGTTATTTCAGAGCTCCATCAAATCCATCAAACGATATTATAACTACTTTCGAGTAGGTAGTTACCTAAGTGATCTGAGGTTTTTCTTGATCTCAAATTTTCTTCAGGTAAGCTTAATACTGTTCGGAGTGACACACTGTGTCGTATTATAATATATGCTTAATACATTCAAATCCGAATCTAGTTCACCTCGTATAGTTCAATACTAACGTAGGCCATATTAAATTACGACATTAATTTGTATTCCATTTATCCATGTATTTGTATTTCTTATCGTGATTGGGAAGAAAACAGCATACCCAGAAGATTAATTTATTAGTGTTCATCAGTCAATCTCTGTATGCTGGGATGAACATTCTCACTGATAGTATGATCATATAGGTACCTAACAAGGTAGGCATCAAACAATTTAAAACTGCCAACACTATTATTTTAATCTGTACTACGTAGGAGTCGTCAAGCTATTACGTGCATAAATATAATCGTCCTTGACCCGCTTCAGTACAAATATAGAATCCGAACAGACTGCCGAGAAAAATACATGATTCTTCTATTAAAGAACCCCCTCGATCTGACAGGAGATATGCAATGTGAAAGGCAGAGGCGGAGAAGACCATTATGGACTGTTTGAACAAGATGGATCGATAATGTTTCCTGGTTCGTAGCTCTAGATTCCAAGTGATCACATTAGTGGGGATCTGAAGGATGAAGGCCGAACCAAATTTAGAGAAAAATCGTTGTGGAGAAAAAACAACGATTTAATATAAATCCTGCATCCATGACGTACCTAGTAGAAAATCTAGGAAATCTATGGTCCGAAATTTCTATAATGGATAACTTCGAATGAATGGGTACAAAAATTTTGGAAAATTGTTTAGATACGAATCGGTGAGATTGATAGAGACACTGTCTAGCTTCCATTACCTTTCATCTCTTCTAACCTTCAACCTACACGTGAAACTAGTCTCCTACCTACTTAGTATAAATTTTCACAAGCACCTTGGAAGTTAGAACGACCGAAAGACGACACGACGATCTACTGACCGAAAAATTCAACATCAGTCTCTGTTGAAATTCATTTTCATTGTTTGTGCTTGTAGGTATGACTTGCTTCATTGTGAAGGTTGATCCATCCAAAATAATTAATATACTGGTTCCAGTTGAAGTACACGGGAACTGAGAGTAAATAAAATAACCGAGTTAGGTAAGTATTAATCTTATTAAGGGAACAGAAAAATAAAGGAACCAAAGTCAGTCTTTCTTCCACTCCCTAACAATGTTACAAAGTCTTTCTAATGAGATTGTACAGCTTTAGACGAGATTCGACTTCAAGAGGTTTGTTAGACTCCGTTAATATTTTTCTACCAGCTACGATGTGAAGTTTAATGGGGGCTTAAGTAGGTACCTACGATCAATATTCTAACACTATGTTTTTCCATTTACCGAGTAGAAACATCCTTTCGGGTTGAGTCCCTCAAGCTCGACTGCTTGTCCGGAAAGCAACTAATCGTGATCTGGGTGTTCTTCTTGACTCCAACTTCGAGTTTTCCGCGCATATAGATGCAGTTTGTGGAGGTGCTTTGAGAGCGTTGGGTTACCAGAAGATATGCGCACGTGATTTCACGGATGCTGACGCCAATGTACTGCTCTTCAAATCTCTTGCACTACCGCTTTTGGAGTATTGTAGTATATTTTGGTCACCGCACTATGCAGGTCGTATCGATTGCCCCGAGAGGATTCAAAGGAGGTCCCTTCGTTTCTTGGTATACAGGACTCGAATACCTCGCGACCATGTTGATTGTCGGGCACTGATGACGGCGGATGGTCTGGAGTCGCTCGAGGTTAGGAGGATCACCGATCTTTCCTTCTTTCATAGGCTTGTCCGTGGGGAAATCTCCTGTCCTCGGCTTCTATCACAAGTGGGCTTGTCGGTGCCCGCGTACCCAGCGAGATCGCAGCAGCTACTTGCGGTCCTTTTCGCCGACAGAAACTGCCTATCCCACCGCCCAATGCTTCGTCTGCCAAGGATGGCCAATGCTTTGATCGACGGTGCGGACCTCGACCTCTTCACGTGCTCCTTGCGACATCTCAAATCCGCGGCTCGAGGTCTGCATGCATGAGTGCTTATCCTACTTCTATCTCCACCTCATACTACCACCAGTTTGCCACTCCACGAACTTACAACCTTCTACAATTCTACTTCCACCTTAGTGCTACCACCAGCGAACTTACTTCACCGTGAAATCCGACGTACTAGAAACTCTAACTTCGTTAGAACCTCGATTTTCCACTCATTGGTCAGTATCGACTTCATATTCGGCTTCCTCGTCCTAAAAACCATGGAATACGATACCTCAAAGGCTCATGTTACTAAAACTTTTTTCATCCATAACACCCCTGGGTATATTCCGATCGGGCTGCAAAGTTTTGGGACACAACTAGGACCCAAATGGAGCCTCTGTGCGAAAGAACGAATTTTTTAGGCCGAAAATGAAGTAGATGCGCATGATAAGGCGGATGGACATTGCATTTTGGTGTATTATTCTGTGAATAATACACCTATGTATTAACCCAGCAAACAATTTTTATAATATCCCCTCAAACAATTTTTTTTACATTTCAAGGTACGTAGATTCCAGAAATGCAATATGTCCGTCCACCGCCCGCCGTACGCCATTTGCCGTACCATGCACAACTACGTCATTTTCGGCCTAAAAAATGCGTTCTTTCGCACACAGGCTCCATTTGGGCCCTAATTGTGTCCCGAAATTTTGCAGCCCGATCGGAATATTATCCCCTGGGGTGTTATGGGTGAAAAATGGGTGTAAAATAGGGTTTTTTGGTGTTTTAGTGAAATGACCTTTTGAGGTATCTTTTTCCATATTTTTTTAGAGCGAGAAGACCGAATATGAAGTCGATTTTGACCAAATAGTGAAGAATTGAGGTTGTATTGAAGGTTAAGCTCCCAAAATTCATTTTTTAGTAGTCAAAAATCTGGGAAATTGTCTGAAGTTACCATCAATTTGTATAATAACACTAGAAAAAGTGACAACAGGTGAATCAAGACAATTAAATGGCACTATTAATGATCAAAGATAATTTTTGAAAACGCTGCAAAGTCCTTGTCACATGGGTTTATTATTCTATTGGAGTTCTACAGAATTGCTGGCTGTTAAATTTATTGCTTCTTTCGTGTGGAATAATTGAAATACCTATTTCTGATGATTTCCACCAATTTGGCCCCCAAAACATGAAATAGGTACGCTTTTTTTTTTTTCAAATCATCTTTGACCATTGGTAGTGCCATTTAATGGTCTTGATTCACCTGTTTACACTTTTTCTAGTGTTATTATACACATTGATGATGATTTCAGACAATTTTCCGGGTTTTCGACCCATAAAAAACCAATTTTGGGAGCTGAACCTTTGGTAAAACCTCAATATCCGCGTCTTTGTTCAAAATTGACATCGTATTCGGTCTTCTCGCCCCAAAAACCATGGAAAAAGCTCATGTTACTAAAACACAAAAGTACCTATTTTTATTCACATTTTCACTCATAACACCCCTCGGTGTATTCCGATCGGGCTGCAAAGTTTCGGGACACAACTAGGGCCCAAATGGAGCATGTGTGCGAAAGAACGAATTTGTTAGACCGAAAATGAAACCGGTACACGTGATACGGCGGACGGCGTTCGGCGGACGGCGGACGGACATTGTATTTTTGGAATATAAGCACCTTGAAACGGGAAAGAAAAAATTTTGAGGGGGTGATATAAAAATTTTTGCTGAGCGAATACATAGGTATATTATTCACAGAATAATAAACCAAAAAACGCTGCAAAGTCCTTGTCACATGGGGTTTATTATTCTACAGAAATGTTGGCTGTACATTTATTGTTTGTTTCATGTGAAATAATTGAAATAACTATTTCTGATGGTTTCCACCAATTTTGGCCCCCAAAACACAAATTAGGTAGGTACGATCTTTTTTTTTTTTTCAAATTAACTTTGATCATTGGTAGTGCCATTTAATCGTCTTGATCCACGTGTTGTGACTTTTTCTAGTGTTATTCTACAAACTGATGGTGATTTCAGACGATTTCGCAGGTTTTTGACTCATACAAAATCAAATTTGGGAGCTGAACATCTGGTACAACCTCAATTTTCCACTCCTTGGCCAAAATCGACCTCATATTCGATCTTCTCGTCCCCAAAAACATGGAAAACGATACCTCAAAAGCTCATGTTACCAACATGTTGCTAAAACGCAAAAAGTACCTATTTTTACACACATTTTCACTCACAACACCCCTGGGAATATTCCGATCGGGCTGAAAAGTTTCGGGACACAACTAGGGCCCAAATGGAGCATGTGTGCGAAAGAACGACTTTTTTAGACCGAAAATGAAGCCTGTACACGTGATACGGCGGACGGCGGACGGCGGACGGACATTGCATTTTTTGAATCTACGCACCTTGAAATGGAAAAGAAAAAAGTTTGAGGGGGGGTTATAAAAATTTTTTGCTGAGCGATTACATAGGTGTATTATTCAGAGAATAATAAACCAAAAGGAGCGTAATTCATGTTTTTTGGGGCCACAATTGGTGGAAACCATCAGAAATAGCTATTTCAATTATTGCACATGAAAGAAACAATAAATGAACAGTCAACATTCTGTTGGTATGTCCAATAGAATAATTAACCTATGTGACAAGAAATTTGCAGCGTTTTGGTTTATTATTCTGTGAATAATGCACCTATGTATTCGCTCAGCAAAAAAAATTTTATAACACCTCCTCAAAATTTTTTCTTTTCCGATTCAAGGTGCGTAGATTCCAAAATGTAATGTCCGTCCACCGTACGCCGTACGCCGTCCGCCGTATCACGTGTTCCGGCTTCATTTTCGGTCTAAAAAATTCGTTCTTTCGCACACATGCTCCATTTGGACCCTAGTTGTGTCCCGAAACTTTTCAGCCCGATCGGAATATACCCAGAGGTGTTATGAGTGAAAATGTGTGTAAAAATAGGTACTTTTTGCATTTTAGCAACATGTTGGTAACATGAGCTTCTGTGATATCGTTTTCCATGTTTTGGAATCTACGCACCTTGAAACGTAAAAGAAAAAATTTTGAGGGGGTGTTACACAACTTTTTTTGCTGAGCGAAAACTGCTAGTTCAGTGAAATTTTAATCAATGAACTGTTCTCATATATATTGTTCATACAGCAAAAATTAAATTATTAAAATTCCTATTTGTTTTAAGTGGAATTTTTTCCCGCTTGCACCTCTGTGCGGCGTACGGCGTACGGACGGGTAATGTACCTACGTACATTCTATGCTGGGATCGCCCAGTGATTGATGAGCGAGAGGGGAACATCGTGTTTGGAGGAGGCCGGTGCGACAGCATATATATTATGTGACAAGAGAAGCGTTCTTAGTTTTTCCCTAGGACGACCACCATCGCCATTTCCCGGTTGCGTTTTTCCGCCAAGAGGGAGCGTTTGTTATCTATCAACTGTGTAGAAGCTAACTAATCATTTTTCCGTTCATTCAGTAAGTGCCTTTGTCATCTTGAGTTTCTTTACAAGTTCCAGTGACTACTTGCAACCCTTCCCCGCCTAAATTCTGTGGAATTAGGTTGAATATATTCCAAATTTGAACGAATAAAATCATCCGTTCAGTAGGTATTCTTTTTGAATCCCCAAAACCGTTTCAATCCTGATTTCAATACTACTAATTGTTTTAGGACAAATAATATTAAATCAGGTACCACAAGTGCCAAAGTCAATCAATAGGTACATAATAATATTGGCTGTCTCGATTCCTCCTACTAAACAGTCGATAATACCTACCATCATCATTTACCATCATTTACTCGCCAGCTATCAAATATTCATCTACAATAGTTTATTGCACTCTCGGGCAGATGATCCTCTCAGTTACCATCATAGCTCATGCAACCATGGAGTAGGCGGTAACTAGATATTTATATAATACCGGGAACAGTCTGACTGAAATAACCGAAATAAGTTGCATGCTGTTCATTGTAACCTTCATTCATACCTTGCTTCTACATCAGTGGTTCCATGGATGAAGATTTCAGTAAGCTTCCTTTGGAAGAGCGGTGCGCCCACAAAAACTGGAAAGCGCGGCTCAATGGCTATGTGTTTCTCGCTGAACTATTCATGAACATAGAAGATGAACGTAGCAATGAGTGGACAAAGTATGTTAACATTATCAAAACTATTGTTTCTGATATTCATGAGCCCTCCCTTGAAAAAGGATTAGAGGTAATTCTCATATTTTCTGACAGATACATTGATGCTGGGAAAACTGCTGTACAAATAATGCCTGTACTAGTAAGGAGATGTTTTGCCTCTTCTAGACCTCACACCAAAGCTTTGTCGATTGAGATTTGTATGAAGTACATTGAAATCGGAAAACAAGATGTTATTATTGTAGAACTTCTCAAGGGCACTGAGTTGAAGACTCCAAAATTGATTTCGGCTTGTATTCAGGTCATAAATAAAATTATCATTGAGTTCGGAACCAAGATTTTCGAAGTGAACTGTATACTTGAGAGGGTTGTTGTGCTGATGGAAGATCGGGATGCCAACGTTAGGAATAGTTCAAAGGCTCTGATCGTGGAATTATACAGGTGGCTTGGACCCTCGATAAAGCCGTATTTCGGCAAGCTCAAGCCTTCAAAGCTCGGTGAAGTGATCGCAGATATCACGAAAATCCAAGACTTGTCGCCCATGCCCAATCGATTCCTTAGGGCAGACCAAACGCATTCTACAAATCAATTATTATCCTCCTCACGGCAACCTGAGTATAATATTTCATACAATCGAGGTGAAGTTGACCCTTTCAATGCAACGGAACCCGTGGATGTTTTATGTCAAGTCCCTTCTGAGTTTTTCTCTCACATAAAATCACCTAAATGGTCAGAACGTAGAGAGGCATTAGAGTCATTGGAAAAAATTCTATCACGCACGAAAAGAATGAAAAACGGCGATTTCTCCGAACTTTTCGCAGTATTGCTCAAGGTGATCTCAAAAGATACTAATATAGCAGTGGTGTGCCTAGCTATTAAATGCATATCTCTTTGTGCACTGGGATTACGTACCAATATAGGGCCGCATGTTTTGCTGATACTCAAAGTACTTTCAGAAAAACTCAAAGAGAGGAAGAACACTATAGTTAATTCTCTGAGAGAGGCTATGGATGCTTTATTCAAATGCTCCTCACTAGATTCGCTCTCTGCCGACTTGATAAACAGTTTAAAGAATAAAAATCCCAATGTGAGAAGTGAAATATCTTTATTTCTTTCGAGATGTTTTTCACATCTTTCATCGACGGATCTCGGTAAAAAGACTTTGAAACCCCTAATGTCATCCATAACGGCAGCTATAAATGATCAAGATCCCTCAGTTAGGAACAGCGCTGCCAAAGCACTAGGAGTAGCGGTTAAGATCATCGGAGAAAAGAAATTATCATCCCTATTCGAAAATATCGATCATCAAAAAATGGAAAAAATTCGAGAAAACGCTCGTTCAACTCAAATAAATTCGAAAGAAATTGTGGAAGTCGAGTTTGAAACAAGATGTGATGCTTCAAACCACACACTGAAATCTGAGAGAATGTCTATTCAAACAGACTCCCTAAATGAACAACATATCCTCAAATCTCAAAGGATTCGTTTAACCAAGAATGAGCTGAGCAGAGAAATGGCAACTCCAAACTCGTGCAGAAGCAGCAAAACTCCAAGGAGTAACATGAAAAATCATATACCTGAATCAGTTATTGCTGGTATGGCCGACGAAAATTGGGTGATACGGTCTCAAGCAGTTTCAGATTTGAAAAAACGTATCAATGAAATTCATAAACTTCCTGAGAACGTGGGAGAAGTTGTAGCGTTGCTGGCATCCCGAATTTTAGATATTAATCCTAAAATAGCGACAACATCTATTTCTCTCGTAGTAGCTTTAGCAGAAAAGATGGGGCAGCAATTTAAAATTTACGCTCAAATTTTCATACCACCTCTCCTAAAATGTATCGGCAACTCTAAGAAATGGGTGAGTCAACCAGCTATTGAATGTTTAGATTCACTGTGGCAACATTGTGGGTATTCAGAGATTTTCAGTGATGGAAGTTTGGCCATTGTTTTAAAGTCGGGCTCGCAGACGGTCAGAGTGAGATTGTGCGAATGGATATCAAAAAGTTTATCTGAAGTTACCCTGAAAGATGTCCCGAGAGAAGAACTGAAAAAATATTTGACACCTCTTTTCATGAATTTGGAGGATCGCAATCTAGAAGTACGAGATAGCGCTAGTAAGGCGTTAGGAATACTGATAAAATTGTTGGGTCCGGAAGAAGTTGTATCAACTGGCGAAACTTACTTCAAATTTCAAAGGAACCCTTTAACTAAATTAATCGAGGATAATAACGAGTGTTTGAAAGTTGAATCAGCGGGCGACAAGACCATCCTGAGTTCATATGAACACCCAGCTACTAGGCACTTCCATCTTTCGGAAAACGAAGAAAGAAGTCCCTTGCTAGATACCAACAATTTGAAACATCAAAGGGTGATTGATGAACATAACAATAAGATTATTAAATGGGAAGTCACCACCCCACGAACCGAATTTGTTGATCTCCTCAAATCATTGATGTCCGCTGCAAATTTTAGCCAATCTTTAATGAATCACATGTTCCACGAGGATTTCAAGTACCAGTTAGTAGCAATGGATATGTTGCTGGATGAGTTGCAGCATAACTCGCAAGCTGTTGTGAGTAATCTTGATCTTATTTTACGATGGCTGACTCTTCGATTCATCGATACATGCTCGGTAGTACTTGCGAGAGGGTTGGATTTCCTCAACGTGACCCTTGATGTATTATTGAAAAAAAATTACTGTTTTTTAGATAGTGAAGCATCGACTCTGGTCCCTTACGTAATTCTGAAATTGGCTGATCCACGCGATGAAGTGCACGTAAAGGTCAAAGATGTGCTATTGAAGGTGAGTAATTTGTATCCCGTTAGCAAATTGAGCAGATTCGTTATGGATGGTTTCCGAACAAAAAGTATTAGACAAAAAGTGAACTGCTTGGATATCTTGAAGTCATTCATAGATATTTATGGAGAAACTGTTTACATGAAGGATTTGGACTCAATGGCCAAACAAATAGTCAAGCTTTTGAAAGATCGGGATCCTGAAATAAAGAAAGGCGCTTTCCCCGTGGCAGCTTCTTTGCTTGCTCAAGAAGGGGGAAAATGGTGTAAGTATATCGAAAAGTATGCAGGAATCGAAGCACCTGCGATTGAACAGAAAGTCCGGATGTTTATGTCCACAAGACGACAGGCCAGTGTTATTTTACCAGGAAAAAACTTATCAAGCGTTTATTCTGGAAATAATATGAACACGCAATCATGCGACGTGGAGCCTGCGTCTACCAAAGAAATGTTTGGGGCCGAAATAGAGAAGACAGTTAGAATCTACGAGGACCGCCCAGTATTTATTACAGCTGATAAGGAATCCGTTACGTTCACGCTTGATCGGGAACTTTTGGAAGAAACCGACCGAACAGTGAACGCATCAGTTAAATCGCCAACATTGGTCAAAGTTGATCTTGAATTCTTGAAAGACCCGAAAAAGGATTTAAAGCTTTCATCAAAATCAAACGAGAGTTGCAAGTTACTTTGCTCTTCTTTGGGCTCTCTGGACCGCATCATTGACAGCATACAAAACAACAATTTATCACTATCAATGAAAGCAATAAAGGTCGTTGATGAATCACTGAACTCGGGAGAAAACTCTTCTCTAGACCATGTAGATGCAATTGTTCGTCGAATCGGCCAACAACTCCACAATTTAGCTCATGTCGACCATAATTTGGACCGTTTGAATTGTTATGGGTCGATATTCACCCTACTTTCGACTCTCTGTAATGATAAACGATTTGCAAATCGCATATCAAGAACCAACCTATGTGTATTACTTGAACAACTACTAATGCTCATTTCAAACAACATTTTTCACAAACAAGAATATGAAAATTACAGAGCTACAATCAATACTTTGATACTGAAAATTCTTGTGAACGGACGAAAAACTGATTTATTATGCGGACTCTTGGAAAAGATGGGTACCCCTTCCATTGCCGGGGAAATGCGTGATCTCTACATGAAATGTCTATGGAAACTGAATCGAAGTCATTCATCTTGGGATGCCGAGTTGGATTACTATGAAGTTTTCAAATCAATGAGAACGCTAACCAAAACGTACGATTTCCCTTGGTGGACATCTGAAAAAAACGATTATTCACTACGCACCATGAAAACGATACTGCGCAGTATGGTCAAATCCAGAGGTGAACGGGTTGTAAACGATTCGCAAATCGATCAGTCGTCCGACGCAGACCGTGGATTCGGAATCTATTTAACGAAGCTCCTGCAGTCTATTAAATCAACCAAAGAGGGTTCGTTGGAATGGAAAAATTTGCCTAAACCTGATTTAATCGTTAGACACGCGCAGGAATTATCGGATATATTAAACACCGTATCAACGGATCCCACTTTTGGATTGGAGCGGTTGAATAAATTCTGTGACGACCATCCACAAGTTGATATCCATCGTTTCATATCAATGGCCGCGCCAGCATTTTTGAAGTATTTTCGGTGGTTCAATTCCCAGAGGAACCAATCCCAAGAAGCGACTACCCAGACCGACGATGAAGTTTGTGTCACCACTGAGCCGATGAGCAGAGACGATTTTTCTGATGAAGTCAAAGATATGTGGGGTCGTTTGAAGATTCTTCAGGAACGTATAAGATCAGCTTGACACTGTGTATACGTCATACGTATTAAGTATATTCTGAACTATCGGGTCAAGCTTAACACCTGATTGCTTGAATTTATTAGAAATATTTTTAGATGTATCTCAAATAGATATATTTTTAAAATTTCAATGACTACTATGTTCTTGGCAGCGAATCTATGAAATTTTTTCAGCGCATTTACGTACCCCTCAACAAGCACCATTATGCACACCAAAGTGTGCGCATTATCTAAAGGAACCAGAAATATGGGTTTAAATTGGTTATAGGGATTTACTGTGTTAGAAGACGAATGCTCTCAAACACAAAATAGTTATATGGGTATATTATTATAATTTGTACAACATAAATACAAAGGATCGAAGTGTTCCGGAAACGCGGAGTTTACGAGCTATGTGGAACCAACCAGTTATTTGCAAATCAGACGTAACTTCCTACGTAGTAAATCAGTGTTTTGATTTCCGTAATTGAGCTACAAAACATTAACTAAGTGATATGAAATGAATTCAAACATAAAAACGCTGCAAAGTCCTTGTCGCATGGGTTTATTATTCTATTAGACACACCTCCAGAAATGCTGGCTGTTTATTTATTGTTTCTTTCATGTAAAATAATTGAAATAGCTTCTGGTGGTATCCACAAATTTCGGCCCCCAAAACTTGAATTAGGTACGCTCCTTTTTTTATTGTTTCAAATTATCTTTGATCATTGATAGTACCATTTAATCGTCTCGATCCACGTGTTGACTCTTTTTCTAGTCTTATTCTACAAATTAATGGTGATTTCAGACGATTTTGCAGGTTTTTGACTCATAAAAAATCAATTTTGGGAGCTGACCATCTGATACAACCTCAATTTTCCACTCCTTGGTCAAAATCGACTTCATATTCGGTCTTCTCGTCCCCAAAAACATGGAAAACGATAGCTCAATAGCTCATTTTACTAATGTGTTACTAAAACACAAAAAGTACCTATTTTTATACACATTTTCACTCATAACTCCCCTGGGTATATTCCGATCGGGAGGAAAAGCTTCGGGACACAACTAGGGTCCAAATTAATGGAGCATGTGTGCGAAAGAACGAATTTTTTAGACCGAAAATGAAGCCGGTACACGTGATACGGCGGACGGCGTACGGCGGACGGCGGACGGACATTGCATTTTTGGAATCTACACACCTTGAAAGGGAAAAGAAAAAATTTTGAGGGGGTGTTATAAAAATGTTTTGCTGAGCGGATACATAGCTGTATTATTCACAGAATAATAAACCAAAACGCTACAAATCTACACAACGGTTCATTATTTTATATTGAACACGTCTCTGTTACAGATCACAGCTCTCTGTATAGAACACCCTTCTGTTACATCACAGCTCTCTGTATAGCTGTGTTTTTCTGTATAGATCTCCGTAGTTTAGTACCAATTCGCCACTACAAATGAATATCATGCGTTGAATGTTCAAGCAGTAGCTAAAATGGCCAAAAGAAACACAATTTTAGTTCTGAAGGAAATTGTTGATGTGAAGTGAAAAATATTCGGTCCCGGAACGGGGATTTGAACCTCAGATTTCACGTGTAAGATCCCGACGCCTAGACCACTCCACTACGACGGCCACCTCGTCGAGAGACAAGCGATGTGCGCTCCCAACCCAGCTTGATTCCTCGAAACACGCTGCTCATTAGGGCAAATTTTATAGCACATTTTATGGCGACATCGTAGAATGCTCCAGATTGTCTCAAAAATTCAGAAAAAAAATCGAACTATTTAAAAATAAGAGACAACCCACACCTCAAAATAATATTTTCCGATAGGGATAATCAGGATATTTCAACCCCTATTTTTTACCCCTTAGAGTTGAGTGACAGTAACGCCGAGCTTCGAGGACCAACTAGAGCCCAAATGGGACCCATACACAAAATTTCGTGAATAATTCAACCGTAATTATTACGGTTCATGGGAACTAAGGAAAAAGCCACGGACGGCGAACAGCGGACGGACGGAAATATTTTTATTCGATATTCGTATTCTACGTCCCATGAAACGTAAACTATAAAATTTTGTGGTGGAGGGGGGGGGGGGGGGGGGTAAAAAGATTTTTTGTTTCGTGGTCGATTCTGAAGGACCATTATTGTAAATAATAAACCAAAAGGTAGGTAACTTACTCGTGAGAGTATCCAGTGGAGGAACGCGAAGAGAGAAACGATTCGAGGTCGAGGTGAGTGTTTGAGCTTGCCATTTAAGAAAAGGTGGATGCTCACTTGGATGGTGGTGGGTAAGATGTTGAATCGATCAATTCGATACCTGCAACATCACTATTATCCTGTCATGCCCAAGATTCACAACTCAACACAAAACCTTACCAGAATGTTGAAGAACGGGATTTTTCCGTTCAGTATGGTCTTTTTATTATCATAGAATAATTTATTGTGAAGTTTACAATAGGTCGTTTTAATTCGTAGTATAGAAGATCACACTTGGGTATCTGAAAGCCTTTTTTTTCTGAATAGTTGAACGCTGCAAAGGAGATTCGAAGGAAAAGGATCTGTATGACGACGAAGGATACTGTAGCCTAGGCACCTATAAAACACGTTGAATCCCATATAAAACACATGAATCTTATATAACCAAGCTCAACCACAGCTCGTCCGTGGGTAAATAAATTTTTTATATCCTTTATCGTTCAAATAATGAGATGTAGTTTATGAACAGACCCTAAATCGAGTAAGATGAGGCGGCTAACAAGTGGTAGCTATAAATTGGGATCAATAGAATGAATTATCCCCCCCCCCCCCCACCGTTTTGCTAAACCTGGGTGTTCTTTATTACTGGCCCCTATTTTTAAAATCAAATTGTTAAGCGAAAACTCTACAAAAAAAAAATGCGTTGCCTTTGGGGGCGTCTAGCCGCCAGTGGTTTGTGTTCATGACGGTACGTTTATTTTCGAATGAAATGTGGGGGGACACGCCCAGACCCCCGGATTATAACAGTTTAGATCAAGGATCAAAGCAAGGAAACATGGAACATGTTTTTCGAATAGGTAAATGATAACAGGATATTGAGATATGTAGAACAACGTCTGCCAATTCGAGTAGGCACTATAGCTTCCTCACTTGAATCACATGAACGTATGATACGGGACCATCTGCGATCCAACCCGCGTGTACCCTCAAAATTTCATCTCTATACGACTATTTTTCGCATAGTTAGAAGCGTTGTAAGGAAACGGTCAACATTTCATGTTTGCGCATGCGCAGAGGAACCATATTCCATCATATGGAACCATCATTTTATACTGATCGACCCTCCAAATGTGAACTCATTTCAACGATAATTAAGGTAGTTATGGGCACTCCAAGTATTTCACGTTTGCGCATGCGCAGACCAAACGATTTTCATGATTTTTAAACGGGACCATCTGCGGTCCAACCCGCGTATACCCTCAGCATTTCAGCTCTCTACGACTGTTTATCGCGTAGTTAGAAGCATTACAAGGAAATGGTCAACATTTCATGTTCGCGCATGCGTAGATCAAAGTTACATTACGATTCCAATGAAATTAATTTGGAACTATCAAAGTATTATTCCTGACCGACCGTCCAAGTTTGAACTCATTTCAACGATATTTCGGGTAGTTATGGGTGTTGCAAGGAATTACCACAGACAGACAGACACGGAACCAAATATGTTCCTCGATGTCTGCAACGGAAAATGGTATTGGAAATTTTCATTTTGGAGGACATGAACTTTTTTTTACTCAATCACGAATCCAAGGCTTCCCTGCCTTTGGTAGTGAGGAAGCAAAAAAACTTCGTGGGATTTCCAAGCCTCGGACCAGCGACCTATCGCAATGTAATGTAATACACGTCATCAGCTGCTTTCTGCGTTTTCAGGTAGGTAGAACCCCCTCGGCAGTTTTCGGTGGAGTGAGGTCTGGCCATGCTCTCCTCGGAGAAGGCACCACGTGTGGTAGGGGAGGAGGTGAGTTGGGTAGCAGGAGTGGGGTAGAGGGAGAACTGTGTGGGCGACGGGAAGGGGAGCAGAGTTTACAGGACAGGACGCGGACGCTTTCCAGCCTGGTTTACTCCCATAAAAACATGTTCCATGTTAAAAAAGAGTTTCAGGAGTGGTTTGGAATCTAGAAAAAACACATACTTTTCAGTAATATACCTACAACTATATAGAACTATGTCCCAAGCGAAGTGTACTGTTTTTCAAACACTATTTATTAATTATTCCCATTGACACATTTTCGTTTTATAGAAGGACGTAACGTCGTCTTTAGGTTCTTCTTGAAGGTCTTCATCTTGATCTCCAACTCCTAGTAGGACTGGGGGAAGTGAACGATCTCGGTCGGGTCGCTGGGACCAGTGAATGGGCCATGGGTTGAACAATTTTCTGAACTTCCTCCGTCCTCTCTTCATCATCCTTCCTTTCTTTGCAGGGCGTGTTACAGCGCCCAACAGTAACTTCAGTAAAAAGTCATCAGGGGAGGGATACTTATCCAATTAATACACTTTTCATCTGATGTCCTCACGTATGATCTCTGCGGCTGCAGAATCATGTTCAAAAATGATTTTTTCTAATATTAATTATTAGTTCATCTATTCCTTTAATACACAATTTTATTTGATAAATTTCTCATTTTTGAACCCGCTTACTATAACGAGGAGTACCCATGACTTCTGTTTATATTTTTGATGACAGTAGTTTCCATTCTAAGAATTTTGAGACCAACCGTACTCTCCTACGATAAGTAGGTCTTTTTCTACGATTTTTCGAAGATTCCAGCACTACCTATCTCACAATCGGTAAGGGGGTCCCGACCAGGCGGGAGGGGTGTAATGAAGTACCGCGTTGCCGAAATTTTGAACGGTCATAGAAAAAGAATTATTCATCGTAGGAGAGTGCGGTTGGTCTCAAAATTCTTAGAATGGAATCAACTTTCATTTGAAAATGACAAAGTAATATAAACAGGAGTCATGGGTACTCCTAGTTCTGGATTGATACATGAACCTAAGCGAAAGATATGGAGTTCAAAGTAATTTGTTGATTTAGTAAACAGTCTTGGCGGAAATTCATCGCTACGACTTATTTCGGTTTCTGATTCGTACCTCTCCCCTAACTCAGAATTTGATGACCTAAAACTCATCTGGAAAAGCCATTCTTGAGTTACAGGGGTTGGAACTTGAGCATAATACACTTTTTAGCCAGGTTGGTAAAAATTGACGAATTTGTCAATGGATTGTGGCTGAACGGCTGCACCGATTTTGACGTTTAGGTTGGTCATTCGACGCAGACTTTGATGCTCTTTAATTTCGGTGCAGCAATTTCTGTAGGATGCACCGTTTTCGAGTTATAAGCAAAACTCGGCGCTTCGCGCCTCGGCGGGGGGCTGCGCCCCCCTGCACCCCCCCCCCCCGGATGTTATTGCTTTGAGCCTGACTGCTAAAATGTAAAAAACATGGAATCATGTTTTAGCTCCTCGCTCTCACTTTATTATAGAAATGATCACGACGACCATCACTACTTACCAACCAAGTGACAACCAAACAAGCGTCATTGTTTACTATCCATTTACAACATTCATTTATATAGTTATATTATGAAACTAGGATATAAATACCAAGAACAAATAGGAAATACATTCGTGATAAATCAAGAGCTTTCCAACGAATGGAAAACGATTTTTGTCCGATGAAAATGAAAGAAGTTTCATTTCCCTAGCAACTACTCGGTTGTAAGTGAAAATCATTGTTAAAATACGCGCTACTTTCATCTCACTTTTTGGTCTCACTTTTCGGCGGGGGATCCATCGCTAAAACATGATTCCATGTTAAAACCGAAAAAAAGTGGCCACATTTCGCAGTTTTTTGGTTCTCGAAAAATAAGCACCTCTCAGAAACCGTCGCAGCCCCATATAACTCTTATTTGGGATGCCCAGAATGAATTGAAACAAGTTCCAGCTCTTTACTATCTTTTAGGGGCCTGTTTTTGGGGCTAATTTGCCGGGGCTATTCTGCGTAGATCGCTGTCGTCTGTGATCAATACCTACCCTTGGGCTCCCCCCAGAAAATCCCTAAATCGAGTACTGGAGCCGACCAAGCAACAGCAGTTTCATAAATATGCGGTGGATTCAAGAACTCCATCATTAAGGGGGCGCGGGACGGGAAGGCCAGTAGCACCCCCAACCACGAGAGTGCGCTGAACATCACTTCCACATCGCTTCCGCGGGAAGATTCCCAGCGAGATTTGGAGATTTGGCGCCCGCCGGTAGGGGCGCCTGCCGAATTTCGATGGTTGTTGTAAGTGCGTAGTTAGTTTTTAGTTATCAATTCCATTGCCTTATGGACACTATAACTATAACATTCGTGATTAGGTACGTGAGCTTCTCCTCTCCCTCTGCAAGTTTTCCGCTCGACAGGTTATACTCTGTTGTTTTTAGTTCATTCCTTTGTTCTCCTTCTTCTCTCACGCGGTTCATTCACGTTAGTATCAGTATATACTATTGTTCATTCGTAGTGATATCCGTCTAGTGTATCAAAGTGTATGCCTCCATCGCCGAAGAAGTGGACCAGGAGAAACATCGGTAACAAAGGCGAAAAAAAGAGGCGCAGAACAGTAAGTTGATACCGCAGATTTACATAATTAGATACCTAATTAATCCTTAGTGTTTTCTGTGTAGAGCAACAAATTGAAATAGTTTTCAGATGTAGTAGTAATAGTATACAGATTTTGTGTTAGTCTAATGATTGTCACGTAATTAGTACCTACGTTCTCCGTAGTTTGGGAGTAAAACTCAACCCAGCATTCCACGAAAATCTTTAACCTTCGTTGGAAAGTTATTGTAAAATATCCTGCGGCTAAATCTCCGTAGTTATGATTCCGTTGGACATCGACAGAAATGTTGGCTGTTCATTTACTGTTTCTTTCAATTCAATCAGTCAAAATATCAAGCAGATACAATCTGCGATGAGCAATGAATAAAAAATCTTTAGGTAGCTACCTACCCTACTCTGAACGTCAAAATTGAATTGCAATAAGTTTAAAAAAAAAAGAATGTTTCCATGGTTAATATAGATGGGTGTGTTTCCAAGGTTTTTTGGTTTTGTAGATTAGGAAACCTCAATAAAAACCTAAGAAATACTGTAAATTCCCAACTCTTCACATCAGTCAAAACACCAAGCAGATACTCGATAGATTAAAATGTATTTCTAAGCAATCAGTATACCCAAATTTACTGATTTTATGTTATTTTCTGTTCTCAGTTCATGTCCAAACAACATCCGATCCAGAGTCTGGCAGACAGTGATGTCTCCCACCAAATGGTCTTTCTTTGAGTAAAAATCAGGTAATACTTCTTATTATTAGAAGCAGATCAAATATTTCGCTGTAATATCACATTCCCCTGATTCTTCATGCGCTTCTCTGAACCTGCAAAACTTTGACACGCTCTCCTGTAAAATCATCTGTATTGGACTTACCTACCACGTTTTGCCAGATCAGCACAGATTTATAATACGCAGTGGCGTAGTGTTGAAAGGGGGGGGGGGGGGGGGGGGTTATCGGAAATAGAATCGAATTTTCAAAGAAATATTCCTGATATTGTGTAAAAAGATGATATAGCGAGAATCCATACCACTTTTCTTAAAATTATAACTTTTCGTGATTTTACCCATTTTTACCGATGTTTGACCCTAATAACGTCAAATTTGACCCACTTGCTTTTGAGAAAAATAGTTTTATCATCGAGGTAGTACCTCCGTCGTCATTAACCACCCCACACAACGTCAGGTGAATTAATATTGATTTTACCATTAATACCGATTTTTTACCCCAAAAAATCAAAATCTGACACCTATTCTGTGTGAAAAACAACTGAAATGGTATTTTTCTGTCTTCACTCAACCTTCCGTACAACTTCCAATGATTTTTATAGCAATTTTAGCCGACATTTAGCCCCTAAAAACTCCAATTTGACTCCCTTGGAATTTGAAAATTGCTCATCTTCGAACTCATCCTTTCCCTTTTGGCAATACAAACGGTTTGGAGAAATCTGGAATTTTTACCATGTGCCTACCCAAGGACAGATATCATCTGTAGTGGCACATAAATCTACATAATAAATTTTTGCCAAAATCTAGGGATGAACTTAGGATGCTCTGAACCGGATTTGCCTATACAAATATTTCAAAAATTCATGTTCTGAAAATGTTACCCATAGCAATAGCTTCATTTTCTTTGAAAATTCGGTAATAAGGTTTGAAATTACAAAGAAAGCTGAATTTAAATTAAATTTAACAAAGCACTAAATGTTACAGATAACATTAGGTAAGATAAACTGATGAAATACACACAACAATGTTCGCGAATTTTTAAGGAAAATGAAGGTATTGCAATGGGTCCAAAATTTTCAGAACATAAGTTTTTGAAATTATTTTATAGACGAATCCGTTTCAGATCATCCTGATTTCATCCTTAGATTTTAACAAAAATGTATACCTATATTTATATACATTTATTTATGTGTCACTCCAGACGATACCTGACCTTGGTTAAGTGATAAAAATTCCAAATTTCGCCGAAATGTTCTTATCGCCAAACAAAAGGATAAGCAATTTTATAAAATTTGAAGGGGGTCAAATTTGAGTTTTCAAGGGGTCAAAAATTGGTAAAAACTGCTAAAATTGATATATAAAATCACTGAAAGTGGCATGGAAGGGTGAGTGAAGGCAGAAAAATACCATTTCAGTTGCTTTTCACACAGAACAGGGGTCTAATTAGGATTTTTGGGGGTCATTGACATTATTTATTAACATTATAGAAGATAGCACCTATACATGAAATAAGTGTATGTAGGAAAACTTTATTTACATTACATTCACTTTATTTACATTTACATTTAATATTATAGAAATGCCTGTTGTAATTTGCTACTGTGTATTTTTGTTCAGGAAGACGATCAGAATTGACGAGATATCCGAAGTTGACAACTCCAGTCGTATATACAGCAAGAAGCGAGTTTGAACTCCGATTTAAATGAACATGAACCTAAATGGATTTCCGAGTACCTACCTAGATCCAGACTAACTCAGTGTCCAATAAAATAAAATAAAAGCTAATGTGAGCAGTGTAACTGTATAATATTATTCATGAGCTTTCCAATTTACTTTTCTATTTGTTTACATTTCAGTCATTGAATAAAAAAAACACCTGAAAAGTTATTTGTTACTATCTAATCCTCTTCCTATTGTCGTTCAATTCAAGTAGGTAGTGAAAGGTATGATGATTAAAAGTAGGTACTTGAAATCATGTTGGATAATTTGTCTTTGAATTGATTCTGTATTAGTATGACAGGTAGAACACTTTAGACAGTGTGTAATCAATCTTTAAAAAAGTCACGTCTAATTTTGACTGAAGTACACATAAGTATTAATAAAAATGAAATGAAATTACAAATCTCACACTGTGTGGGAGTACCTAAGTTATTTGTCTCACACAGGTAGGTATCTGTGTCCAGTCGATACATTGGTCACACATTGATTTACATAAATAAAAAATAAACAGTCAAATTTACATACATAATATAAATGCCCAGTAAAACTCCTCTCAAAATTAAATTATTACGTAACATAAAAGTACCCCAGACAGAAAAATAATAGTACCTACAACAATCCGGATGGGTCACTCAGCCGGCAAGGTAAGTTTCGAGGCTTTCAGATAATATTATGTGACGAACAAGAAGTTCGAGCAGAATAGTTAAAAAATAAGAAAATTAAGTAGGTGCATGCCTATACTTCCTCAAATGAATTCAGGTATGCACCTAGTGATTGTGGCGTCAACTTTCGATCTACCTAGCGGATTATTTCTCAAATAATTGTTTACCCACTTAAAACAATCATCCCCTATTTTTTTAAATTGATTTTGCTAAATTTAATCCAGTTTATGAAACATTTAATTGATATACGTAATTAATACGTACCGTAAATAGGTAGGTAGCTACCTACTATGAATAATAAAATTATGGCTGATTGGATTGTAGCTTTAATTAGGAAAGTAGGTAACCAACATAATTGGGAAAATACTGTAAAAATTACTTATCCAATCATGTGAAAACTATGACGGTAATTAGGCTGAGGTAGGTGAGCATGTGGAAGGAAGGGTAGGCCAGCTCAACAGGGAACTAATATTCTGAAGCTTAGCTGGGATCACAGAAAACCCTACTATACTACGGCTGGGATGCAGACTGTGCGGGTTACAGCGATGCCATTCGTCCGGTGAATATGGCAACACCGCTTCCTCCCTTGCCCCTCCGACCAAGAACGTTGAAAAATACCTCCTTCCCAGGCAAAGAGCCGCTGGAACTGATAATGCCATGGATACTATACTAGACTACACGACGAGCGAAGAGACAGGGCAGGGTATCTGCGTGTGAAAGGGGAGAGACTCGGCACATTGCCCGCAGAGAGCGCCTACAGACGGCGCCCCCTTTCTCGAGCCTTTTTTCAAAATACGTAAAATTTTTCTTCACGTTTTCTTTCTTATTTTACATAACAAAATTTTGATTCTTGGATTATAAACTTTATTATCTCTCCGAAAATGTCGTAAAACACAAACATTCAAGAAAAAGTTTTTTAAACTACATTTTTGAATTTGAATTTTCGGAAATTTCAGGAATCATTTAGAGCTATGACCCTAACTCTATTCACGGATTAATATAATGCGTATTAAGACCTTCCCCAGAACTGTAAGTTAACCACAGCCAGAGAAAACGTGAAGAAACTGACAAAAAACAGGGTCTGCGCCCCCTTAATGAATAATATTATTTGTTATTATTCATGAAGCATAACGTCGGCATAAAGTCACTAACTTCTTTTTTGAAACTTTTCTGGTTTCAACGGTTCCTAGTCCTTGGCAACACGTCTATATGCTGCACATTTTCAGAATCGAATTGCTCTCCTATTCTGCTATTTAATGATAAGGTCGAATTTGCGCTACACTCTAAATTTCATGGAAATACTACTACTACTACTACTACTACTACTACTACTACTACTACTACTACTACTACTGCTACTACTTGAATGTAGCTAAATTTAAAATGTTCAGTTATGAAAACTCTAGCTGGTCATAATAATTTTAGAGTTTTCATTTTCTGATTTCAGAACTAGTTAGTAGTACCTAGATACCTATATAGATAATTTTGATAATGTATTCGAACTTGCATATTTATGCATAAGCAGTTGCAGATTTAAATAAGTAACTTGAAAAAATATTGCTACCTATTAACTTTAGCGGCCTATTTACATAGCTACAGGTAGGTACAGATACAAAAAATTAAAGGATCCACACGCACCTACCAAATCAATGAAAAAGAAAGGGGGGTTTATAATCAAGATCTAAAATTATTGTAACCATTGCACATACAATTGTTTTTAGTTTTCTGTATAAGAGGCTTCCTGCTGGGTCAGCAACTACCAATATTCCAACCGAACTTGAGCTGGCCCGCCTTTAATCGTATGCTTTCCTGCCCGACACAGGTACCTACCGTGCTATTTATTTTTCCTGCCCACACCAGCTCACTGTTGTTTTTCTCCCGCCTGCCTAGCGTGACTTTTATTTTCCCGCTTGGGAGGTTTACCTATTTGCGCGCGCGTCGAGGTTAGACCGGATCTTTCGGATTGGTTTTGTTTTCCAGTCGGTAGGCACCTAACGAGTTGTGACCCCACTCGGATTCGTATTTCCACGATTACGCCGTATATATCCATGCTATTTTCAATTTGGAAAAAGTTCTGAACTCAGAAAATAAAACTCAAAATATTTCCTGGGATTTTTGAATTTCAAATTTGTAAATTTTAAATTTCATGAAATTTGATGAAATTTCAAGTCTATGAAAATTTAGTGTCGCGTCAATTCTACATTTCTATGAGTGCATTGTAAAAATCAGATCAAAAATCGGTTGATCCTACCAGCCAGGGCTTTGGAAACAGTTTTTGCTCATTTTGAAGCACAAAGTGGTGGCGGCTTTTGGAACTAAAAACGGGATGATGGAACCCGTCAAATCCGCAGGGAAACCGTATAAGTTCAAGTAAGTACAGGTAAATAGTATGAAATCAAGCTTTGCTGTCAAACACAACTGCTAATAACGGTAGTCAGCAGCCACAGAATCTTAGAGCCAAAAACGAGTGAAATAAAGTAGATAGCGAACGAACGGTATTATCTCCCTGAGAGCAATCGAGCTTTAGTGGAATCGAACCCATGATTTGAAGTGACCCCCGAGTCCCGTCGATGGAGTCAATTCTGCTTCAGTTGAGATAAATGAGAGGGAATAGCAGTGTTCTAGGTTCTTTTTCAGAGAAGTCGAGGGATACTAGAGTTTGCCTGGAGGACTGAAAGACTGGGGTAATGAGTTGGTAATGTTACCCCGTGGGCTATCGGGTGGGTTTGGGCACCTCAGATGAGTTGATTGTCCGTAATTTAATTTAAAAGTAGCATCGAGGTGGCCCACAACTACCACAACTGAGCGTTAATGTTGACCTCAGCTTGTTATAGACTGGTTGGCTCTAGATGTTGGTTTCAGATGTTTTGCCTTTTTTGTTGACACTGTCTAAGTGGACACCGAGGTATTGAACATTCGCATCCTTGTTAATTGGACTGTTGCTGATGTTATCTTGATGTTGATGTATGTGGAAGAGTTCTTTTACTCACAGTTTTCTGCACCAATTATTTCCAGTCTCGTTGAGAGCAGATTAAGCTTTGATAGTACGCTTCAAAGGAATCGCCAACTTGGAGGAAAGCCGCGTCAGCTGCGTATTTTTCATCGTTGAATGTTCAGAATGAGGTAGATCATGTTTATAAAATGAAGGTATACGTGTGTACATGAAAGAAGCGAGCACGCTTCCCCGAGGAACTCAAAAAGGTTGGCTTGCCGGTTGACACAGCATTTTTTGTACCTCACTGAATAAGGCTTTTAAGGTACAATCAATAATATTTAAGTATCATGCAGATGAGTTTTGATCTTGTGCAGCAGTTCTTCATGTAGCACTTCACTCAAGAATTTCCCCGAGTCAAGGAATTACACCGCTATCTAATTCTCATTAGATGTTTCTAGGATTTGATAGATTAATTTTGTTGAAACTGCACGACCGTGATATTCACAGATCAGAAACCAAATTGATTTTTCGCAATCATTTATCTGAAACAACTTGAAGAAAAAAAGGGAATCAGCTGAAACGTCGGTATTAAGGTCGAAAATCGCTGCTTCTTCTGTTGAGCTTTTGGATCATCACACGAGTTGTCACGGTTAGCAAGCGTTGAATATTTATGTGAATAAAAGTAGGTATAGATTTTCGGGATGGGTTGTTGACTAGTAGTGATTTGATCTTTCCACGCGACTTTCTGTATGACGATCTATTTACCTACTATGTTTCTGACTTCTCGAAAAGCTGCAAATTATAACACAACGGTTTATTATTTACCAGCCTAGATGACCCTTCTGCGTAGATCACTGTATTCTGGGGTCAATACCTTCTACCCTCGTGCACCCCTAAAAAAGCCCTAAATCGAGTACTGGAGCCAGCCGGGCGATTACATTCCACAAATATGTGATGGATTCAAGAATTCCATCATTAATTATGTTTTTTTTTATTCATGAAGCGCAAGTTCAAGATGAAAAGTACCTACCTATCAACAAAATCAAAAATAACCATCATTCTTAAAATAAAATAATATCACGGAACAACCAAATCGGTTTCATACATCCATGCGTGATTATAATCAGGTGTTCCCCACCAATGATATCTACTTAGGCCGGATTATACCATTTTTCATTCACTACGATGTTCACTAAGCTCCGGAAGATCTCAAAAAATTTCCAAGCTAGAGATCAATTCAAGAACGTAAAAAAACGCTGCAAATTGTTACACGAAGGTTTATCAATTTACCTGTATAGATGCACCTGCTGCGTGTATCACTGTTTGCTCTGGTCATTACCTGCCCTCGAGCGCCCTCCAGGAAAGCACTAAATCAAGTACTGGAGCCGGCCCAATGAATTACAGGTTCATGAAAATGCGCGGGATTCAGTAATTAAATCATTAATAATTATTATTTGTTGTTATTCATGACTCATAAGGTAAATAATAAACCGTTATGTAATAAACCTTTCTGTAAGAAACCGTTGTGTAATAATATTCACCTGTATAGATGCCCCTTCTGCGAAGACCACTGTTTTCTGTGGACATACCTACCATCGAGCTCCCCCGAGCAAACCCCTAAATCGAGTAAATCGAGGGAATTATCGTTTTATAAAATAGCACGGGATTCAATAATGTAATTAATAAATTATTTGTTGTTATTCACGAAGCATAACGTTTCTTCAGTTGCAAAAGTATCTATCAACAAAATCCAAAAGAGCAATTCTTCATCAAATGAAATAATATGATGAATGATACGTGGGCCGGATTTATACCGTTTCTTTCACGATCATGTTGACGAAGCTTTTCGGTGCAAACGAACGGCTGGCCGTACAATGCTCCGGGTGGTCTCAAAAAATTCTTTAGTTAGTTCAAGATTGTGATGAATGTGTTTGAGCGTACATCCATCACGAGTGGTACGAGGGAGGATGTGCCCGGTTTGTTTATGGGCGGACCACCACCATTCGGGATGTTTTCGGATGTGTCAGTTGGTTATGGGCGTACCACCACCATTCACGGATTCTTTTAGGATCGTTGCCTGGTTTGGTTATGGGTGGACCACCACCATTCCCAGGATCTTTTTGGATGTGTGCTCGGTTTGGTTATGGGCGGACCACCACCATTCCCGAGATCTTTTAGGAAGTGTGTCCGTTGGTTATGGGGGTACCACCACCATTCACAGATTCTTTTGGGTTAGGAGAGAGAGACGAGGTAAGGAGGAGAGAGAGTAGTCAGTGACTAGAGGAGAGCGTAGAATGAGGAAAAAGATGCGGGAGGCGAGTTTTTATATGCTTGGGAGCTGTCTCCCTCCATCCTCTAGCTAGTAGAGGATGGTGGGGATCTCTAGGCTGGCCCTCGGCTCTCTTGCGTCTTCTGTCCCCACTTCTAGGTTTATTTGGCGAGATCTTATTTCTTCGTGCAGGAGTTGTGGTTCTGGGAGGATACCACGACAAAGATCAATATAAAAACGTTTAAAAAAAACCATACCCTTCTATTGAAGTTTTCGAGCTACGGCGTTCTGAAAAGTTCAACCCCTATTTTTCAACCCTTAGAGATGATTGACTGTAATGCCGAGCTTCACCTACAAACCATATGTCATTGATTTTGGTTCATGGTAACTGAGAAACTTGCGAAGTACGGAATACGGCGGACGGACAGAAATGTTGTATCCATTTCTGTATTATATGTACCTTGATACGGAAGCCATCAAATTTTGAAGGGATACATCCACCCCAGATAATATTGGTAGGGAACACTGATTAAAATCACGTATGGATGTATGATACGGGGCATCTATACAGGTAAATAATAAACCGTTGTGTAATAACATTGCGTTTTTAATTTCATTTTCGGGTTCTACCTACCTTGAAATGGAGGGTTTTTTTTTTTGCCGGTTCCGAAGGTTCATGATTGAAAATAATAAACCAAAAGCTTGAGTTCAACGGTGGTGTATTCCTGTGTTCTTTGCTCATGCTCTTGGGTTTCAGCTGTAATGGAAGAGGGGGGGTAAAATTAGCCTAAACGCGCAGTTTCCCCCTCTCCATTCTCAAGAAAGGTGGGGAGGCAGCTGCCCCGGAGACACTGGTTTGATTATTACACAATGCCTCGTGGAGTTGACATTCGTTTTCGTGAATCGACCGCCCATTCAGCCTCGTGTCAAAAACATCGGGTAGAGCCCGGATACAATATGGACGGGATTCCCATATACCGTCAAACAGCCAGAGCGAATTGCCTTGTGTGTTCAACAATTTTAATTTTTTATTAATGTCAGTATTACATTTTTGTCTTCGTTTTTTAATGCCTTTTCAAGTTTCCTTGTTGTATAGTTATAACTGTTTTCATGTTGTCGTGTCTATCGTTAGCTAGACAGCGATTGTGCTGATATTATTTTCTGTGAAGAAGTGCATTCCTGCAAGGATGATTATTGAAGTTAGGGTGGCCTCTGCTACATCGATGTTGTGATTTTTCAACGGTAGCTGCAAGTAGCTGCGTCAATTGAATTGATGGTTCATGAGAGTAAGATGTGGAGGAACAACAGAGTCTCCGAGTTGATTTCAGTGAACACGGGATAATGGGTAAACGAACTCATAGCATCAGTTCTTATTCTTCCTCAAGAATAAGAACTGACTTCATTAAGTGATTTAGCGTTGGATTTATTGCAAAATGTTTAGACCGACATATTTTTGTGGGTCATTCATAATTGCGCACAAATGAGCGCGAAAATCCAAAATTTCTGTCCGTCTGCAGTACGCTGTACTTCGCACTTTCCTTAGTTACAATGAACCAAAATTAATGAATTTGGTTTGTAGGTTCAGTTTGGGGTCTAGTTGGTCCACGAAGCTCGGCGTTACTGTCAGTCATCTCCAAGGGGTGAAAAATAGATGTTGAAATTTTCAGAACGCCGTAGCTCGAAAGCTTTCAATAGAAGGGTAGGTATGGTTTTTTTTAACGTTTTTAAATTGATCTTGAACTTGAGAATTTTTTGAGACCACCCAGAACATTATACGACTAACCGTTCGTTGCACCGAAAAGCTTCGTCAACATGATTGTGAATGAAACGGTATGAATCCGACGCAGATAAATATCATTGCTAGGGATCACCAGATTATTAACACGGATGCCTGTATGAAGTCGAGTTGGTTGTTCCGTGATATTATTTCATTTGAAAAATGATGGATCTTTTGGATTTTGCTGATAGGTACTTTTGTAACTTGAACCAACGTTATGCTTCATGAATTACATCATATAATAATTATTAATCATTGAATTATTGAATCCCGCGCATTTTTATGAAATGAAATTCCCGCGCTGGCTCCAATACTCGATTTAGGTAATTCTCGGGGGGGAGCACGAGGGTAGGTACTGACCCCAGAAAACAGCGATCTACGCAGATCTATGCAGGTAAATTTTTACACAAAGATTTCTTACACAACGGTTTATTACGCAACGGTTTATTATTTAGGTACCTCATGCTTCATGAATAACTACAAAGAATAATTAATTATTGAATTATTGAATCCCGCGCATTTTTATGAAACTATATTCCCCGGCCGGCTTCACTACTCGATTTAGGGCTTTCCTGGGGGAAGTTCAAGGGTTGGTACTGGCCACGGAAAACAGCGATCTACGCAGAAGGGGCATCTATACAGGTAAATTATTACACAACGGTTTGTTACACAACGTTTTATTACACACCGGATTATTATTTTCCTTAAGCTTCGTGAATAACAACAACTAATTAATGATAGTTGTCGTGAGTCCCTCCCGGGAACACTCCACTAGCAACCTTAAAGCTCTCACCAATATCCATATGTAAAACTTACCTTCCGCTAATAAACATCTGAGTGGGGAGACAGGCAACAGAATCCAGGGGACACAACCTGGAGCCCCACTACCAGCTCCCAACAGGGAGCTGGAGGGAGAGGCCTCCAAGTCCTATATAACCCTGGATCCTGGAGCTTTAGTTTCATTCGACACTTCCTCTAACCAGCTCTCTCTTCTCTCTCTCTTACCTTCCTCCTCCCAGATGCCTGGTGGAATCCGCCGCTCTGGGAATTTACCTCCTACCTTTTCCTCTTGTCTACATCGGTGGATATCCGCCGCCTAGACAAGCACCTTCCCTCACCTACATCGGTGGATCACCGCCGCCTAGGTGAACTTCCTTCCTCTCGCCTACATCGGTGGATTACCGCCGCCTAGACGAGATTCCTTCACTCACCTACATCGGTGGATCACCGCCGCCTAGGTGTAATTCCCTCGCTCACTTCTATCTACTCCTTCACGCCACCTTGATGAAGAATTTAAATTCATCACAGTGGTGAACCCGACGTTCATCCAACCTTCTACCCTCTTACCACCTCATGTGTCGCCCCCAGTCTAGTTCGGTGTCCCCAATTTTAAATGCACCTTAAACAGTCAGTATAAATTCGCGATTTTTGGCCCACCCACAACCGCTCACACAGCTCTCAACTCTCCGCCACAAGCACCTCCGCTGCCGCAAATTGCGAATTTAAAATTCAAAAACTCACCCAATTTGAATTTTGATTACAGACCTCAACCATGGACCCGAACTCGCCGACGCCGCCGCTCCTCCGGCCATCCCTGCTGCAGCCGCCGACCGCTGCGACATCTGACGCAACCGACAACCCCTTCACCAGCCTCTCACCACCCGGCTCTTCCGCATCCGCCGCCGCCTAGGGCCGCCACCGCCTCGTCACGTTATACCAACCTTCCAAGATCGCACGTGTCGCAGCGCTTTCCCAACCTCAACATCTCGGCGATCTGAAGCCCTCCCACCTCTACCGCCGCCTGCGTCATCAGCTGCAAGACGTAATGACGGCCGACATCGCGCGGACCTTCTGGCTGCGGGCCCTACCCCACCCCATGCAGATGGCGCTCGCCAGCTACCTCGACGGCCCAGACGAACCGCTACTACGTCTCGCCGACACGGTCCACGACCTCACCGCAGCCGCCGGCGTCACAGAAGTCGCCACGCCCCGCACCCCCACCCCGCGCCGGGACCGGACGCCGTCACAAGAGCGCCGCCGGCCCCCCTCCCTCCACCGGCGCCGCTCCCTCTCCGTCGAGCGCCGGCCAACCCCCTCCGCCGACCACCGACGCCAGCGCTCGTCCGAACGCCGCAACATTTCCCCCCCTCAGCAACGAAGAGGGAGGTCCCCAGCCGCGGCAGCCCCCTCCACCTCCGCGCGCCCCACCAGGACCTACCTCCCAGCGGACCCCCCCCCACCGATGTTTCTATCATGTCAACTTCGGTGGGGAGGCCCGCAAATGCCAGCCCCCCTGCTCCTACACCTCCAAGCAGGGAAACGCGGACGCCCGCCGGTAAATCCGGCGGGCCCCCCTCCTCGCCAACACGGGGGGGACCACCACCAACCCCTCCCCGCCCGCATTCACACCACCACCACGAAGCCTCGTTACCCCTCCTACGCCGCCGCCACGGCTGCCAACCTCCCAGCCACGCCTGCCGGCGCCGCCAAAACCATCACCTCTCCATCAACCGTTCCCCCACCCCGGAACGGCCCCTCCAAGCCCGCCTCCAGGGCAGCCACCCTTCCGGCCGCCACTCACGCCGCCGCTACCGTTCCCCCACCCCGGAACGGCCCCTCCAAGCCCGCCTCCAGGGCAGCCACCCTTCCGGCCGCCACTCACGCCGCCGCTACCGTTCCCCCACCCCGGAACGGCCCCTCCAAGCCCGCCTCCAGGGCAACCACCCTTCCGGCCGCCAATCACGCCGCCGCTACCGTTCCCCCTCCTCGGAACGACGCCTCCCCGCCCAACTCCAAGAGGTCCAGCCCCACCATCAGCACTACCGTTCCCCCCCTCCGGAACGGCAAAGGACCACCCCGTGTCTCCTTCGCGGAGGACCCACCGCCACCGTCGCACCCGCCCATCACCTCGGACGGCCCAAGCCCCTCCCATCCGTCAGACCCCAACACCTCAGCCATTTTGCCGCACTCCGCCCCAGCTCACCAGCGCCTCTTCCTGAAGTGTGCCAAAACAAATGTTCCGTTCCTCGTCGACACAGGGGCGGCGCTCTCCATCTTTCCAAACAACATCCTCCGGCGACAGGCGCGTTGTTACCGGCAACTCCTCTACGCCGCCAACGGTACCACCATCCCCTCGTACGGGACGTACCGCTCATCCATCCATATGAGTGGGCTCGCGTACGAGTGGGAATTTACCGTGGCGGACGTAGAGAAAGCAATCCTGGGGGCCGACTTCCTCGCTTATTTCGGCCTCCAGGTTGACGTCCGTAACGCGCGCCTGCTCGACCCCTCCACCCAGAAACCCATCCCCGGGTTTATCCATGCTGTCGATCGCCCCCCAACCCAATTCGAAAACCTTCTCCTCCAATACAAACCCCAGCGCCGCCCCTTGGCACACATCTCACAAACTCAGCACTATATTGAGACCTCTGGCCCCCCAATCTCCGCCAAGGCAGGACGCCTCCACCCCCTCCAGCTGTCCCAAGCCCGGAGACACTTTGACAACCTCATAAAGGATGGCATCATCCGCCCCTCCAAATCCCCGTGGGCTTCACCGTTGCATATTGTGCAGAAGCCCAACGGGGATATCCGCCCCTGCGGCGACTACCGCCGCCTGAACGCGAAAACAACTCCGGATCTCTACAACGTCCCACATCTCCGAGACTTCTCTTCGCACCTCCACAACACAACCATCTTTTCAACCCTCGACATCTCCAGAGCCTTCCACCACATTCATATCTACCCTCCCGACGTACCCAAAACAGCCATCATCACCCCTTTCGGCCTGTTTGAATACATTAAAATGGGTTTCGGCCTCCGGAACGCCGCCCAGACGTGGCAGCGTTACATGGACAACATTCTGCGGGGACTACCTTTCGTGTTCTGTTTCCTGGACGACGTACTGATCGCTTCCCGGGACCCAAAGGAACATCTAGCACACCTGAAACAAGTACTCGACATCTTCGCCGCCGAGGGCCTCACCATCAACTCTCCGAAATGTGTTCTCGCCCAACCCTCGGTCCGCTGCCTCGGCCACCATGTTTCGTCCGACGGGATCAAACCCCTGCCGGACAAAGTGCACGCCCTCACCGACTTCCCACAACCCCGCACTGTCTCAGAACTCCGCCGTTTCCTGGGTATGTTGAACTTTTATCGTAGACACATAAAACACGCGGCACAACACCAACAACCACTCATACACGCTATCCCACAACCAGCCAAAAAAAACGACAACCGCCCCATTTCCTGGACCCCCGCCCTCACAACCGCATTTCAAAACTGCAAACAGGACCTAGTAGACGCCGCTCTATTAGCCCATCCCGATCCCCATGCCCCCCTCTCCATCACCACCGATGCGTCTGACTGGGCCATCGGGGCAGTACTCCACCAACACACCGGCGCCAACCCCCAACCCCTCGGCTTCTTCTCTAAAACTCTGTCCCCAACACAAAAAAATTACTCCACCTTTGACAGAGAACTCCTCGCCATCCACGAAGCCATCAAACACTTCCGTGACTTCGTGGAGGGCAGGCAGTTCTCTGTCATCACCGATCATAAGCCCCTCACACATGCACTCCTCCAAAACCGCAAATCTGCCTCCCCCCGTCGCCTCCGGCAACTCGAATTTATCGGACAATTTACGTCCGATATTCGTTATTTGCCGGGGGCCGACAACTGCGTTGCAGACGCCCTCTCCCGTCCCACCCCCGTGCCGGTGGCGGAGTTACTGCCTTTCCCTTCCCCACAAACCATCAAAAATCACCAAATTCCGACAACCGACCCCGCACTCTCCAACCTCATCTCCGCCTCCAAATTGGAACAACTGCCTCCCCTCAATCTCTGGTGCGACGTAACGGCCGATTCACCGCGCCCTTACGTCCCACCGGAGCTGAGGCGGCAGTTGTTCCTCCATTATCACTCCCTCCATCATCCCGGCATTCGGGCGAGCCGGGATCTCATCAAGACGCGGTACTTCTGGCCCCACATGAACACAGATATCCGTACCTGGGTTCTGGGGTGCCAGAAGTGCCAGCAGTTTAAGGTCTCGGCTCACCCCCATGTACCTCCTCAACCCATTCCCGACTCCCTCCCGTGGGAACATGTCCACCTAGATCTGGTCGGCCCTCTTCCCCCCTCCGAGGGGAAGAGGTACTGCCTCACCATGATCGACCGTGCGACCAATTGGGTTGAGTGTATCCCACTCGCCCACATTACCGCGGACGCCGTCGCCGCGGCCTTCCTCAATCAATGGATCAGCCGCTACGGCTGTCCGCGGACACTCACGGTCGATCAGGGGAGGCAGTTTGAATCAGCCCACTTTGCCGACCTGCTCCGTTCCCTCGGGATTCAAAAAATCCGCACCACTCCTTATCACCCTCAATCCAACGGGAAAATAGAGCGGTGGCACTCGGTCCTCAAGCAAGCCATCTCCACATCAGCCACATCCCCCTCATGGACCAAAACCCTCCCCTACGTATTACTCAGCCTCCGCACTTCCGCCCGTCCTTCAGACAACACAAGTCCCGCACAACACACTTTTCGAGACCCTCTACGTTTACCAGCCGACATTTTCACTCCACACCCCACCCCGTCAATTAACAGGGAACCACTCCGCACTACAACACCACACAACGACACCACCTATCCCACACGTTTTTACACAGCCACGCACATGTACTTGAAGGAGCCCGGCATCCACAAAACATTTCAACCTCTCTACGCCGGGCCCTTCCACGTCATCCGCTCCACAAACACCACGGCTACCCTGTTAATTGACGGGAAGCCCCACACTGTACCCCTCGCCCGATGTAAACCAGCCCCAGTCCTCCCCGACACTTCGCCCCACACCACTCACCCGACCACCCCCACACCACAAACGCCACACATCGCCTCCATTTCGCCCACCGGACCCCAACGTCGCCGCCCCCCTCCGCGACGTCCCGGGTACCGGCTCCCGCCGGCTTTTCCCCTTCACCACCGCCCCGGCAGTGAAGGGGCCCCTCTATCAGTCTTCACTAACGTGAAGACTGTTAGAGGGAGTCGCCTCTCTCACCCCATCACCTCACCACCATTACACACTCACTACATTACACTGCACACTATCCACACCCAGGGAACGGCGGATTTCACCACCCCGCTCCAATCTGTCGCCCCAACAAAATTTGTACACACCAATTTTACCGACCATGTAAATACCAATGTAAATACCAATGTAAATACCAAAGACCATGTAAATACCAATGTAAATACCAATGTAAATACCAAAGACCATGTAAATACCAATTTTTGTAAATGTTTGTAAATTTTTGTACATATTAGTCTACTATCGCACCATCATCATTCTACTCATGAACTACATATCTCACCATCATCATTATCCTCATGTTCTACATATTTCGCCATCACCATTGCCTTCATAACGACCCTGTACATATTCCTCCACTACTTGTCCCTTCATCATTTTTATCATGTTATCTTACTACTTACTATGTCAGCCATCTATGTGTCAATCTATGTTACTCCTATGTTACCTCTTACTTACTATATCAAGCTACCTATATGTAAACCCTAGGATTAAGTCACAACCTGTCACATTTCTGCCTTCAGCACTTCAATTGTTTGCTTCAGCCTTCAGCTTCTGTCAACCTGCGCCTTCAGCTCCCCTCTTGTTTCCGCAGCCCTCAGCCCCTGTCACCTTGAGCCTTCAGCTATCTCAAACATTGGTTCGAACTGGGGGGACCTCTGTCGTGAGTCCCTCCCGGGAACACTCCACTAGCAACCTTAAAGCTCTCACCAATATCCATATGTAAAACTTACCTTCCGCTAATAAACATCTGAGTGGGGAGACAGGCAACAGAATCCAGGGGACACAACCTGGAGCCCCACTACCAGCTCCCAACAGGGAGCTGGAGGGAGAGGCCTCCAAGTCCTATATAACCCTGGATCCTGGAGCTTTAGTTTCATTCGACACTTCCTCTAACCAGCTCTCTCTTCTCTCTCTCTTACCTTCCTCCTCCCAGATGCCTGGTGGAATCCGCCGCTCTGGGAATTTACCTCCTACCTTTTCCTCTTGTCTACATCGGTGGATATCCGCCGCCTAGACAAGCACCTTCCCTCACCTACATCGGTGGATCACCGCCGCCTAGGTGAACTTCCTTCCTCTCGCCTACATCGGTGGATTACCGCCGCCTAGACGAGATTCCTTCACTCACCTACATCGGTGGATCACCGCCGCCTAGGTGTAATTCCCTCGCTCACCTCTATCTACTCCTTCACGCCACCGTGATGAAGAATTTAAATTCATCACAATAGTATTATTGAACCCCGAGCATTTGTATGTAACTTTAATTCCCGGGCCGGCTCCAGTAGGTACTCGATTTAGGGCTTTCCTGGGGGGAGCTCGAGGACGGGTACTGACCACAGAAAACAGTGATCTACACAGAAGGGGCATCTAAACAGGTGAATAATAAACCGTTGTGTAATAATGTGCGAAGCACGGCGTGCGGTGTACGGCGGACGAACAGAAATGTTATTACATTTCCGGATTCTACATACCTTGAAACAGAAACCATCAAATTATGAGGGGGGGTTAAATTTTTTTTTCCATGTTCGATTCCAAAGGTTCATTAATGAAAATAATAAACAAACAAAAAATAAATTAAAAAAAGAGTGTTTAAGGTGTTTGTATGTGCACGAGAACGTTCTTCTTCATAATCTTATCCAGCATCGCACGTTGAATAGGAACGCGATCAGCCTCAGCGCTTACCCACAGCTGTTGCGTTATGGTGCCCCCTGACATTTCATTTTTATCCAGTTGTAGAAAGGGTTTATCAAAGTGTCACCACGACAGCACTTACCTTCTTAAAATCATGCAGGTCTTACATATTTTGGACGCATACCAGTAGCTATTTTCTTCAGAAATTTTCTAACAAATTGTTCTTCTGTGTTTGCAGGCTCTCCAGTTCGGTTTGGTGGACGATGGAAAAACGGGAATGTCGCTCTGCGGTCTCAAGAGAATCCTTATCGAACACGCTTTCGAGGTATCGACCATTCTGTTCTTCATCATGCCGATGACTCTCATCACTGTTCTCTACGTTCTCATTGGTCTTCGGCTCCGCAGGTCATCAGTCATGACCCGCGAATCCGGAGGGTCTTTCGGGCACACGGAGAGAGGCCGCAAAGGGCAGCCGCCTCATAGGCACCATTGCTCACGCAGAGTTCTGAAAATGCTCGGTAAGTTAAGACATCTAATTGTTGTTAGTTATCCTTCACACTTCAGAGATTAAGGGGAAGGAAAAAATAATTTTATTTTTAATCAAAAAACCACTTTGTGGGAGTGGGGACTTTATTACCAACGTTTTTGCCAATAATTGGTAGCTTGTGCCGTTTCTATGGATGGTGAATCTTAACCAGTTCACCAGTGGGGTGACTAATTGTACCTTTCTTGTTTTATTATTTTCAGTAATATACCTTTGGAATCGAGAATGAAATTGTTTTTAACCACATCTCAAAATTTGGTTGTTTGCGTTTCAAAGAAGGTACGTGGAACCGGAAAATGGACTGAACAAATTTCTGTCCGTCCGCCGTACTAGGCATTTTCTTTAGTTACCATAAACCCTAATTAATTAAATTTGGTGTTTGGTCCTGTACAGATACCTCTTCCGACAAGAACACTGAGACCCGATTTCACCAAAACTCAATAATCGTGACTTTAAAGTGAAGGTTAAAGTAAACAGAATGCTGTGTAGTCGTTAGGATTCACCAGGCCAAGCCAATCATGGTTGCCGCTTATCTCGGTTGCACTAACCACAGTCAACTTCACTAAACACGATTAACATGGATAATATATGTTCCGTATCAACAAGGCAGTGGTGTAATGAGGTTATAACAAAACAAGGTTATTTAGTGCTGTCAAGAGTCAATCCGTCGATCGCCTGTCGTGTCGAGTTTGTTCCCTGCAGTATTTCTATTATCATGAGTGATGATAACAATAATAATGAACCCAAAAAATGAAGGGGGATCCAGCTTTCGAGGTACGATAAAAATTTACTCGTAGAGCTCGTAGACAAAAAAATACTGCAGTCTTGAGTGCAAGGAAACTGTTAATATGCGACGAATTCAATTCTCTAATACTCAATTACTCTTCTACCTTTTACTTGAGAACTTTGATAACGTAGGTACGGTTATATTTTTCAACCTACATACTTGTTAGATACTACCTAGAAATTCCATTTCTTGATTACTCACTAACAATAATAATAATTGTTGATCATCTCATTGTCACAAAGTGTGTTTTTTACGTTACCTACCAAAATAAACGTGCCAAAGGATGTGTATACAGAAATGAAGTTAATTAAAAAGGTTTTATTTAATAGAACAATACAACATGATTGTTATCAAATAAGGTTGGGACTTTCAACGCTTGAATAATATATTTTTCATACACAAACGAAAAACGGTATTTTAGACGACAAAACGTTTTCCCGTGGGCAGGTCAAATCAACCATATGGTTATACGTTTATCCAAACAACCAAATCGTATCGGAGTAGTGCAGCTTATTCCCCCTCCTATTCCCGATTTGGTTTGCTGTCCTCGATGACTCCAATCCTTTCTAGAATCCTTCTGTTCTTGATTCTTCATAGAGGTTTCGTAAACAAGTCAGCATCGCTATCTGCAGATGGCGTGTACGCAATGCTCAGCTTCCCCTTCCTCCACAATTCCCGAACGTAGAAGTACCTACCTGATAACGAGAATGAGAGTTCACTCGGTTCCCTTTCGCAAACTGTACTTCTGCTTGATTATCACTGGACAGCGGGTTCCCTCTTGATCTTATATCCCAATTCATCCAAGATGTACTCGAGCCAAACCGCTTCCATACAGCAAGCCGATACAGCGATGAATTCAGCTATACAAAGCTTGCTTACTGGACTTCCAAATGACAGGAGTGCTTTCAGGGGGCTGTCGATCGACCCCCGTTACGATCGACCCCGTGTGATCGACCCCCGGTTCGGTTCCATGAAGTAGGGTGTGAACTGCCCCGAGGAGGCGTTGTACCCCCGAACACAACACAAAATTATCCTTCCCACTTTTACAGACTTAGGACTGTCTTCTGGTGTCAGAAGGTGTGGTTAAAATTTTTGTGTGGTTGTGGTCATTCCCCCCTTGTTACATACCTAACATTACATTCCACTAATCTATTCAGAAGTCCCAAACAACCTGCTCATTCACGGGATAGTTTCTGGGATTGTTTATCTTTTTTGAGATACGAGCGCTAGCGAGCATCCAGATCGCTTGACAATGCATTCCACTAATCTATTCAGAAGTCCCAAACAACCTTCAGCTTTTTTTGTAAAACAAATCGCAATCTTCTCTCCTTGGCGGGTCAAAGATTGAAGACAAAACCCGGGGGTACATCGCACTCATCATTCAACGTGCGGACGACCGAACTCATCACTTTCCGTCATTTGGGGGTCGATCGTCATTCCCCCGAGCTTTCGACTTTAACTGTCGTAGACTTTCGATCATCCTTTGAACCCGCCCAGTCTGAATCTGAGTGTACACTAACCTCATCATTGTCTCGCTTAATGTTGAGTTCGTAGTCCACTGTTCCCTTGAGATACCGTAACACTCTTTTTGCTGCTGCCCAATGTCGTATTCCAGGATTTGACGAGACCTGTCCAAGTTTAGAGACTGCATATATATGATATATATCTGGCCTCGTAGCTTGCGCGAAGTATCCTACCTGTTTCCTTTATGGAACATAGGATATATACCTATCATTTTTCTTTTTCAGTGCTGGGGCATTGTGCTTTACTTAATTCCTGGCCCGGTTCCATTGGGGTCGATACAGATTTGCTGTCAACCATATTGAACTCAGTCAATATTTCTCGCAGGTTCTCGCCTTTGATTCATCGATACTGATCCAGCTTGCTGTGTCTTTACTTCGATTCGTAAAATGAAGTTTAACTGACCCGAATCTTTCATTTCAAAGTTTCTTTGTAACATTGACTTCATTTCATTCATAGCCTCGAGACTCGACGATACCAAATTAAATCGTCCACGTACACTGGTATTATTTGAGTTATTATTCCAGTTCTCTTGAAATAAACATGGCTCTGACCAGCTCTTCTTCATTCCACCTCCTACTAATTTCCCGTCAACTGTCTCATACCATGCGCGTCCCCAGTGCTTCAAACCGTATAAACTTATGAGCAGTTTGCATACTTTCCTTTCTGAATCTTCAACATCCATGCCTTCTGGCCGTCGCATGTGTATCTCTCCTTAAATGTCCTATTCAAATATGCTGTTTTTACATCCATTTGGTGCACTAGCCAGTTGATTTGAACTGCCAGCTTTAAAAAACGTCTGATAGTTGGGAGGCGCACTACTGGACTGCACGTTTCGTAATAACCAACACCATGTTCCTGGGTAAAACTTTGCGCTACCAACCGTGCTTTATACCTCTCCACACTTCCATCAGCCTGATGCTCGATCGAATCGGGTCCGAGAGAACCGTGGTTGGTCGTCGTATACGTCATAGTTACGATACCGCACGTCATTAAGTGAATCGTGAGATGATCTGTCAAAATCGCGGCTTAAGCCTTGACTTGACCGTGCACGGAACATCGTAGTCGCACAGGAGTTGCAACTCTTATAAAAATAAAAGAACAATCTTACAGTAAATGTCCGTCGCTGCTCCTGTGCACTAAAAAAACCCAATGTTTACTTACGATAAATAAGAAATTATGTAGGTAATTTGTCAAAAGGTCTTCAGAAACAACTCGCTTACCTAAGCTCGAGAAAAAAGTGAAAGTCATGGTTCCTCCAGGGTTGCCCCGAGCGCTGTGACAGGTTGACCAAGCTGGCTGCGGGCGCTCTGTCCTGCACTCTGTCGAGGCTTTTGGAACCATGCGACTTTTTCGCCTTTGGCGGGGCATCGAGTTTTTTCAAATCTCGTAGCCGCTTTCAACGAGCTATCGAAGTGTATTTCGGGGAAATACTACATGTAAACGTCCTCAAGTGCCCTGAGCGATATAATCAACACCATGTTCCTGGGTAAAACCTTGCGTTACACACTTCCATCAGCGTGATGCTTGATTCTGAACACTCACTTACATCCTATGGCCGACTTCCCAGCTGTTAAATCTACAATTCCCATAAATTCATGCCATTGAAAGATGAGAGCTCTTCTTCCACAGCTTCTGCCCATCGTTCGTGGTCTGGTCCATTCATTGCTTGTTTGTAGGTTTTGGGTTCTTTATTTACTTGTGAAAGACCGCAGTAGTAATCATTCAAATACGCAGGTCGTCTCATTGTGTCTCTGTCCCTTAGATTCATAGAAAATTCTTCGTCAGAAGACTGTTGTCGTTCTCCCAGTTAGTCAGCTCCCATACACCCTGTACTGTTGACAACTGCTTCCTCAAACCTCGTTGGGTCCTCTCCTACTGTAGGACCTAGTTATTCCACAACTACACTACCATTATTTACGTCACCAGTTGTTCCCACATTTTCTCTCGAAATTTCATTATTGGGTTCAGCGTATACCACTTCCAAAAAATAATCCTCCGTTTTCTCTATGGTATGTTTTTCCCTTAAGGACGCTTCCTCGTCAAACACGACATCACGGCTGACAGTGACTCTCTGCTTAGTTGAGTCCCACAATATGTACCCCCTCTGTGGCTTCTGCATAGCCCAGCATAACACAAATATTCGATCTGGCATCCAGTTTCTTCCTCATGGGTTTTGGTACATGAACAAGTGCCTTACACCCAGAAGGTCTGAAATGGCGAACACGTGGTTTCCTATCAGTCCATATTTGCTCTGGAATAATGCACCGACTTGTGGTAGGACATCTATTTCTGATGTAACAGGCCGTACTCACTGCTTCAGCCCTTAAGGACATCGGTAGAAGTGAGTCATTAAGCACTGTTCTTATTAGATTTAACAGTGTCCTGTTCAAGTCCAGCTATACCATTCTGCTGTGGACTATAATATGTATGTACTTGATAGTTGTCGCACAATCCCACGTTCTTGTATAAACTGTTCAAACGCTTTATTCACATACTCCCGACCATTATCACTCCGTAAACATTTAATAAATTTGCCTGTTTGTTTCTCAACCATCAGTTTGAATATTTTGAAATTGTCCAAAACCTCACTTTTAGTTTTCATGAAACACACCGTTGCTTTTCTTGAGAAATCAATAAATGTGACAAAATAACGAAATTTTCCGTTTGACTCTACTGGTAATGACCCGCATACTTCAGAATTTATCAGTTTTAGCATATCCGTCGTTTCCTGTTTACTAATTTTCGGAAGATGTTTACTTGCGGGCATTCTTAGCCCTCACACATGCATCGCATATTTCTTTGCTTTCCAAAGTAGTCCGTTTCTCCAAACCACGTACCATCGATTTGTTTGTCTTCAACCGTAGTGATTCGTTATTTACATACCCAAATCGTCGGTGCCAGTTGATCTTAGTTCTACTAACGTGAGCAGATTCGGTTACAATTTGATAATTTCTTAGAACTTAGGTAGGTACTTGTTCCATTCATTTCGGTTAGCCGCTAGCACCATTTCGTCCTGATCGTATACTTTGCACCGTCCGTTAGCTAGAAATATTTTGTTTCCTTTCATTTCAATTCTCTCTATTGACAGTAACCTGAAACGAAAATCTGGCACGTGGAGAACATCGTGCAAGTCAATTTTATACCTACCATGTTCTGTCTTTGATATGATGGTGACTTTTTCGATCCCCACTATTCTACAGGTTACTACACTAATGTCACAGGCTACTGCAACAGTCTTATTTTCCTCCATCGGTTTCTAACTAGAAAAATCGATACAGTGAGGTGTGAAATGACTACTAGCTCCGCATTCATCTTCTTTTGTACTTCCGGTGGACAAACACGTGACCAGCATCGACTTCTGGTCAGCTGACTCTTATTGGTTTTCTTTCTTTATATCTACAGAATTTAGCAATATAACCTGTTTTTTTGCGGTGGTAGCACTTAAATTCCCTCCTAGTACCATAATGTTGACCATAATTTTTACGGGCCAATAGGGCTGAGTCATCCATCTTCTTCTCTCTTCAACATTTTTCTTTTAAATGCTCTACACAGTAGGGACTAATTTCTCTGGGGTATAATCTTCATCTCTGAATGTGCATAACATACTTATAGTCGTTTCATACTCCTCGGGTAGCCCATTGATAAGGACATCGCTAATTTGTTCATCATCGATTTTAGAACTTCCGGCCTTTACCACCTCAGATGCATAACAAAAGACTCTACTCAGGTTCGTTTCCATTTTTCTTCTCAGGTGTCATCTTGGCAGTGTACAAAGCCTCTGAAGGTTGGAGTCTTCTGAACATGGTCATTGGTTGGAATCGAACTGCAAGCTTTTTCCATAATGCTCTAGGGCACGAATTGTCGATTATTTCTCCTTGAATTTCTTCATTTATGGCTTGGGCAGTGATTCTAAATGTCTTCCTCCTATTATCATTGTATATATTGTCTCTAGGTCTTCATCATTGTCAACCACTTTCAGTAGACCTCGGTCTTCTATTTCATGTTCTATATTAAATTTCCATGTCTTGTAATTTTTCTCATTCGATTTCACCATTCCACTCATTTTATACCCACTGGGTTCAATAGTTTGTTCCTCTCTCGCCATCTCAAATCTGTCTTGTTCTCGCGTGCGGTCTGAGCCCATAACCTTTGTTATCAAATAAGGTTGGAACTTCCAACGTTTGAATAATATACTTTTCATACCCAAACGAAAAACCGTAATTAGACAAAACGTTTTCCCCTGGGCAGGTCAAATCAACCATATGGTTATATGGTTATCCAAACAACCAAATCGTATCGGATTAGTGCAACAATGATAACTCGAATTCGCCTTTCATTATACATCCTCTCCATTTCCATGTGGTTGTCTTGCCTCTCTGAAAAAGGAATAAGCATCATAGGTAAGTAAATAGATCAGTTACACTGTGCCCACAAAAATACCTTTTGGTTTTCATTATATAAATAGGTAGGTTTCAATATTGCCGAATTGATAAATAAATACTACAAATTCTTATGGTTTTATGTTATTTCCAAACAAACGTTTTTGGGCGTAATATTAAAGATAAAAAAGATTTGCAAAGAGTAACCTCGTTATAAAAAAGCGCTACTTCCTATCTCTCTAGATTATGTTAGCACCTACTTCAAAAATGTTACCTACAAATTACTACATTATAACGATCATTATGAAAAAACAATTGGATGTAGGCGCGTCCGGTCTAGTAGAAGTGTGCACCTAAAAATTTCATCCTATTGATCTCATGGTTTACCTACATGCGCACTAACTTGTAATACCGATGCGAATTATTACTTTCTATCAATGCACTGGTAACTTAACTGTTAGTGTGGTGTACAAGATGGCCTTCTAGTAATGATTTTTTCCATGAGGCTGAGAACAGTATTGTTTTGATAAGCGGTGCAGCATTGAAAAGTCAGCCTCATCCAAATAGATGAAGTCTTCACTCCTTTCCGTTATCTATTTAGGACGGCGGACGATCTCATCATCTTCATCTTGGAAAGATAATTCGAAAGCCCGAGGCATCGTAAGTATGTAATATCGAAATCAATATAATATCAGAAAGCATTCAGTAGGTACTTGACGTGCAGTCTCATTTTATGATAAATCAAAACGGCTGTCTAATTAAGAACGCTAATCGACCAAAACGGCCGCTATTACAGTTATATAATTATGCATTTTTCCACCGTCCCCACCTCCTGCAAAGAGCCATTACGACCCTAAGAACTCCCGACCCGGACATTTTGGTTTATTATTCTGTGAATAATACACCTACGTATTCGCTCAGCAAACATTTTTTATAACACCCCCTTAAATTTTTTTACTTTTACGTTTCAAGGTGCGTAGATCCAAAAATGCGATGTCCGTCCGCCGTACGCCGTATCATGCATATTTATTTATTTATTTATTTATTACTTTATTACGGGCAAGCCCAATTACATTACAGGTCAGTGACAGTGAGATACAGACATAGGTAAACATTCTTACGAGTTATGATTATAATCGGCTTCATTTTCTGTATAAAAAATTCGTTCTTTCGCACACAGGCTCAATTTGGGCCCTAGTAGTTTGCAGCCTGATCGGAATATACCCAGGGGTGCTATGGGTGAAAAATTGGGATAAAAATATGGTTTTTTGGTGTTTTAGTAACACGAGCTTGTGAGGTATAATTTTCCATGTTTTTTTGGACCAGGAGACTGAATATGAAGTCGATTTTTACCAAAGAGTGGAAAATTGAGGTTCTAACGAAGTTTTAGCCTTAATTTTACGTTAATTTTGGTCTAAAATCGATGATCTTCCACACACGGTTTTGGGAACACATGTGGGTCCTAGTTTTGCTCCGAAGCTTGGCAGCCCGAGCGAACCCAGGGGTGTTATGAGGGAAAAATAGGTGTAAAAATAGGGGATTTCGAGGGTTTTTTAAAATGTTTTAGTGAACATGAGCTTGTGAGGTATCGTTTTCCATGTTTTTCGGGCGAGAAGACTGAATATGAAGTTGATTTTGACCAAAGAGTGATGAATGAGTAACAAAAGTTCATGTCCCAAAATTGTTTTTTTATGAGTCAAAAACCTGGAAAATTGTCTGAAACCACCATCGCACTGTCGTCATTCGCATAATAACACTAGAATTAGTAGCAACAGATGAATCAAGACAATCAAATGGCACTATCAGTGATCAAAAATAATATCTAAAAAAAAATTGAGGGCCCTAATCCGTGTTTTTGGGGGCCAAAATTGGTGGAAACCATCAAAAATTGCTATTCCAATTATTGGACATGAAAGAAATAATAAATGAACAGCCAAAATTTCTGTAGTTACGTCAGTAGAATAATAAACCATGTGACAAGGACTTTGCAGCTTTGAAATTCTGATGGTCGCTGAACCTAAGTTGGACCTTCGACATATTATATTATTCCCTAATTTTCACCGAATCTGGATGATTCGTTGGGTCGTGATCAACAAACTTGTAGGTTAAAAAAACGCTGCGAATTATTACTCAACGGTTTATTATTTCCCTGTATAGATGCTCCTAGTGCGTAGATCACTGTTTTCTGTGGTCAATACCTACCCTCCAGCTCCTCCCAGGAAAGCCCTAAATCGAGTACTGGAGCCGGCCCAAGAATTACAGGTTCATGAAAATGCGCAGGATTCAATGATTAAATCATTAATTATTTGTTGTTATTCATGAAACATATTAGGTATAAGGTAAATAATAAATTATGGTGTAATAAACCGTTGCGTAATAAACCGTTCTGTAAAAAGGAGTTATGTAATAAACCGTTGTGTAATAATATTTACCTGTATAGATGCCATTCTGCGTAGAACACTGTTTCCTGTGGTCAATACGTACCCGCGTGCTCCCCCGAGGAAAGCCCTAAATCAAGTACTGAAGCCGGTCAGGCAATCACATTTCATAAATATATGCGGTGGAATCAAGAATTCTATAATTATTTGTTGTTATTCATAAGCATAAAGTTGGTTCAATTTAAAAAAGTAGGTATCCAGCGTAACCATCATTATTCAAATTCAATATCGCGGAACAACCAGCTCGATTTCATACAGCCATGCGTGGTTATAATCAGGTGTTCCTTGGCAATGATATCTGGGCCGGATTATTTATACCGTTCGATTCACGATCATGTTGACGAAGCTTTTCGTTGCAAACGAACGGCGCGTACAATGCTCCGGGTGGTCTCAAAAAATTCTTTAGTTCAAGAACAATTTAAAAACGTTAAAAAAACCATACCTACCCTTCTATTGAAAGTTTTCTGAAAATTTCGGCCCCTATTTTTCACCCCTCAGAGATGACTGACAGTAAACCCCGAGCTTCGCGGACCAACTAGACCCCAAACGGGACCTACACACCATATGTCATTAATTTTGGTACATGGTAACGAAGGAGAGTGCGAAGTATGGCGGACGGATAGAAATTTTGTTATTCCATTTTAGGATTCTACGTACCTACCTTGAAACGGAAACAACAAATTTCGGGAGGAGGTTAAACTTTGTTTTCATGCTCGATTCCAAAAGTTTATTATTGAAAATAATAAACCAAAACGTAGGTCCGTATCAACAAAATCCAAAATAATCACCTTCCCTCAAATGAAATAATATCACGGAACAATAAACTCGATTTCATATTGCCGGGCGTGATTATGTCCAGCTGTGCCCTAGCATTGATTTTTATCTGGACGAAGCTTTTCGGTTCAAACTTCCGGGTCTTACTGTACTGTGGTGAATTTAAATTGGCGCATTCATCACGAGCGGTGTGAGGGAGGATGTGCCCGGAATTTGATTATGAGCGAATCACCACCATGATCCGGGATCTTTTAGGATGTGTCCGTTGGTTATGGGCGTACCACCACCATTCACGGAATCTTTTAGGTTTGTTGCCTGGTTTGGTTATGGGCGGACCACCACCATGCCCGAGATCTTTTAGGAGTGTTGGCTGTTGGTTATGGGCGGACCACCACCATTCACAGCATCTTTTAGGATAGGAGAGAGAGATGAGGTTAGGAGAGAGAGAGATAAGTCAGCGACTTAAGGAGAGCGTAGAATGGCTGGAAAGGCGCAGGAGGCGAGTTTTTATAGACCTGGTGGCCGTCTCCCTCCATCCTCTACCTGGTAGAGGATGGTGGGGACCCAGGTTGTGCCTCGACTCCCCTGTGACTTCCGTCCCCACTCCTGCAAGTTTATTTGGCGAGAACTTATGTTTACAATGTACAAGAGTTGTGGTTCTGGGAGGAATCCACGACATGTACTACCTATTAGCAATATTGACATTTTGATATAATTTATTTTTCGCGTCTGCGCTTCACCCGAGGTGGTATGAAGCTGAAAACATGACGAACTTGTCGGGTATAACAATATTGGTACTTACCCATGTAAAGCGTTACCTATTACAGACAATAATAGAACCAATGGGACATCCAGTGACCTTTCCGGTTAGCGCATCAAGTCAAGCATCAACTCTGGTCTAGTAAGCATTAGTTTCTTGATCTCGTTTGTCGGAGTACGGAGAGTTCTGTGGAGAGCTGCGCATACTGATGCGAAGTTGGGGCATTAGTGAAGCTATCAGAAGATGCCGGTTGATTTAATCTCCTTGGAAATGCTATCAGAAACTGCTCCCCGAATACGCCTGTAGAACGCAGTGGTGATTTAACACTCGCAAACGTAGCACACGTAACACACGTTGTTACATATCTAGGCTGTTGTCAGTTGATGAAAAATGTGTGCCGAATCGCATTTCAAGGTCCATCTGCATATTACGCATGGCTTGTTCCATTTTTGGATCAAAATTTACCTAGGTACCTAAGTAGCATGAACCCCAACTTTTACATATTTTTATCCTATTTGTCGCTGTTATTGGTCGCTATCAGTGAGCTAACGTCAAAGATCCTCATTTCCTGTTTCCATGACGAAGCTTACATGATTAGTAAGGAGTAAGGTTGTATTTCGGTGCCAGAGAAGCAACAGCACGAATCAGCTCTGCTTGTTGGTACACAACCCACAATCAGAAAGCCCGATAGAACGTGTGTGAAGGAAGGCTGACTGACTGAATCTATTTTTAAGAAATTGACAAAAATAATCCCTTTCAGAGGTTCTCTCGCCTTGCGCCACAGATCGACTGATGAATGTTACACGGACGGCGCTCTTTCTTCCAGACCAGCCCATTTATAACAATTTACGACACCGTGGTGTTTATAAAAAGGTACCATTCGCGCCGAAACTTCACACGGTGTTTGAATCACAAATCGTCACGCGGACCAGGTCCCTTCGAGTTTCTCATAGCTAGGTTTCCTTTTAATGTGTCTAAGTTATAATAAAAGTACGCACGTACTTCGTATCGAGGAGAAAACGCCGCAAATTATTACACAACGTTTTATTATTTACCTGTACAGAGGCCCCTTTTGGTTAGCTACTGTTTTCTGTTGTCCCTCTTGCCTCCCCCAACCCCTCCACCACCTAGGAGAGCCCTAAATCGAGCACTTGACCCGGCAGGGCGTTCGTTTTCACCCCTTAAGATATTACAGACAATAACGCCGAGCTTCCCGGACTAACTAGACCCAAATGGGACCCACAAAACAAATTTCATTAATTTTTATTCATGGTAACAAAGAAAAGTGCGAAGTACGGACAGAAATTTACCTACTTATTCCATTTTCGCATTTTACGTTACCTACCTGAAACGGAAACCATCAAATTTTGAGGGGGATTTAAACATTATTTTTCATGCTCGATTCGAAAATTTCATTATTAAAGATAATAAACTAAAATTACAAACTATACACAACACTGCTAATTATTACGCAACGGCTTATTTTTTTACCGCTTCTCTGTAGATCACTGTTTTCTGTTTGAGCATAATCGGGCCATTTATTCGTGACAAATCGACTACCTCGGACTTGCGTTTGCGCTAGCGCAGTGTCGGTACTCTTGGCCCTATATTTCTGTAACAATAGCAGAGACCAGCGCACCGAATTCGAGCTAAAACGGGCCAAAGATTCGTGAGAAATAAAGTACCTCGGAATCGCTTTTGCGCATGCGCAATAGCCGTACCTATGATATAGTTGGCCTATCAATCCCTCCAAGTTTTTTTTTCTCAATCCCTATTGGTTTATTATTTTCAATAATGAACCTTTGGAATCGAACATGAAAAAAAAGTAAACACCCCCACAAAATTTTATGGTTTCCGTTTCAAGGAAAATGCAATTAAAAAAACCGCTGCAAATTATTATACAACGGTTTACTATTTATCTGTAGGCGTAGATGCACCTTCTGCGCAGATCACTGTTTTCTGTGGTCAATACACTACGGGATCCGACCGGGGAATTAAAGTTTCATACAAATGCGTGCGATTCAATCATTCAATAATGATATTTATAGTTATTCATAATCAGGTAATAATTTATCTGTATAGGTGCCCCTTCTGCGTAAATAGTATAATGAACCATTGAGCAACAATTTACCTTTGAGTAATAATTTACCTTTGTGTAATAATTTGCCCATCAATATTACTTCAACGGTTGTTCAAGTTGCAAAAGTACCTACCAACAAACTCCAGCCCCTTCTACGTAGATGGTATAATGAACCATCGTGTAACGATTTACCGTTGTGTAATATAATTTACTATTGCGTTATAAGTAGGGGACTAGGGTCGCGGTAACAATCGGGAATTGACCCGAGATCATCATTGCTAGGGATCACCTGATTATATTCACGGAGTATGAAGTGGAGTTGGTTGTTCTGTGATATTATTTCATTTGAACAATGATGGACCTTTTGGATTTTGTTGATAGGTAGTGAAACTTGAACAAACGTTGAAGTATATTGATGGGTAACTTATAACGCAAAGGTAAATTATTACAAGACGGTTCATTATACCATCTACATAGAAGGGGCTAGATTTTGTTGGTACCTATTTTTCAACTTGAACAAACGTTGAAGTATTATTGGGTAAATTATTACACAACGGTAAATTATTACAGAACAGTTTATAATACTATCTACGCAGAACACAACGGTTTACCTTATGCATCATGAATAACTACAAATAATTAATCAATGATTTAATTATTGAATTCCGCGCATTGCATGAAACTTCAGTTCCCGGGCCTACTCCAGTAGGTACTCCATTTAGGGCTTTCCTGGGGGGAGGTCGAGAGTACTGACCACAGAAAACAGTGATCTACGCAGAAGGGGCATGTATACAGGTAAATAATAAACCGTTGTGTTAATAATTTGCAGCTTTTTTTTTTTCATCTTGGAAGTTACGCCACAGTAGGTATGGTAGTATAACGTATTGAGTGGATTTTCAATACACTGACAACGCCACTTACTATATCCATGCTCTAAAATCAATAGTATTTTGGTTGCTTTGGCAAACGGCATAATTAGCCAGCGGCGGCTTTTGTGGCTTGCTTTGCTTAGCGGCACTGGTGGATGCATTTTCGTGGTTCGTTTATTCGTTATCCCGAAAGAAGTATAATAAAAGTGATTGTGATGAATTTAAAATTCTCATCACGGTGGCGTGGAAGGAAGGTGAGTGAGTGAATTTAGGTAAAGGAGAGAAAAGGAGAAAAAGTCGCAGGCGGCTGTAGTCAACCGAACATCTACGACTTTTGGAGGAGAGAGAGGTGGTGTGGAAGGAAGGTGAGGAAAAGTCGCAGGCGGCTGTAATCAACCGAGCATCTACGACTTTGGAGGAGAGAGAGGTGGATGAGGGAATTTCACCTAGGCGGCTGTAGTCAACCGTTCATCTAGGTGAAGGAGAGGAAAGGAGAGGTCCCTTGTCTAGGCGGCTGTATTCAACCGATCATCTAGACAAGGAGGAGGAGGAGAGAGGAGAGAGGAGGTGAAATTCCCAGGCGGCTGTATTCAACCGATCATCTGGGAGGTAAGGTAAGAGAGAGAAGAGAGAGCTGGTTAGAGGAAGTGTCGAATGAAGCTTGAGCGCCAGGATCCGGGGTTATATAGTACTTGGGGGCCTCTCCCTCCAGCTCCTTGCTGGGAGCTGTAGTGGGGCCCCAGGTTGAGTAACCCTGGGTTCTGTCGCCTGTCCCCACTCATGTCTTTATTTACGGAGCTTTTAGTTTGGCGTTTGAATATTGGTGAGAACTTAATATGATAGGAGTGTTCCCGGGAGGGACTCACGACAGAGGTCCCCCCAGTTTGAACCAATATTGGTGCTGAAGGCGCAAGATGACAGGAGCTGAGGGCTACGGCAAACAAGAGGTGGTCGCTGAAGGCGCAAAAATGACAGGAGCTGAGGGCTACGGCAAACAAGAGGAGGCGCGGAAGGCGCAAAGAGACAGGGGCTGAGGGCCGATGCAAACAGAGGTTGAGCTGAAGGCGGTGCTTAAAAACTAGTAGTAATATGGTAGATAAGTAACATAGTAGATAAGTAGTAACATGTTAGATGATAAGTGAGTAGGTGGAACATAAGGCAGGTAACATGGTAGTAGATGATAAGTAAGTAACATAAGGTAGTAGATAATAAGTAGATAATAACCGAGTAGATGATAAGTAGTAACATAAGGTAGAATAAGTAGGATGAGAAGGCGAGAGTATGTACAGTGCAGTGGTCATGATCCCTAAACATTGGCGTTTAGGGAAGTGATCGGCAAGGGAGAGATGAGGTAGATGAACAACATTTACAATGAGATGAACAATATTTACAATGAGATGGAGTATGTACAGAGGAGGAAGGAGTAGTTACAGATGACGGGTGAATATTTACAGTATTTACAGACGAATTAGTATATACAGATAGTACAGAGGTGTGTACAAATTTTCGGTCGCTTTGTGGGAGGCGGTTGCGAGGATCCGCCGGTTCCTGGGTGTGGTGTGGCGAGTGTTTGTGTGTGTGTGTGTGTGAGTATGTTGTGTGGGGGCGGCGGTTGCTCCGAGCTCGTGGCGAGGCGGGCACGGCGGAGCTCCGAGTTCCGGTACAGTGCGAGTGGATGAAAAAAACACTTGCACTGTCCCGGAATCTCAAGGCCCCGCCGTGATTGCTCATAGCGGGGCGGGGGGTTTGGCCGCCGGGACGAGGGGAACATGGGGACGCTCCCTCCGTCCGTTTTGCCGCCCGGGCCGTTTCGTCCCGGCGGAGACTATCGTGGATATCCCCGGCGATGGAGGGGGGGGAGGGGGTGTTGGAGGGGGTGAAGTTGATACGGGGGGGTCGAAAGTCGAAAATGGGGGGGGCGGTAAATTTGGTGGGGTTACAATTTCGGGGGGGTTGGTGATTTGAACGGGGGGTGGGGGTTTGAAATTTATCGGGGGCAAGGAAATTTGAACGGGGGGCGGTGGGGGCATGAGTTCCGCGAGGTGGAACTCGCGGAGGATGGCGGACATTAGGGGATCTGTGGGGGAGTAGGGAGGGTGTACCCCCGTGGCCTGCGCCGTGCGAAATTCGCGCAGTATTTTCCACTGGGGGTACTTCCATCGCCGGGGCCGGGGAGGTAGTCCGGTGATCCGTGGCGGGACGAAAAGAAGCGGTGAAGTCGGCCCGGGCGAAGGGGGTAGGGGGGAGAGCGGGTCCGGGACGAAAACGTCCCGGAGAATTGCCGCCATTTCCGGATCCGAATCGAAATCCGGAAACGGCGACGGAGGTGACTGGTGCGTTGGGAAGAGGTGCGACATTGCGAACGGACGGTGGGAGACTGATAGAGTTTGTGGGTTGGGTTAGCACAGGTGCGGGTTTACACCTGGCTAACGGGACTGTATGTGGTTTGCCGTCAATTAACAGGGTCGCGGTGGTGTGTGTTGTGCGGATGACTTGAAAGGGCCCGGCGTAAAGTGGTTGGAAAGTTTTATGGATGCCGGGCTCTTTCAGGTACATGTGTGTTGTGGTGAAAAATCGTTTGGGATAAGTGGTGTCGTTTGTCGGTGTTGTTGAGTGTAGTGGTTCCCTGTTAATTGACGGTGTGTGGTGTGGAGTGAAAATGTCGGCCGGTAAACGTAGTGGGTCTTTAAAAGCGTTTTGTGCGGGGCTAGTTTGGTCTGAAGGACGGGCGGATGTTCGAAGGCTGAGTAAAATGTAGGGGAGGGATTTGGTCCAGGAAGGGGAATTTGTTGAAGTAGAAATGGCCTGTTTCAGGACCGAGTGCCACCGCTCTATTTTCCCGTTGGACTGGGGATGGTATGGGGTAGTGTGGATTTTGTGGATGCCGAGGGAACGTAGTAAATCGGAAAAGTGGGCGGATTCAAACTGCCTCCCTTGATCGACCGTGACTGTCCGCGGACAACCGTAACGGCTGACCCATTGAGAGAGGAAAACCGTCGCGACGGTGTCCGCGGTGATGTTTGAGAGTGGAATGCATTCCACCCAGTTGGTGGCACGGTCGATCATCGTGAGGCAGTATTTCTTCCCCTCGGATGGGGGAAGGGGGCCCACTAAATCCAGATGAACGTGTTCCCACGGCAGGGAGTCGGGAATGGTTTGAGGCGGGACATGGGGGTGGGCCGAGACCTTAAACCGCTGGCACTTCTGGCACCCCAGAACCCAGTTACGAATATCTGTGTTCATGTGGGGCCAGAAGTACCGCGTCTTGATAAGGTCTCGGCTAGCCCGAATGCCAGGATGGTGAAGGGAGTGATAGTGGAGGAACAACTGCCGCCTCAGTTCCGGTGGGACGTAAGGGCGCGGTGTATCGGCCGTTACGTCACACCATAGGTCGAGGGGCGGCAGCTGTTCCAATTTGGAGGCGGAAATGAGTTCGGAGAGGGCGGGGTCGGAATGTGGAGTTTGTTTAGATTTGAGGATTTGGGGTGAAGGGAAAGGCAGTAACTCCGCCACCGGCGCGGGGGTAGGGGTGGGTCGGGATAGCGCGTCCGCCACGCAGTTGTCGGCCCCCGGCAAGTATCGGATATCGGACGTAAATTGCCCGATAAACTCGAGTTGCCGGAGGCGACGCGGGGAGGCGGATTTGCGATTTTGTAGGAGGGCGTGGGTCAGGGGCTTATGATCAGTGACGACAGAGAACTGCCTGCCCTCCACGAAGTCACGAAAGTGCTTGATGGCTTCGTGGATGGCGAGGAGTTCTCTGTCGAACGTGGAGTAATTTTTTTGGGTGGGGGATAGCGTTTTGGAGAAGAATCCTAGGGGTTGGGGGGTGGCGCCGGTGTGCTGATGGAGCACTGCCCCGATGGCCCAGTCGGACGCATCGGTGGTGATGGATAGTGGGGCGTGAGGATCGGGATGGGCCAATAGAGCGGCGTCTACTAGGTCCTGTTTGCAAATTTTGAAGGAGGAGATGAGTTGGGGGGTCCAGGTAATGGGGCGGTTGTCGTTCTTTTTGGAGGGTTGGGGAATGGCGTGTATGAGTGGTTGTTGATGTTGTGCTGCGTGTTTGATGTGTCTACGGTAAAAGTTTAACATACCCAGGAAGCGGCGGAGTTCCGTCACGGTGCGGGGTTGCGGGAAGTCGGAAATGGCGTGGACCTTGTCAGCGAGGGGTTTGATGCCCTCAGACGAAACGTGGTGGCCGAGGCAGCGGACGGAGGGTTGGCCGAGAACGCACTTCTCTGTATTAACCAAGAGGCCTTCGGAGGAGAAGATGTCAAGGATCTGTTGGAGATGGCTGAGGTGTTCTTCCGGCGTCCTGGAGGCTACCAGGACGTCGTCGAGGAAGCAAAAGACGAACGGTAGGCCTCGCAGGATGCTGTCCATATAGCGCTGCCAAGTTTGTGCAGCGTTCCTTAACCCGAAGCCCATCTTAACATACTCAAAAAGTCCGAACGGGGTGATGATGGCGGTTTTCTGGACATCGGGGGGGTGAATGTTGATGTGGTGGAATGCCCGTGAAATGTCGAGGGTGGAGAATATATTAGCGCCATGGAGGTGCGACGAGAAGTCTCGTAGGTGGGGAACATTATAAAGGTCTGGTGTGGTCTTTGAATTTAGTCTCCGGTAGTCCCCGCAGGGGCGGATATCCCCATTGGGCTTCTGCACGATGTGGAGTGGAGAAGCCCAAGGGGATTTTGAGGGGCGGATGATACCGTCGGCTATTAGTTTATTAAAATGTTGTCGGGCTTTAGATAGTTGCAGGGGGTGGAGTCGTCGGGCTTTAGCTGTGATGGGGGGGCCGGAGGTCTCAATGTGGTGTTGAATGGTGGAGATGTGGGCAGAGGGGCGGCGCTGGGGGCGGTAGTTGAGGAGGAGGCGTTCAAATTGCGTAGGGGGGTGGTTTATGGCATGGATGAATCCGGGTATGGGTGTTTTTGTGGCGGGGTCGATCAGGCGCGCGTTCCGGACGTCGACCTGGAGACCGAAATATGCGAGAAAATCGGCCCCCAGGATCGCCTTCTCCACGTCCGCCACGGTAAACTCCCACTCGTACGCGAGCCCGCTCATATAAACAGAGGAGCGGTACGTCCCGTACGAGGGGATGGTGGTACCGTTGGCGGCGTAGAGAAGCTGCCGGTAGCAGCGCGCCTGACGACGGAGGATGTTGTTAGGAAATATTGATAGCGCCGCCCCTGTGTCCACCAAGAAAGGCACATTGGTTTTCCTGCAGCGCAGGAAAAGTCGCTGGTGGGTCGGGAGGGCGTTGGGCACAATTGCGGAGGTGGGTACGATGGTCGGTGTAGGCTGGTCCGCCGCGAAGGAGACGCGAGGCGGTTTCCCGTCGTTCCGGAGGGGGGGAACGGCGGAGTCTGCAGGGGGGCAGGCCAGTTTGGTAGGAGGGGGTTTCGCCTTGTTCCGGGGAGGGGGAACAGTAGTGGTGGGCTGTGTGGTGGTTGGAGGGGGTTGTGCCCTGGAGGGGGGCGTGGAGGTTCCGTTCCGTGGTGGGGGAACGGATGCGGCGGCGTGAGTGGCGGCCGGGAGGTTGTCTGCCCTGTTGACGGGTAAGGAGGGGCGGTTCCGGGGTGGGGGAACGGGAGCGGCGGCGTGAGTGGCGGCCGGAAGGTTGGCTGCCCTGTTGGCGGGCGTGGAGGGGCCGTTCCGGGGTGGGGGAACGGTAGCGGCGGCGTGAGTGGCGGCCGGAAGGTTGGTTGCCCTGGTGGCGGGCGGGGAGGGTTTGTTCCGTTTGTGGTGGGGTGAGGGTTTTGGCGGCGCTGCAGGCGCGGCCGGGAGGTTGGCAGCCGTGGCGGCGGCGTAGGAGGGGTAGCGTGGCTTGGTGGTGGTGGCTGTGTGAATGCGGGCGGGGGGGGTATGCGCATGGTCCCCCCCGTGTTGGCGAGGAGGGGGGCCCGCCGGATTTACCGGCGGGCGTCTGCGTTTCCCTGCTTAGGGGCGAAGGAGCAGGGGGGTTGGCACTTGCGGGCCTCCCCACCGAAGTTTACGTGATAGAAACAACGGTTGGGGTGGTCCGCAGGTAGGTAGGTGGGGTTGGCGGGGCGGGTTGAGTTGGGCGCGCGCGCAGCCGCTGGGGATCGGCCTCTGCGCTGGCGGGGAGGGGATGTGTTGCGGCGCTCGGGTGAGCGCTGGCGGCGGCGGTCGGCGGACGAGTCGCGTCGGCGATCCGCCGAAAGTGGTCGACGGCCGTCGAGGGAGGGTGCCCGGCCGCGTTCCCGGGATTTTGTGCGGTCCCGGAAAGGCGGGGGGGTGACGTGGCGTACGCACCTCACTGACGGCGGCCGCGGCGGCTAAGTCATGCACGGTGTCCGCGAGGCGCAGGAGGGGCTCGTCGGGACCGTCGAGATGGCTGGCCAGGGCCATCTGGATGGGGTGGGGAAGGGCACGTAACCAGAACGTGCGTGCGATGTCGGCGGTCATAATCCCCTGCAGCTGGTGTCGCAGCCGCCGGTAGAGGTGTGAGGGCTTTTGGTCGCCGAGGTGTTGAGGTTGGGAGAGGGCGGCGACTCGGGCGATTTTTGACGGCTGGTATGTGTTGATGAGGCGGCTGCGGAGGTCGTCGTACGCAGCGGCGGCGTCGGGGGAGATATCAGAGGTCTGCAGCAGGATCTCGTAGGGCAGTAGTGAAATGATCCGGGAATATCGGGTTTTCTGGCTGCGGATGTTGGCGGCCGAAAACGCTGCGTCCACTTGGAAAAACCAAAGCGCCGGGTCGTGCGTGTAGAAGGGGGGCAGCGACAGAGGGAACGCAGCGGACGCCGTCATGACGTTGGCGGCGGCTGCGGCCGTAGCGGCGGCGGCGGCGGCGGCGTCTGATGACGCAGAGGCCGGCGGGGAGAGCGTGGAGAAAGGGTTGTCGGCCAATGCGTCGGATGTCGCAGCGGCGGGCGGCTGCAGTGTGGCTGGTCGCAAGAGCGGCGGTGGCGGTGAGTTCGGGTCCATTTCTGTAACTAAAATTCAAAAATTTGACTTGGTTTTGAATTTTTAAAATTCGCAATCGGCGGGAGCGGTGGTGCGTTGAGTTGAGAGGTGAGTGTTGAGGGTTGGGCCAAGAATTGCGAATTTAAACTGACTGGTTAAAATTTTGATTTTAAAATGCGGGACACCGAACTACTTGACTGGGGCGACACATGAGGTGGGAAGGTGGTAAGGAAGAAGGTTGAGTGAACGTCGGGTTCACCACTGTGATGAATTTAAAATTCTCATCACGGTGGCGTGGAAGGAAGGTGAGTGAGTGAATTTAGGTAAAGGAGAGAAAAGGAGAAAAAGTCGCAGGCGGCTGTAGTCAACCGAACATCTACGACTTTTGGAGGAGAGAGAGGTGGTGTGGAAGGAAGGTGAGGAAAAGTCGCAGGCGGCTGTAATCAACCGAGCATCTACGACTTTGGAGGAGAGAGAGGTGGATGAGGGAATTTCACCTAGGCGGCTGTATTCAACCGATCATCTAGACAAGGAGGAGGAGGAGAGAGGAGAGAGGAGGTGAAATTCCCAGGCGGCTGTATTCAACCGATCATCTGGGAGGTAAGGTAAGAAAGAGAAGAGAGAGCTGGTTAGAGGAAGTGTCGAATGAAGCTTGAGCGCCAGGATCCGGGGTTATATAGTACTTGGGGGCCTCTCCCTCCAGCTCCTTGCTGGGAGCTGTAGTGGGGCCCCAGGTTGAGTAACCCTGGGTTCTGTCGCCTGTCCCCACTCATGTCTTTATTTACGGAGCTTTTAGTTTGGCGTTTGAATATTGGTGAGAACTTAATATGATAGGAGTGTTCCCGGGAGGGACTCACGACAGTGATCTTTCACTAATTTATGAAAATAATTTTTATTTTTAAAGATAAATATAGATGTATATAGTGGGAGTCCCTCTTCGGAAAAATTGGACTTGAAAATATTGAAATCTTTCCCTATTTCATGAAAATAATTTTTTTAAATGAAATTGTATTCCTTATAAAATATATGCCTGTAATATACCTATAAATAAAATGCCTATAAATAAAATTCCTATAATATAAAATACTACATAATATAAAATGCCTATAATATACCTATAAATAAAATGCCTATAAATAAGAAGGGCTCTTTTAAAAAAATTGGACTTCGTATTTAGATTCTTCGTAAAAAAAATCAAGGAATGGATTTTTGGAAACATTTCAGAAAGGTCCGCAAGAGGGTTTGGGAGGGGGTGGGGGTGTATCATTAGCTGAGATGACCTGTGTTCTATCGTCCATTGCCTGCACTTTCTCACCAGTGGACCGCATATCATTATCCATTCCAGCGTTCGCTCTTCTGTCTGGCATTCGTTTTCCTGAACTGTTCATATTTCTTTAAGGTTTGTGAATCTTGAATTAATGAATACCGTTGGCGGAGGGATTGAGTAATTTACTTAGAGGAGAATAGTAGCATCGAAATCAGTAGGTATCTACGCAACACATTATTCCGACTACATAGAAGGTACAGGTACTACTAATTTTCTCCTGGAATTCGCTAAAAGTAGACTGACTTCAAGATCCGTCCCTAAATTCAATGAATAACTGAAAAAATTAAACCAACCACGCAGTATGACCGGAGCGAGATGCACTTGAAGTACAATACTTCAACCAACTAAATAATTTCTTGAACATTTTCAATAGTACATGCGTGTGCGCATTGAGTGGATGAGTTACATCAAAAATAGCTCATATATGGTCATGCTGCATGACAAGAACTTTTATGTTTTCTTCGGTCTTCATATATCGAGCTTTATATTCCCATTCTTTACAAGAAGAACAGACTCCAATAAGATCTAAAGTTATCGAGGAAAACCAACTCTGGCCAATTATTTCGTACGAACTTCTTCCCTCTCTAAGTCACAAAAGTAAAATATCCTGCTCCATCTATCTACAATAGCAGAATTTTCAAGAACCAAGGGGCCTGGAAACATCGGGTATATTTTCCAGCGGCTGAAAATATTTTCCATCTCCTCCGTTTCATCTATACGCAGCAGTTTTGTGTATTTACACGGCTGATTGTTTTGCGGCCGTGAAATGACTATTATAATGATAGAACGAGAAGTTGATAATTATTGTGAAGGTGAATGGTGTTGAGAGATGAGGGGATCCCAAAAAACAGGAAAATTATTACACAAAAGTTATTGTTTTCCTGTGTATAGATAGGTTGTTACCTTCCCCTTCTTCGTAAATACTGTTTTCTGCAGTCAATACCTTTCTCGCTTTCTCCAGGAAAGCCTCCGTTCGGCAGTTACAGTTTTATGGTTTGACGTATATTGGTTGGCTCCATACCTACCTATTCAATTTATCGTATTGGTACTATAGTCAGGATTCAGCCAGAGTTTGATGTACTTCTTGAATAATTTTATTAAACATCGACGTTTCGGGGTGGGGGGGGGGGGGGGACTCCGGCTGAATCCTGACTAGTACCAAAAATATTACCAGAAAATAACAAAAAAACGCTGCTAATCCCTACACAACGGTTTAATATTTTGTGTAGAACACCCTTCTGTTAAAGATCATAACTGTCTGTATAGAACACCCTTCTGTTGCAGATCACAGATCTTTGTATACTTATAGGTAGATAACCCTTCTGTATAGGTCACAGCCCCTCCGTATTTTAGTACCTCTTCGCCACTACAAATTATTATCATGCGTTGAATGTTCATGCAGTAGCTAAAATAGCAAAAAGAACCACAAATGTAGTTATGTAGTTCTGAAGGGAAATATTGTTTATGGGAAGTGAAAAATATTCGGTCCCAGTACCTGGATTCGAACCTCTGATTTTAAGTGTATTAGTCGGACGCCTAGACCACTCAGCTACGGCGGCCACCTGGTCGAAGCGATGTGTGCTCTCAACCCAGCCTCTTTTGGGCAAATTTTATAGCGAACTTTATGTGGAAAAATCAGAAATTCAGAAAAAATCAAACTATTTAAAAATGCGAGAAAACCCGCACCTCAAAATAAAATTTTCCGAGATAGGGATATTCTGGATATTTCAACCCCTATCCCCCCCCCCCCCCCCCCTTAGAGTTGAGTGACAGTGACGCCGAGCTTCGAGGACCAACTAGAGCCCAAACGGGACCCATACACAAAATTTCGTGAATTATGGTTCACGGGAACTAAGGAAAAAGCCGCGGACGGCGTACGGCGGACGGACGGAAATATTTGTATTCGATATTCGTATATTCTACGTCCCATGAAATGTAAACCATGAAATTTTGAGGGGCTAAACAAAATTTTTTCATGGTCGTTCCAAAGGTTCATTAGGCTGAAAATAATAAATCAAAATTTACCATGGTCACTTCTCAAATTTTTCATCATGATCCGATTTTTTTTCGTGAAGCGGAGTACTCTATTTAATAGCTATAATTTTTTCAACAATAGTTAGTTTTCAGAAAGTTTAGCCGTTGAGGAAAATACCATTGGGAGAAGCTGCCGAAACTGATTTCTAACCATGGTATAAGATATCTAGTCAATAGAGTTGTGCCAATTAGGTTTTGGGCCAGCAAGTCACTTATCGATTCACACTGATGAGCTCTCTCAGGATTATTCAGGACAAATCATCCGTAATCCCTCTGGCTGCTCTTAGTGGGAGTGTAGTTCAATAAGCCAAGCTGAATACGACATGATTTCTACGTTATTAGATCATATTCATTACCTACGTCATCACTTCCAGAAACACATACGTTGTTTTGTCAACTCCTACATCGACCAAACCATTGAATTGGTATTCAATTTCACCATCTTATAATACTAATATTCGGGCTATAGATCTCGAGGGCCACGTGTCACATTTAATACGTCATGAATCATTAGGTATAGAATTATCCGGACACGGAGAGCCGATTACAATCCCGATGATGGATATTATGTTACTTATTTATTGTATGAGAAGAAGTTTGCAATTTGGGGGGGGGGGGTCAAGGTAAAAAAAATCAGACAAATAAGACAATTTTGAGGGCCCGGTACGAGAATTTAGCACTGAAGCATAATCGGTCCAATATGAATTTCATCTGTACATTATCTTCTTTACATTGAACAGAATTATGATATTTTTCGTTTTCGTTTCATGGTATATCGGTGTGATTGCCCGCATACATTAATGTAAACGGCGTTCCAAGGGGGGACTACCTGTGCCCGTCTGAGTAATTGCCGCTATCCCGCCTGATTTAGATTTCTAAGAAGGAAAATGTATACATATATATGGGTGGATAGGTACCTATTTCAATTTTGAAGTAGTTGTGAAATTTCTTGTTTTCAAATCAATTTTCTTGTGGGTTATGTTATTTGAGTGAGCGTGTAATTCAGTACACGCACAGATTATATACATTGGGGATACTATGTATTTATTCTTATTTCATTTGGAGAACTTGCCTATGGTGCAGAGGTCTGAATCTGCAGGGGATCAGGATGAATCTTCTATTAAAACATTATGTGGAATGGAACGAAGTTGTTTCTACTTGTGGTCGTGTAGGAACAACTTCCTTCTGCAACTCAGATGTGTATTCATTCCTTTCACGTAGGACTGATGATGGACATAACAGCCTGAAACTGTTCTCCATTCCACATGTATTTATACTTCGAAATAAACATTCTGTACAAATTCAGCCGAGGAGTCATCACTCATCCTGATCCACTACTTATTTTAATGTATGCATAATTCATAAACACAAAAAGTTTATGGCTGGGGGTCATTCCAAAATTTGCGTGATACAAGAAAATGTGACGTTTTTTTGGCGCAATTCCCGTGGTGGTAGAGACTTGAAATTTGGCATGTCGCCTCCTTAGGACTTACACTTTAAGCAGCATAGGGCCAGGATCAGCTGAGTGGCTCCTACAGCTAACTTCTATGCGATTCACGCTATGAAGCTGTAATTTGGTATGTAGCCTCATTAGGACTTTAACTTGACGCTGCCCAGGCCCCGGATCAGCTGAGTGGCACCTAAAGCTAATTTCTATGCTATTCACTCTATGCAAATTACTTAATTTCTCCCTTACTGCGAAAAACAGACGTATCCATGATCAGATGTTTTCCCCAATAAGGGAGAAATTTGGGGGCCAAAATTGGTGGAATTTACTTAATAAATTCGTCACTGTTTTATTTGAAGGCCTCATGATCATGTTATGGAGACGAGGAAGCTTTGTGCAACACCGCAGACTTTTTTTTGTCCCCAGTTGCCGTAGTTGTCGCATTCTTCATCTGCTGGGCACCTTTCCACGCCCAAAGGCTCTTCAGCATCTACTACGACGTTCAGCCGATACCTCTACTAGTCGAACACATCTACTCAGTAGTCACGTACATCTCCGGTATCCTCTACTACCTGTCAACGACCATCAATCCGATCCTCTACCACATCATGTCACTCAAATTCAGAGAAGCCTTCAAAGTAAGTACCTATCTACTCTCCTAGTACGTAGATTTTATGAAATTTTCGAAGCGGGCAATTAAATTTTATACGTAATTTATTATGTACGCCTATATATCAAGGACAAAGGTTTAACCGGTTAAAGCGTGGATTACCAAGGGAGAGGGGGCTGCTCAAGCAGGTTTACCTAGGTTTACCTTTCATTCTTGTATTATCCGTAACAAAATTATATAAAAATAATTATACAGGTTGTTCGAAGAAACTAGGGTTGAATCGGGGGAAAACACGGTTTATTATTTTCAGTACTAGTGAAGCTTTCGAATCGAGCATGGAACCAACAAACCCCCTCCCCCTCCCCCTCCGTGTCAAATGACGGTTCGCGTTTCAACGTACCTACGTAGAATCCGAAAATGGAATAAACAAATTTCGATCCGACCGCAGTAATTCGCACTTTCCCTAGTTACCATGAACCAAAATTACTGAAATTTGGTTTATAGGTTCCATTTGGGGTCTAGTTGGTCTGTCAGTCATATAGGTATATCTCGCGAACTTTCCATGGATTCTAAACTAAGTAGGATTTTTTGAGACCACTCGGACATCGCACGTCTAGCCGATCATCACGGCGAGGCCCAGGAGTTTGAACGGAACAACCAAATTAGGTGACAATTTGGGGATACGTCGAGGGTCATACTTAGGTTCAGTGGCCATTTCAAAACGCCGCAAATTATTAAACAATGGTTTATTATTTATCTGTACTATAGATGCCCCTTCTGCGTAGATCACTGTTTTCTGTGGTCAGTACCCGCGAGCTCCCTCAGGAAAGCCCTAAATCGAGTACTGGAGCCGGCCCCGGAATTAAAGTTTCATACAAATACGCGGGATTCAATAATTCACTCATTAATTATTTGTAGTTATTCATGAAGCGTAAGGTAAATAATAAACCTTATGTAGTAATATTTACCTGTATAGATGCCCCTTCTCCGTAGATATTATAATAAACCGTTGTGTAATAATTTACCCAATAATACTTCAAAGTTTTTGTTCAAGTTGCAGAAGTACGTATCAACAAAATCCGAAAGATCCATCATGTTTCAAATGGAATAATATCACAGAACAACCAACTCGACTTCATACAGCCATCCGTGATTATAACCAGGTGCTCCCTAGCAATGATATTTATCTGGACCGGGTTTATACCGTTTGATTCACGATTATGATGACGAAGCTTTTCGTTGCAAAGGAACGGCTGGTCGTACAATGCTCCGGGTTGTCTCAAGCAATTCTTTAGTTCGAGGTCGATTTAAAAAACCTAAAAAAACCATACCCTTCTATTGAAAGTTTTCGAGCTACGGCGTTCTGAAACTTTCAATCCCTATTTTTCAACCCTTAGAGATGGCTGACAGTAACGCCGAGCTTCGAGGACCAACAAACAAAATTTCATTAATTTTGGTTCATGGTAGGTAACTAAGAAAATTGCTAAGTACGGCGTACGGCGGACAGTCAGAAATTTTCTTTTCGCATTTTCGGATGCTACATACCTTGAAACAAAAACGTTCAAATTTTGAAGGGGGAGTTAAAAATTTTATTATTTTTTTTTCATGCTCGATACCAAAGGTTTATTATTGAAAATAATAAACCAAAATGACCGGTCAGGGAGTGTTTGAGGCCGTAAATGCGCGTTACCCGAGGTGGCGGCGGTGGAAAAATGTATATTTATGGAACTGTAATTGGCGACCTTAGAGAGCTTATACTAAACTGGACTACGGTGGCATTTTTATAGTTGTCTGTGTGTGTCCGTGCGTGGGTAGGTAGATCCACTGCAAAAAACGACCCTGTTTACGCTAACAGGAATTCAGTGATATACGTAGAAGGGGTATACATACAGGAGAATTAAAAAACTCCGTTTTTGTGATAACTTGCACAGTTTTTTATATGGTTTTTTAAATCGAGGTTGCATAGAAGAAGCGGGAAATAGGGAGAAACATGAAAAAGATGTGGTGACGTCAGGCTGGGAAGCCTTATTTAGTATAAAATAAAGGTAACTTAGTAGATGGACGCAGCGGTCATTGTTGTATCCCAGACAACGCCACTTTACCAGTGTCTTCAAACATCTTGTACTTCTACAACGTTTTGAACCCTAGAATAAACTTTTCGTGGCTTTTTCCTCTCAATTTATTTAGAGGAATGTTGGCAGAAATACAGTTCCAAAAGTATTAAATATTAAAGAGTTTGGTAAAAACTTAGTTCCGCTAGTAGTAAAATTACAGTTAAATATAGGAGCCTCTTCCGGAGGAATTCTTCTTCACACAAGAGTAGGTAGTCACTTCTTTTGCTCTCCTAATTTTCGGTCATTCATTCGATTGTGTGCTAAGTCCAAAGTTCTAAGTAATGGAAACACGATCTACCTAGGAGAATGAGTCGGGTACCCGAGGAAACATATCTTTAGATGAGCGATCGCAGAAGCCTGACAGGAGGCCTCGTATTATTTCCGTTGAATCTCTGAATATAGAGTGAAAAAATATCGGTAGGTGGCATAGGAGAGAACCAGGAGGCCAGTCAGAAACGATAAATCAAAACCGCCAGGCATCTAATTGTGTATTGACGCAGACTCGTGATGCTTCAGCCGGAACTGGGATTTATTTATCGAAAACATTAGGTCTACCTCGACGTCGTTGGCCTGTTGCCCATCTTTCGGGTGTTTCTATTTACGCTGAAACAGTGAACAATCTCTCGAAGAACTTGATGTCCGCTATGGTGTTTTTGATCATTCAGCGAGGTTTGCTACTGCATGGTTTTATCGCTAGGTATACATAATATTATTAGTAGGTAATTCATCTCAGCGGCTGCGCTACATTTAGCTGAGGCAAGCAAAATACCCCAGTTATCCCACTAATATCTACCCACTACCTACTACAGTCACCCAATTAATTGTCATCAGCCGTACCTAGTTATTCCGTCTCTGCGTGTACTACGCTCCAACAACCAATAACCAACTCGACTTCATACAGCCATCAGTGATTAGTATGGCATCGGCATTAGTGTGAAGTACGGCGTGCGCAAAATTTGATGGTTTCCTTTCAAGGTACGAGTATGTAAAATCCGAAAATGGAATAAAAAATTCGCCCGTCCACCTTACGCCGTACTTTGCACTTTTCTTGGTTACCATGAACCAAAATTAATGAAATTTGGTTTGTGGTCTAGTTGGTCCTCGAAGCTCGGCGTTACTGTCTGTCTAAGGGGTGAAAAATAGGGGTTGAAATTTTCAGAACGCCTTAGCTCGAAAACTTTCAATAGAAGGGTATGGTTTTTTAACGTTATTAAATTGATCTCAAACTAAACAATTTTTGAGACCACCCGCAGCATTGTACGACCAGCCGTTCGTTTGCACCGACAGTTTCGTCGACATGATCGTGAATGAAACAGCATAAATCCGGCCCAGATGTCATTGCTAGGGAACACCTGATTATAATCACGGATGGCTGTATGAAATCGAGTTGGTAATTCTGCAATATTATTTCGTTTGAAGAATGATGACTCTTTTGGATTTTGTTGATAGGTATTTTCGTAACTTGAGCAAACGTTATGCTTCATGAATAACTACAAATAATTAGTTACCTAATTTAATTATTTAATCCTGCGCATTTTAATCAAACTGTAATTTCCGGGCCGGCTCCAGTACTCGATGTAGGGCTTTCCTGGGGGGAGCTCGAGGGTATTGACCGCAGAAAACAGTGATCTACGCAGAAGGGGCATCTATACAGGTAAATAATAAACCGTTGCGTAATAATTTGTAGCGTTTTTTTTTCTTTTTTTTCGTATCGACTTACTGATACTTGAACATCCAATAGCCGATTCCCATGCTAATGGGATCAATTATTTGGGATATAGTTCAGTGTCTAGTGAATTGATTAGAGATAGGGTTTGTCTCTTCAGGAACACAAACCAGTGGCGAGCGGTGTGATCTTACCGTGATTTTCAATGGGATTTTCATGCCTCTTGAACAGCCCAGTTTTGATCAATAATTTTAAGTGTCCATAAATTAACACGGAGATTGTAAATGAAGCATGATTTATTGAATCATATTATGATAAACCAAGCTGGAAAGTAATCCGATGGATGGCAGGACCGATATTTGTACCAATTTGACGCACATAGTGGGTGTATTGGTTTTTTGCTCTCTTGTAAAGTAGCATTTGCCCCAGTGTTGCTTCAAGTAGTTTCAATAACTAATTTGTTCAAATGCTTCATGATTATTACCCTGAACTTTACAATTTTTGCAGGGGGGTCCGTCATTATTGTAGTTCCTAAGAAACAAGATAACAGAATCACGTGTTGCCCTGCGTACGACAATTATTGTTCACGTACGATATAATTGTACGGTGTACAATACCAAATCTGTTATCGTTAACGTACGCATAATTATGTACGATTATCTCGCACGTGGCTCCGATTTCATTGTTTTCAGAGATTCAGAAATAGGGATTTCGCCGACTTCAAATGCCAACGTAGGTAGGTAGTTGATTACGGCGAGGTTATTACGACGATAAATTGTTCACATCTGCTGTAGGGTTTTTAGCAACATTCAAGTGCTGTTCTGCTGGCTCATTATTCCAATTTCCACAAATCCAGTATTCCAGTTCAAGGTTCATTTATGTTGAGATAATTATTGCTTCAGGATTACACATGCCTACTGCCAGTAATTTTTAGATATGACATAATTCACTTGTAAGAACCGACTGAACAGCTCCGAGTTTATTCGTTAGTAACGAATCAGAACAGAAATGGTAGGTAGGTACCAGCCTGCTTCAATGATTCGTATGAATATAATATATTCAAAAGAATTATAGCAAAATAATTAAATATAATATCCATAATTATTAGCATTATTAAGTATATAGATGCGAATGTGGAATTTTCCCTCATATCACTTACGTCTATTTTAATTAATAATGCTAATATATACTCAAAACTTACAGAAATTTGGTTCTTACGATAATTATGCTCAAAATACGATAATGTGGAAGGGTTTGTAAAATTAGATCATTCTGGCCGCCTGGCAACACCAGTCAACCTCAATCATATCTTTATCGTGGTCAATCGCTATAAACCACCACCACCATTAATTATACATAAAATATTAAAATGCAGTTAATTTCGCTTCTCAACACAGTTTTTCTAATAGTTTATAATTGTCTTAGTAACTTGAAAGAATTATAGCCAATGAAATTATAATATACATAATCATTAGTATTTTATATAGAAACAAGTATGAAATTTTAATTCAATAGGTACAGCTCTAATTCTCCCAGTTATAGAAAAGTTAGAAAGAAATTCAAACCATTATTATTAGACGAATTTATTGCGTTCAGAAGCAAAAATGAATTTTATTGTCATACCGCGTTTCTGTTATGTCGTTTTGGTTTATTATTCTGTGAATAATACACCTCTGTATTCGCTCAGCAAAAAATTTTATAACACCCCCTCAAAAATTTTCCTTTTACGTTTCGAAGTGCGTAGATTCCAAAAACGCAATGTCCGTCCGCCGTATCAAGCGTATCTACTCTAATTTCGGTCTAAAAAATTCGTTCTTTAGCAAATAGGGTCCATTTGTGCCCTAGTTGTGTCCCGAAACTGTGCAGCCCGATCGGAATATACCCAGGGGTGTTATGGGTAGAAATGGGTATAAAATATGTATTTTTTGTGTTTGAGTAACATGAGCTTTTGAGGTACGGTTTTCCATGTTTTTTAGGACGAGAAGACCGAATCTGAAGTCGATTTTGAGACCAAATAGTGTAAAATTGAAGTTCTAACGAAGTTTCAGCGTTAAGTTTACGTTAAATTTCGGTCTAAAATCGTCGTTCTTCCGCACACAGTTTGGGTCCGTATTTGAAACACATTTGGGTCCTAGTTGTGCTTCAAAGCTCGGCATTATTTTTTTTTTTTTTTTAAGTTCTGGTGGGCACGAGCTTGTTTATTTATTTATTTATTTATTTGTATATCATTACAAAATACAATTTAGAGCGATTGCCCCATTTACACTGTACCAGTAATAATTACAATTAAATTGAGTAGGTAGGGTAAACAAGAAAATTACATTTGAAATATTTTGAAAATATGAAAAATGAAATAAGATAAGAAAAAGAAAAAGCGCTTAAGAATTCCTGTTGCCCAAGAAGTGAGCCCTGAGAGCACCGAGTGAAGGCCGCGATCTCAACTGCAATGGAAGCGAGTTCCACAGCCTTGCACCCGCCACAAGGAAGGAGTTATGAAAGTGACGAGATGTTGAGTGACGTTGATTAATAGTGACTGAACGATTAGAGGAAGATAATTTGAAGAAGTCGCGGAGAAAAAAAGGGATTTTGAATCTATCGGGATGAAAGAGTTTAAAAATTTGTGAAACACACCTCCATTCGAAGAACGAGGAGAGGTTTGTTCCCAAAACGAGAGATTTATCAGTGGGATCCAGGTGGCCTCTTGATCTCCTCCCCAACACATAGCGCGTACAGGAGTTGAGAGCAACCTCCAAACGCCTCAAGGATGATGCATCAAGGGAAAGGCCAAACAAAATGTCACAATAACTAAAAAAGGGAACAATAAGGGCCCTAATTAACCTGAGACGCATCATTGGAGAAATGAAAAAACCAAGCTTAAAAAGGGAATGAAGCGCACCATAGATCCTCCTACAGACGGCCGAAACCTGGTGATCCCACGATAGGGTGCAGGAGAGAAAAACTCCCAAATTTTTCACTACACAAGAATACGGAATTACCGATCCATCGATCATGATAGGTGGCAATGATGTAGTAGGAATACACTCCTTGAAGAATACAACTGCCTGGGATTTCTTAGGGTTAATTTTAAGCAGATTTCTTTGACACCATTCATGGATAGAATGAAGTTCAGAATTGATAAGAGAGATGGTATTATGCAACAGAGTAACAGGGCACTGAATAAAAAATTGAAAATCATCAGCAAACAGGAAAAAAGATGAATGTTTTAAAGATTCTGAAATATCATTAATAAACAGAGAGAATAGTAATGGCCCCAAGACAGATCCCTGAGGAACTCCTGCCCTGAGACCAACCACACCAGACTTACTATTACCAATAGAGACGGACTGACTGCGACCACTAAGATAAGAACTGAGCAAGGAACAGGCTGACCGACTGAATTTATATTGACACTTCAATTTATTGAGCAGAATATCGAAGTTTACAGAACCAAAGGCATTGGAAAAATCAAGGAGAATTAATACTGTTGACAACTTTTTTTCAATACCACCACGCACTGATTCAGTGAGAGAAAGGAGGGTGGTCGCACAGCTATGGCCAGGCCGAAAACCAGTCTGATAGGGAGATAAAAAATTATTGTTGCGAATATGTTCAAGGATCTGTTTATTAATAATTACTTCTAAAATCTTAGAGAGAACTGGCAAAATACTAATTGGACGGTAGTCTGATTTAGATTTTGGACTGCTAGTCTTGGGGAGGGGTTTAACAATGGCATGCTTCCAACTCGATGGGAAAGTAGAGGAAGTCAGACAGAAATTTATCAAAAAAGTTAGATGACTAAGGATAATGGGTAAAAGCATAATGATGAAGGACAGAGGAATACCATCATCGCCAGCTGAATTAGATCTAATAGAATTAACTGCCACAACGACCTCACCCTCATCCACATTCCTGAAGGAGAAAGAATCTTGACAAAAGTCATCCCTAGAAGATACGGAAGGGGGGATTGGGTCATCCCTTTCTGGGGAAGGCATCTGACAGTTGACAACTGGGGAAGCAGGCACGTTGGCGAAATGATTATTCATCTCATCAGCAGTGAAAATAGAAGGATCAGAGGCAGAATTATGTGGTGAAAACCCGTACTTCTTTATGTTACTCCAAAGAGTAGTGGTATCAAGAGACGGGCTTTTATACGAAGGGACTTTGATTTATTCCTCATTACTCTATAAGCCTCACGGTCATCGTCAGATTTCGTTAGTTCCCATTTACGAAAAAGGTAGTCACGCAGAAGCATTGACTCTTTGATAGAATCGTTGAACCATGGATTTGGGGCCTGAGACAGAGAGAAGGAATGAGTAGGGGCAAATGTATTCATGAGTGTAACAATATTAGATGTAAAATGAGACACCATAAGTTCTGAATCACCCAAAGTTCGCACAGAATCCCAATCCAACTGCGAAGCAGCCAACCTCAGCTTCCCAAGATTTATATTCTTAAATGATCTCCTGGTTATTATGAACTTAGGCTTTCTTATCGGAGGTGTTTTAAGAGCAGTCACCAGCATCTTGTGATTGGAGATACCAGGAACATCAAAAAGCTCAAATCCCTTCAGCTTGGAACAGTCTTTAAGGATACAGAAGTCCAACCTACTGCTCGAACCACCCGCAAAGTACGTAGGGCCAGAATCCAACACTGTCAATCCCAATGCTGGGATCATGCCATTGAAATTCCTGAGGCCGACAGGGTTGTGAATTTGGTTAAGATTGAGATCACCGACAATAATAACTTGATCATATTGGTGAATAAGCATAGAAAGAACAGGTTCCAAGTCCAGAATATCAATACAGTTGTATGGAGGGCGATATACCACACCAACGAGAAGTTTCAGTGAGTCAATAGAAACAGAAACAAATAGGTATTCAATAGATTTCATAGGAGTACCAGATGACTCAAGAACAACCTCAAATTTGAGATTAGCCAGCAAGTAAAGCGCCACACCCCCACCTCTCACCCTCCTGCGATCATTCCTAATCAGTCTATAACCTGGAAGCTCAACCATCCGACCACCGATGGTAGACTTCAACCACGACTCACATACAGCGAGAGCACTGAAGTTACACCCATCGAGATAGTAACGAACTTGGTCGATATGTTCAAGGATACTCTGTGCATTGATATGACCCAAGATGAAAGAGCGTTTTTGGGAGGATGTAAATGACTTAACCGAACTTCGAATTGAATACTGGAGGGCAAGATTAATGTCAACCAGAGGATCAGTAACAGGAATATCATGGGGAGTACAGGATACTTCATTTAAGCTGTCAACAAGAAGTTGGCAGGGCAAGGCTGAAAGAGCAAGGCTATCCATTGGGAGGCAGGCCAACCCCAGCACTGACAAGGCACACAACAGAACACAACAGGAAAGCACTCGTTAAACACAGAAAGAAAATTGGAAGAAAAACAAAAATATAGTAAAGAGATAAAGGAGGATGAACAAGTAAGAACATTAAACGTAAAACCATGGTAAAATTGATAGTCATAACGCTCACTAAAATAAGTGGACCTATCTATGACCAGTGGATAATAGTTTGGTCAAAGAATATTGAAGTGGAACAGAAAACACCCATCAGAGTAGACTTGAGTTGAATAAAATAAAAGAAAATATAATCAAACATGATTGCAGCAAAAATTGTGGGTAGCCACGTCAATAACCTAAAATACCAAGATGGCAGGTACAACAAATCAATAGGAATTAAAACCTAGTAGGTATAGTAAGCTGCATCTTTAGTGAGACAAAGTAAAAAGGTCGGCAGATGGTACTTCAGGTACCAGAAAACTACCCAATTTCTACCTGAAAACAATAAAATAGGTACCTACCAGAAAACTATCAAATAGATTATCATAGCCTCAATAAACAATAAAAGGTTGCGACAGTACGGTCCAAATACCTACCAAGGTAGAAAGCCAGATGTAAACCCAAATCGCGGAAGTACCCAAAAATAGAGCAATTCTAGAATAACATAATATTATAGACTCGAATTATGGAATATATCAAAATAAAATTATACATGTATTGGAATAGAACCATCTTCAACAACAAGAGATCAGAATAAACTTCAAATTGGGAGATTCAAGAACGAACTACAAATAATCAGTCATCGAACCAGCAGTGGTGTAGATGCAATGGCCAGTAGGTAGTCTTCATAAGGTAGGGAGGGAGCTGAAGTTAATTCATCTGCGAGGCGTTCTCCAGGCCGGCCTTCTTGCGAAACTCGTCCATAGAGGAGGCGGAAAATATTTTGTCGCCATCTGACCACTTGATCACTCCGTTGTAGGACCACACACGTTTGGGAGTAAATCTGTGCATAGCAGCAGCATAAATTTGACGTCGTTGGAAGGTTAGATCTTCAGTGATCATTAACCTTGTTCCTTTCAACTTCTTCTTATTGTTGAAGACATCCATACGAACAGAATGCTTGACAAACGAAATCACAACAGGCCTGGGGGATTTAGTTGGGAGAGACTTATTTAATTTCGAGTCGAGTTTTCCTACTCTTCTGACACGAGCAATCATATTAACATCAACAGTTTTATCAGTCATCACATGAGTGTTGATAATGTCAACAACTGTTTGTTCCAACATAGCCTCACTGTCACCACGAGACGGATTTTCAGGAACTCCACGAAGGCAGATATTGTTGTGACGAAAATTTTGGTTAGCTTCATCCACTATGCCGAGGCACTCATTGCGAACCTTATCATAACAAGCGCTAACTGATTTGGTGATGATGTTGTCGATGTTTTTTCGAAGGTTCGCCTCGAACGACGTGAGAAATTTATCATCAACAGTAATAGTTGAACCAGGAATAAGACAGCTCATTATACTCTTAATCGCAGGGTCAGATTCAACACTGAATCGAATAGAATCACTCTGTGAATCAGTAGGAAGCAGAGGCACAGATGACAGGGAAGGGGATGGCTTACCCTTACGTCGCTTGACGACGAAGTCTTGAGAAGCCATAACTGGAATTAGTATCTTCCGAAGAGTAAAGTAACACTTTCAACTCAAATAAATACGTTTTTAACCACTAAAAACAAGCAAAATAAACAACAACAAAATAAACAACAATACAATCTTGTGATGTATTGTTTCCCATTTTAGGGCAAGAAGACCGAATATGAAGTTGATTTTGACCAAAGAGTGATGAATTGAGGTTGTAACGAAGGTTAAGCTCCCGAAATTCATTTTTTATGAGTCAAAACCTGGGAAAATATCTGAAATCACCATCAATTTGTATAATATCACTAGAAGTGGTATTAGCAGGTGAATCAAGATAATTAAATGGCGCTATCAATGTTTAAAGATAATCTGTACAAAAAGTTGGAAAAACAAAAATAATAATAAGAGCCGAGGTCGTGTTTGTGGGGGGCCAAAATTGGTGGAAACCGTCTAAAATAACTATTTCAATTATTTTGCATGAAAGAAACAATAAATGAACAGCAGCATTTCTGTAGGTATGTCCGATAGAATAATAAACCCATGTGACAAGGACTTCGCAGTGTTTTTAGTTATCTGCAATAATTATGGAGTGTGTCCCATGTCTTGGTATCCTCCCAGAACCACAACTCTTGTATGCAGAAATAAGATCTCGCCAAATAAACCTAGAAGTGGGGACAGAAGACGCAAGAGAGCGGAGGGCCAGCCTGGAGGTCCCCACCATCCTCTACTAGCAAGAGGATGGAGGGAGACAGCTCCCAAGCACATAAATACTCGCCTCCTGCATCTTTTTCCTCATTCTACGCTCTCCCCTAGTTGCTGACTACTCTCTCTCTCCTCTTTACCTCGTCTCGATCTCCTAACCCAAAAGAATCTGTGAATGGTGGTGGTCCGCCCATAACCAAACCAGGCAACTCTCCTAAAAGAATCCGTGAATGGTGGTGGTACGCCCATAACCAACGGACACATCCGAAAAGATCCCGGATCATGGTGGTGATTCGCTCATAACCAAATTCCGGGCACATCCTCCCTCGTACCACTCGTGGTGGATGTACGCTCAAACACAATCATCACATCCCACAATAATTATAATGAAATATTACTCACAAGAATAATCCAAATTATATACCTAGAGGTATCTTTGTACCTTTAGTAGAGAAAGATCCGAGAAGAAGGTGGCAGAAGCCAAACAAATCACACCACCACAGCCTCGAGTCTCCAGATTTAGGCTGGTACTTAACGATGAAAAAATCAGTTACATAGGTCGACTACTGGTGGTTTTTGGAAGTTTGACATCACATTAATGGCCAATTCCAATCAAATAGAAGCTTCTAATAGTAGTTTCCATTTTCGGATTCTACATATTTATCTTGAAAGGGAAACAATCAAATTTTGAGGGAAGGTTAATAAAAAATAATAAAAAAATCATGTTGTATTCCGAAGGTTCATTATTGAAAATAATAAACCAAAGTGGTGTCACGCCCACGTACTGAAGCTGTGGAATCACTACTCAACCTGAAATTTTATACCTACCGAGCTCTCATGTGAAAATACTCCCTAAATTACCAACAATGTCCTGCTACTATGTCCCCTCTTGCCAGCCTTGACGTAAATTAATCGGATTTTGCATATGAAACCCCACTGACAAGGAGGCTAATGTGACTAAAGATCATTATACTACATAACACTGCAAAGTTCGCTGGTCTCCTCTTGGGCCTTATTGCACCGTGACATTTATGAATGAACACCCACTCCCGTGCTATAAATACGACCTGCCATGCATGGTAATCTGAAAATGAATCCATCTTTTTTTTCCTAGTAAAGAAATGGTTGAAAAATATTTAAAAAATAAATAATAAGAAACCAAAACCCTCATTATCTACTAACATTACTACATTATCTATAACAGGTACTTGGAATGCGTCGTGAAATTTAATTAGGCTTTAAAACTGAAAGTAAACTGCCATCGCTTAGTCAGGGCTAAGGCATTCTAATGATACTAGGCCGCTTTATGTTGCAGACGACCCTTGCGAAGTGTTGCTTCGATAAGAGGAGGGCGCGGCCATATTTGATACTGTCCAGAGGAAAGACGGAACCTGACTCCGGGAAGAGCGGGACTGATTCCGCTACGGCCCTTCAGCATGGTGAAGCGGTAAGTCTTGATATACCTACTGTGTAACTACGAGTATATCCGGCAAGCGTTGCAATGCCACCCATAGAAGGAATAATTTTGTGATTCAATTTTGTATATTGAAGTGCTTTTGCATATCTACACAATATTTTCCCGTCTGGTACGTACACTAATAAATCAGAAGGAAGGAGAAGGTTTTCCGTCGTGTGAGCAGGCCACATAACAGAGGTGTCCACGTGTCAAGACTCGCGCACCAGATATTGTAAAATGGTTCTACTACAGTGTGTTTAATAAAATATGCAGGGGCTTCAGAAGTCTATAATTAATCATTTTTTGTTATTCATGCAGCCGTTCAAGTATTAGTGAAAGTAGACAACCTTTCAATAACTCCGGTTTCTTTTTTTTTTCAACAGTGAAGCAAGGTTGTAAACTAGAAACCATAATACTTTTACTTTGCGTTTTGTTAAAGAGAAAAAAACGCGCGCCAGATATTGTAAAATGGTTCTACTAATAAATTATTTGTATTAAAGAAAATTTTATTATACCGTGTTAGCAATAGCAGTTCAGTGGAACTTCTTCAGGGATTGAGGGTGAGGAGATTTTAAACCGGCTTATTCCTCATAAATATTATTTAATCCATCCACGATCCTGTTACGGCCTCATCATGGGTCTTTCTAAATAATTACAAAGAAAAGTTAATTTTTTATTATCTGGAGTTTTATTTTATGTTCATTTTTTTGTTGAATCATTGTAGAACTCTTTTCCCCAACTCAGGCCTTAGATCACATAGATCACATTTTCCTTTGTTACCTACCTGTACTTGTTTTGAATGGTGGGGGAGAGAGGAATTCAGAAACCTTCGCTGGGGTGGATTTTCACAATCAACACTAATTTTTATGCCACGAAAAAAAACCGCTGCAAATTATTACGCAACGGTTTATTATTCGCCTGTATTGATGCCACTTCTGCGTCGGTCGCTGTTTTCTGTGATCAGTAAAACCTCGTCCTATGGTCGTCTTCGTCCTCCCCCCCCCCCCCCCCCCCAGGACTGGAGCCCGCCGGGCAATTCAGTTTCATAGAGATCTTGATCCGGAGGTACTCAAATGAGGAGGAAAGGTAATTTTCTTAATTTTGGTGCTGGCACTGATGGCGGATTTTGCAACTAAACTCGTTACATTTAGCCTTAAAAATAAAGTTTACTTCGTTAACACCCGAGTTCGGTGAAAAGTCACTAAGGTACCTACTACTCCTGTAATGAAGGCTGGAAAGTTGCAAAAAAAATTGATTTTCCAGAGAGAGATCGATGGAACTTGTCTTATATTCGAATGCCTGTAGGACGGATGGTAAGCCCGTCAATCTTCAGCGGTTTGCCCACCAAATGCTTGACTCGAAGCCCCATCATTAATGCAAATTGGATGGGCCACTGCTAAAAACCACTTTTGTCGTCGCCCAAGTAGAGGCGGAGTTTAGAAGGATAAGCGGCGGCAAATATAATCGGCCAGCAATCTCCAATATTCAAGACCGGGAAATCATAAATGAGCCGCTTTTATCAGTACGCGGGTAGCAGGGCTTGGAAATCCCTTTGAATATTTTTTTGAACGCCCCAAGGAGATTCTCGCTACGCCTTTGGTTTATTATTCCCCGAATAATACACCTACGTATTCGGTTCGGAAATTTTTTGTTGAACACCCCCTCAAAAAATTTTTCTTTTAAGTTTCAAGTTGTGTTGATTCCAAAAATGCTATGTCCATCCGCCGTGTCATCGATAGCTATCGGTCTACAAAAATCGTTCTTTGGTACACAGGCTCCATTTGGGCCCTAGTTGTGTCCCTATCTCGGCAGCCTGTTCGTAAGACACCCAGGGGTGTTGCGTGAAATATGGGTGCAGAATTAGTGCACTTGGGCTTGTGAGGTATCGTTTTCCAGTTTCTGAGGGTGAGGAGTCCAAATATGAAGTTGATTTTGACCACTTAGAGGATTCAGGTTCTAACGAAATCTTTGTAATACGTATCCTAATTGTATCACGTAGACAAAATATGGGAACCCGGAATCCACCTATCCATACATCATCTAACTCTATTGTAATCTGGGTAGGTAGGTACTAAATTGTTAATATTCACGCTTAAAGTAAATAATGAAAAGGACACATTGAAGGCAAAAATGTTGTTAAGTCTAATGAACGTATTTTCATGCCGAAACCGAAAGGATCGATAGATGACGTGCCCTATAGGGCTACTAATTAATATGTAGTGAAGGCAGCTATGAGGCTTTTACCGAGCAATGATGTGAGGTATGATACATATAATAGCCATACGCATGATACGCCTGTCATCTCCACCTACGGATGACCTCTGGAAATACAATGAATGGCGGAATCCCGATATGCACCGAGAAACCTCCTAATAATATTTACAATGGCACTTTTACTAGGGTTACAAATTCTCATTTTTTCTGCCAAATTCCTTTCGTTAACGAAAATTAGGTAGTTAACACTCTTAGTGACCACATAGTGAGGGGTTTATACCGGAAAGTCTAGACAAAAACGCTGCAAAATCCTTGTCACATGGGTTTATTATTCTATTGGACATACCTACAGAAACGCTGGCTGTTTATTTATTGTTTCATTCATATAAAATAATTGAAATAGCTATTTCTGGTGGTTTCCACCAATTTTGGCCCCCAAAACACAAATTAGGTACGCTCCTTTACTTGTTGATACTTTTTCTAGTGTTATTCTACAAATTGATGGTGATTTCAGACGGTTTCCCAGGTTTTTGACTTATAAAATCATTGATAGTACCATTTAATCGTCTTGATCCACCTCTTGATACTTTTTCTAGTGTTATTCTACAAATTGATGGTGATTTCAGACGATTTTCCAGGTTTTTGACTTATAAAAAATCAATTTTGGGAGCTGAACATCTGGTACAACCTCAATTTTCCACACTTTGGTCAAAATCGACTTCATATTCGGTCTTCTCGTCCCCAAAGACATGAAAAACGATACCTCAAAAGCTCATTTTACTAACATGTTGCTAAAACGCAAAAAGTACCTATTTTTACACACATTTTCACTCATAACACCCCTGGGTATATTCCGATCGGGCTGAAAAGTTTCGGGACACAAATAGGGCCCAAATGGAGCATGTGTGCGAAAGAACGACTTTTTTAGACCGAAAATGAAGCCTGTACACGTGATACGGCGGACGGCGTACGGCGGACGGCGGACGGCGTACGGCGGACGGACATTGCATTTTTTGAATCTACGCACCTTGAAACGGAAAAGAAAAAAGTTTGAGGGGGTGTTATAAAAATTTTTTGCTGAGCGAATACATAGGTGTATTATTCACAGAATAATAAACCAAAAACGAGGATGAAATTTTAATTTCTGAGTTACCGCTAGAAATGAGGTATCAGGTAAATCACAAAAAAACGCTGCAAAGTCCTAGTCACATGGGTTTATTATTCTATTGGAGTTCTAGAGATTCTTGTTGGCTGTTAAATTTATTGTTCCTTTCATGTGGAATGATTGAAATAGCTATTTATGATGATTTCCACCAATTTTGGGCCCCAAAACATGAAATAGGTACGCTTTTTTTTTCAGATCATCTTTGATCATTGGTAGTGCCATTTAATGGTCTTGATTCACATGTTTACACATTTTCTAATGTTATTATACACATTGATGGTGATTTCAGACAGTTTTCCAGGTTTTTGACTCATAAAAAAACCATTTTGGGAGCTGAACCTTTGGTAAAACCTCAATTTCCGCGTCTTTGGTCAAAATCGACTTCATATTCGGTCTTCTCGTCCCCAAAAACATGGAAAAGGATACCTCAAAACCTCATGTTACCAACATGTTGCTAAAACGCAAAAAGTACCTATTTTTATACACATTTTCACTCATAACACCCCTGGGTATATTCCGATCGGGCTGAAAAGTTTCGGGACACAACTAGGGCCCAAATGGAGCATGTGTGCGAAAGAACGATTTTTTTAGACCGAAAATGAAGCCTGTACACGTGATACGGCGGACGGCGGACGGACATTGCATTTTTGGAATCTACATACCTTGAAACGGAAAAGAAAAAACGCTGCAAAGTCCTTGTCACATGGGTTTATTATTCTAGTGGACATACCTACAGAAAGGTTGGCTGTTCATTAATTGTTTCTTTCATGCGTAATAATCGAAATAGCTACTTCTGATGGTTTCCATTAATTTTGGCCCCCAAAACACAAATTAGGTACGCTCTTTTTTTCTTTTTTTTTTAAACTATCTTTGATCATTGGTAGTGCCATTCAATCGTCCTGAACCACGTCTTGACACTTTTTCCAGTGTTATTATACAAACTGATGGTGATTTCAGACGATTTCCCAGGTTTTTCACTCATAAAAAATCAATTCTGGGAGCTGAACATTTGGTAGAACTCAATTTTCCACTCTTTGGTCAAAATCGACTTCATATTCGGTCTTCTCGTCCCCAAAAACATAGAAAACGATATCTCAGAAGCTCATGTTACCAATATGTTGCTAAAACGTAAAAAGTACCTATTTTTACACACATTTTCACTCATAACACCCCTGGGTATATTCCGATCGGGCTGAAAAGTTTCGGGACACAACTAGGGCCCAAATGGAGCATGTGTGCGAAAGAACGATTTTTTTAGACCGAAAATGAAGCCTGTACACGTGATACGGCGGACGGCGTACGGCGGACGGCGGACGGCGTACGGCGGACGGCGGACGGCGTACAGCGGACGGACATTGCATTTTTGGAATCTATGCACCTTGAAACGTAAAAGAAAAAAGTTTGAGGGGGTGTTATAAAAATTTTTTGCTGAGCGAATACATAGGTGTATTATTCACAGAATAATAAACCAAAATTTTGAAGGGGTGTTATAAAAATTTTTTGCTGAGCGATTACATAGGTGTATTATTCACAGAATAATAAACCAAAATGCGTTGCTATAGGGGGCGTCCAGCCGCCAGTGGTTTAAAGTTCATGACGGTACGTTTATTGTCGAATGAAATCTGGGGGACACCCCCCAGACCCCCGGATTATACCAGTTTAGATCAAGGGTCAAAGCAAGGAAACATGGAACATGTTTTTCGAATAGGTACATGATAACAGAGGATATGGAGATATGTAGAAAAACGTCTGCCAATTCGAGTAGGCACTATAGCTTCCTCACTTGAATCACATGAACGTATAGACTAGTTGGGTAGGTTCGTTATGATACGGGACCATCTGCGATCCAAGCCGCGTGTACCCTCAAAATTTCATCTCTCTACGACTATTTTTCGCGTAGTTAGAAGCGTTATAAGGAAACGGTCAACATTTCATGTTAGCGCATGCGGAGAGGGAAATTACAGTAAGATTCCAATGAAATTCATACGGAACCATCAAAGTATTATACTGATCGACCCTCCAAATGTGAACTCATTTCAACGATAATTAAGGTAGTTATGGCACTTCAAGTATTTCACGTTTGCGCATGCGCAGACTAAACTATTTTCATGATTTTGAAACGGGACCATCTGCGATCCAACCCGCGTATACCCTCAGAATTTCACCTCTCTACGACTATTTATCGCGTAGTTAGAAACGTTACAAGGAAATGGTCAACATTTCATGTTCGCGCATGCGTAGATCAAAGTTACATTACCATTCCGATTTGGAACTGCCAAAGTATTATTCCTGACCGAGCCTCCAAGTTTGAATTGATTTCAACGATATTTAGGGTCGTTATGGGTGTTCCAATTATTTCACGTTTGCGCATGCGCAGACGAAAGTTACGGTACTTTTTCAATGATTTTGGTATGGGACCATCTGTGACTCAACCCGCACCTACCCTCGAAATTTCAGCCTACTTCGACCATTATTTCGGGTAGTTATGGGTGTTGCAAGGAATTACCACAGACAGACATACACGGAACCAAATATATGTTCCTTGATGTCTGAAACGGAAAATGGTATTGGAAATTTTCATTTTGGAGGACATGAACTTTTTTGTACTCAATCACGAATCCAAGGCTAGTGAGGTCCAGGTGAGTCCACGAATCCAGGTAGTGAGGAAGCAAAAAAACGTCGTGGGATTTCCAAGCTTCGGACCAGCGACCTAACGCAATGTCATGTAATACACGTCCTCAGCTGCTTTTGGCGTTTTTCGGGTAGGTAGAACCCCCTCGGCAGTTTTCGGCGGAGAGGGGTCTGGCCATGCTCTCCTTGGAGTTGGGTGGCAGGAGTGGGGTAGAGGAGAACATTGCGTGCGACAGGGAGGGGTTAAAAAAATTTATATTCAACAAGAAAATGTCCAAAATGGGCAACAGGAGCGTGTTGCCTGTGTTGTCAGCATTATTACGAGCATTTCCGAAAACAGGAAATCCTATCTTTCTTGTGAATGGAATGGAATGCATAAAAACGCCCAAAACAGTGAAGAAGTGGTACCTACTATAGGAAAATAATGAACCGTTGTGTAATAATTTGCAGCGTTTATTTTTGCCCCCAATTACACATGCTTTGCACATTCCCCTGTTACAGGTGTACTTCAGATCCTGTTCCCAAGAAATATCCAATTCGTCCCTCAGGCGCGTGGACCGAGGTGATCTTGAGGATGAGCTCACGGCTTACATGAATGAGCTCGAGCGCCGCCAGAACTCCTGAGAGCGTTACTACCAAACGTCATGGCCGACGCCGCACCAGGCGGCGTGAGACGCGTGTGCCCCGGTCGAAAATGCCGGTGCAGAGCTTACCCTCCGAGTCACCGGAGGAGACTTGTCAAGTCATACTTGTTCTCGATAGAAGAGTCGCAAGCGCAAGGTGTGTTATTTTTGGTAGGTACGAGCTTACCTGAGTTCTTCAGAGCGGAACGGACGAGCTTGTGAATGGCCTTATGAGGTGACCAGGGTGACAAGGCCTGCGAACTTTATCTTAGAGATTTTCCAATCTATAACCATGGTTGTGGCGGAAAAAAACCATGTAAATCTGTACCAAACAGGAAGCGATGAACTGAAATTGACTTGAGCTGAACTACGATTCATACATTGTGGCTATTAGTGGGATTCAAATTTCAGTAATGCATGCAGCGTAAACTATTAAATTTCTAAATATTCAAAAGAAAAATTCCAAATTATTACCTGTCCTCAAAAATACTAAGGTACCTACCTCAAAGTGTCGTCTCTTGAAAGGTGCTTTAGACTGTAGAGGGTGCACTCTTCCTGTCCTGTCCTAGAGGTTATAATTACCTACTGAATGGTGAATAAGGAAGCTACAATGATTTGCTGAAGACAAAGCAACCAAATCTGAAAAACACGGATACACAATAATGTATTCATAACAACATCTGGATACTTCTGAGCAGTTCAGCATTTGAACATGTCAGGATGTGAATCCGCAACTGCGGTACAACATGCGACCTCTGTATTCGCAAAACTGCTTCTTAACAAATATTCGCGGGCAACTATGTCACTCTCTTTTTGTGTGCTGCGCTTCGCTGCTCTGCCCTGCCCCACCCATACTGTGCTCAATGCGCACCCCTTAAGTCATACTTCCAAACAATTTTAACTAATCAACAATACAGCCGTGTTATTGCAGTATAAAAAACCTAAAGTGATTTTCTCAAAATTTTGAGCAACTTGTCAAAACTGAACCCCATTTCTTCATGTGTGTTTTCCTCGATTCAGACTCTGAGACTGTCTCATGAACAGCTTCAGGTAGGCACACAAATTAGTGTCAGTTTTTTCCAGCCGACATTCGTACGATGTATGTCACAAAGGAGGCACACTCGAATTAACAGAACTGTCTCATAAAAGTCAGTTCATGGATCGATTTATCTGTTCAGAGTTGAACCTATACCATTCGAATAAGAGGTACCGCAAAATTCTGACGGTTGGAACATACCTGTTGTGTGAAACATGTTCAGATACGTACTTACGTCATGTATGACGTCAGGAGGTAGGTTCCAGCCGGCCAGGCTGGTAGGTAAAAGACAAAAATAGGCAATATTATTTTCTATTATATCAAGCACATGTCTTAAGGAAAAACGTCTGCCAATTCGAGTAGGCACTATAGCTTCTTCGCATGAATCACATGAACGTATAGAATAGTTGGGTAGGTTCGTTTTGATACAGGACCATCTGCGATCCAAGCCGCGTGTACCCTCAAAATTTCAGCTCTCTACGACTATCTTTCGCGTAGTTAGAAGCGTTACAAGGAAACGGGCAACATTTCATGTTCGGCATGCGCAGACGAAAGTTACAGTACGATTCCAATGAAATTCGTATGGAACTATCAAAGTATTATTCCTAATCGACCCTCCAAATCTGAACTCAATTCAACGATATTCGAGGTAGTTATGGGCGTTTATAAATTATTTCATGTTGGCGCATGCGCAGATGGAACGATTTCCATAATTTTGAAGTTGGATCATCTGCGATTCAACCCGCGTTTACCCTCAAAATAGCAGCTCTCTACGACTATTTTTATAGAAGCGTTACGAGGAAATGGTCAACATTTCATGTTCGCGCATGCGCAGACGAAAGCTACATTACGAATCCAATGAAATTCATTTGGAACTATGAAAGTATTATTCCTGATCGACCCTCCAAGTTTGAACTCATTTCAACGATATTTATGGTAGTTATGGGCGTTTCAGTTATTTCACGTTTGCGCATGCGCAGACGAAAGTTACCGTACTTTTTCAATTATTTTGGTATGGGACTATCTGTGAACCAACCCGCACCTACCCACAAAATTTCAGCCCTATTCGACCATTATTTCGGGTAGTTATGGGCGTTACAAGGAATTACCTCAGACAGACAGACAGACAGAGAGACACGGAACCAAAAATGTTCCTGGTTGTTTAAAACGCAAAATGTTAGTGGAAACTTTCTTTTTGGAGGACTTCTTTTTTTTACTCAATCACGAATCTTTCCTATCTTCGGTAGTGAGGAAGCAAAAACTATTTCATTTTTGCAATCGAGCGTTACTATTTCATAACCATGTACCGAAACAGTACCTACATACGAAACTGACTAGCAATTACGCAATATGTATAGGAGCTCAGAATAAAGTCAAAGGAAAAAAGTTGTGGAAGAAAATTCAAGGCTTTAGGTAGGAAGAAAAGTCGACGGAAAAAAAGTCAGCATCAACTCGTAAAAAACGGGAAAAAGATGAAGTAGGTATGACCATTAGTTATTTTGAAGGTGCCTATTATGAAAAATTATATAAAAACGCCAAGTATGGTGGGTATTATAGTTTCCTCACTTATAGTAACATGGACGTACCTATTAACGGTGAAAATAATCAATAATCAAAATTATTAATGACATTCACGATCGTGTTAGTAGTTCTACCTTCGCTAGTGAGGGAGCAACATTTTTAAAGCTTACCTATTCTTGTCTCGTTCGATGGATATTCCACCCAACACCACCACGGAATTCATGTACCTATTGATTTCTGCCCAGATTTTTCCGTGGCCGCTACAGTTACTCGAATTTCTTCAGGAACCTACCTATACCTATCTATATTATAACCAGCTAGCGTACATTTCATTGAAGTAGCTACTTTTACCACATTTACTATATCTATGTGCTCTGATGTCAAGTTTGCTTAACCCTGTTTCAATAAGGTATATCATTTATGTTAGGTGGTCTCAATAAAACTTTTTTTTTTAATTTCATTTGTTACTTACCTACTTATGCTACTTTGAACCCCCGTTGACTCTTCTTCCATAACTTTTATCCCTTGACCTTCTTTCCTTTGACTTGTTTTCCTAGATTCTATGTATGTAGCTATCCAGTACATTCCATTAGTTAGGTACAGCTTTGCTCTTAGTAATTACCTACTTGTTAAATAAGTATGATTAATTTCCTGGTTCACAACCACCATTTTATTCGTTGTGCATTACTCATTAAACACCTTCCTCTTCCTTTGTCCCCACAAACAGAAATTCACAGGATCGGTTGCTCAAGTGCCACGAATCTATAATAACCTTGAAATCAGAAGGGTGGTAGGGTATTGGAATTATTATTTGGAGTGGAGGTACTGGCAACAGAGAGACTAAAAGACAGGCGATTCTTGAACTAGAGTCTCAACGGAAAAAATCCACATCACATCAATTGACTTACTTACCCTGAAATACGGTTTGAATGTAGGAGCATCGGAGATGAGGTCTTTAAAAGAGCTGAAAACCATTTGCTGTTACAAGGATCCTTTCTGTTAACTTGCCTTTGTGGTTGAAGACCAAAATCTTGGAAACTTCCTCCCTCATTTTGATATTAATGTCAGACGAATAGAACATTGCACGCATTGTAATATTTGCAGCAAGAATACTTATAATCCACAAAAAGATGACTCGAAAATATAGACGGGAAACCTATATCCTTTAGCCCTCAGTACGAATGATGAATCTTGGGTGATCCATCATCACGCCTTCTTCGGTCGAAGTTTCACCTTATCTTACGATACGTACCAACCTAACGTTAAAAACACTTTTTACGCATGTTTTTTTCGGAATTTTTCCTGGGAAATAAAATTACTTCAAAATGCTGAACATTATTCCTTAGATTTATTATTAACATGTGTCGTGAGTCCCTCCCGGGAACACTCCACTACAACCTTAAAGCTCTCACCAATATTCCGATGTAAAAATTACCTTCCGTCAATAAACATCTGAGTGGGGAGACAGGCGACAGAATCCGGGGGACACAACCTGGTGCCCCACTACCAGCTCCCAGCAGGGAGCTGGAGGGAGAGGACTCCAAGTCCTATATAATCCCGGATCCTGGAGCTTTAGCTTCATTCGACACTTCCTCTAACCAGCTCTCTCTTCTCTCTCTACCTTCCTCCTCCCAGATGCCTGGTGGTATCCGCCGCTCTGGGAATTCACCTCCTACCTTCTCCTCTTGTCTACATCGGTGGATATCCGCCGCCTAGACAAGCACCTTCCTTCCTTCACCCACATCGGTGGATTACCGCCGCCTGGGTGAATTTCCTTCCTCTCGCCTACATCGGTGGATTACCGCCGCCTAGACGAGACTCCTTCCACTCACCTACATCGGTGGATTACCGCCGCCTAGGTGAATTTCCTTCCTCTCACCTACATCGGTGGATTACCGCCGCCTAGGTGAAATTCCCTCGCTCTCATCTATTCACTCCTTCACGCCACCGTGATGATAAATTTAAATTCATCACAGTGGTGAACCCGACGTTCATCCAACCTTCTACCCTTCCTCCCTTCTTACCACCTCATGTGTCGCCCCCAGTCTAGTTCGGTGTCCCGCATTTTAAATTCACATTTAAAATAGTCAGTTTAAATTCGCAATTTTGGCCCACCCGCATCCGCTCGAACAACTCTCAACTCTCCGCTGCAACCACCTCCGCTGCCGCAAATTGCGAATTTTAAAATTCAAAACTTCTCCCAATTTGAATTTTGTTTCCAGACACCTCCACTATGGACCCGAACTCGCCGTCACCGCCGCTCCTCCGGCCGTCCCTGCTGCAGCCGCCGACCGCTGCGACATCTGACGCAACCGACAACCCCTTCACCAGCCTCTCACCACCCGGCTCCACCGCATCCGCCGCCGCCGCTGCCGCCGCCGCTGCAGCTGCCGCACACGCCGCCGCCGACGTCACGACGGCCTCTGCGTCGTTCCCGCTGTCGCTACCCCCCTTCTACACGCACGACCCCGCACTCTGGTTCTTCCAGGTCGACGCTGCGTTTTCTGCCGCCAACATCCGCAGCCAGCGTACCCGCTACTCCCGCATCATCTCCCTGTTACCATATGAGATCCTCCTGCAGACATCTGACATCTCCCCCGACGCCACGGCCGCCTACGACGACCTCCGCAGCCGCCTCATCAACTCATACCAGCCCTCCAAGATCGCACGTGTCGCAGCGCTGTCCCAGCCCCAACATCTCGGCGATTTGAAACCCTCCCACCTGTACCGTCGCCTACGTCATCAGCTACACGACGTCGTGACGGCCGACATCGCTCGGACGTTCTGGCTGCGAGCCCTCCCCCACCCCATCCAGATGGCGCTCGCCAGCCACCTCGACGGACCGGACGAGCCGCTTCTCCGTCTGGCCGACACGGTCTACGACCTCGCCGCGGCCGCCAGCGTCACGGAGGTCGCCGCACCCCGCTTCCCCACCCCACGCAGGGACCGATCGCCGTCTGAAGAGCGCCGCCGGCCCCCCTCCCTCCACCGGCGCCGCTCCCTCTCCGTCGATCGCCGGCCGACCCCCTCCTCCGACCACCGACGCCAGCGCTCGGCCGACCGCCGCACCGTCTCCCCCGCCCAGCAACAGAGGGGGAGGTCCCCAAAAACGGCGCCCCACTCCAACTCCACGCGCCCCACCAGGACCTACCTCCCGGCGGACCCCCCCCACCGATGTTTCTACCATGTGAACTTCGGTGGGGAGGCCCGCAAATGCCAGCCCCCCTGCTCCTACTCCTCCAAGCAGGGAAACGCGGACGCCCGCCGGTAAATCCGGCGGGCCCCCCCTCCTCGCCAACACGGGGGGGACCACCACCAACCCCTCCCCGCCCGCATTCACACCACCTCCACCTCGCCTCGCTACCCCTCCTACGCCGCCGCCACGGCTGCCAACCTCCCGGCCGCATCTGACGGCGCCGCTAAACACCCCACCTCTCCATCAACTGCTCCCCCACCCCGAGTCAACCCCCCCAAGCCCGCCTCCAGGGCTGCCAACCTTCCGGCCGCCACTAGCGCCGCCACCCCCGTTCCCCCACCCCGGAACGGCCCCTCCAAGCCCGCCTCCAGGGCGGCCAACCCTCCGGCCGCCACCAGCGCCGCCACTCCCGTTCCCCCACCCCGGAACGGCCCCTCCAAGCCCGCCTCCAGGGCAGCCAACCCTCCGGCCTCCACCAGCGCCGCCGCTACCGTTCCCCCACCCCGGAACGGCCCCTCCAAGCCCGCCTCCAGGGCAGCCAACCCTCCGGCCGCCACTAGCGCCGCCGCTACCGTTCCCCCACCACGGAACGGCCCCTCCAACCCCGCCCCCAAGACGACCACCCCTCCGGCCGCCACTCGCGCCGCCACTACCGTTCCCCCTCCCCGGAACGGCAAAAAATCACCCCGCGTCTCCTTCGCGGGGGACCAATCACCGCCATCGCACCCGCCCATCGCCTCGGACGAACCAAGCCCCCCCCCTCCGACGGACACCAACACCTCGCCAATTTTACCTCACTCCGCCCCAGCTCATCAACGCCTGTTCCTGAAATGTTCAAAGACGCACGTCCCCTTCCTCGTCGACACAGGGGCGGCGCTCTCTATCTTCCCCAATAATATTCTCCGGCGACAGGCGCGTTGTTACCGGCAACTCCTCTACGCCGCCAACGGTACTACCATCCCCTCGTACGGGACGTACCGCTCATCAATTCATATGAGCGGGCTCGCGTACGAGTGGGAATTTACCGTGGCGGACGTGGAGAAAGCTATCCTGGGGGCCGATTTCCTCGCATATTTCGGCCTCCAGGTAGACGTCCGTAACGCGCGCCTGCTCGACCCCTCCACCCAGAAACCCATCCCCGGGTTCATTCATGCGGTGGATCGGCCCCCGTCCCAGTTTGAACAACTCCTCCTCAACTACAAACCCCAGCGCCGCCCCTCAGCCCACATCTCACAGACCCAGCACTTCATAGAAACCTCTGGCCCCCCAATATCCGCGAAAGCACGACGCCTCCACCCCCTCCAACTCTCACAGGCCCGCAAACATTTTGATCTCCTCATCAAAGACGGCATTATCCGTCCCTCCAAATCCCCGTGGGCTTCTCCACTACATATTGTGCAGAAGCCTAACGGGGATATCCGCCCATGCGGCGACTACCGCCGCCTCAATGCCCGTACAACCCCAGACCTTTACAACGTCCCGCATCTCAGGGATTTCTCTTCCCACCTGCACAACACAACCATCTTTTCTACGCTCGACATCTCCCGTGCCTTCCATCACATTCACATCTACCCCCCTGACGTTCCTAAAACAGCTATCATCACCCCTTTCGGCCTGTTCGAGTATATCAAAATGGGTTTCGGCCTCCGTAACGCTGCCCAAACATGGCAGCGTTACATGGACAACATACTACGAGGCCTACCCTTCGTCTTCTGTTTTTTGGACGACGTACTGATCGCTTCCCGAGACCCAACCGAACACCTCGCACACCTGACACAAGTACTTGACATCTTCGCCGCCGAGGGCCTCACCATTAACACTCCGAAGTGCGTCCTCGCCCAGCCCTCCGTCCGCTGCCTCGGCCACCAGGTTTCGTCCGAAGGAATAAAACCCCTACCGGACAAAGTTCACACCCTCACCGATTTCCCACGTCCCAACACTGTCTCAGAACTCCGCCGTTTCCTGGGTATGTTGAACTTTTACCGTAGACACATCAAACACGCGGCACAACACCAACAACCACTCATACACGCTATCCCACAACCGGCTAAAAAAAACGATAAACGCCCCATTTCCTGGACCCCCGCCCTCACTACCGCCTTCCAACAATGCAAACAGGACCTAGTTGACGCCGCTCTATTGGCCCATCCCGATCCCCATGCCCCCCTCTCCATCACCACAGATGCGTCCGACTGGGCCATCGGGGCAGTACTCCACCAACACACCGGCGCCACCCCCCAACCTCTCGGCTTTTTCTCCAAAACTCTGTCCCCCACACAAAAAAATTACTCCACCTTTGACAGAGAACTCCTCGCCATCCACGAAGCCATCAAACACTTTCGTGACTTCGTGGAGGGCAGGCAGTTCTCTGTCATAACCGACCACAAGCCCCTCACCCACGCCCTCCTCCAAAACCGAAAATCAGCCTCCCCCCGTCGCCTCCGGCAACTCGAATTTATCGGACAATTCACGTCCGATATTCGTTATTTGCCGGGGGCCGACAACTGCGTCGCCGACGCACTCTCCCGCCCCACCCCTGCGCCGGTAGCGGAGTTACTGCCCTTCCCTTCCCCGCAAACCCTCAAACTCCTACCTCCGATCCCGCTCTTTCCCATCTCATCTCCGCCTCAAAATTGGAGCAGCTGCCTCCCCTAGATCTCTGGTGCGACGTATCGGCCGACACACCGCGCCCGTACGTCCCACCGGAGCTGAGGAGGCAGTTGTTCCTACACTACCACTCCCTCCATCATCCCGGCATTCGGGCGAGCCGGGACCTCATCAAAACGCGGTACTTCTGGCCCCATATGAACACGGATATACGTACCTGGGTTCTAGGGTGCCAGAAGTGCCAGCAATTCAAGGTCTCGGCTCACCCCCATGTACCTCCTCAACCTATCCCCGATTCTCTCCCGTGGGAACACGTCCACTTGGATCTGGTCGGCCCTCTTCCCCCCTCCGAGGGGAAGAGGTATTGCCTCACCATGATCGACCGTGCGACAAATTGGGTAGAGTGTATCCCACTCGCCCACATTACCGCGGACGCCGTCGCCGCGGCCTTCCTCAATCAATGGATCAGCCGCTACGGTTGTCCGCGGACACTCACGGTCGATCAGGAGAGGCAATTTGAATCAGCCCACTTTGCCGACCTGCTCCGTTCCCTCGGGATTCAGAAAATCCGCACCACTCCTTATCACCCCCAATCCAACGGGAAAATAGAGCGGTGGCACTCGGTCCTCAAGCAAGCCATCTCCACATCAGCCACTTCCCCTTCATGGACCAAAACCCTCCCCTACGTTCTACTTAGCCTCCGCACTTCCGCCCGTCCTTCAGACAACACAAGTCCCGCACAACACGCATTCAGAGACCCCATTCGTTTACCGGCCGACATTTTCCCTCCACACAACACCCCGTCCATTAACAGGGAACCGTTACACACCTCAACACCGACAAACGACACCACTTACCCAAAACGCTTTTACACTTCCACGCATATGTACTTGAAAGAGCCCGGCATGCATAAAACCTTTCAGCCCCTTTATGCCGGGCCCTTTCAAGTCATCCGCACAACACCGACCACCGCGACCCTGCTAATGGACGGGAAACCCCACACCGTCCCTTTCGCCCGCTGCAAGCCCGCCCCTGTTCTCCCTCAACCAACGTCCACTATCAGTCTCCCGCCGTCTGTTTGCAATGCAACACCTCTCTCCACCGAATCTGTCTCCCCCGTCGCCGTTTCCGGATTTCGATTCGGATCCGGAAATGGCGGCGATACTCCGGGACGTGTACGTCCCGGACCCGCTCTCCCCCCTACCCCCTTCGCCCGGACCTACTGCATCGCTTCAGTTTTTCCCGCGAAGGATTTCCGGACTTCCTCCCCGGCCCCGGCGGTGGAAGTACCCCCAGTGGCGCATACTGCGCGAATTTCGCGCAGCAAAAGCCACCGGGGTACATCCCCCCTACATCCCGTCCGACCCCCTTATAGATCCGCTCCTCCACCAACTTCATTTAACCCTACTTATGCCACCCCCACCGCCCCTTCCAAACATCAAAACCCCCGTCCTCAACGAACCCCCGCCCCCCAAATTTCAACAACCCCCGCCCCCCAAATTTCAGCCCCCTCTCGCTCCCCCATTCTTCTCCATTTTCGACCCCCCAATTTTAGATTCAACCCCAAAAACACCCCAGCCCACCAAACCTACAACACCCCCTCTTCCCCCACCACCGCCGGGGATATCCGAAATAGCCTCCGCCGGGACGAAAAGGTCCGGGCGCCGCAACAGACGACGGGAGCGTCCCTCGCCCCGCGTCCCGGCGGCCAAGTCCCCCGCCCCGCTCTGAGAAATCACGGCGGGGCCTTGAGATTTCGGGACAGTGCTTGTGTTTCATTATCCCACACGCACTGGACCGAACCTCACAGCCCCGCCGTGGCCACTTCGTCGCAGCGGGCATCATCAACACCCACCCACACACTACACTACACACACACACTCAACACACTAAACCACACACAACCCACACCCAGGGAACGGCGGATCTCGCAACCCCGCTCAATTCTCTCTCCCCTGACACCGTACCAAAAATTTGTACATACCTGTAAATACCTGTACATACCTGTAAATGTTTCCTGTAAATACCTTGCACCTGTAAATATCTAATGTAAATATCTAACATACTACCCTCATCATCATCGAACTCACCACCTTTGTAAATATTGTCACCTCATCAAATTTTTCATCACACCCTCTTTGTACATATGTTTCCCATCATCGTCTTACATCTACTTACATCTACTTATGTCCTACATCTACTTACATCTACTTACATCTACTTACATCTACTTACATCTACTTAGCTACTTATGTCTCCTTATGTCTACTTCTGTCTACTTAGCCCTACTTATGTTTACTTATGTCAACTTATGCCTACTTATTCTACTAATTGTATGTCACCCTAGCTTTAAGACACCTCCGATCACTCTTCTGCCTTCAGCACTACAATTGTTTGTTTCAGCCTTCAGCTCCTGTATCCTTGCGCCTTCAGCTCCCCTTTTTGTTTCCGCAGCCCTCAGCCACTGTCAACTTGAGCCTTCAGCTACCTCAATCATTGGTTCGAACTGGGGGGACCTCTGTCGTGAGTCCCTCCCGGGAACACTCCACTACAACCTTAAAGCTCTCACCAATATTCCGATGTAAAAATTACCTTCCGTCAATAAACATCTGAGTGGGGAGACAGGCGACAGAATCCGGGGGACACAACCTGGTGCCCCACTACCAGCTCCCAGCAGGGAGCTGGAGGGAGAGGACTCCAAGTCCTATATAATCCCGGATCCTGGAGCTTTAGCTTCATTCGACACTTCCTCTAACCAGCTCTCTCTTCTCTCTCTACCTTCCTCCTCCCAGATGCCTGGTGGTATCCGCCGCTCTGGGAATTCACCTCCTACCTTCTCCTCTTGTCTACATCGGTGGATATCCGCCGCCTAGACAAGCACCTTCCTTCCTTCACCCACATCGGTGGATTACCGCCGCCTGGGTGAATTTCCTTCCTCTCGCCTACATCGGTGGATTACCGCCGCCTAGACGAGACTCCTTCCACTCACCTACATCGGTGGATTACCGCCGCCTAGGTGAATTTCCTTCCTCTCACCTACATCGGTGGATTACCGCCGCCTAGGTGAAATTCCCTCGCTCTCATCTATTCACTCCTTCACACCACCGTGATGATAAATTTAAATTCATCACAACATGTTTAATGTTTTAGGGCTGGGGGGGGTCATTCTGTGAATTCCGACACGCAAATATGCAACGTTTTTCATTGGTTACTACACAGTTACTACCTTCTGTTGTAGCAACCATAAAGAATATCGCACTCGAAAGAAACAAGAGTCAATAGCTACGTTTTTCATTGGTTACTACACAGTTACTACCTTCTGTTGTAGCAACCATATGTTGATGGCGAGTTCTATAATAAGTACAGTAAATGCAACATTATACTTGTAGAGTTCAGTGAAATTGAGCTTTCATTTTTTCTTGACATTAAAAAACTATATCTAATTTCTCCCTTGCGAGGGAAAAACATTAAACATGATTTAATGTTTTTCCCTCTCAAGGGAGAAATTTAAACTGAGATCAATCCATCGGTTACGTTTGATTTTTTCTGTACACGTAAACCTCTCTTGCTGTTACTGTTACACGTCTCTTAGTTACTTTCATACGTAAAATGCCCATAAGTACATCATTATTCAAGACACGTGGCGCGGGTTGTGAATGAAATGTTTCATAGAAGTCATCAGAATTCGACTGTACAATTCGTCTGATCGTGTGCAAAGCCTGTTTCCTATGAACAAATGTTGACGGGGGTGGCTTTAGATTCCGCCCCATCCCCTAATTAACTGGGCAACATTAATCCCTGCCTAATCCATGCGGCTTATAAATGTGTGGATTCCGTCCTGAAGGGAGCTCGGACGGTTGCGTCAACCTTGGGACTCCGTGCCTCCTACTTACCAATACGGGTTTGTATCAAGAAAACTACACAACATTTTATTGAAGTTCAACTTCTTTAGGTCTGGTTGTACAGGCACCCAAATATTTAAAAAAAAGAAATTGGTTTTTCGTACAAGTACATACATCGTAATAGTGGATTTAGAAAAAGAAAGTACTGGATTTATCATCCATACAACAGCGAGAGGTATTTGAAGGGAGGTTTAAGGATGCAGGGAAGATGATGCAAGTTTTGGTTTATTATTTTCAATAATGAACCATTGGAATCGAGCATGAAAAAAAATTCTAACCCCCTCAAAATTTGATGGTTTACCTACGTTTCAAGGTATGTAGAATCCAAAACTGCAATAAAAAAATTTCTGTCTGTCCGCCGTACGCCGTACTGGCCACTTTTCTTAGGTACCATGAAACAAAATTGATGAAATTCGGGTTATAGTTCGTTCGGGGTCTATCTAGTTGGTCCTCGAAGCTGGACGTTACGGTCAGTCATCTCTAAGGGGTTCAAAATAGGGATTGCAATTTTCATAACACCGTAGCTCGAAAACTTTCGATAGATGGGTATGGGTTTTATTACGTTATTAAATTTGTCTTGAGCTAAACAATTTTTTGAGACCACCCGGAGCATTGCACGTCCAGCCGTTCGTGTGCACCAAAAAGCTTCGTCAACACGATCGTGAATCAAACGGTATAAATCCGGCCGGGATATCATAACTACGGAGCACCTGAATATAATCAAGGATGGCTGTATGAAGTCGAGTTGTTTGTTCTGTGATATTATTTCATTTGATAAGTGATGGACTATTTTAGTTTGTAGGTACTTCTGAAGCTTGAACAAACGTTGAAGTATTATTGATGGGTAAGTTACTACACAATGGTAAATTATTACACAATGGTAAATTATTACACAACGGCAAATTATTAAACAACGGTAAGTTATTACACAACGGTAAATTATTTCATAACGGTAAACTATTACGCAACGGTAAATTATTACACAACGGTTCATCTACCAAGAAGGGGCTGGGTTTTGCTGATCGGTACTTTTGCAACTTGAACAAACGTTGAAGTATTGTTGATGGGTAAATTATTACACATTGGTAAATTATTACAGAACGGCAAATTATTACACAACGGCAAATTATTACACATCGGTAAATTATTACATAACGGTAAATTATTTCACAACGGTGAATTATTACACAGCGGTTCATCAACCAAGAAGGGGCTGGATTTTGTTGATCGGTAATTTTGCAACTTGAACAACCGTTGAAGTATTATTGACGGGCAATTATTACTCAATGGTTCATTATACTTGACCTCGAAGGTAGGTATTGACCACAGAAAACAGTGATCTATGCAGAAGGGGCATCTATTTCACTCCACATCTACAATTTTCCTTCAGAACTTCATTATTTGCGTTTCTTTTTGCCGTTTTAGTTACTTGTCATCGACTGAATTATTTTAGCAACATTTAACTCGTGATTTAGATAGGTGCCTAGTAACGAGTACGGGGTTGGGTAATAGCCTACGGAGGGTCTTCGATCTACATATTATGTATAGAATAGTACATATTATATTATATAGACGGGTTATCTATACAGAGAGCTGTGATCTGTAACAGAAGAGTATTCTGTACAAAATAATAAACCGTTGTGCAGGGATTTGCAGCGTTTTAAAATTATTTTCGAACTTCAGTTTGATCCTTTGAATCAGTTTCTGAAAAAATACGCCATTTTGTTCTACTCAAAGACAAGATTCTCTGAGGCCCATTTTCAATAACTGTAATTCATTATTTAAAAGTACAACGAGCCACTTCCCATAATTATGGAGGGTACCCATTTGGTATTGCCAATATAATATTCACCTAGTTGTATTTAGTACCTACAATCACGGTTTTTACAGTCAAATACCGTAATTCTTTACATGTAATGTGGTATAATAAAATAATAAAATGTGTATGTCGTGATATCACTCCTTGTAATGTTAAGATTTTCCCAAATAAATCTATGAATGAATTGGGAGACGTGGGCAGGCAGCTCTAGAGAGCTGGAAGGGCCGAGTGGGAAGGGATCCCCACCATCCTCCAAGAGAGTGGAGGTTGGAGGGAGCATAGTCCCCAGGCTATAAAAACTCGCCTCCTTTGCCTTTCAATTCATTCTACGCTCTCCTTAAGTCGCTGACTTATCTCTCTCTCTCCTTACCTCACTCCTCACCTAAAAGATCCCCAGACTGGTATATCCACTGGGGCACCAAAAGATCCCCAGACTGGTATGTCCACTGGGGCACAAAAAGATCCCAGACTGGTATAGTCACTGGGCACCTCCTAAAAGAACCTAGACTGGTATATCCTCCAGGTATGTCTGAAAAGAACCCAGACTGGTATATCCACTGGGCATGTCCTAACCGTAGATTCCCGTCTCATCTGGATCCAAACCACAACAGTGTAGTTTTCTGGATACATGAAAGTATTGGTAGACGGGACGGAGCCCCATGGTACTGTTAGGCTGTTCTCAGGTAGGCTGGACAAAGTCCCAAGGTTTCTGACGGTCCCAAAGCTCCGGGTAGTTTGGAACTGGCTCACTGCCCTATGGCCTTCCTACCGACTGGGTAGGCATGGAGGGAAATCTTTGAGCTCATCAGTGGCCCAGTTTCCAATCCTAATCATAATTTTTCAAGTAGGTAAGTCTAGACTAACAGGGAAACAACCCACTCCTCCCCTCCGTATATCATCATCAATCTGATCAATCCAACTCTTTCCTGTATAGTGATGTTAATTTCTAGCGTGTTAATATAGCGTACATATATTGATCTACACTGGGTAGAAGGGTTTTCTACCAACCAAGTAAGTAGACCACTGTGGAAAAGCAGCAGAAATGTTTATCCTAACTGTAAAAGCCTCATCCTACATGGTTTGATCTAAATTCGAAAAAATATTCGGTTTGTAAAGAAAATTCAAAAAGATCACGCAACGGAGCAGGAGAACTTGGGCCAAGGCTCCGCCGCATCTCATAATTTCGGAAGATCTTACTTGCTTTCTTTGTTCTTCATACCCGATTTCTTCTCTCGCCATAATTACCTACCGCGGCGTTATTTCTTAATAAACTCAGCGGGTATTTTGGAGGTTGCACTGGCATTTTTCACGACTCCCATTTCCAGCTATCAGACTCTCGTAAATATGGATTAGTAAGTAGAAAATGAAATTCGTTTCAGGCGTATCCTATGCTACCTGCCACGCAGAGTTAAAAGCCATGCTAAATTGGCGGGCAAAATGGATAATACCCATTTGCGGCTGAGGAGGTTTTCTTGACGGGCAAATGTTCACAACAGGATTTTTTTAAAGGGGATGTATTGTTACTGACCTGTAGCTAAGTCATTCAAGTTCACTGTGTAGATACCTGCTTAATGCAACTTATTACGAATTATTGAAGTTCAGAGCGAATGTGGCACATAGCTACCTAGAGGTTTCAAATACGCGAATAAATTTACCTCCGTTCGTATTATAAATTAGATTATATTTTGTCAATATTACTTCAGGAATGCTCACAATCAACCACGGTTTTCACGAGTATCATACATATATTTCTGCCAGTACGCGGTACAGAAATATAAGTTTACATTTCTATCAATATTTAATAAGTTGTAGTACAGTAATGAACATACAGATTGCTAGGCTGGTGTTTGAAATCCAACCGCCATGAAACAATGGTCGATTTGATGTATATCCCCCCCCCCCCCCTCATTCATGTTTTACGATTAAAGATTCACAGAATCAAATTTAAGGTAGGTACATACCTTCTTGGTTCTTGTGTTCCAACTCGCACTTTGAATTTATTCACCAAAATTATGTTTTTTGAACCAGAGGTTTTTCAAACCACCCGGAGCTATAAGGAATCAATAATTTATTAGGAAATGCAGAGAAACACGTCTTTTTAATTAGGTAACTTTTTATGAAACGTAAACGCTTGTACGTTTTTAATTGCTGTGGGGAAGTTTAAAAGTGGAAAAGTTGGTTCTATCACGCTCACCCTATCAAGATCCTTGAGAGATGCAATGGACGGATTTTTTTTTTTTTTTTTTCAATTCGATTTTCGGATTCTGCGTATCGTGAAACTTAACACATAAAATTGTGAGGAAGGGTAAAAGAGGGGGGAAAAGTTCGATTGAAAGGTTCATTTGAATGAAAATAATAAACAAAAAATCCATCCGTCCCCAGTCCGTCGCATTTCTCTGAAACTGCTGGAACAATATAACGAAATTCAGCATGTAGTCCCAAGGTCCCATTTGGAGCTTGGTCCTGCACCGAAGTTCGGCGTTACAGATATCTCTGAGTGGTGAGGGACAGGGCATGACCTTTTCAAAACGCCCCAGTTCAAAAACATTCAGTCGGAGGGTTTCGTTTTTCCTGCGTTTTAAAAATAATTCCTAATATTTTGGATAGAACGGCTCAAGCCGATGGTTCAACTTTGAAGCGAAAAAATATCATGTAGGTACAACAGCTTTAACTAGATTTAAGATTTAACTGCAGCCCAGTCATCACTTATCAGTTATAGGAACAGCTTATTCAAATCACGCGTGAAATCGACTATGTTATTCTGAGATCACTGTTTGAATCTACTGAAGTTTACTAATGCTCCAGCTCTTAGGTATAATCAATGAACCATCAGAGGCTCTGCTTCCACCTATCCTCTACTTTTTTTTTTGTTCCCACTGTACGGACTTTTCATGGAAAATTTGGCACATCCGGTTTTTATGGATCATACGTGGAACAAACTTGCACCTCATCATTCCTCCAAATGGCCTTTCTGTTGTACAGTTATGGGCTTTTAATGGTATTGCGTACCGAACAGTGTCCTAGACAGAAGGATAACCTACAAAAAAAAACAATTAACCTTTGTAAGAGAATTTGCAAGGTTTTTTGAAGACCACCCTGCATTATTACTATTAATTTACTGAAAATTATAAAAGGAAATCAATGGAATTTTCTACCCACTTTGAACACCTTAAACGGGTAGGTAGATCAAATAAATATTTCAAAAAACTAACGCAGATGCCATACTTCGGAACTACTATATCAGCAGTTCGAAGTGGTGATTTCCAATTCTTCTCGCAGCCGAAAATTATTTTTCAAACATCTAGCATGATTATTAATTAACTAATAATTGTACTTGTTCTTTAATAAAACTAACGGAGAATACTCTACTTTCGCTCTTTACCGTGATAAATGTACTCTTATTATTTCCTTCGACATAAAATCTCATGAAACTTGGATAAATGGGAAACACGAAAGTCTTCAGATGTATGAATGACTCATCCAACTGACTTTTTCGAATAGCTTATTTTTCACTAATAAGCAAATCGCAGTACTTCTTGATGACTTCAAAAAAGTTTTCCTAGTTAGGTAGGAACCATGATATCAATATAAATGAATTTCAGTGTACATAGAATTACTTGTTGGTATTTTGATTGTTGATATTTTTATAAATGTGAGGCAACCATTACCAGGCCAGCTTGACCTGGTAGGTACATTGGTAACCAAACAGGTAGTTTCGCAAGTGGTGCATGTTCCAAGTTCATAAATTTTACTGTCAGATGATTTAATTAAAATTATTTAGAAATTATAATTTTATGGCTGTGTATATTTATGTGTGTACCTATGTATAACTCTCGATGTACTACTTCTAAATTATTTATAAGAAAAATGTGGTGTCCATTTCAAAGTAGTTTGTAGACCCCTGACAACATTCTTGTGTACAAAACGATCAAAGAAAATTTACATGTCTATTTTTATTGTAAAAAATCTAAATCTATGACAATGTTTTAATTCATCTTGTAATTTGAACTCACATTCTACTGAATAAATCCGAGCTTATCAGTATGTATTTGGTTCTAGAAACAGTCTAGTGCTACGAGTAATAAATTCCTTGAACCCTCCCCCATATAATGATGATAATACAATAATGATTAAATCCTATTAAAGGAACACTGTCTTCTTATTATGACACCTATAAAAATCTCTTTCATGGCGAAATTTTTGGTTTATTATTATTATTATAAGTTCAAGTTGATCCAGCAATCCCGCAATTGTAAAAACACACTGAAGTTATAATTTAACTGTTGGATGGTTTAAAAATGATAAATGCGATTGCTCGCTCTGGTCGGTAGGTAGTACCCAAGGCGTGTGGAGAGAGGGTAGCAGGCACCTGTAGCAGATGTGGCAGTAGATCTTGTTGTTAGTCGCTTCTTCTCTTGCCTTTCTGTCTCTACTTTTCCAGGACATTAGGAATATGGATGCTGGCTACCTGCAATATGAATGTTGAAATGTTATTGTGTTATTGTTAAAACATTTGAACTGGTATACCTAATCTCGTATAACTTGAAATGTAAAATAAATCTATCTAAAATTTTTTGTGATAGTTAAAAACAACCGAGGTCAAAAAATATGAACCTGCCATCTCCTTTGATTCCATTCGGTTGGCTTAGTAACAGTCGGCTTTTACAAGTCCAACTAGGCAGTGGTGATTGTGACACTTTTGATTGTGATTTCCATGAAGATTTCAATAAGAAAGTAGGAAGGTAGAGTGTCGGTATATGCTGAGATCACTATTATTTCGTCGTCTAGTTAAAAGTACGGGTAGGTACCTACCCACTAAGCTGAGATTAACAAACGCCCAAATCCGAATCGGAAGCATAGGGTACTGCATTCGGTAGATACGATTACTGACCAAGCTTTCTAGTCTGTAAAACACCATAATGTAAATAATCGGCACTCGTGTCAAATTTTGTTTATAAAATGCAGCACCTATCTACGTGTTCGTCGATTTGCAAAACTCCTCTTTGCAAACAGCCATTCTTTGAGAAAACCTTCACTAGTTTCCCTTTAGACGTCTATTTTTGGTTTATTATTTTCAATAATGAACCATTGGAATCGAGCAAGAAAAAAAATTCTTACCCCCCTCAAAATTTGATGGTTTACGTTTCAAGGTATGTAGAATCCAAAACTGCAATAAAAATATTTTCTGTCTGTCTGCCGTACGCCGTACGCCGTACGGGCCACTATTCTTAGTTACCATGAAACAAAATTGATGAAATTCGGTTTATAGCTTCCGTTCGGGGTCTAGTTGGTCCTCGAAGCTCGACGTTACTGTCAGTCACCTCTAAGGGGTTCAAAATAGGGGTTGAAATTTTCAGAACGCCGTAGCTCGAAAACTTTCGATAGAAGGGTATGGTTTTTTTTACGTTATTAAATTTTTCTTGAGCTAAACAATTTTTTGAGACCACCCGGAGCATTGTACGTCCAGCCGTTCGTGAGCACCAAAAAGCTTCGTCAACACGATCATGAATCAAACTGTATGAATCCGGCCCGGATATCATAACTACGGAGCATCTGATTATAATCAAGGATGACTGTATGAAGTCGAATTGTTTGTTCTGCGATATTATTTCATTTGACAAGTGATGGACTATTGGATTTTGTTGGGAGGTACTTGTGAAACTTCAACAAACGTTGAAGTATTATTGATGGGTAAATTATTAAACAATGGCAAATTATTACACACTGGCAAATTATTACACACTGGCAAATTATTACACAACGGTGAATTATTACACAACGGTAAATTATGACACCACGGTAAATTATTACACAACAGCTCGTCTACCCAGAAGGGGCTGGATTTTGTTGATAGGTACTTTTGCAACTTGAACAACCGTTGAAGTATTATTGATGGGTTAATTATTACACAATGGTTCATTATTCTATCTCCGTAGAAGGGGAACCTATACAGGTAAATTATTACACAACGGATCAACAAAACAACAAAATTGAGAAAAGGTCTCAAAAAATGGTCTCAATTTTAATCTTCATTTTTTATATAGGTAGGTACCTGTGTTAATTCTTAAATCGCCATGAATCAGCTGATAGAACAGTTTGGCTTCCAAGGCTTGAATGACTGATAAATGCTATGCAATACTTCGTTTTTGTTTAATAAATACTCAAGTTTGCAATACTTTGTTTTTTTTTTAATAAATAATATACTCCATACAGTAAGGGCCATCGTTAATTTAGATTTTAGAATAAACCACATCGATCAATATAAAGCCATCGCCTGAAGTTTTCTAATAACTGGACATCTTACCTACTCGTACAACTGGCTCAACTGTCTAACCAGTCGAACTCAGTAGGTACTGGTGCTTTGCAAAGAAGATTCTAAAGAGACTGATTTCGCTAATCGTAGAATGGAATATAATTCTGCGCCGAGCCGTAGAGTGCGAACGGCACGAACTTCAACACTTGGATGTCATGCAGGTTTTAATATAACCTACCATAGATCAGGCTGGGGAAATAGCGTAGTATCATCGAAGGATAATTACAATACCAAGGTGCACGCTGCACGCCAAAATACTCACGTCAGTGACATGTTTACCAACGGCAAGAAAATGGCCAGCAAATTGACGAGTGTCTTCAATACTTCGAAGAAGAATGGATTTCAAAACCTTCGAGTTGCACCTGGGTATCTTTCTACAAATAACGGCCCTGAAGCGACCAACGCTATTATCAAAAGTGAGCATAGTTACTCTTAGGAAGAGACTACAACTGGCTGGAGCTGACTGCTGAATGGTCAAAATCCCGAGACCCAAATTCCGTGAATTGCGTCCATTTTGCTCCTTAGACCCGCCAAAAGAGTGCTCCAACTAAACTGTAATATCTGTTATTGTCTTTTGTTTTATTTTACATTCGTTAGTTGCACAATTTGACGTTTCAATAAATTTGTATGTTGTATTTTCTTTTCTTTCTTTATTTTTCAGTCAGAAAGGGGAGATTTTGTCGCTGAAAGAACTTAACGGTCGTTCAAGTTCGTATATGCTTACCGTGCGGTTGACCTTTTCTGACGGGCGATAAAATCACACCGATGTGGAGCTTCTTTTCTGTCTGAATCCAGGATAAAATACACTGCCAAGGTGATGGCACAGGAGCTTCCTCGTCACAATCAGAGTGACCCATTAAATACATAACATTACGTCCATAATACATAACGTGAAATATACGTATTACATAACATTACATAACATAACATTACATTACATTACATTACATTACATAACATTACTGTAGTGATTCAGGAGGTAACAGACGAGGCCCTAAGTTAGCTTGAGAATGGTTGTATAATTATTGGCCCCTTGGCTCTTTATAGTCCCCTGACAAGATCAGAGGGGGGTCCCCACTCTGAGGTACAGCATGATTGTACATCGCATTGGTTGTGGAGGAGCAGCCGATCACAACACTGCTCCCCCCAGAATTTAAGTAACACATGTTTTAAATTTTGTTTGGCGTACCGGTTCCGTGGCGTGCGTGGGTGGCTGAGCGTGTTGTTCGTTGGGCTGTCCGGGTGGATGCGTGGGTCGGTGTCGTGGGGCGGTGGGGCGTGTCCGTTTAGTGGCGGGGGCGCCGGTGCTGGTGTGATAGGCCGCGCCGGTGGCGGATGCTGGCCGCGCTGTAGCGGGGCTTCGGGTGCCGGGGGCGTTGCGGCGTTAGCGGCGGTGCCGGCTTGGGCGACGTCGGCCGTGCCGTAGGCGTGGCGGAGGGTGACGTGCCGAGGGGGGTGGTCTGGGTGCCGCGTTCCGTTGTGGCGAGGAGGGCCTTTGTCAAGTCCCAGGCGTAGGTGGCTTTGGTGCACGTGTCTGGCGAGGCTTGCACTTCGACAGTGTGCTGGTGGGGTCGCCTTACCCCGTGGAGGCAGCAGTCGCTGCAGGTGCCGGGGTATGGCAGGAGCTGCAGCGTGACTGTGTGATGTGATGGGGTGGTGACAGTCAGCACGGGGGTGCCTGGCGTCGCTGTTAACGGCTGCGGTGTGAGCAGGCGGATACCCGTCGGTGGCTGTCGGTTGGGTGGCGGGTGCTGCTGCGCCGTGTCTTTCCGGGGCCGCGCGTGGATGGGCATCGCGCCGGCTCGAGAGATGGCCATCGCCTGATGGATGGGGATCGGGCCATATCGTCCTGGTGGCTGTGGCCGGGTTGGCTTCCGCTTCGCCGGGGCCGGCGGTGACGGCGTGACGGCGAGGTCGCGGAGAAGCTGGGCGGCTGTAGGCGGTTTCGGCAACATGGCTGTATAGTGGTTGACGTTGCTTGTGGGTGCGCATTTTTATAGTCGCGGCTGTGGGGCGGGGGGCGGCCGGCGGTATGTTGGGGGTGTCCGTGGTGTGCGTAGGTGGGGGTGCCGGCTTACATCGGTCGATGGACACTGACGGCGTACGGCGGTCGTCCGTGAGGTACGTGACTGTTTTGCCGTCGTTTGTGAGTATTTGATGTGGGCCGTGATACGTCAAAAAATCGGAGCCGAGGATCGGTGTTGATACGTCGGCGACTGTGAAGGTCCATTCGTACGGAGGAAGATCAGGTAGGTGTACTGAGGCGGCGTGTGTTCCGTACATCTTGATCTCGGTGCCATTTGCGGCACGTAAAGCGCTTGGACGTGTGGTTCTTCGACGTAGCAGGGTGTTCGGGACGATTGATACGTCGGAGCCGGTGTCAACGAGGAAGTGTAGGGCGGTTCGCTTCCATCTTATGAAGAGCCGAGAGGTTGGTGGGTTGCGCACGGCCGTTACGGCTGGTTGGGCCGTGCGTTGTTGTTTTCCGACGGTTTCGTGCGCCAGCTGCAGGGGCTGCGGCATTTCAGTGCTCGGGGGCCCCATGTGCGGTGGTAGAAGCATTGGGTGGTCGTCGGGCGGCGTGTGGTCGGAGTCGGCTGCGTCGGCGGGCGCCGTTGTCGTCTGTTCTGTATCACTTCAACCTCTTCGGTGACGGTAGCCACCCGAGGAGGCGGGGCGAAGGGTGTGAGGCGGTCGGCGAGCGCAGCGAGTTTCGTGATGTCGGGTTCGTCACGCGCCGCTATGTGTAGGCGAATGCTGTCTGGGAGGGCGCGGAGGAAAAGCTGCCGGACGAGCGGGGTCGGTGTGTCAGCCGGGAGTGCTCGGGTGAGTCGGCGGGCGAGGACTGACGGTAGCTCGTCGTCGGAGGCCGGTTGGAGTAAGGCGCTGAGCCGGGAACCATCGGAAGGTGCGTGTGTAGCTAAGAGGCGATTTTTCAACGTCTGGTAGCTGTTGGCGTTCGAGGGGTTGAGGTCGGCGCAGAGATCCGCTTGTCGGGGCTCGAGTGCGAGGAATGCTCGGGCGAACTTCGCATGTGGCGTCGTGAGGCCTTCGTGTGCGAGTATGATCTCGAGTTGTGCGAACCAGACGTGCGGAAATGCGGGGTCGAACGGCCGGAGCTTGAGGATCGATGGCGGCGGATTCGCTTCGGGAGTTTTTTGCGGTTTCTGCTCCGTCATCGTCTTTTTCTTCGAAGGTGCCAGTCCGTTGAGGTGTCAGCAGGAAGTGTGCGAGGCGCTGGCGTCCGTTTCCTTATATAGGAATCGGATGGTGGGGCGATGTAGCGGGGGGCGCTGCGATGGCCGTCGAGGCGGGCGTCGAAGTGGGGCGCCGGTGTGTGGCGTCGGTGAGGGCCGCGCGTGGTGGGGCGCGTTGCTACGGAGGCGGTGCTTCGACGCAGTCGAACAGCGGGCGCTGAGCGGCGTTGGAGACGTCGGTTGGTCACCAGTGTAGTGATTCAGGAGGTAACAGACGAGGCCGAAAGTTAGCTTGAGAATGGTTGTATAATTATTGGCCCCTTGGCTCTTTATAGTCCCCTGACAAGATCAGAGGGGGGTCGGGGGGTCCCCACTCTGAGGTACAGCATGATTGTACATCGCATTGGTTGTGGAGGAGCAGCCGATCACAACAATTACATAACATAACATTACATAACGTGACATATACATATTAAGTACATAACATTACATTTCATAACATTACTGTAGTGATTGAGGAGGAGACAGACGAGTCGATCGCTTGATTGAGAATGGTTATTTTATTCGTGGCCCCTTGGCTCTTTATAGGCCCCTGACATGATCAGAGGGGGGTCGGGGGGTCCCCACTCTGAGATACGTCATGTTTGTACATCACATAGGTTGTGGAGGAGCAGCCGATCACAACACCGCTCCCCCCAGAATTTAGGTAACGCATGTTTTAAATTATTGTTGGCGTGCCGGTTCGGTAGCGTGCGTGAGAGGCTGCGTGTGTTAGTCGTGGGGCTGTCCGGGTGGATGCGAGTGTCGGTGTCGTGGGGCGGAGCGTCGTGGGCGTTTGTGCGGCGATAGCAGCGGGTCCGGCTTTGGCGACGTTGGCTGTGCCGTAGGCGTGGCTGAGGGTGACGTGCCGAGGGGGTCGGTCAGCGTGCCGTGCTCCGTTGTCGTGAGGAGGTCCCGTGCCGGTCGCCTTGCGGAGGTGGATGGCGTAGTGGTGGCGGGCGAGGCTCGGGGTCCGTGCGTGGGTGGCGGCGGTTGTAGGTGTGGTGGCGTGGCCCGTGGTGTGCGTAGGAGAGGGGGCCGGCTTACACCGGTCGATGGACACTGACGGCGTTTGGCGGTCGTCCGAGAGGTATGTGATGGTTTTGCCGTCATTTGTGAGGATCTGATGAGGGCCGGTGTAGGGTGGCTCTAGTTTCCCCTGCGGTGTGTCGACGCGTACGTACACATGGGTCGCTGTGCGCAGGGTAGATGGCATGTACGACTGAGTGTAGTGGCGGTAAGACTCGTTCGTGCGGAGGGGTACGGTTGTCGGTGGCGGCTGAGCGAACAAATCCCCTGGGAGGCGAGGTGTGGCTGAAAAGAGGCGTCGAGCCTGTGAATAGCCGTCGGGGCCCGGGCGATTTCGTAGGCCGAGGAGGAGGCCGCTGAGTTGAGTGGCCCAAGTGTGGGACGTGGCGGTAGCGATTATTGCGTCCCTAAGGACGCGGTGTAGTCGCTCGACGAGGCCGTTTGCTTGTGGGTGATATGTGTTCGTATGATGGACCTCCGTGCCCATAGATGTGCAGTATTTGTGGAAGTCGGCGGAGGTGAACTGCGTGCCCTGGTCGGTGGTTATGTGGGCAGGGGAGCCGTAGCGTGCGATCAAGTGTGTGTGTAGGGCCGTGATTACTGCGTCGGCGGAAATGGTCGATAGAGGGGCACATTCAAAACCAGCCGGTGGCGCGGTCGATCATCGACAATATATTTTTTTTGCTGCCGACGGTGGTAGTGGGCCAAAGAGGTCTATGTGGACGTGTTCGAGCGGCGCTGCGTCGGGGAATTCGCCGAGGGGGGCCCTGATGTGGCGCGTTGTTTTCGCGCGGTTGCAACTCGGCAAGGCGCGCGTGAATAGTCGAATTGATGATGTCATGTTTGGCCAGTAGTATCGTGCTCGAATGAGGGCGGTTGTGGCTTTTATCCCGGGGTGCGTCATCCCGTGTAAGTGCCGGAAAACTGCGAGGCAAAGCGGCGTCGGGATGTAGGAGCGGGGCGCGGCGTCGGTGTCGTCACACATGATGTCGTGGCCTTGTATCCGGTGTGCCGTCAGGGTCATGTTGGTGATGTGGTCATCGGCGGCTTGTGCGTCGGCGAGTTGTTGGATCGTGAAAGGGGTGGGGTGTTCCGCGACTGCGTGGGTAGCGGGTATGTTAGCCGTCGTTGGTAGGCGAGAGAGATAGTCGGCGACGATGTTCTTTGGGCCCTCGGCGTACCGGATGTCCGTAGTAAATTCGGAGGTGAATCTGAGGTGCCGAAGTCTCGTTGGCGGGGCCGTATTGGATTGAGTCGCGAGAGAGGTCGTTAGGGGGCTTGTGGTCCGTGTATACGGTTAGTGGGCCCCCCTCGATCTGTTGGCGAAAATGCACTATGGCGAGGTATATAGCCAATAGTTCACGGTCAAATGCACTGTAATTACGTTGAGCCGGGTTGAGCGTGCGTGAGAAAAAACCCAGCGGGCGTAGGTGCGATTTATCGATGAAGTGCAGCGCTGCGCCGACGGCGAAATCCGATGAGTCCGTATGTAGGACGAGTGGTTGGGTCGGAACCGGATGGGCGAGTGTGACGGAGCTTTCGAGTAAGCGTTTTGCACGGTCGAAAGCGTCGGCTGCGTCGGTGGTCCACGTGAGCATGCGTTTGTCTTTTTTCCTTGCATCGGGTGGTATCATTTCCACTAGGGGGCGAAGGGTAGGTGCGGCTCGTGGTATGGCTCGGTGATAAAAGTTAATCAGGCCGAGGAACGTTCGGAGCTCGTGGACGGTGTCGGGTCGAGGAAATTTCTTGATGAGGGCCGTGCGTTCCGGTAGGGGTGTGATCCCGTCGGCTGAGACGTTATGGCCGAGAAATTTGACTGACGGTCGGGCGAGCTGGCACTTGGCGGTATTGATTTGTAGGCCGTATTTGGTGAGGGTCTCGAAGAGCGTGTGTACGTGGGTGTAGTGTTCAGACGGGGTGGCCGAGGCGACCAGAATGTTGTCAAGGTAACAGTACACAAAGGGTAGGTTGAGTAGGACGTGGTCCATGTAGCGTTGCCACGTTTGCGCTGCGTTTCGTAAGCCGAAATTCATTCGTCTGAATTGGTAGGCGCCGAAGGGGGTGAGGATCGTCGTTTTCGGTACGTCGCGTTCGCTTATTTTGCAGTGAAAAAATGCGCGGGTGAGGTCGAACGTGCTGTACACGGTGGTCCCGTACAGAGCTGTCGTGAAGTCGTGTAGGTGTGGGACAGTGTAGCGATCCGGTATTGTGAGACGATTCAGAGCCCTGTAGTCCCCAACGGGACGTATGTCGCCGTCGGGTTTCGGGACAATGTGTAGCGGACTTGACCACGGTGCTTCCGAAGGTTCGATGACCCCCGCCGCTAGTAATTCGCCGAAATGGGCCTTTGCTTTCGCGTAAAGGTCCGGTGACAATCGGCGAAGTTTCGAGTGGTGGGTTGCGCACGGCCGTTACGGCTGGTCGGGCCGTGCGTTGTCGTTTTCCGACGGTTTCGTGCGCCAGCTGCAGGGGCTGCGGCATTTCAGTGCTCGGGGGCCCCATGTGCGGTGGTAGAAACATAGGGTAGTTGTCGGGCGTCGAGTGGTCGGCGTCGGCTGCGTCGACGGTCGCCGTTGTCGTCTGTCCTGAATCACTTCAACCTTTTCGGTGACGGTAGCCACACGAGGAGGCGGGGCGAAGGGTATGAGGCGATCGGCGAGCGCAGCGAGTTTCATGATGTCGGGTTCGTCACGCACCGCTATGTGTAGGCGAATGCTGTCTGGGGCGGAAAACGAGCGGGGTCGGTGTGTCGGCCGGGAGTGCTCGGGTGAGTCGGCGGGCGAGGACTGACGGTAGTTCGTCGTCGGAAGTCGGTTGGAGTAAGGCGGTGAGCCGGGAACCATCGGAAGGTGCGTGCGTGGCTAAAAGGCGAGTTTTCAACGTCTGGTAGCTGTTGGCGTTCGAGGGGTTGAGGTCGGCGCAGAGATCCGCTTGTCGGGGCTCGAGTGCGAGGAATGCGCGTGCGAACTTCGCGTGCGGCGTCGTGAGGCCTTCGTGTGCGAAGATGATCTCGAGTTGAGCGAACCAGACGTGCGGATATGCGGGGTTGAACGGCCGGAGCTTGAGTATCGATGGCGGTGGAGTTCGGATCCGTCATCGTCTTTTTCTTCGGAGGTGCCAGTCCGTTGAGGTGTCAGCAGGAAGTGTGTGAGGCGCCGGCGTCCGTTTCCTTATATAGGAATCGGATGGTGGGGTGAAGTAGCGGGGGGCCACTGCGATTGCCGTCGATGCGGGCGTCGGAGTGGGGCGCCGCTGTGTGGCGTCTGTTGGGGCGCGTGTGCCGAGCGTGGTGGGGATCGTTGCTGCGGAGGCGGTGCTCGACGCAGACGAACGGCGGGCGCTGAGCGGCGTTGTACACGTCGGATGTCACCAGTGTAGTGATTGAGGAGGAGACAGACGAGTCGATCGCTTGATTGAGAATGGTTATTTTATTCGTGGCCCCTTGGCTCTTTATAGGTCCTGACATGATCAGAGGGGGGTCGGGGGGTCCCCACTCTGAGATACGTCATGTTTGTACATCACATAGGTTGTGGAGGAGCAGCCGATCACAACAATTACATAACTTGAAATATACATATTACATAACATTACATTACATAACATACCATTACATAACATTACATAACATTACATGAAATATACATATGTATTACATAACATTACGTCCATAATACTTTACGTCCATGATACATAATTGCGACAGTTTTGCGTGTTTGAAGAATTTCACGTTAGCGCATGCGCAGGGCGAACCGCTGGCTCTATCATGTTGAAATTTATATGGGACCTCAATGGGCCCTACCCGCTTAATCCCTGAGAATTACATTGAAATTGGGTGAAATCTTTGGTTACTACGGCTGTAACAAGGAAATTGAATCTATTTCACGCCAGCGCATGCGCAGAGCGCACCGAGGGTCCGATCATGCTGAACTTCATACTGGAACTCACTAGGCCTTGTCCAAACAACCCTTGAAAATTTGAGCGAAATTGAATCAAAATTGTGAAAGTTATGCGTGTTTGTTGAATGTAACGTTAGCGCATGCGCAGGGCGTACCGCTGGATCAATCATGTTGAAATTGGTATGGGACCTCAAGGGGCCTTATCCGCACCATCCCTCAAAATTTGAGCTGAATCAATTCAAAATCGTGGAAGTTATGGCTGTAACAAGGAAATGCGGACAGACAGACCCACAGACTCACAGACCCACAGACCGACAGACACGGAACCAAATTTGTTCAGTAGGCTTTGAAACGCAAAATGCAAGTGGAAATTTTAATTTCTGAAGACAAAAATTTTTTGGCTCACGAAAGTGAACACAAGGCTTCCGCTGCTTCGCAGACTCGGAAGCAATAACTTCTTAAATGATTCCACTGATTGCCATAAACAAAATAAATTAATTACAGATTCATTAACTTTATCTTATTTTATATTGTAGTACAGTATAGTAGGTACAATGTATATTATATAGGTATGCGTGGGTGTTGCGAATATCCTACTCAGCACCCTGTCGTTCCTTACTACATACAGGCATCAAATTTCCGTAAGTGACAAAAACTATCGTATCCGTGCATGCATAAGTAGGTATTTCTCTTTATTAATTGACTGATACTTGTTAGTAACATAGTATGTCTTCCAACACCAAAAAGTGTAACACGATAAGGATAAACTAATTGTTACCAAAACTATAAGTAGGTCTTAACATGCTTCTGATCTGGGGGACAATCCCAAATTTCCTATACCGTAAAATGTAAGAGCTGTAATTCCCCAGAAGCTAATTAATTTCACTGCTGTTTGACCTACGAGGATGAAATTCTAAATGGAGCCTCTTTAGGACTGGCGAGTAAGAATGACAAAACGGGGGATCTTCTTAAATCAGTTGAGGGGCTTTCTTCAATCCCAAAACTTCTGCGTTTAACCCATTTAAAATATATAAAAAATAAATGAAAAATCTGTTTTCAAAAAACATTGAGTGTGGATATGCAATACGGGACTGTCAATTCGTGTGTCCAAAACATGTCCATGAGTCAAAACCGTGAAAGCGGTGAACTTTTTTCTACTTTGAAACTCTATTTTTCGTGGACAGTAGAAATTGATAATTTTATAATCGTCTCATGAAATTATAGGTACCTAGTTGAATTCTCCTATAGGAATCTAACGTAAGAAAGCGCACTGTCGTGGTTCCTCCCAGACCCACAACCATTGTATTCGCCAACTTTAGATCTCGCAAATAAACACGCAGAAGTGGGGACGAAAGACGCAGGGGATGGAAGCCCTGCCTGAGTCCCCACCATCCCCTACCAACTAGGGGATGGAGGGAGACGACTACCGGGGTCTATAAAACCCCGGCGCCTGCCTCTTTTACCTCATTCTACGCTTCCTCTAGTATCTGACTACTCTCTCTCCTCCTTACCTCATCTCTCTCTCCTCTCCTAAAAGATGCCGTGTGCGGTGGTGGTACGCCCATAACCCCCAGCCAAACCAAACCAAAAAGATCCCAGGAATAAGGGTGGTGATTCGCTCATAACCCACCTGGGCATATCCTCACACCGCTCCTGATGAAATACGCCAATTTAAATTCATCACACGCACAATGTTAGTTTCCACGTGGTGATATACACTTCCATTGAAAAGTCAGAAGTAAATACCAACTCACGGTAACACAAATTTTCGTTAGTAAGTAGGTGGACATCGGAAATCCTGATGGAATTCACGATAATTTATTATTAAGTTCACTATTAACGCTTGTATGTGCTGCTGCCACCTACGACGTTTTCGATTGTTAATCGATCTGGAGTAAACCACCCACGGCAGATATTCACCATCCCACCTACCTACCAGGTGGTAATCGCAGCAGTTCCTTTGCCTGGTTCCCAAGCTACGGGATTCTGTATACCCTACAAATAATAACGGCAAGATATGGAGGCTTCCTCGTTTCTACTTGATCAAAAGGTCGACATTCTGAAAAATGAAGGCTAATATTTATCTCAATTTTCCGCTCCCCATTCCCTCCAGCGCAAGTTGCTTCGACGTCAAAGGAATCTTGAATTAAATCACTCGCGGAGAAATCGTGGAATCCCATTTCAAATAAAAACGGAGTTATCAGAACTACAGTTTCCGCTAAGAACAAAATGCTGTGTTATACCGGATTCAGTGATTAAACCATTACATTTGCAAACAATAACTTACCTACAAAAGTTATCGTCAGCAAAAAATCAATATCTTTCTTACAGTATATAGTTATTATTTGTACCTGACGCTGTTTTGATATCTGAAGCCGGTGTACTGGTACCGGTGGTAGGCATATAGCGTATTTTGTTCTTAGTGGAAATAGACAAACGAAACTCAGTTTTATACGATTCCGAGAATGGTCAGTATGAATGATTATGGGGTGTTCTTCCGTATGTTCCCCCACTTTTGATTGCGTGTAAATCTGTTGTTTTCCCACCAAAAAATGAATTTGACTAGCGTTTTGAAAACCTCTGAACCTCATCTTTCGCGTGATGTGCGAGTGAATGCTCGTACTTCTCGAAGAAGATGGAAATTATGGTATTTAGAGAAGTGGGGGCACATACACATACGAAAGTATTATCCTAGTCAAATACTTCCGTATGTGCTCCCACGCTCTTTCATAGATATAAACAGTTATGTAAAAAAAAAAAAAAAAAACGCTGAAAATCCCTGCACAACGGTTTATTATTTTGTACAGAATACCCTTCTCTTACAGATCACAGGTCTCTGCATAGATAACCCGTCTATATTACATAATATGTACTATTCTATACATATTATGTAGATCGCAGATACTCCGTAGGTTAGTACCTAACCCCGTACTCGTTACTAGGTACCTACCTAAATCACGAGTTAAATGTTGCTAAAATAATTCTGTCGATGACAAACCGTACCTAAAATGGCAAAAAGAAACGCAAATAATGAAGTTCTGAGTAGAGATTGTTGATGTGGAGTGAAAAAAGTTGCAAAAGTACCTATCAACAAACTCCAAAACAGCCATCATTTTTCAAATGAAATAATATCAAGGAACAACCAACTCGACTTCATTCTCTATGATTATAATCAGGTGATCCCTAGCAATGATTTTATCTCGGGCCAATTCCCGATTGTTAGCGCGTCCCTAGTTATGACACGAGTTAAGTGTTGCTAAAATAATTCTGTCGATAAGAACAGTAACTAAAAAGCAAAAATAAACGCAATATAATGAAGTTCTGACGGAAAATTATTGATGAGGAGTGAAATAGATGCCCCTTCTGCGTAGATCACTGTTTTCTGTGGTCAATACCTACCCTCGTTGTGAAGTATAATGAACCTTTGTGTAATAACTTGCCCATCAATAATACTTCAACGTTTGTTCAAGTTTCAGAAGTACCTACCAACAAAATCCAATAGTCCATCACTTATCAAATGAAATAATATCGCAGAACAACCAACTCGACTTCATACAGCCATCCTTATAATTTATAACCCGAATTTCATCAATTTTGTTTCATGGTAACTAAGAAAAGTGGCCCGTACCGCGTACGGCGTACGGCGGACAGACAGAAATATTTTTATTGCAGTTTTGGATTCTACATACCTTGAAACGTAAACCATCAAATTTTGAGGGGGGGTAAGAATTTTTTTTTCTTGCTCGATTCCAATGGTTCATTATTGAAAATAATAAACCAAAATTGTCGACCTAGCAACCTTGGTAACAGGTCGTTTTTACTTCAACAAGGTAGCGTTTTACTTCGATGTCACTCACGGACATTTAAATGGACAGTAAAATCAAATACTCAAGACGCGTCATCGGGTTCATGGATATTTTACTAGTAAAATATTACCTATATCCATTTCCGTTCATTCGTTTCTTTAAACTGCTATTTTATAGATTCAGTAACGACGATTTCGTTATTTTCGAATAGCATGTTATTTGTAACTGTTTCTCGTTATTCGACCCGTCCCTAGTGGTGTCATTAGGCAATCGAACGAGGTCATAAAACAACACATTCACAATTACATAAAAAATATTACTCTTCGAACAGTACGGTGCGTAGTCGACTTAGCTATACCGTGTGCTCGGCATATGCGTGGTACTAAGCCAATGTAGAGTAGTGAGAATTCGCTGTATAGGAGAAAGCGGCTTACTTCTTGTACAAGCAGGTTCAAGTCGATAAGCAATGTGACTACAAAGGAACTCAAACTGCTCCTTATCCAATCTAAAACATTCGATAAAGTTGAGATCACTAATAATACTCCCTTCATAATTCACCCGTTCTCGATACACCCTCCTCCTCGTTCACGAAGTTGCCTTTCATCTTCACTTGAGCCCTCGCAAGAATAAATTAAGGTATCGAGGGCACAAAACAAATTGAGAGTGGATGGAAGAATTTGCAAAAAATGAAGAGTCTGCGTTATCAAATGAAGAGTACCAGCAGATACAAAAATGGTGGAACGAAAATGATAAAATTGCTTTGCGAATCCACAGCTCTGCCTTTGCATTTCACTCTGCCTCTGCTGACAAAAATGTATTTCTTAGAACGTAAGTAGTCTGCAAATCACGGAATGCTGAGTAGGGATTTGAAGAGTCATCTTTGTGGAACAGAAAGGATGAAAAATGGTGGTGCGAAGTGAAGCGTGGACAGTTTTAGCAGGGTTTGGTGGAATAGGCCCCTGGTTTTCCTTCACAGTTCACACTCATCACAATCCTAATACCAGAGGGGCCCACAGCGAGGAAACGTGAAATTCTTAATGTGAAGCGAAGCATGCAAGTTTTGAGACTAAAACTGGGGTTTTTTGGCAAAAGGTCTATTGGACGCCGCCCCGGGGTCTATTTGTCCCGGAGCTGGTAACCACGTATACGAGTAGGGCACTACCTACTGTACACATCCACACTGGAATTATTCAATTATCATTATTATTCACACCTTGACGCCATTCGCACGCAACCGAAGTCAAAAGAAAAATTTGCGCCGCACTGAATGTCTACATAGGTCTACGAGGTCAATAAGTCCTGTGCCGCACTGAACGTGTTAAACACTAGCAGGGGCGTTGCGTCCATAAGGCCACTGCCCCGGCACCAAAAAACGATAAAACTACCCACCATTGTTCAGATGGCATCTTAATTTCCCTCCGTACACTGTACCTAGCATTTTTCACGAAGTTAACAGCGACTCGCCAGATTTCTGTGGCTGTGGATATTCAGATTCTAGTAGAGGATCCATGGTGGTTCCTTCTTGTTAGCTCTATAGACCAAGCATGTTATCGGAATAAAGCGACAGTAATCGATGTCCTGCAATCGAAATCGAAACCTAGGCTCCTGAAACTGGCAGGTAGGTCCTGGGACTTAGTGTTACCCATGGCAACGGAGAAAAGTGGCCTGACCGCGCATGCTCGGTCGAGTAAAAATATTGTTTGCCACGCCCACTTCGGGCCTGTCCCCAGAAGCTGATTTCCACCTCAACATCATTCATTTCACAATCCATTCGATCCCTTCGATTCAGTGCGTCATCTCGATACGAGATGCATCTTCTTCCGATTTGTTTTTGTTGTCTCCGAATCACATTCACTTTCTCTGTGTTGTCAGTTCTCAATTTTTGTGTGTCAAATTTTGCGTGTTTTGTGTTCGGCCCGGTTCCGATGACAGATTTGTATTTGTGGTACCTACGTGCATTTTGTCCTGTTTGCTGTTTGTGGATTGATCGGTGTCAACACACAGATACTCCACCTAACTTCAAGTCAATAGCTTCTCCATTCAAGTGGGTACCGGCCGACGGGTCATTGTTTTGTTGCATTTTAGTTTACTATCACATGAATTCGGTGGCTAAGTTGCAGTACAAATTGTCGACGTTTTCGTAGGACTGTAGAGGGCTTTATCAGTAAATAAGAGAAGGGTGTTGTTGCCATGGGGTATTTTGTAGAAAAATCTGTTGGTTTTGTGTTATGGTTTGGTGATTGGTGCCCTACCATTTTCACACCGCACGCACCGCTTCTGAACACTAGCATGTCAACTATTACAGTGGCGTAGCCAGGATTGTTGAATCGAAAAAATTTCCTGTTATGCAGCATGGCTATAACAGCGAATTCTCAAAGAAATATTCCTGCTATCGTGTAAAAACATGATATAGCGAGAAACCATACCACTTTTCTTAAAATTATATAATTTTTCGTGATTTTAGCCATTTTTACTGATGGTTGACCCTAATAAAATCAAATTTGACCCACTTGTTTTTGAGATAAATAGTTTTATCATCCAAACAGTCCGTACGTCGCGATTAATCATCCCACACAACGTCAGGTGAATTGATATTGATTTTAGCCATTAATCAATTTTTACCCCCAAAAATCAAAATGTGACCCCTATTCTGTGTGAAAAACAACTGAAATGGTATTTTTCTGTCTTTACTCACCCTTCCATACCATTCCAGTGATTGTACATCAATTTTTTGCAATTTTAGCCGTTTTCACCGACTTCTGACCCATAAAAACTCCAATTTGACCACCTTGGAATTTTTGAAAATTGCTCATCTTTGAACTCATCCTTTTGTTTGACAACACAAACGTTTTGGAGAAATTTGTAATTTTTATCATGTATGTACCCAAGGACGGATATCATCTGGAGTGGCACATAAATATATAAACATAATACGTACCTACATTTTTGTTAAAATCTAGGGATGAACTGAGGATGCTCTGAAACGGATTTGCCTGTAAAAATATTTCAAAAATTCATGTTCTGAAATCGTTACCCATAGCAATAGCTTCATTTCCATTGAAAATTCGTTAATAAGGTTTGACATTACAAACAAAGTTGAATTCAATTTAAATTTAACAAAGCACTTTAATGTTACAGGTAACGTTAGGTAAGATAAATTGATGAAATAAAGCATTTATTTGGCAACAATGTTCGAGAATTTTCAGGGAATGAAGCTATTGCAATGGGTCCAAAATTTTCAGAAAATAAGTTTTTGAAATTATGTTACAGGCAAATCCGCTTCAGAGCATCCTGATGCACCTCTAGATTTTAATAAAAATGTATACGTATATTATATATATTTATTTATGTGTCACTCCAGACGATATCTGACCTTGGGTACGCGATAAAAATTCCAAATTTCGCCAAAATGTTCTTACTGCCAAACAAAAGGATGAGCAATTTTCAAAAATTCGAAGGGAGTCAAATTTGAGTTTTTAGGGGTCAAAACTTGGTAGAAACGGCTAAATTTTATATACATAAAATCACTTGAAGTGGTATGGAAGGATTAGTGACTACAGAAAAATACCATTTCAGTTCTTTTTCACACAGAATAGGGGTCTAATTAGGATTTTTGGGGGTCAACAATTGGTATTATGGGCTAAAATCAATATTATTCACCTAAAGTGTGGGGTGGTGACGGTGAGGGACTATTAGCATTTTTGTCAAAAAGATTGGATCAAATTTTTGGGACAGATCGTTAGTAGGTAATCAAATAACCGTAATATTATTTAACTGTATAAGTAATCATGTTTGATTTACCGTTTAATCTGTTATTGTTGTATCTGTTTGTTACTTTTGTGATTGTTATCATTCTTAAGATTTAATTTTAATTTGTGAGAAAGTTTTCAAGTCTATGGGGGGGGGGGGGGTTATGACCCCCCACTAACCCCCCCCCCCCCTGGCTACGCCACTGCAACTATAGACGGGTGTAGTTCCGTATGTGACCCCACTTTGAAACCAATGCAAATCTGTCATTTATCTTATGAAAAAATGAACTTGACGAGTGTCTCAGAATCTCCTCTTTCACATGGTTTTATGATGAATGTTTGTTTTCCAGGATAAAAAGGAGAATGTCGGTATTGAAAAACGTGGGGACACATACGGAACTATTTGCTTGGTCAAACAGTTCCGTATGTGTCCCCACGCTATATTCAACTTTGGATTAATTGATCATAAAATAAAACTGAGAAAGTAAAGTAAATAAGTATTTATTCATAATTTAAATTTACATTTTCAGGGTTGTACGTTTAAAAAAAATTAATTTAAGAAATCGAACGCATCTGCTTTGGACAGGGCGAGGATCCTTCTCCATACGAATTCGCATAAGTGAGAAAACAAAGCGTCTCGGTTTCCTCTGATGTGAATTTTGCGCTCCATCGATCGCCACTTCGACTCAACTGTTTGTGTGTGAGCCATCGGTTGGGGATTGGCAAAATTGGCGGAATGATTAAACCGTCAAATAACGTCTACGAGACAATAACTTTTCCATTCGTCCATTATTATCACACTACCCGGGTTTGTTCCACTTAAGGCTAAATGTAACGCTTTTAGTTGCAAAACCTGCCACCACGTGGCAGCACCAAAATGAAGGAAATTTCCTTCACTCCTCACAGGAGAACGAATCAAGATATTTTGAATCTGAAAACGGATTTGATAAGATATCAACCCATAGTTTGGACGAAATTGGTTAAAAAAATTCGCACAATTTTTTTGCGCACTGTTCAAAAAATTTTTTGATTAAATTGAAACTTTTTCAAAAATGTGGCCTTATACAGCAGTGTGCCCATGCATACAGTGTACAAATCCGTTTTCAGAATTTCGATCGGTCAAAAATTACGATCGTAATCCTTAAGATTGGTGAAACAATAGATTGGAAACAATAGTAGGGCTGACGGGGTGGAGGAGTGCGCGCGCGAGAGGGGGGCATTTTAGTGAGGTGGGGCCCGCCGCCTCGACCCCTCGGCCGCTTGGACCCCTCGCATGAACATTCTCGGAATCGAGTCTTCCTGATGTTGGTTGGAAAAGAAGTTTTGTGTGTGAGCAGGATTGGGTCATAGCCAAGTCAAATTGGACTTGTGCTTGCTGCCTAATAAATGTGCACTAGCTGGAAATTATTTTAATCGAATTTGGGCATACCTAATACGAGTAATGTGAGTTTGCGACGGACTCTGGCTTGTGCTAAACTTTTGAGAGCCAAAAAACTGCGAAATTTTCGGACCTTTTTCAGCTTTTTCGCTTCTCGAAAACTATTTTCACTATAATTATGCTAGAATAAGGAGCATAAAATTGCGCGTCGATTGGAGTTTAGTACGTCAAAATCGCTTCAGCCATTTAGCTAAAATCGCCAAAAATAAGTCTTTCTTCGATTTTTCCCAAATTTGTCGATACGTCCCTAAAATTTTGATACGTGATTCCTAAAAGCACATATTTTTCAAAATAGGCTCAAATTTCACATTTTTAGACACTTTTTCCCAAAATTGGTATTTTCGGAAACTGGCTTGGTGCGGTATCCTAGAGTGTGATTGTCTATTAGAAGATGAATAAATCGTTTTGGTTTATTATTCTGTGAATAATACACCTATGTAGTCGTTCAGCAAAAATTTTTTGGAACACCCCCTCAAAATTGTTTCTTACACGTTTCAAGGTGTCTAGATTCATGCAATGTCCGTCGCCGTCCGCCGTGTCACGCATAACTGCCTCAAAATTGGTCAAATTGAGTCGAAATTTGCACCAAATACTCATCTAGGGCAGACATGGTGCCCGCAAGCTTTTCAGCTCGATCGGACCAACGGTTTGGATTTTATGGACAAAAAACTGGCAAAAATGAGGCTTTTTTTGGAGTTTTGAAGTGAAAACCGTTGAACGCCCATAATTACCGTAAAAATGGTCGAATGTGATTAAAATTTGGAGGGTAGGTGGGGGTTGGTCCAAAGATGGTATCTATATTAGGGATGTTTGTTACCTAAAAGTATCGGAAAAAAACACGGGAAAAACGAATTAATGGCACATTGTTTATAAATGGTGAAAAAATTGTTTGACATTTTGATATTGATGGAGTACAGTTCTATATGACCGCAAGAATAATAAACCCATGTGACAAGTACTTTGCAGCGTTTTTTATTTACTTTTGTACATATATTGTGATAACATATATATATGCTTTTTGCCGTGAAAAGAATCACAGTTTCACAGACAGACAAAGATTCGAATTTATAATATACCTAATAAGGATAATAAGGATAGAGATAGAGATAATAATAACCCCTACACATATATCCATGTCACGAGGTATCTGCTTACAGAGTACCTAGATAGTTCCTGTTATGAACTCGCCAAAAAGGTTGCCCAAATTCCAAGAAGCCGACACTTCGATTTGATTTGGATTTGATTTTTTCGAAATCAGGTGACGTTTATGCAACTGTGTATACATAACTATTATAGTCGATGAATCTGAATGGTATTTACTTTGCCAACAGTATGTGCCTACCTGATGTTTTTGATGTGCCAAAACTTTATTGCAATGCTCCAACAAAAATTGGCTTCACAAAAATGGACTTCTACAACAACGCGTGCGTCCATATTTCGTAACTCCGTTACCCATTTCCATGGAAAATGTTGCGATCATAGTGTTTAGTAGGTTTCATGAGTCTGTTTGGTGCATTACTATGGTGCAAAACTTTAGTGTTTCCAGAGCGAAAACTCTGGACACAAATTTAAAAATTTTTGTTTGGGTAAAGATAAAAAACTTTAAAAAACTAGCGACTACTTCTTCCAAATTCAAGGACAATTGGAAATAACGATGAGAGAGCGTTGTTTTTTCGTAGTGTGGACCCCTAGGGATCTACATTACGAGATAATACAAAGGGATCGCTCATTCTGGGAGGACAAAATGATAAAAAAGTTGAAATATTGTTATGAAAATGTTCTGCTCCCAGAAATTATTGATCCAAGGATACCACGTTCGCTGGGAATACGGGAGCCTACCCAGGACTTGGGATGAAAATTCCTCAAAGTATAATACTTTATTTTGAAAGCAAATATAGTATATTCAACAGCAGAAATGTTTCAAGTGTTTGATGATCTGTACCTATATGTCCCCTAATTTCGATACTGCTCAGATTTGAAATACCCAGTTTAATTTTAGCGAATTTTCAAAGAAAATGAAGCTATTGCAATGGCTTCGAAATTTAAATAATATAAATTTTTGGAAATTTTCTTCATAGAAATCCGTTTCAGACCATTCTAAAACGATTCCTGAAATTTAACACTTTTTTATATGTATATATATATATATATATATATATGTGTCACTCCAGACGATAACTCTCGATAGAATTGAGATAAACAGCTCAAATTTGCACAAAAAATCTATCTTGGCAATCGAAAGGCTAAGTTCGAAGATGGGCGAAATTGGCCTACTCTAAGGAGGGTTTTGGCGCATTTAAAGTGCGCAAAAATTACCCAAAAATCCCCAAAATGTTATTTTCCAACAAGTGACCCCTCATTTTAAAGGTTTTTGCACGCTGAACACGATGGTGGAATCGGATTTTAGATATCTTGATCCGTTCTCAAATTAGAGCATTTAAAGTGCGCAAAAATTACCCAAAAATCCCCAAAATGTTATTTTCTAACAAGTGACCCCTCATTTTAAAGGTTTTTGCACGCTGAACACGATGGTGAAATCGGATTTTAGATATCTAAATCCGTTCTTAAATTAGAGCATTTAAAGTGCGCAAAAATTACCCAAAACTAGGATAATCTTTAAACTCTTACCCCCCCCCCCCCCCACCCCCTTAGAGTGGTCAGATTGAAAAATGTGAGAAGTATTAATTGAAGACGAGAGTTCGAAGCAAAAAAGGGGGAGGCAAACGATTAGTACAACTCCTTGAATTTCCCATTTGACATATAATTTATTGTTATGATACCTTCATAGATAGACAAGTACCGGCCCACGTATTACTAGAAGGAAGACGAAAGAAAAAATCTATTTCAAATTATTCAATTTAGGTACTAACAGTAGGAGGAAGAAGGTTAGGTAGGTATCTTATCAATTTATTATCAGTATCATACGAATATTTGATATTCAAAGGTAGGTAGGTACTTAACATGATAAAAATAATATCAATGAAGAAGGAAGGATCTACCTACCTAGTAGAGCAAATCTTGAACTGGTTTTAGGTACCAGGCCTGAAATCGTAGTCAAGAGGAAAGGCCATTCAGAAGGAACAAGGAATCTACTCATAACAAACGGTAGAATCAGGATGGACAAAACGTACAAATTAAAATAAATACGAAGAGAATATACATAGAAAACCAAATTTTAGACCGAAGTTTTCCTTTATTCAAAACCATAGCCATTAATTCGAATATTTCTTTGAAAATTCGCTCATTAAGTCATGCTGCATGACTGGTTTTTTTCAAGACTAGATTCATGGACTATGATTTTACACGCTGTCCCATAAAATTCGCGTAGGTACCTATATGAAAGATTTATCGACTTGTATTTTTTGAAACATCTATATGCATGTAGGCACGCTGTTGTAGGTACCTGCCAATCTTTGTGAACAATAAAAAATTGTTGCAGTGCGCAAAAGTAACAAAATTATTTTGAAAGTGTGTATGTAGTCTGTATGTATGTATTTAGGGACACAACTTGCAATACAATCTAAAATTATTTGAGTTTTGAAATACTTCACTACTAAATTCCGGATGTGACAATACGTTTTGGAGATATAGCGAAAAATACGAGAAAGAAAATTGGATTTCACAACGCGGTTTTGAGAGTGGTGGTAGGTATGGTATTTTAGCTGTATCTCGGAAACTATTGAGTCTACCGAGCCTATTCTAGTATTCTAGCAAATCTAATTCAGTTTCAAAATGTACACTTTTTGTCAAAAACGCGCTCTATCATGGCCAAAATGGGGGAAAAACAAAAAAAGTGCGAACATTTTGAGGCTTCTCGCATTTTGACCAAAGTTTTGGGGGCCACCGTTGTCAAAAACATGGATTTTGCGTATCAGTCACATCCCCTACAAGAAAAAAACGAAATCTACTACCCCCAACTTAGGCCCCCCTTTTCTCGTAGTCCACAAAACGTGAGACAAGGCTTGACCCAATCCTGTTCACAGACAAAACTTCTTTTCCAACCAACATCAGGAAGACTCGATTTTGATGCCGACCTTGAGTAGGAGAATTCGGAGAACGTTCATACGAGGGGTCCAGGCGGCCGGCACCACCTCACCAAACTGCCCCCCTCGCTCGAGCGCACTCCTCCACCCCGTCAGCACTACTATTGTTTCACCAATCTTAAGGATTACGATCGTAATTTTTGACCAATCTCAATTCTGAAAACGGATTTGTACACTGTATGCATGGGCACACTGCTGTATAAGGCGACATTTTTGAAAAAGTCTCAATTTAATCAAAAAATTTATTGAACAGTGCGCAAAAAATTTTGCAAATTTTTTAAACCGATTTCGTCCAAACTATGGGTTGATATCTTATCAAATCCGTTTTCATATTCAAAATATCTTGATTCGTTCTCCTGTGAGGAGTCAAGGAAATTTGCCCCCGATAGTGCTGCCATCTCTTATCTGAGAATCTCACTAACTTGTCGTTACATTTAGCCTTAATGACTCACAAACAGCGAGGGGACACATACGGAACTTCTTGGCTGTGGTAATAGTTCCATATGCGTCCCCACTTTTTTCCAATTCCATATTTGTCATGTACGCGCTGGAGAAAGTTGATTCATCATAAAACCATGGGAAAGAGGAGATTTTTAGGTTTCCGAAACACTCGTCAAATTCATTTCTTCATAGGATAATGACAGATATGCATTGGTTTCAAAGTGGGGACACATACGGAATTACACCCCTATAGACTGTAGAACCATCCGGAGGGTTTTGAATGTTACGAACACTACTACTACTACAAGGAATCCTGGATTGCTTTGTTGTACTTTGGTCGTTACTGGTTACTGCCAACGCCCCGGGTGGGCGGACGTCAGCCGGATTCCTCGCGGAGTGGGAACGCTATGTTTTTGTTGCGGATTTCAGAGGGAACGAAACAGGTGTCCGGAAGGTAGCGCACCCAAGCGGACGCCAGCTCAAAGAAGTCCGAGGCCACATCACCAACTCCAACTCGCGGAGCCCTTCACCAACGGAATCGAAGCGAGCAGAGCGAACGAGCGAAGGCAGTTCAGTGGAGTTCGAGTCGCGAACGGTTTGTGGGTGTGGTGTACGAACGAGTGCCGTCATGTTTTAGTGACATCATGTGTTGATCATGTGGGTTTTGTGTTTCATTGCGGTTCTCCATTGTAGGGCCGTCGTCTCCCAAAGTGGCCGCCAGTATTTCGATAAAGACGGGAACTACTTGCCGCCTCAGTCTTCCGATGTCGACTACAAAACGTACACATACAACAACCGAAGATACGGGAACCCTCTGAGCAATCAGGGAGCGCCCCCGGGTTTCCAGGCTCCTCCGTCGTCGTATCCTGGGATACCGAATTTCCCGCCCAACCAGTACAACCCGTCGTACAACCCGGATTTGTATAATCCCATCTCGTACAACCCCAACTACGGACCGCTCGACGTCAACCGCGGTCTTCCCAGGCCCGACGACCCGAGATTTGACGTAAGTATCCGACTTCGTTTAACCTAAACAAAGAAGTGAGATTACTAACAGCAATCTTCCGATAAGTCTTCAGCTCAAGTCATTTCTTTTCCCATTGTGAATCGAACAGAATCAACAAGTGTCATTGCGTAACCATAGCAACCTTCCTCCGCTATACGCGTCGCCTAATATACGATCCGAGTCTGTTGTCAAACAAGTTTCGCTGTTTGGCGTTTCGGGCGTTTGGGAATGAGATGACACCCTCTTTTTTCATGTCACGCATTGGCGTAATATTTAGATTTGCCATTAGCTCCCGTTGTAATGCAATACATAATTTGGTTACTTAGTATATAATAAGTTTAATTAATGGTAGGTATTTGAACCAATATTTATTAGTCCAACTGTGTGGACGCTTGGGTTGACCGCTAAGCGTCATAATGGAGAAATGCACAACTTACCACAGTACGAACCTATTATACAGTTGGTCTGAAATGTGTATTCGGAACTGCCAAAACAATAGAGGAAAAATTAAATGTTCATCACTTCGGTTTATTGATGATTTCAATACTGAACCTTCGGAATCGAGCATGAAAAAAAAAAACGCTGCAAAGTCCTTGTCACATGGGTTTATTATTCTATTGGACATACATACAGAAATGTTGGCTGTTCATTTATTGTTTCTTTCATGGGTAATAATCGAAATAGCTATTTCTGATGGTTTCCATTAATTTTGACCACAAAAACACAAATTAGGTACGCTCCTTTCTTTTTTTTTTCAAATTATCTTTGATCATTGGTACCTAGTGCCATTTAATCGTCTTGATCCACGTGTTGACACTTTTTCCAGTTTTATTATACAAACTGATGGTGATTTCAGACGATTTCCCAGGTTTTTCACTCATAAAAAATCAATTTTGGGAGCTGAACATTTGGTAGAACTCAATTTTCCAATCTTTGGTCAAAATCGACTTCATATTCGGTGTTCTCGTCCCCAAAAACATGGAAAACGATATCTCAGAAGCTCATGTTACCAACATGTTGCTAAAACCCAAAAATTACCTATTTTTACACACATTTTCACTCATAACACCCCAGGGTATATTCCGATCGGGCTGAAAAGTTTCGGGACACAACTAGGGCCCAAATGGAGTATGTGTGCGAAAGAACGACTTTTTTAGTCCGAAAATGAAGCCTGTACACGTGATAAGGCGTACGGCGGACGCCGGACGGACATTGCATTTTTGGAATCTACGCACCTTGAAACGGAAAAGAAAAAAGTTTGAGGGGGGGTTATAAAAATTTTTTGCTGAGCGAATATATAGGTGTATTATTCACAGAATAATAAACCAAAAACGCTGCAAAGTCCTTGTCACATGGGTCTATTATTCTACTGGACATACCTACAGAAATGTTGGCTGTTCATTTATTGTTTCTTTCATGTGCAAGTATTGAAATGGCTATTTTTGATGGTTTCCACCAGTTTTGGCCACCAAAAACACGAATTAGGCTCGGCATTTCCTTTCAACAGATTATTTTTGATCACTGACAGTACCATTTAATTGTCTTGATTCACCTGTTCATACAACTTCTAGTGTTATTATACAAATGTATGGTGATTTCAGACAATTTCCCATGTTTTTTACTCATAAAAAATGTATTTCAGGAGCTTAACCCTCGTTAAAACCTCAATTCTTCTCTTCGGTCAAAATAAACCACATATTCGGTCTTCTCGCCGTAAAAAACATGGAAAACCTCACAAGCACGTGTTCACTAAAACCTCAAAAATCCCTCGAAAACCCCTATTTTTACACTCACTTTTCTCCCACAACACCCCTGGGTGTATGTGTATGCCGATCGGGCTGCCGTGCTTCGGTGCACAACTAGGGCCCAAATGGGGACCCGAACTGTTTGCGGAAAAACGACGATTTTAGACCAAAATTTAACGTAAATTTAAGGCTGGAACTTCCTTAGAACCTCAATTTTCCACTGTTTGGTCAAAATCGACTTCATATTCGGTCTTCTCGTCCCAAAACCATGGAAAACGATACCTCAAACGCTCATGTTACTAACATGTTACTAAAACACAAAAAACACCTATTTTTATACACATTTTCAATCATAACACCCCTGGGTATATTCCGATCGGGCTGCAAAGTTTCGGGACACAACTAGGGCCCAAATGGAGCATGTGTGCGAATGAACGACTTTTGTTAGACCAAAAATGAAGCCTGTACACGTGATACGGCGTAAGCGCGGACGGCGGACGGACATTGCATTTTTGGAATCTAGGCACCTTGAAACGTAAAAGAAATAATTTTGAGGGGGTGTTATAACAATTTTTTGCTGAGCGATTAAGTAGGTACATAGGTGTATTATTCACAGAATAATAAACCAAAATACCCTCCCCCCCCCCCTTAAAATTTGTCGGTTTTCGTTTCAAGGTACGTAGAATCCGAAAATGGAATAAAAACGCTGCAACTTATTGCATAACGGTTTATTATTTACCTGTATAGATCACCCATCTGCGTAGATCACAGTTTTCTGTGGTCAGTACCTACCCTCGTACTCACCCCAGGAAAGCCCTAAATCGAGTACTGGAGCCCTGAGCTCGGGGATTAATAATTAATAATTATTTGTTCAAGTTAAAAAAGTACCTATCAACGAAATCCAAAAGTGAGATCATTCTTCAAATGAAATAATATCGCAACGGTCGTTCACGATCATGTTGACGACGCTTTTCGGTGCGTACGAACGGTTGGACGTCAGGGTGGTCTCAAAAAAATGCTTTAGTTGGAGATCAGTTTAAAAACGTTAAATTAAAAAAACCCATACTCTCATGTTGAAAGTTTTCGAGCTACGGCGTTCTGGAAATTTCAACCCCTTATTTTTCACCCCGATGACTATTTGGCCGAGCTTCGCGGACCATATAGACCCCAAATTGGGCCTACAAGTACCCAATTTCATTAATTTTGGTTCGTGGTAAATGAGGAAAGTGCGAAGTACGTAGTACGGTATATGGCGGACGGACAAATTTTTTATTCCACTTCCGGATTCTACATACCTTGAAAAGGAAACCATCAGTTTTGAGGTGGGGGGGGAGGGGGTGTTAAATTTTTTTTCTTCTTGATCGATACCAAAGGTCCGGTATTGTAAATAATTATCCATTTACACTTTTTTTTGCTACCATGAACCAAAATTAATGAAATTTGGTTTGAAGGTCCCATTTGGTGAAAAATATGGGTTTTTGTACGTTTTTAAATTGGTCGCTAACTTGAGAATTTTTAGAGATAGGTACCCACTCTATTACCTTTTTATTACCTGCCTATCTAACATTTCACTGTCAATGTATAATTTAGGTCAAGGGTTACATGAAACCCACCTTTTGGTTTATTATTCTGTGAATAATACACAGACCTATGTATTCGCTCAGCAAAAAATTTGTATAACCCCCTCAAAATTTTTTCTTTTCCGTTTCAAGGTGCGTAGATTCCAAAAATGCAATGTCCGTCCGCCGTATCACGTGTACCGGCTTCATTTTCGGTCTAAAAAAGTCGTTCTTTCGCACACATGCTCCATTTGGGCCCTAGGTGTGTCCCGAAACTTTGCAGCCCGATCGGAATATACCCAGTGGTGTTATGAGTGAAAATGTGAATAAAAATAGGTACTTTTTGTGTTTTAGTAACATGTTAGTTAAATGAGCTTTTGAGGTATCGTTTTCCATCATTAGACTGAATATGAAGTAAGAGTGGAAAATATAGGTTCTACCAAATGTTCAGCTCCCAAAATTGATTTTTTATGAGTCAAAAACCTGGGAAATCGTCTGAAATCACCATCAGTTCGTATAATACCATTAGAAAAGTGTTAACACGTGGATCAAGACGATTAATTGGCACTACCAATGATCAAAGATAATTTGAAAAAAAAAAGGAGCGTACCTAATTTGTGTTTTGGGGGCCAGAATTGGTGGAAAACATCAGAAATAGCTATTTCAATTATTTTACATGAAAGAAACAATGAATGAACAGCCAAATTTTCTGTTGGTATGTCTAATAGAATAATAAACCCATGTGACAAGGACTTTGCAGCGTTTTGTAAAAGCATTGTGATGGCACCGAAGTCAAGTTTTTTCACGTATTTTTCGTTTTTTGTTGTAAATTGATTGATCTACCCATGGATAACGTCCAGTAATGTTTACCGACTACACTAAATCATGTAGATTCGTGAGTATTTGGAAACTTCGTATATCGCAATCAGTGCTCAATCACGTGTGCGCGGGAGGTAACACACTGACAGTGCAACACGATGTGGAACGGAAGATGGCGTTTGCACTGCGTTTGATTCAATCGTTCACGAGTTTTGGAATTGAAATATCGGTTCTTACTTTCGCTGAACTTCAATCGCTATGATCTTTCTCAAGGGTGGCCATCAAATTATCGAATCATTCCGAAGTCGACCAGGAGAAGCTCGGCTCGAAGTTTGTAGGTAAATTCACCTTGTTGAAGCACGAACCTCATTATTCGCAAAAGCTTGAGCCCCTCCTTGTTCTTTACACTTTAAAATCTTTCTTCCATCAATCTTCAAAATGGGAAGGGGTTGAGAAGTGATTGAAATCAATAAATCCCAGAGGCCCTTGAAAAACGGCGTGGTATTTTTCTGTCTTCGGTGATCTTCATCTACACCACCTTCAGTTGTTTATCTTTCGTGACTTCCAACCACTCTAGCTCTGATATATAATGTTGATGGAAATCTCAGGTAAGGTTTCTAGATCAGAAAATGAAAATTAGGATTTTGTGGTTGGTACTTTTTTTTATCTACCGGAGTGATACAAGTTAATTGTTCACGGCCAAATGAATCATACAAATTCGGTGAGAAATTTGGAATATGTCGAGGGTCCTACTTAGTTTCGGTGAACGTCAGTGTTTAAGAAATGACCGGTTAGGGGTTCATGAGGCCGAATTGGTGCGTTACAAGAGATAGGGGCGGGGGAAAGACACATATAACTGTACAACTTGCTGACAGCTTTCATGGGATAGGTATTGACCACAGAAAGCAGCGATCTACGCACAAGGGGCATCTTCACAGGAAAATAATAAACCGTTGTGTAATAACTAGCAGAGTCCATTCCGAGACATGATTCTTATGGACTGGAGTCTAGAGAAATTACCTAAGGGTTCCTTCATTATTGTGATGAATGTGTTTTGGCGTACATCCACCACGAGCGGTGCGAGGGGGGATGTGCCCGGTTTGGTTATGGGCGGACCACCACCATTTCCGGGATCTTCTCGGATGTGTCCGTTGGTTATGGGCGTACCACCACCATTCACGGATTCTTTTAGGAGCGTTGCCTGGCTTGGTTATGGGCGGACCACCACCAGTCCCAGGATCTTTTTGGATGTGCGCTCGGTTTGGTTATGGGCGGACCACCACCATTTCCGAGATCTTTTAGGAAGGGTGTCCGTTGGTTATGGGCGTACCACCACCATTCACGGATTCTTTTGGGTTAGGAGAGAGACGAGGTAAGGAGGAGAGAGAGTAGTCAGCGACTAGAGGAGAGCGTAGAATGAGGAAAAAGATGCAGGAGGCGAGTTTTTATATGCTTGGGAGCTGTCTCCCTCCATCCTCTAGCTAGTAGAGGATGGTGGGGATCTCCAGGCTGGCCCTCGGCTCTCTTGCGTCTTCTGTCCCCACTTTTAGGTTTATTTGACGAGATCTTATTTCTACATACAAGGGTTGTGGTTCTGGGAGGATACCACGACAATTATATTTCTTGCTGTTATTTTTATAGCCACTTTCGGCGCCTCCAAGGGTCCCCCCCTCGCCCCCTCTGCGTTGTATCCTCTTTGGAAATAACTAAAGAAAGTGGGTCCTGATCGTAATACTTAACGATAGCTATACCTGGGAGCCACCACATCACAAATGAAGACACATAGGAAGGATCAGTTTCACACCTAAGCGCTATAAATGCTAAGGAGTTCGTTACCCACGTTACTCATCAACCGTAACAACCAGACCTCCTTCTCTGGACAAGTGTTTCTTCCCGCGTGGTCAATTTACCAACAATGGCTAAGGTGAACTCATGCTCCGCCTTTAAGGAGTCCTTCATTCTTTTGTCAGAAATAACTTTAGAGAGCTATAGGGAATTGCCTTCACTGGAACCAAAACTAAACTAATCTGCTCGTATGGCTGATTGGCTCAGCTTTTCATAATCTTGTCTCTCACTCGGGTTTCGCCCGACTTTTCCTCTGAAGTAGGTACATACGACTTTCTACGTTGGCTATAATAAGGATGGGGAGCGTAGTTACAGTTAATTTATATTATGTACTACAAGTTATGTTTCTTGAATAACACGAAATAATAAATTAATGATAGAATTATGGAGTCCACCGCATATTTATGAAACTGGGATTGCCTGGCTGGCTCCAGTACTCGATTTTGGGCTTTCTTGGGTGTGAGCACGAGGGTAGGTATTCACCGCAGAAAACAAGTGATTTATTATTAGGTCAATAATAAACGGCTGTGTAATAATTTACAGCGTTTTTATGTTTTTGAAAATTCCTGTTAATAGTGGTAACTTCGAGAAGGATGTCCTATCTCCACGATCCCAGTTCAGTTGGCTCATCTTATCGTGCTGCTCTTCAAATAATATTATCTCAGGTTATCGATTGGCTTCTTCCCTCAACACTACCGTAGCTGTGTCCGATGATTTTTAGGTTCCGTCAGCCAGAAGGTGTAGATACTTTCAAGTTACAGGAAATAAGTTACGACGCATTTTTATTGAATAATAAGTATATACCTATACAGTGCTCCAAATTGTGCAAACTTGCCTCATAAGATTTTAAGTTATACACGGTTACACCACCGCCCTGTTTCATAAAACAACAAGCAACAAGCGTACAAGTCTACAAGTACAGGTACTTGTAATGCACAGTGTACAAGTACATACAAGTGTTTTACCAATAGAAGACGTAGAAGTTTAAAAAAACCAGTCATGCAGCATGACTTAATGAGCGAATTTTCAAAGAAATATTCGAATTAATGGCTATGGTTTTGAATAAAGGAAAACTTCGGTCTAAAATTTGGTTTTCTATGTATATTCTCTTCGTATTTATTTTAATTTGTACGTTTTGTCCATCCTGATTCTACCGTTTGTTATGAGTAGATTCCTTGTTCCTTCTGAATGGCCTTTCCTCTTGACTACGATTTCAGGCCTGGTATCTAAAACCAGTTCAAGATTTGCTCTACTAGGTAGGTAGATCTTTCCTTCTTCATTGATATTATTTTTATCATGTTAAGTACCTACCTACCTTTGAATATCAAATATTCGTATGATACTGATAATAAATTGATAAGATACCTACCTAACCTTCTTCCTCCTACTGTTAGTACCTAAATTGAATAATTTGAAATAGATTTTTTCTTTCGTCTTCCTTCTAGTAATACGTGGGCCGGTACTTGTCTATCTATGAAGGTATCATAACAATAAATTATATGTCAAATGGGAAATTCAAGGAGTTGTACTAATCGTTTGCCTCCCCCTTTTTTGCTTCGAACTCTCGTCTTCAATTAATACTTCTCACATTTTTCAATCTGACCACTCTAAGGCCCGGTTCAAAAAAGAGTGTAACCCTGGGGTTGAAGTTTACATTAAGGTTTCCCAACCATGGTTACAAAAGTGGCGTTCAAAAAAATTCAGTAATCGATCATTAGTGCGATAAATCGAAAACTTTACCAAGGGTACGTAACCCCAGCTATTCGAGGGGTTACAAGAAGTTTACCATGGTTACTCTCAAAACGAAGATGGTTGCTCATTGTTTTTGGTTTTCCTATTTGCGCTGCACCATTCAGATCCCGTCCTATTTTGCATTATTGTGGTAATAATGAACCGTTATAACTATTATGCGAGCGATGAGGATGATGACGTCTTCGTCGAACTAGGGCTAGTCGTAGAACCGAGAAGATATCGGATCAGAGCGAGACATCCCAACTTCGACGCCTGGAGTGAGAAGGAATTTTACGATCGCTTCAGGTTGTCGAAGGAAGGAGTCGCGTTTGTTCTCGAAGAAATACGCCCTCAAATATCTACGGCAGAACGCAGGCAGTTCTCCACAACATCGCAATCATGTTAAAGGAATAACTACCTGATGTTGACGACGGTACTCAGCATCTCTTGGATGAAACTATGTTTAATAACCCTGGAGCCTGGGGAACGTGGCAGGGTTGAAGGGCGTGAAGACTTTCGTTCAAGATTCATCGCATATTTTGAACAATTACGTAGTGAATAGAAATTATAGGTATCCTTGTTCCTAACACGTCTGTGTGATTTACCCCACATTATCCTTGTTTACCCCCGTTTAAATTTCCATCAAACAGGTGCAACGCCGAATAAACGTACACCTAGGAGTTGCTACAAATCACTCAATTAAAAAACATAGAAAGTATTTTTAGTAAAGGCAATAGGTATTTGTTGCTAGGATCGATTACTACAGCACTTGAAGAGTACGGATTTATTAAATATCATGCTAGGATGAAGTCACGGGATCTAGGTTAGAATGAGCAACAGTGTTGCCTAAAAGTTGCTTTATACGCCGATATTCCATGGAACTATATTATCCATGAATCAAACTTCATGGATTTATAGCGTCCATGGGCGGTTTGACGTGGATTTCTCGTGAAGTATCCATGGCTAAATTTGAAGTTACCAGGGTTACCCAAATAATCGATTCTATCAAGGTAACCTTACCTCAGAAAACTTTTTTGAACGCTCCTGCTGCGAACCCCAGGGTTCCCGAAAAATCGAAAGTAGCCCCAGGGTTAGGTAACTATCATGGTTACACATTTTTTTTGAACCGGGCCTAAGGGGGTGGGGGGGGGGGGGTAAGAGTTTAAAGATTATCCTAGTTTTGGGTAATTTTTGCGCACTTTAAATGCTCTAATTTAAGAACGGATTTAGATATCTAAAATCCGATTTCACCATCGTGTTCAGCGTGCAAAAACCTTTAAAATGAGGGGTCACTTGTTAGAAAATAACATTTTGGGGATTTTTGGGTAATTTTTGCGCACTTTAAATGCTCTAATTTGAGAACGGATCAAGATATCTAAAATCCGATTCCACCATCGTGTTCAGCGTGCAAAAACCTTTAAAATGAGGGGTCACTTGTTGGAAACTAACATTTTGGGGATTTTTGGGTAATTTTTGCGCACTTTAAATGCGCCAAAACCCTCCTTAGAGTAGGCCAATTTCGCCCATCTTCGAACTTAGCCTTTCGATTGCCAAGATAGATTTTTTGTGCAAATTTGAGCTGTTTATCTCAATTCTATCGAGAGTTATCGTCTGGAGTGACACATATATATATATACATATAAAAAAGTGTTAAATTTCAGGAATCGTTTTAGAATGGTCTGAAACGGATTTCTATGAAGAAAATTTCCAAAAATTTATATTATTTAAATTTCGAAGCCATTGCAATAGCTTCATTTTCTTTGAAAATTCGCTAAAAGGTAGGATTGTAGAGCACTGTGTGCACTTTCAGTTTTATTGTCATCGACGACTTATTTTAGCAGTCAAGTTGTGTTGATAAGGTGCTGACGATTTGAGTTTGTTGTTGTTTTCACTGCCGTTAGTGGTTTCATTCAACTTCGACTTTTCACTTGTTGTCGAGAATCGATCGTAACAAAAAAGTATACTTTACCTATTAGCACGTAGATACAACGTGATTTACCCACTTCTCCAATAAAGGGCATTGAACAATCCCAATTTTGGATTTATCATTATTTATAAAGAGACCGATTCCTGTCCGTAGGACATTCCATCCGTAGACCGATCTACTGCAACAGCTGCTCCGTGGTCTCAGCGGACATTCGAAACGTTTCGTTGATTCTTGCGAACTTTGGACGTTCCTGTTAATCCGTGATCGAAAAGACCTAGTTCGCCTTCTTCGTTCATATTCTTCATCTTCAGAAGACTTTTTTTTGTTTACACATCAGGTAAGCAGTAAGCATAAAATCGATAGGGAAGAAGGACTGTGTGAGAAATGTGAAGAGAAGTGAATCCAAACAACTATTTTATGAATTCTACAAGTTTACAAGCAGACGAAGGTAGGTTATATAGTACAATTTATTGTAGAACTCGAACTTTTAGAAAATTGTGGAGAAACACCTGTAACTTGTCAAAATCTGTCTGTAAGAGTTACTTAAAAGTACACTGTAAATGTGTGAAACGCAATTTATTCATCATGTTTCCTACAACTTGTAAAGTAGTGGACTTGTAACTTGTCACTTGTTAATTTATGAAACAGGCGACCAAACATAGTAGGCAAGGAAAATCCTAATTATCGTACTCATCTCTGTTTTTTCGTTTTACGATTCTTGCATAATATATTATCTTATTGGACCACCCCATCTTATGATGACTCTAATGATTGGGAATATCCCGGTGTTCCAAAACTGACAGCCTAGCCATTTTAGCTACATCGACATGGGCATCAAACATATACGGGATTACCTTAGTTACATACGGAATAATTATCCCGAGCCTTATACGTCATTACAACAACAACAAAAATGTTAATTTTTGGTTTATTATTCTGTGAATAATACACCTATGTATTCGCTCAGCAAAAAATTTTTATAACACCCCCTCAAACTTTTTTCTTTTCCGTTTCAAGGTGCGTAGATTCCAAAAATGCAGTGTCCGTACGCCGTACGCCGTCCGCCGTACGCCGTCCGCCGTCCGCCGTATCACGTCTACAGGCTTCATTTTCGGTCTAAAAAAGTCGTTCTTTCGCAAACATGCTCCATTTGGGCCCTAGTTGTGTCCCGAAACTTTTCAGCCCGATCGGAATACACCCAGGGGTGTTATGAGTGAAAATGTGCACAAAAATAGATACTTTTTGCGTTTTAGCAACGTGTCAGTAACATGAGCTTCTGAGATATCGTTTTCCATGTTTTTGGGGACGAGAAGACCGAATATGAAGTCAATTTTGACCAAAGAGTGGAAAATTGAGTTCTACCAAATGTTCACTCCCATAATTAATTTTTTATGAGTCAAAAACCTGCGAAATCGTCTGAAGTCACTATCAGTTTGTATAATAACACTGGAAAAAGTGTCAACACGTGGATCAAGACGATTAAATGGCACTACCAATGATCAAAGATAGTTGACAAAAAAAAGGAGCGTACCGAATTTGTGATATTGGGGCCAAAATTAATGGAAACCATCAGAAATAGCTATTTCGATTATTACGCATGAAAGAAACAATAAATGAACAGTCAACATTTCTGTAGGTGTGTCCAGTAGAATAATAAACCCATGTGACAAGGACTTTGCAGCGTTTTTTTTTTCGTAAACCCTTCACGACGATTGTAGTACGATGTGCCGAATCCTAATTTCTAAGAGCTTGTAGAGTGAAAGTCACTCAAATGATTTATGCCTAAAGGTTTAGTAAATAAAATAAAAAAATGTGTAATTGACTCGTTAAAATTGCAAGATCAAAAGTTAGTTTAGTTTTCATTGAGTTGTAGGACCTCACCGACGAAGGTAAACGGGATAGCCTAGGATCTTCTTAGTCTCAGGGCCGAAGTAGCAGAACCTCCTTTGGACCTCCAAGGCCTCAGAACCGCGGTGGTAGCAGAATGGGACCAAGTCGGTCAGGAAAAGATTTCCAATTTAATCAGCAGCATGCCAAGAAGAATGCAGGCGGTGATCCGAGCAAGGGGAGGCAACACAGAATACTAAAAAAAATTTATCGATAATTTACACCATTTTTTTTAACAAGAAGAATCAAATTAATTTTTCACAATATTCAGGCTGAAGTAAATAAAATTTATTTTTCAAAGGGTATTTTTTATTTTTTTTTATCTGCGCCCTGCTGTTCACTCATGGGATATGAACTCTACTTGCACTCAAAAAACATTAACTAATTCACGTTGGACGTGTATTTCTACACAAATACGAGGTGCGCCGGTTTTTTTGCTGTCTAGCAAAATAAGTAGGCTCACAATATCACACAATGCATAATATTTACAAATAAACTTCATTTTCACCAGCATCGAAAAAAAGAAAAGAAAGGTACCATGCGCGTTGTAGAGGATACGTGCGTATATTAGATCGCCGTATTATATTCGTCCAGTCTCCCGGAAACCAGAAACAGACCTGACATCCTTCCCCTGTTGGGATTTGGTGGATGGGGTTCCTAATCAATTCCGTCAGGCATGGGTCTATTCATCTTCATCGCTTCTTGTCCTCGAGAGCTTTGAGAAATAATTGAGGAGTACGATCCTGACGTGCCCTGCCCCTGAGCTGAAGAGGTCTTTCATTCTGCACAATTGTTCTGGTCGTTGATAGTAGTTTGTTAGGTACCGACCTACCGACGCGAAGTGGGCAGAATGGTTTCTGGACCAGCAACTTCCACCACTAGGAACGAGACGGTATTACTGAGCGTGTCTTTGTTTTATCATTCGGCCCTGCATTGAGTTTCTGAGATGATTAAATACGTAAAATTACCACTTCTCATCACACGTGCATTTAAATGTATTTTTTCTTCAATTAATTTATATAATTATATACTTTTTTTGGGCGTCTAATGGATATAAACATAGGGCTGGGCTACGGATGCAACATTTTTATACTTTTTGGGTTGAGGAGTTGTTGGTTTATTATTTTCAATAATGAGCCTTTAGAATCGAGCATGGAGGGGTAAAAAATAAAAATTTAACCCCCCCCCCTTTCCAAAAAAAATCTGATGGATTCCGTTTCAAGGTACTTAGAATCCGAAAGTGGAATTAAAAAAAAAGATGTGTGCGTATGCCATACTACGTACCTCGCACTTTCCTTAGTTACCAGGAACCAAAATTAATGAAATTTCGTTTGTAGGTCCCATTTGGGGTCTGCTTGGTCCGCGAAGCTCGGCGTTACTGCCAACTCTCTGGATGGGGTCGAAAGTTGATCAACGGCTTAGCTCGAAATCTTTCAATAGAAGGGTATGGTTTTTATACATTTTTAAATTGATCTCGAACGTGAGAATTTCGTTGAGACTACCCGGAGCATTGTACGTCCATCCGTTCGTTTGCACCGAAAAGCTTCGTCGTGATCGTGAATGAAACTGTGTACATGATCGTGAATGAAACGGTGTACATCCATGGTGTCATCCGTTTGAAATTTGGTTGTTCTGAGATATTATTTAATTTGAAGAGTGATTGTTATTTTGGATTTTGTTGGTAGACGGTACTTTCTTAATTTGAGCTAACGTTATGCTTCATGAATGTCAACAAATAATTAATGATAGAGTTCTTGAATCCACCTCATATTTATGAAATGTAATTGCCCGGCTGTGATTCTTAGGGCTTTCCTGGGGGTAGTACGAGTGACTACAGAAAACAGTGATCTGCGCAGAAGGCGAATCTACGCAGGTAAATAATAAACCGTCTAATAATTTGCACTGCGTAATAACTTTGTTTGTAGGTACGCGACGGTCGGCATAGTTGTCCGTCATCCAAGTGTTGAAAATTAGGGTTTGACATTTCAAAACGCTCTAGCTCGGAAGCTTTTCACAGAAAAGTGTGGTTTATATGAAGTTTTTAAATTGTTTCCGAACTTCTAGAAAGTTGGTTATTTCGATTTTTGTTTATAGGTATATTTTATCTATTCTTTGTAGACCTACCCATGGGTACAAGTTTCATCCTAATTAGGTGAGTATGTCGGGGGTCCTACTTAGGTTCAGCGATCATGAGAATTTCAAGGTTTCCGATTGGGGAGTTCGTGAGGCCGAAATAGCGCGTTACAGGAGAGGGGGCGGTGGAAAAATGCATATAATTATGTTACTGTAATAATTGCTTATAATATGCTTAAATACGTCCATTCTGGTGGCTTTTTGTCATGTACCTACATGTGTGAGCGTGCGTGGGTAGGTACCTATCCAGTGCAGAAAACACCCTACTATACCACTGTAAAACCCTACTATATTAGGGTACTAATAGGGCACTAATAGGAATTCAGTGGTGTTCGCGGAAGGGGTATACAGGAAAACGATAAACCTTTGTGTGATAAATTGCAGTGTGTTTTAATATTTTTCTCGTATATAACCACTTTGTTCCTATGTCCGTACAACTTCCTGTGTTTTGATATCTCCTAAATTCTTTCTCCGCTCGTTGGAAAAATCTCGGTTTCTCACAAAAATAACGAGTGAATTCATAATCTATAAGCTCACCTTCCTTTCTCGATTTTTATTACATTAGGTACCTTGGTAACTGTATCGCTTCAGAAACCCCATCCAGCAACATCATTCTCACTTCAGATTGCTCCCACTTTTCCACGTCTCCGTCGACTGTGTAACGACGAACTTTACTCGGTGATAGATGGCAGTCCTTCGGAAGAGTGATGCGGGTGGAGCGTCTCACCACTAACCTTTGCCTGTCGTATTCTGAGGGAAAACAAGCTCTTTGTTGGAGTAGAGTATTAGACCCACATAATTTCGTTTCAGTTCTTTTGCCTCTTTCTTCGCCATTTCTTTTAAGGCCATTTGGTCATACCTGCGTTGAAAAGAACAAGAGCTATATAAATTATACATGAATAGGTTTTTAGTTATCTTCGCGCATCTAGGAACCTGAGAATAACGTTGTCGCGCCATTATCGTAGCTCAGATGTATTTTGAATTTTCATAATTTAGCAGTTTAATATTTTGGAGACCCTTTGTAGTTAACAGACGGAAATCAGATGGTAGAAGTGTTAATTCGGGATTGAACAACGAGCAGAACGGAGTAGGTGTACCTGTGTGTTGTAAATTCAATCCTCGCACTGTTCCGAACAACGTTCCTTCCGATGTCAGGCATCGATTGAATAACCACCGAGCAAATCGTATTTCTGTGGAGTGAGTGAGCAAAAGGAAAACCACCTCGTTTTCACCCGCGGTCTGTAACAAGACGCAACAAAGGAATAGAACAAAAGAAAAAACCTTGCCCAGCTCTTCCGTTATTAGGTTCATCGCTTTTTGTTATAGCTGTCAAACACGGCTCTGCCCTTGAATCGGGACAATATCCGTGTGGGATCCCTTGTATCCGAACAGTATCAAAAGTATCCACTCAGTATCTCTCACTATACTGATTCCTGTCTATATGAAGGCAAGTCTAATCGCCTCACTGACGGATTTCAAGTTTAGGTGAAACCTTTGAAGCAGTTATTGGGGTTGACCCGTCAAAGATAAAATATTTTGACTTTTTCAGATTTTTGCATTTTTTGAATTCTGCATTCAATTCCGAATCGTTTTTTAATAAAGCTTCAGTGTTCAGGAAGTCACTTCGTTCTGGTTCCGCAGAATAGCTGATTTTGCTCCTGCTTGCTTCCGAGTCTACCAGACAATTTCCTATGGTCTAACGAGCCGATGTTGCTCAAACTTGGTGGTTAGGTAGTTAGGGACTGGATCATGTAAATTATCCGTGTTCCTAACTGGCAGACTTTTTTGTTCACTACAAGTTTCAGTCATTGTTTTCCTGACTCAAACCAGCTAAATCCTCCTTGGAAATTATCTCCACCATTACAGAACATAATATACCAACTAGAATACCATTAATTTCGAGAGAAGTCATTCATCTAAATACGACACAAATAGGTATGCAACTAGGTATACAATTTGTTGAACTCGAAACTTCATGCAAATCATCATGCTACATGCAAAAACCAAAACGAATAGTTTTCATTGTAAACCAGCTCCGTAAGAATTTTGTTTTAGAATTGTCACTTCCACTCTCCCATCTTTTGGGGACCGTCTTCTTTTTGTACAGACTCGGCATTTTAGTTGGGACTGAAAATTGTGTAGTATCCACGACAAGGTGAAATAGAGACGATTGAAGCTCAAAAAGAGCGCTGTCGTGGAAGAAGGCTTGAAGTTGCTAGGTAACTTTTCAGAATAATCGCTCTCCTGAAAAATCACGTTTTTCAACCTTAAAGCAACATTTTCTTCGGAACCAATGTACCTACTTATCAGGCGCGTAAAGTCAGGGGTACCGGGGGTACCGGCGCTACCCTACTCGAAAAATGAAAAAAATTACATTCCGTAGGTAGGTAGCAATTTGAATTGTCCACTCATAACTCCATCCTCCATGACTCTCCCTCCATGAACTATCCTCCAACCTCCATGTCTGCCAGTCATGGACGAAAAACAGCCAAGTATCGATTAGTCGATTAGAATCATATGGTTTTCGGCAGGTTTCGAATATTTGAAATCTCAAGGTCGCTGGGGTACCGCTACCAGTCCTGCGGAGGCCCAGAATCCGATGTGTGTGTGTCTCTACATCGTCTGTGTGAGTGTGTTTGCGTGTGTGAGTGAGTGTCTTACACATCTTCAGGAGACTGTGTTAGTAAGTTGGGCTAGCGCAAATATCCAGCGTATCCAATCTTGGTGAGGAGGGATACTGGCGTATGGATCGCCAGTAACAAAAAACTTGAGAAAAAACTTTGACAACTTCTAGTGTCACTGTCATCCATTTTGCTTTTCGGAAGCTATTCTTACGACGGCCTGTTTTCTCATAATTTTATTACTTGTAGTTTTCAGAATAATTGTTCCTAATTTCAGGTTTAGTTGTTTGAATTCGAATCTTTCCTAGTGTCCTAGTATCCTCCTAAAATGGATAGTTGTTGCGTTAATTGTTCCGTGGTTCGGTGTTCGTTTAGTTCTCGTAGTTTTAGCGAAAAGAACGACATCATCTGATGCCTGATTTCAAGAGAGTTGTGAAGGAACGTAACCGTGAGTACACTCGGCATTTCACTGTTGAAACATACAATAGGTACCAATGGTTATCAGGCTGTAGTTCGAAAAACCTTTTATTTTGTTTGCAAGGGAATGTTATGAATTATTTCTAATGAATTTGGAAGATCAATAATATCATAAAATTCCTTTGACAAACAGCTTGCTAAGAACTGCTTCACATTTACATTTTTAGAGTGTGTGAGGAAGTGTGAATGTTGGTGGGGGGGGGGGGGGGTGGAATTCATTGCGGTACCCCCGTCACCAGAGGCACGCTCTACGCTCCTGCTACTTATCGACAAGATTGTTTTTAGCATGGAACATGCTTTAGCCTTGGACCGAAAAATGTCACGCGGGATGGGTAACGCGGAAGTGTCACGAAATTTTGACGATGATTTTCACGTACAACCGAGTAGTTGCTAGGGAAATGAAACTTCTTTCATTTTCATCGGACAAAAATCGTTTTCCATTCGTTGGAAAGCTCTTGATTTATCACGAATTTATTTCGTATTTGTTCTTGGTATTTATTTCGTAGTTTCATACTATATAACTATATAAACGGATGTTATAAATGGGTAGTAAACAATGACGCTTGTTTGGTTGTCACTTGGTTGTATCCTGGTGACGAAGTGAAATCATAACAGTGCGGCTACAGAAGCGCAGTAAAAGTAAACTACAAACAGAATAAAAAGCGCGGCTAAAGCATGTTCCATGTTTCTTGAATTTTAGCCGTAGGCTCTAAGCAGTAAGCATCCGGGTGTCCAGGGGGCTTGCCCCCTGGCGAGGCGCGCAGCGCCGAGTTTACTATGTTCTAGGAGGTTGAAGGTTATACCGGGTCCTTGTTCAAATATTCCAGTTTCAGGCTTTTTTATGATTTTTTAACTAGTTTTTCAAAATGTAGTAATTTTTAAACAGCTGGTACCAAAAACCATGTAGCAAAAATATCAAAAAACAAATGCGTAGCATTGAAGTTCAATAAAAAAAAAATCAATTTGGTCCACTGGTTGTTGGGAAAATGTGCCTACCTAAAAAATCATGATAATTTCAACTGCGGACCCAACTCCCTTGTGGTATAGGCACCATTTATCGGGCGGCGGACTGACGGATTATTATTTTTCCGAATTTTTGGATTCTAGTTAGGACATTTAGTAGGTATTACCATGAAAGAAAAAAAAATAAAAGATAGATGTTGACATCAAACGAAATGTTTCCTACTCTATTCCAAATGCTTATTGTGTTGAAAATGATAAACCAAAAGTTAATTCCAGGTTTAACAACTAGTTTAACGAATCATTGTATTCGTTAATAACTATTATTCGTTTCTTCATTAGGTATTGTCATTTTGCAAACGGTCTATCAGGTTAGCGAAGCCAGATTATTTGATTCCTTTGCTGAAAAGCCCGACAACACAAACAGCATAAAGGGACGATCATTATGCCCAACCCTGCCGCCGCGTTGTCGATGGAACCGTCATCTAGAGGCATTAGGAGGTATTCTCAATAAAGCTGGAAAAGTCGTCGTCCTATAATATATTGTGATATCTTCAATTAGTTGGGAGGGGACGATGATAAATGTTATGAAGAAAAAGCGAGAGAGAAAAGCTACCAAACGGTTTGGCTTCTTGATATCATTAGAATGATTCATAATAATTCCCCGCAGCCATTACTTTCACAGTTACTACCACTACCACCTATCGCACCCCTACTACCTATATCGAACTTAGGCAAATTCGAACACGAGGTATGCTTGTTTGCTTAGATATCGCTAAAACATTCTAATAGGATAAAGTTTACGAGTTATCAAATTGTACAATATAGATAACCCTTGAAAATGTCCGCAAAATCGATCAATCTCATCTGGGGATATAAAAGTGTACAAAGTTTCATATTATTTACGTACCTATGCGCAGAGGCAATGTTTTGTTCAGAAATATTTGTGGCTAGCTATTTCTGACCCACAAACGTCATTATGACTGACTTTTTGTTTTCGAGAAAGTTTCATCTTCGCACTCATCCTTCCGTTTGCCATTACAAACATTTTGGTACAATTTGGCATTTCAGTCATTGCTTAAGCCGAAGGACACATAATATATACGTATAAAGTGCTTATCATAATTAGTACCTAATATCACAATTTATTTATATTAATTAGCTACCAGTAATATCTTTTAAAATTTGTAAAACAATATATATTTATGTATATTTTTTTTAAATCGATGTTATCTATAAGTAGATACTTGAAGCGCTTAGGTATTGATTATGTTTTACCAAACCTGGATTATTTCCAGTTTCCTTCTTAGAGTTTTTCAGAATCATAATTTTGCTGTTAGCGAGTCTGTTAGTAGGTGTGTGTCGTAAGCCATCGATTGGTCCGTTTGTGGTCTGCGAGTTACCTGGCAACATTTGACCGCTCCTCCTTAATAGCTCCGTTGGTTTCCTAACCATGGTTAAAAATTGATTATTGTTTTACCGAATCGGAGATTTGAAACGTTGAGGACACATGGGTTTCACGAGTGTAATCAACGATTAGAGCGTTTTCATAAAACGTCGATTATGTTAAAACGTTGATTTGCCTGCCAAAATGGAAGCAGTGGGCGTGATTACGATTGATCACGTAGTTGTTGACGTGCATTGTGAGGTGAAGTACCTACCTACTTGAGCTGATTTGTTTTTTGGCGTTTGGTTTGTTGTTTCTGTTGTTGATTGTAATGTTAAGTTTATTTTTGAAAGTTTTTTCATATTCTTAATCGCGTAAACTACCATGGACCCACCGTTGCAAATACGAAAACACGAACCAAAGTTTGACGCGAGTGAAAAACAGATTTGGTTGACATTGTTCGCAAGTATATCAACATTTTTGAGTACGTAAGAAAACCGACGGTGCTTCATCTGTCGTTCCTACAGTAAAATATGTTTTTAATGCAATACTAGTATAGTATTATTGTAATAATTTTTCCAGCTTTGCTTCTGAGCCTACTAAGGTAGGTTGGTGGGTACCTACAGAATTTCTCATTAGCAAGTGGTTCGATTTCTCTCAAATTTGGTGGGCACGTAGTTACGTCCTCTGTGAAGTTCATTGCGATTGAAATTGTATAATTTTATTTCTAATCTTAAATTTTAATGCTCAACTGCTATTGAAATTGCCCAAAAATCGTACAGTATTCCATAGAGTAATATGAATTGAACGCAATACGATTTCATTTTAAGTTTTTGTGTTGACCATCGCTAAAAATGGTCAAAAAATCGCAAAATTATCCAAAGAACAGGGTTTTTGAAATTTCCTCATTTAATGGTCAAGCTGCCAGAACTTTTTGGTTGATAGGTAAAATTGTTTCACTCACCCACCAGTTCAAAGAAATAAGAAAGCTGTGTGCCTTTTCACTTGATTATATTGTATGCAATATTACCATAACAACTGCGCTAAACATGTCAGTTGTATACTCGATCCTATGTTCGATTGTAACGTAAGGACCGTTGTGCAGAAGTGATAGCACAATTAAGGTTTGGAAGTTCGCCATCGGCATTCCCCTCTAAGTTCCCCAAAAATAAGTTCCCGGGAACTTATCCCATCACTAGTCGTTCCTGTTATAAAATATATATTTTATGCAGTACATCATATTATCAATAATAATGTCTCCCGCTGAGCCTGCCAAGGGGTGTGTATGTACCTACACAATTTCTCACTAACAAAATGGCCCGTTTTCTCTCAAATTTGGTGGGCACGTAGTTGATTGTCCTCTGTTCATTGCGATTTAAATTGTATAGTTTTATTGCTAATTTTAAATTTTGTAGCTCAACTACGCTTGCGCAAATGAGAAATCCCTAACTCCCGAATCGCTAAAAAGGGTAAAAAATAGCAATATTAATTATCCGAAGAATTGCATGATCGACTAGAACTTTTAACATGGATATGTTTTTGCCCTGGGGGGTCATTCTAAAATTTGCGACCGAAAAAAATGCAACGCTGCAACCGATAAACAATTTGGAGATGTGCGTGTGTAGTTACCGACAATACCCAGCGAAACAATAATGAAATGAGCACAAACCATTTTATTGAACGAATTGGAAGGTAGCGATCTCACATTGATCATCTCGAAACGAAACTATATATTTCTTACTTTAGTTATCATCGTCCGTTATTGTCTATTACTGACCCAATTTCTGTACGATAAATTTTACCAATTGCACTTTTTTCATTATCAATCAATTTAAAAATTTATATCATTTTTCCACTTCATGGAAAAACATTGAAAAGTGGATGAGAAAATACAGCGCCCAAAAACATATCCATGATTCAATGTTTTTCCATGAAGTGGAAAAATTTCGTTTCCTCTTTGAGCAAGTGATGGGAGGGAGGGAGGGGTATGGCCGCCAAACGTTTTATTGACAGGTAGGTAAAGTTGGTTTACTCTCCCATCAGTTCAAAGAAACGAGAACGCCTGTTCACTTTATTATATTGTAGGTTAAATTGTAGGATTAAATTCGATATCATCGAGCTCAAAATAATACGTTCTCTTTCTCATCCGAGGTTGGCGAATTATGAAGTCTTCATCTTCGTCCTCCATACGAACGGAAATGCCCTAATCAATCCACTATTCATTTTTGTGTATGCAGAAGAATAATAATGTCAAGAATATTAGAATAGAAGAATGATTCGCATGAAAACTGTCGAACTGGCAAGATGGCCAAGTGGTAAAAAAATCGTTGATTTAGGACGCTGACCACCCAAAATCGGCTGGTTAGTTTTTATCGTCGATTTGTCTGATTGATCATCGATACTGTACACGATGTACATTAGAAGGGAACGTCCACAACCCCTGCCCACGGTTACAACTCACTACTCGCAGCCCTTATTACGTCACATTGTTCATTTTGTATGGATGTCTAGACTATGATTTAAAAAACCCCAGTAAGTTTTCAAGAAATACGTACCTATAAACAGAAAATTTTTACATTTCTATTAAATAAAGGACCTATTAATACTGTATGTTAAATGTTAAATGTAATATGAGAGAACACATAAGTAGTACGAAACTATAATTGCAACACAGGCCGTAGATCTAGCGCTGTGGTGTAATTGACATTAATAGTGAACAAATTTAAAGCAGTACTGTTGAAATTTTGAAATTTGGTTTTATTTCTATACTATATAAATATTACAGGTATTAGGTAATTCATGTAAAATTTTCGTTCACTTAATTATTAAATTGTCATTTCTTTCATTTTTTTGTCTTCTTTCAATAACTTTCTTCCTCTCTCTGTCTCTCACTGATTTATCTTAAACGAGGTTGGTGAAACCCGACGTCGCTGTTCAACGCCTGAGAACTTCGGTTTAATAAGCAAACGTTGATTAAAACTTCGGTAAAACCGGCCCTTAGGACCGCAGGGCGACTCCTTTGGTCTTGTTGTGCAACCCCCCTCCCCCCACCCCTTTCACACCGATGGCAGTGCTGAGCTCAGTGAAAGACCAGGCGAGTAGAGAGAAAGACGGTCTTTCTTCTCTCGCTACTCTCCTTGTTGAAAGACGACTAAGCTTCTGAAACCGCTGGGTCTCGTAGTCGACTTGACGAATCGGATCACGAGCTGTTGACATTAGTTGATTGGAATCGGTTAACGTAAATGAAGCGTAACAGCTTCATCGGTTTACGTTAGACGGATCGTAGTAGAGTTGTTTACCATTCATAAGAAAAGATACTGGTAAAGCTTGGGTTGCCTCTTCTGCGTTCGGTACATAAAGCAGGCGGTTAGGTTCTTCATTGTTCCAAATGATGGACTCCACGGAGAGCTTTACAAAAACGTGTACTATAATTTGTTGAGTCTTGCATAATTTGTTCACATTATAATTTGTTCACACATCAGAGATGAATATGAGTTTTTAGGGTTGTTGGAAATTATGGCAACTAGTAACACGTTGGCGCTAATGGTGAACATCTGTGAAAACTCGATTTTGTCGGACTCACACCATATTTATGTACGAACGATAAGTCATTGCCATTACCAGATACGTAAATGGGGTTAATACCCACTGAGTAGGGTATTTAAAAATAGGTTATTTACCTTGGCCTCGAATAAATAATCGAAGAGTGGGCATTATATTTCGTTAAAAAAAAAACAAGAAAAAAAAATGTATACCTTGAAGCTGTTGATGATTTTTAGCACTCCTATTTTTCCCCTATCCCAGTGACATGATTATTATGTGTGTCCAATATGGCTGCGGCCAGGACGCCAACATCCCTAAAAACTATCTCACCCCCTTCTTATCATGAATTTACCTTTACACCTCATGCATAAACGAATGATTGGAATGGTATTATTAGCACATTCAAAATAAGGAATATGGTTGAATGGGTCGTGAATAAAATGAAGGAAAAAATATGGATTAGGAGCTGTATGTTTAGGTTAAGCGCCATCACATTCACATATTCGTACTTATTTCATGAGATTTTCCATTTTGAGAAGTGTCGTGGTATCCTCCCAGAACCACAATCTTACTATGTGAAATTAAGATCTCGCTAAATAAACCTAGAAGTGGGGACGGATGACGCAGGAGAGCCGAGGGACAGCCTGGGGATCCCCATCATCCTCCACTAGCTGGAGCTTGGAGGGAGACGGCTCCAAAGCCCATAAAAACTCGCCTCGTTCGCCTTTCTAGCCATTCTACGCTCTCCTCTAGTCACTGACTACTCTCTCTCTCTCCTAGCTCCTCATCTCTCTCCTCACCTAAAAGATCCTGGGGGTGGTGGTGGTCCGCCCATAACCAAACCAGACAACGCTCCTAAAAGATTCCGAGCATGGTGGTGGTCCGCCCATAACCAAACCAGGCAACGCTCCTAAAAGATTCCGAGCATGGTGGTGGTTCGCCCATAACCAAATCGGACACACACATCCAAAAAGATCCTGGGTATGGTGGTGGTCCGCCCATAACCAAACCAGGAAACGCTCCCGAAAAGATTCGGCGCATGGTGGTGTCCAAAACGGACATATCCAAAAAGATCCCGGGCATGGTGGTGGTCCGCCCATAACCAAACCGAGCTCATCCTCCCTCACACCTCTCGTGGTAGATGTGCGCTCCTATACATCCATCACAAGAAGGATTTTGATTGCAAAAATCATAGATGTGGATTGTATAGGTTGGTTTTCGAGAGGTGGACGGTACGTTCCAGATTTTTTTTTTCCCGAACCTGTATCTTTGACGAACGAAAAGTACACGACACGGCTTAGTACCCAAATCGGGTGTTACCTTGGGTATTTACCCCGAGAAATAAATACCCGGGTATTTTACATATCTGGTCATTACCCAAACACGAGAAAAGTGACCGGCCAGAATTTGATATTATGTTGTATCATATTTAGAGACTACTAGCATCGTCAGAAAAAAACTATTGGGAAAAAACTGGTTGAAAAATTAGCTGGTTGTGGGAGACGAAGAAGTCAATTTTTGGAACCGGGCGGTCCACACGCTCAAGTAAGTCATCAAGTAAAACATTGCATGGAAACTGCCAGACAAAGCTCAGATTTCTCGCTCAGTTTGTTTTCACTACTCACTGTGGTATGGTCGGCCTTGCCAGCTGGCGTTTCTAGAATACAGTTATATTGTGTATGATACCTATATTGCATATTCGTTTTTATTTTTCCATTTTTTCCCAGTAGAAAAATATTATTACCTACTGTGACCACTACTTAAAAAAAAAAAATTTCTATTAAATCTATGCATTGCCGAATGTCACTGTTCTGTTGTAAATCAACACAGTCGGGTTCACACTGTGTTGATTTACAAGAGAAAACTTAAGAGAACCGTCCTTCTTACACGCTCCTTCTTATCTGAGGGATTCTCAGAAATTCCCGCCACATCGGTGTTCTAGTCTTCAGTTCTGGTCCCGTTCTAGAACTTGCGCAGTCCTTCCGTCCACACACCTTACTTGCATGGGGTAAGTCGTCAGCTAAGTTGTCGCTTATGGACCGCCCTTTAAATGCTAATAGGTTTCTAAGAAGATAAGTTTCCTTGACTATATATGTATATATGTATATATATATATATATATATATATATATATATATATATATTTATATATATAGGAATCACCCTCGTTCGTAATAATAAGCGTTTTGAATAAGATGTTTTAATTAACCGCACTGTTATCACAATAACGTTTTTTATAAAAAGCTCAAACTATATTAATAGCCCTAATCGATTGTGGAATCCCGCGATATATGTTCCATGCGTCGTTTCCATCTTATCACCTTCTTCTTCATTTTCCGCATTATCCACCCGAGCTTTCGCCACCAGGTTCGCTGCACTCTTTAGTGCCTCCACTCGAGAATTCCTGCGCCCACACGGCCAGCCTGATGCTGACCGCGCCCCTGTGGTCCTGAAAAGGAAGGACTGGCGCCAGTATCAATTCATAATGGGCCATATGGCCCAACAAAACACATGAATGGACCTTTGAAATAAAGAAGTCAAAAATAAGACTAGACCACTAATGTACCCAATACTTCTCATGCATGGTTAGATTCAGACTGTGATTTTTGTTATGTTCAGGATCTGCATTCATAAGCTTTGCTTCACTCTTCATATGGATACACTTCAATACGGATACATTTCATTAACAGGTACCTGAAGTGCAAATCTCAAGAGGAAATTAATCTGAGATGAAGATCTAGGGTACCTACTAACTGTGTGTTGATAGTTTCATGCGCCATCACCTGTAAGTGCAACCTAGTGTTGTCAGGCTTCTTCAACTGTCGTAGTAGTGATATTTTCTCATGAAGTCTGTGGTACCCAATAATTATTGTGATCTGTTTCGTAGTTATTAATTTATTTTTAGATTTTATTTTATTTTTATTTTTATTTTTTCAAGTCAGAATTAATTCAGTTTTATTTCGAATGATTCCACGTTCAATTTCATTTCGAATGATTCCACCTTCAGTTTTTTTTTTTAAATGATTCCACATCCAGTTTTTTTTTTAAAACAATGATTCACTTTTTTTCTTGTTTTTTTGTTGAATGATTCCACATTCAGTTTTTTTTCGAATGATTCCAGTCTTTTTTTTCGAATGATTCCACATTCTTTTTTTTTCTTTTTTTTTGAATGATTCCACATTCAGTTTTTTTTGTTGAATGATTCCACATTCAGTTTTTTTTTTAAATGATTCCACATTCAATTTTTTTCGAATGATTCCACATTCTTTTTTTTCTTCGAATGATTCCACATTCTTTTTTTTTTAATGATTCCACATTTTTTTTTTTTTTTTTTTAAAGAATGATTCCACATTCAATTTTTAGTGTGCAGAGTGAACCCATACTCAGTTTTCCCCAAGTGATTCCACACTTGATTCTTATTTGTTTGTTTATTTTCGTATATTATTATTATCTAGAAGGCCATCCCTTCTATTCCAATAAATTTATTTATTTATTTTTTATTTTATTTTATTTATTTTTTTTTTAAATCATCCGTATGTCATTCTCACACTGCTTTATAATGAAACTAATGTCAGCTTTGTGTGTAACTCTCAATCTGTAATTATTACCAAGTATTATCATTACTGGTTCATATATTTATGTCTGTTGTTATCGTCATCTCTGTTTTCCTTCAATTCAATTACCTACCTTCAATTATTCACCTATCTACACTGAATGAAGATTAAATAGGAAAATAAATTATGAACCAGAAATAGGTGTGAAGTAACTTTGTATGAAAATGAAAGTACAAGGTTAAGTATTTGAGGAAAAAAAAAGAGCACCCATCTCTAGGACGTCTAGCAATACGAGCAAAAGGTAGATTTAGTTCAATATACATAAATTCAAGCTAAAGCATGCAAACAGAAAAGCAAAATCATGCTTGTTAGTAATAAACCAGGAACAAAATACCAAATCATGCAAATAGAAAATTAAAATCATGCTCATTAATGATAAACCAGGAACAAAATACCAACTCTGAGGTAGCAATCCTATAAAAATGCAACATGAAACTTAAGGGTCAATCAAATGGTAATCTGGAAAAAGTTCAATCTCCCTCTTCACTTTCACTGTCCAGCACTTGACCAATGTCAGAAGCAGCTGGCACCTTCCTAAGACGATCGTGCGCATATTTGTAAGACCTTCTCCCATCGATTGACTTTAGCTCATAACGCTCATTTGGCAAAACTTGAGTAACTTTTACTGGCCCCTTATATTTAGGATCCAGCTTCGACTGATTCCGCTCTTCTTGCTTAAGGTAAACCAGATCTCCCACCTGGAAAGGGACAATTTTAGCTTTACTTTTGTTGAACAGTTGCTTTGAGTATTCAGCCTGATTATAAATTTCAACAGCAGCTTGCTCCCTAACTCTAGGAATATCAATAGGAGGAACAGTAGTAATATCCTCGCCAGCAATGACCAATTCTCGGGGACGAGAGACTAACCCAAACATAAGTTCCATTGGCGAGACTTTGGTTACACGGTGGGGGGTAGTATTCAGTGAAAGCTGGATATCGCCTATCGCATCTTGCCATGACCTGTTTTCATCCATTTCTGCTACTGTAAGCATGTCTTTTAAGGTTCCCATCACTCGTTCAACCTGACCATTGGCCCTACTTGACCCAGTGGCTATGAAATGCACTTCAATTTGGTAGCTTGAACAGAACTCCTGAAAATCACGTGAAGTGAAACTCCTACCCTGGTCAACTACAAGTCTAGTCATTGGACCAAAAATCGCAATAACATTTTTCAGGGCCTTGACAGCATTGGCCGCTTCAAGTTTGTGGGTTAGTGACAATAAACAGTACTTGGTGAAAGCATCAATGAATACAAATAAATAGTCACGAGTGTCCTTTTTTCCACTAAGTTTTCCTGAAATATCCAGGTGGACCGTCTTCCATGGTTCAGGGACTTTGGGGATAGGATGTAGTGTCACCTGTGATGCCCCTGAATCACGTTTAGCAGCTTTGCATACTACACAATTTTCGACAAACTTACGGACAAATTTTGACATGTGGTCAAACCAATAGTGGTTATACATCGTTTCCAATGTCTTTTCCCATCCTAAATGAAATATTGAGTTGTGGATATTGTTAGTGACCGACCAACGGAGGGAATGAGGCACTATAGGTAGGCACCGGTTGCGAGCGTTACGCTGTATTTTGCGACAGAGAATACCAGACCAAATTTCATATGAATCACACACATCCTCATCTATTTCATTGGCATTCAATCTAGAAATTATTTCACAAATTACTGGATCACGTTGTTGCTCCGCAAGAAGCCACTCTGAAGAGACTGAAGTTGTAATATTTACATGCTTGCGAGCATCCTGCGAATGTTCTGACTCTAAACCTGGGAAACCTACTTTTCTACGTCCATGGGGGCGAAGCTTATTTACTGACCCACCGTCTTCAGCTTGGACTTGGGAGAGTGGCAAAGGATCAGGAAGTGATGCAGTAATATGTTGTACCTTGCCCTCAGTGAGAGTTTCGTCTCCCAAGGATGGGAAGGGGAAGGGTCTTCCACAGGATTTCTTGATAAGAAATCAACATGCTCCATTTTTGTACCTGCTCGGTGTTCCATCGAGAAATTGTAGCCTTGCAAAAATGCCCACCATGTTTGGACTCGTGGAATCAAATCGCGTTTTAGCTGAGACTCTTTTAATGAACGGCAGTCAGTGACCACGGTAAAGGGATAGTTCTGTAAGAAACTGTGGAAATGCTGGATAGCTTTTACCACAGCTATAGTCTCAAGTTCATAGGAATGATAGTTAGATTCTGCTGGAGTTGTGCATTTGCTATAATATGCTACTGCACGGGGCTTTCGATCAATAATATGCAGTAATATAGCCCCGTACCCCTCAGCTGACGCATCAGTGTGGAGTTGAATAGGGTGACGGGGATCAAAAATCATTAGTACAGGGGAACTGGTTAAAAGGGATATAATTTTCTGGCGAGCGGCTTCATGTTCTCTGGTCCAGTTTTCAATCTTACTTACAGAAGATCCACCTTTAGTAAGCCCATACAGGGGTGCCATGATACTGGAAAAACCGCGAATAAAACAACGAAAGTAAGAGGCTAGTCCAATGAAGGACCTGAGTGAACGAAGTGTCTGAGGAGGGGGTAATTTGGTCAGAGCCTCTACTTTGAGTGTATTTGGGCGAATCTCCCCATTTTCTACTTCGTACCCTAAGTACGTCACCTTCCTCACAACAAAGGAGCATTTCTTCAGATTTAGGGAAAATCCAGCAGCTGTTAAGATACTAAGGATATCATTGAGTCGAGCTAATGCTTGGTCGCATGTTTCCGATATCAGCAGAATGTCAGAGATAGAGTCAGAGATCAGAGAACGACAGCATAGCTATGAGCAAGAGGACCCAAAGCAGCCATGACGGCACGCTGAAAGGCACTTGGGGCATTGCGCAACCCGAAAGGAGTGGCCAAAAATTCAAAATGCCCATCTGGTGTCACAAAAGCAGTTTTTTCCACTGAATCAGGATGGACGGGCAACTGATGGAACCCACTAGCCATGTCAAGAGAACAGAAATACTTGGCTCCACGTAATCTTGCAATCTGATCTTCAATCAAAGGTAATGGAAACCTATCTGGGACAGTTAATGAATTGAGCCTACGGTAGTCCACTGCCATACGAAAATCACCGGACTTCTTAGCAACCAACAGTACTGGACTTGCAAAGGGGGACTGACTGGGCCGAATGACTCCTGCAGCTTCAAGTTCGTCCACCCGTTCACGGACCATTTCACGCTGAGCTGGACTCAACTTGTAAGGTCTTTGGTATACAGATAAACAAGGATCGGTTAGACGAATTTCTAGAGAGCCTGTGGTAATTCTCGTTCTGGGGATACCTGCTATAAAGAACTCAGAATATCTTTCTAAGATTTGAATTAGCTCAGAATGGCGGTCTAGGGGGACATCTGTGACAATATCCCTAAATTTTTCATTTTTCGACAGATTACCAACAAATACGTTGCACTCAGCAATTTGTGGATGAGACTGACAACTATCACCCAGGTCATCAGGAGCTACTAGATTTCCAAGGCAGTTGAGATCATCCGATCCCAAAAACTCGTCACAAAACTCAGATAAAACCTCTATGTCATAAATAGGCATCTCAAGTCCAGAATCTGTTCCTAAAACATTTAACTGGTTGACACTGACACCATTCACTGTACAGACCCCTTTTGGACTACCAGCTTTGAGCATGCATTTTTTGTCAGTGATTACCATGAATAAGTCTGGCTTTAAAATCTCCCTACCAATTATAATAGGGAAAGTTATGGAATTATCTGGGACAATATGGAACATAATGAGGAGATCAATCCCATTAATCATTACTTTGCATTCAATCTGTGAGTCACATCTCATGGAGGAAGCTCCTAATCCTGTCAACATTATTTTGTTTGAATGGGATTGACCTACAAAGTTTTTACTAAAGTTTTCCCCCACTAGAGAGCATTCAGACCCACTATCAAAATTATAAGAAAAATTCTCACCATTGTGTGTCAAGTCTCCGACAGGGTTCACCTGACATAGGGCCACCTTCTTTTCTGGCAGGGATTGGCCCGTTGGTCTTGTATCTCCTTCTTTGGAGGGGCAACGAGAAGCCACATGGCCCCTCCCCTGGCACTTGTAACATATGGTAGAAGAATCCCCTAGAGCTTGCGACCTCGAAGAAGGCTGGGCCTTTGGATAAGCAGGAGTGAAGGCTGTGGCTGTTGATGGACGAAAATAGCAAGTATGTTCACTATGTCCCGCCTTTTTGCAGATGGTACATTGGGTTGAAGAACTGGGACGCTGGGGTCCTTGAAAACGGGTTCTTTTTGAAAATGTTGTTGAATCCTGTGTCAGCTCAATAGGACGTTTGATATTAGGGAGGCTGTGTAGTCTGAGTTCTTTTAGGAATTTGTCTCGTGAAGAAATGTCCTCTTTGTAAGCTACTCTTCTAATATGTGGATTGCTTTGGCCAAGATGGCCTACTAGCACAGAAATTGCAATCTGCTCACTTAATCCCTTCCAAGCTGATGTAAGCCTGTTCAACGTTCTAGTAGCAAATGTGACGTAGGTTTCGTTCTTATCACGGGGGTGAGAGCCAAGAACCTCCAATGTAACAGCTGAAGGATATTCATCTGCCCCCCATTGCTCTAAAAACGCATTCTTAAAATTTTCCCATGTAAGGTCGGGACTTACCACTGTGGTGAACCACTGGGTTGCTTCACCCTTCAATGCTTGGCTTAATGTAATCACCAAACCAGGCCCCTTGCGTTTATCCTCTACCAAACAGCACTCAACTGTGTTGATCCATGATTTGGGATCAGATCCTTCATTTGCTGGGTTGAAAGCAGGTAGAGTAACCGCACTGTTTGGTTGACACAGCAGATGGTTGAGGAGCGCTTGCATGCTTCGATTTTGCTCCTCCAGCTTTGACACCAGTTCGGGTAAGTTACGTTCGCTAGTCATGGTTGAGCAGTCGATGTTCGTATCCCACTTCTGATATAGGAATCACCCTCGTTCGTAATAATAAGCGTTTTGAATAAGATGTTTTAATTAACCGCACTGTTATCACAATAACGTTTTTTATAAAAAGCTCAAACTATATTAATAGCCCTAATCGATTGTGGAATCCCGCGATATATATGTTCCATGCGTCGTTTCCATCTTATCACCTTCTTCTTCATTTTCCGCATTATCCACCCGAGCTTTCGCCACCAGGTTCGCTGCACTCTTTAGTGCCTCCACTCGAGAATTCCTGCGCCCACATATAAAAAAAATCCAGTTTACGAGCATCTTTAGGTCCCTGAATTCAAAATCAAACAAACTTTGACTCTATAAATAAGAAGGTGTGATGAATTTAAATTTATCATCACGGTGGCGTGGTGAGAGGTAAGGAGAGACGCAGGCGGCGGTACTCCACCGATCATCTACGCCTCTGTGAGGAGGTAAAGGTGAGTGAGGGAATTTACCTAGGCGGCGGTAATCCACCGATCATCTAGGTGAGGAGAGGTGCTTGTCTAGGCGGCGGTAATCCACCGATCATCTAGACAAGAGGAAAAGGTAGGAGGTAAATTCTCAGGCGGCGGATATCCACCGATCATCTGAGAGGAGGAAGGTAAGAGAGAGAGAAGAGAGAGCTGGTTAGAGGAAGTGTCGAATGAAGCTAAAGCTCCAGGATCCAGGGTTATATAGGACTTGGAGGCCTCTCCCTCCAACTCCCTGTTGGGAGTTGGTAGTGGGGCTCCAGGTTGTGTCCCCTGGATTCTGTTGCCTGTCTCCCCACTCAGATGTTTATTAGCGGAAAGTAAGTTTTACATAAGGATATTGGTGAGAGCTTTAAGGTTGCTAGTGGAGTGTTCCCGGGAGGGACTCACGACAGAGGTCCCCCCAGTTCGAACCAATGTTTGAGATAGCTGAAGGCGCAAGGTGACAGGGGCTGAGGGCTGCGGAAAACAAAAGGGGAGCTGAAGGCGCAAGGTGACAGAAGCTGAAGGCTGATGCAAACAATTGGAGTGCTGAAGGCAGAAACGTGACAGGTCGTGACTTAATTCTAGGATTGACATATAGATAGTTGACATAGTTAGTAAGAGGTAAGTAGAAGTAACATAGGAGTAACATAGGTAAGTAGAAGTAACATAGGAGTTAGAAGTAACATAGGAGTAACATAGGAAGTAGTAAGAAGTAAGCAGTAAGATAAGTATAGGTGTAGGTGCATGAAATTGACAATGAAGTGAGTTGACATGATTACAATGATGATGGTGAGGTAGTAGACTAATATGTACAGGGTTGTTATGATTGCAATGGTGATGGTGAGATAGTAGACTAATATGTACAGGGTTGTTATAAGATCATGAGTAGAATGATGATGGTGAGATAGTAGACTAATATGTACAGGGTTGTTATATACAATGTTGGTATTTACAAGGTTGGTATTTACAAAAATTGGTATTTACAAGGTCGGTATTTACAAATTTGGGTGGGTATTTACAAATTTGGTTGGGGGTGACAGATTGGAGCGGGGTGTTGAAATCCGCCGTTCCCTGGGTGTGGATAGTGTGTGGTGAATTGTAGTGAGTGTGTGGGTGGAGTGAAGTGTGTGATTGAAGTGTGTGGGTGGGTGTGGGTGGTGTCCGCTGCGATGAGGCGGCCACGGCGGGGCTGTGAGGTTCGGTACAGTGCGTGTGGGTTAATAAAACACAAGCACTGTCCCGAAATCTCAAGGCCCCGCCGTGATTGCTCAGAGCGGGGCGGAGGACTTGGCCGCCGGGACGCGGGGAATGTAGGGACGCTCCCTCCGTCTGTTTCGCCGCCCGGGCCGTTTTGTCCCGGCGGAATCTATTGGGGATATCCCCGGCGGTGTTGGGGGGGAAGGGGGTGTTGTGGGTTTGGTGGGTTGGGGTGTTGGTGGGGGAGAATTTGAAATTGGGGGGTCGAAAATTGAAAATGGGGGGGCAGCAAGAGGGGGTTGAAATTCGGGGGGCGGGGGTTTGTTGAAGACGGGGGGATTGATGTTTGGAAGGGGCGGTGGGGGTGGCGTGAGTAGGGCGAGGCGAAAGTCGTGGAGGAGCGGGGCCATGAGAGGGTCGATGGGGGTGTAGGGAGGGTGTACCCCGGTGGCTTGTGCTGCGCGAAATTCGCGCAGTATACGCCACTGGGGGTACTTCCACCGCCGGGGCCGGGGAGGTAACCCGGAGATCCTTGGCGGGAAAAACGGAAGCGATGATGTCGGCCCGGGCGAAGGGGGTAGGGGGGAGAGCGGGTCCGGGACGTAAACGTCCCGGAGTATGGCCGCCATTTCCGGATCCGAATCGAAATCCGGAAACGGCGACGGGGGAGACTGTTGAGGTTGAGAGAGGTGGTGCATGGCTAACAGACGGCGGGAGACTGATGGCTGATGTTGGTTGAGGGAGAACAGGGGCGGGTTTGCAGCGGGCGAAAGGTACAGTGTGGGGTTTCCCGTCCATTAGCAGGGTCGCGGTGGTCGGTGTTGTGCGGATGACTTGAAAGGGCCCGGCATAAAGGGGCTGAAAGGTTTTATGCATGCCGGGCTCTTTCAAGTACATGTGCGTGGAAGTGTAAAAGCGTTTGGGGTAAGTGGTGTCGTTTGTCGGTGTTGAGGTGTGTAGCGGTTCCCTGTTAATGGACGGGGTGTTGTGTGGAGGGAAAATGTCGGCCGGTAAACGAATAGGGTCTCGGAAAGCGTGTTGTGCGGGACTTGTGTTGTCTGAAGGACGGGCGGAAGTGCGGAGGCTAAGTAATACGTAGGGGAGGGTTTTGGTCCATGAGGGAGATGTGGCTGATGTGGAGATGGCTTGCTTGAGGACCGAGTGCCACCGCTCTATTTTCCCGTTGGATTGGGGGTGATAAGGAGTGGTGCGGATTTTTTGAATCCCGAGGGAACGGAGCAGGTCGGCAAAGTGGGCTGATTCAAACTGCCTCCCCTGATCGACCGTGAGTGTCCGCGGACAGCCGTAGCGGCTGATCCATTGATTGAGGAAGGCCGTGGCGACGGCGTCCGCGGTAATGTGGGCGAGTGGGATACACTCAACCCAATTGGTCGCACGGTCGATCATGGTGAGGCAGTACCTCTTCCCCTCGGAGGGGGGAAGAGGGCCGACCAGATCCAGGTGGACATGTTCCCACGGGAGGGAGTCGGGAATGGGTTGAGGAGGTACATGGGGGTGAGCCGAGACCTTAAAGTGCTGGCACTTCTGGCACCCCAGAACCCAGGTACGGATATCTGTGTTCATGTGGGGCCAGAAGTACCGCGTCTTGATCAGATCCCGGCTCGCCCGAATGCCGGGATGATGGAGGGAGTGGTAATGGAGGAACAACTGCCGCCTCAGCTCCGGCGGGACGTAAGGGCGCGGTGAATCTGCCGTTACGTCGCACCAGAGATCGAGGGGAGGCAGTTGTTCCAATTTGGAGGCGGAGATGAGGTTGGAGAGTGCGGGGTCGGAAGCTGGAGTTTGGTGATTTTTGAGGGTTTGTGGGGTAGGGAAAGGCAGTAACTCCGCCACCGGCGCGGGGGTGGGGCGGGAGAGGGCGTCTGCTACGCAGTTGTCGGCCCCCGGCAAATAACGAATATCGGACGTAAATTGTCCGATAAATTCGAGTTGCCGGAGGCGACGGGGGGAGGCGGATTTACGGTTTTGGAGGAGTGCATGGGTGAGGGGCTTATGATCAGTGATGACAGAGAACTGCCTGCCCTCCACGAAGTCACGGAAGTGTTTGATGGCTTCGTGGATGGCGAGGAGTTCTCTGTCAAAAGTGGAGTAATTTTTTTGCGTTGGGGACAGAGTTTTTGAGAAGAAACCGAGGTGTTGGGGGGTGGCGCCGGTGTGTTGGTGGAGTACTGCCCCGATGGCCCAGTCAGACGCATCGGTGGTGATGGAGAGAGGAGCATGGGGATCGGGATGGGCCAATAGAGCGGCGTCTACTAGGTCCTTTTTGCAATTTTGAAAGGCGGTTGTGAGGGCGGGGGTCCAGGAAATGGGGCGGTTATCGTTTTTTTTTGGCTGGTTGTGGGATAGCGTGTATGAGTGGTTGTTGGTGTTGTGCCGCGTGTTTAATGTGTCAACGATAAAAGTTCAACATACCCAGGAAACGGCGAAGTTCTGAGACAGTGCGGGGTTGTGGGAAGTCGGTGAGGGCGTGCACCTTGTCCGGGAGAGGCTTGATCCCGTCGGACGATACTTGATGGCCGAGGCAGCGGACAGAGGGCTGGGCGAGAACACATTTTTGAGAGTTGATGGTGAGGCCCTCGGCGGCGAAGATGTCGAGGACTTGTTTGAGGTGTGTTAGATGTTCTTTCGGGTCCCGGGAGGCGATCAATACGTCGTCCAGGAAACAGAACACGAAAGGTAGTCCCCGCAGAATATTATCCATATAACGCTGCCACGTCTGGGCAGCGTTCCGGAGGCCGAAGCCCATTTTTATGTATTCAAAAAGGCCGAAAGGTGTTATGATGGCGGTTTTGGGTACGTCGGGAGGGTATATATGAATGTGGTGGAAGGCTCTGGAGATGTCTAGGGTTGAAAATATGGCCGTGTTGTGGAGGTGTGAAGAGAAGTCTCGGAGATGGGGGACGTTGTAGAGGTCCGGAGTGGTTTTAGCGTTCAGGCGGCGGTAGTCGCCGCAGGGGCGGATATCCCCGTTGGGCTTCTGTACAATATGTAACGGTGAAGCCCACGGGGATTTGGAGGGGCGGATAATGCCATCCTTAATGAGATTGTCAAAATGCCTCCGGGCTTGGGACAGTTGGAGGGGGTGGAGGCGGCGTGCTTTGGCGGATATTGGGGGACCAGAGGTCTCAATGTAGTGTTGAGTTTGGGAGATATGTGCTGAGGGGCGGCGCTGGGGTTTGTATTGGAGGAGGAGGTTTTCGAATTGGGTCGGGGGGCGATCGACCGTGTGGATAAATCCGGGGATTGGCTTCTGGGTGGAGGGGTCGAGCAGGCGCGCGTTACGGACGTCAACCTGGAGGCCGAAATAAGCGAGGAAGTCGGCCCCCAGGATTGCTTTCTCTACGTCCGCCACGGTAAATTCCCACTCGTACGCGAGCCCGCTCATGTGGATGGATGAGCGGTACGTCCCGTACGAGGGGATGGTGGTACCGTTGGCGGCGTAGAGGAGTTGCCGGTAACAACGCGCCTGTCGCCGGAGAATGTTGTTTGGAAAAATGGAGAGCGCCGCCCCTGTGTCGACGAGGAACGGGACATTTGTTTTTGTACATTTCAAGAAGAGGCGCTGGTGGGCTGGGGTGGAGTGCGGTAAAATGGCGGAGGCGGTGGGGTGTGGTGGATGGGAGGGGCTTGGGCCGTCCGAGGTGATGGGCGGGTGCGACGGTGGCGGTTGGTCCCCCGCGAAGGAGACACGGGGTGGTCCTTTGCCGTTCCGGAGAGGGGGAACGGTAGTGCTGACTGGGGGGCTGGTCCTCTTGGAGGTGGGCGGGGAGGCGCCGTTCCGGGGAGGGGGAACGGTAGCGGCGGCGTGAGTGGCGGCCGGAAGGGCGGCTGCCCTGGAGGCGGGCATGGAGGGGCCGTTCCGGGGTGGGGGAACGGTAGCGGCGGCGTGAGTGGCGGCCGGAAGGGTGGCTGCCCTGGAGGCGGGCGTGGAGGGGCCGTTCCGGGGTGGGGGAACGGTAGCGGCGGCGTGAGTGGCGGCCGGAAGGGTGGCTGCCCTGGAGGCGGGCTTGGAGGGGCCGTCCCGGGGTGGGGGAACGGTTGATGGTGAGGTGAGGGTTTTGGCGGCGCCGGCAGGTGCGGCTGGGAGGTTGGCAGCCGTGGCGGCGGCGTAGGAGGGGTAACGAGGCTTCGTGGTGGTGGTGTGAATGCGGGCGGGGAGGGGTTGGTCGTGGTCCCCCCCGTGTTGGCGAGGAGGGGGGCCCGCCGGATTTACCGGCGGGCGGCCGCGTTTCCCTGCTTGGAGGTGTAGGAGCAGGGGGGCTGGCATTTTCGGGCCTCCCCACCGAAGTTGACATGATAGAAACATCGGTGGGGGGGGGTCCGCTGGGAGGTAGGCGGTCCTGGTGGGGCGCGCGGAGGTGGAGGGGGTTGCTGCGGCTGGAGACCTTCCCCTTCGTTGCTGAGGGGGGGAAGTGCTGCGGCGTTCGGACGAGCGCTGGTGTCGGTGGTCGATGGAGGGGGTTGGCCGGCGCTCGGTGGAGAGGGAGCGGCGCCGGTGGAGGGAGGGGGGCCGGCGGCGCTCTTGTGACGGCGTCCGGTCCCGGCGTGGGGTGGGGGTGCGGGGCGTGGCGACTTCCGTGACGCCGGCGGCTGCGGTGAGGTCGTGGACCGTATCGGCGAGACGTAGAAGTGGTTCGTCTGGGCCGTCGAGGTAGCTGGCGAGTGCCATCTGCATGGGGTGGGGTAGGGCCCGCAGCCAGAAGGTCCGCGCGATGTCGGCCGTCATCACGTCTTGCAGCTGATGACGCAGACGGCGGTAGAGGTGGGAGGGCTTCAGATCGCCGAGATGTTGTGGTTGGGAGAGCGCTGCGACACGTGCGATCTTTGAAGGTTGGTATAACGTGACGAGGCGGTTGCGGAGGTCGTCGTATGCGGCCGTGGCGTCGGGAGAGATGTCCGACGTCTGTAGGAGGATCTCATACGGAAGCAGTGATATGATGCGGGAGTAACGGGTTCGCTGGCTGCGGATGTTGGCGGCAGAAAACGCAGCGTCGACCTGGAAGAACCACAGCGCGGGGTCGTGCGTGTAGAAGGGGGGCAGCGACAGCGGGAATGACGCCGAGGCCGTCGTGACGTCGGCGGCGGCGTGTGCGGCGGCCGCAGCGGCGGCGGCAGCGGCGGCGGCGGATGCGGAGGAGCCGGGTGGCGAGAGGCTGGTGAAGGGGTTGTCGGCTGCGTCAGTTGTCGCAGCGTTCGGCGGCTGCAGTAGGGATGGCCGGAGGAGCGGCGGCGTCGGTGAGTTCGGGTCCATGGCTGGAACTAAAATTCAAAGTGAGTTAGTTTTGAATTTTAAATTCGCAATCGGCGGGAGCGGAGTGCGTTGAGAGCTGAAGTTGAGCGGTGAGGGTGGGCCAAAAATTGCGAATTTACACTGACTGTTTAAGCTGCATTTGAATTTAAAATTGGGGACACCCAACTAGACTGGGGGCGACACATGAGGTGGTAAGAAGGTAGGAAGGGTAGAAGGTTGGATGAACGTCGGGTTCACTACTGTGATGAATTTAAATTTATCATCACGGTGGCGTGGTGAGAGGTAAGGAGAGACGCAGGCGGCGGTACTCCACCGATCATCTACGCCTCTGTGAGGAGGTAAAGGTGAGTGAGGGAATTTACCTAGGCGGCGGTAATCCACCGATCATCTAGGTGAGGAGAGGTGCTTGTCTAGGCGGCGGTAATCCACCGATCATCTAGGTGAGGAGAGGTGCTTGTCTAGGCGGCGGTAATCCACCGATCATCTAGACAAGAGGAAAAGGTAGGAGGTAAATTCTCAGGCGGCGGATATCCACCGATCATCTGAGAGGAGGAAGGTAAGAGAGAGAGAAGAGAGAGCTGGTTAGAGTAAGTGTCGAATGAAACTAAAGCTCCAGGATCCAGGGTTATATAGGACTTGGAGGCCTCTCCCTCCAACTCCCTGTTGGGAGTTGGTAGTGGGGCTCCAGGTTGTGTCCCCTGGATTCTGTTGCCTGTCTCCCCACTCAGATGTTTATTAGCGGAAAGTAAGTTTTACATAAGGATATTGGTGAGAGCTTTAAGGTTGCTAGTGGAGTGTTCCCGGGAGGGACTCACGACAGTAGGTATTCTAATTTCACCTACTAAGCAATAAGTAGCAGGAAGTAGTGTCTTGGGAACAACTTGCTAGAATCCTGTGAGCAGTCCATCCACCACTAAACTGTCCAACCATTGAATGAATGCACTCCTTCTAAAAGTGAACACAAGGTGGAACAAGTAGAGAAAAATAGGAACTCTCAGATGCAGCTTCCAACAGGCTTGAAAACAAAACCTGTCCTATCCTACGCATGTGGGTTTGTTCTGGTGGTGGGAGGGGGGGGATACAGACACAGAGTGGGAGTGAGAAGGAATAACACTATCTACGTGAACTCTCTTGTAGCCAGGTTCGCCGGCATATTCTGTCCTTCGATACCCTGTTGTATTCTTATCCACACCCGTAAATCGCATTGTGCTTGGTTGGTTCTTCTGATCCTGTGGTGCCGAGGTATACCTCATGTAGCGAGCAATTTATATTTATAAGAACATGGATAGGGTGACAGTCGTTCTCCTTGACGATTACTTTAACGACCAGCTTACGGATAAGGTTACATCTTGTTTTTGATCTATAAAAATATTGAATAACCCTCGAGGTACCTACCAAATTCTCTTCCACTGTTGGAGCCACGTGTGGTTTTCTCCATGACGCGAAAAACATTATTCTCTCTCGTAGGTGGTACCTGTGCAGTCGGGCAAATGTACGGTGCGTGGCCTACAGGAAAGGGGACTTCCGTAATTGTTATGGCACGCAAGTAATAACAACCATCCATCTACACTCACCACTGAATAAGCTGCTTACTCTCCTGCGCGCATCCGGTCAGTGCCGACATACGAATGTAATAAATTTAGTTTCAGAATAATATACTCTTATATACCTGCATCGCCGTGTAAAAGAAAAACGCCTCAACTCCAGTGTTTACATGGGATTTTCAAATAACTCCCCTATTTTTGACCTGCTGTTTTCGTTGGTAAAGAAAAAAGTCGATTCGGAATTGGGGGTAACTCCGACGATAACATTGGAAAATCGGTCGATGTTGAGGAGGAACGCCTCATTGACGCGCTGTGAAGGTGAAACGCCTCAACTTTTGGATTAAAACGATTTGTATATTTGTGCATAGTATGACAGAGAAACGGCGCAGATTTGGTACGTTTTACCTCCTCAGCGTTCGCCAATATAACTGGCTTAGGGCTGGTTTCACCAACGCGGACTATCCAGAGATTAATCTCGGCGGAGGTTTAAGCCATCGATTCTAAGAAAAGACAGTTTCACGAACTCCTAATCTCGGAATAACTCTCGCTATCGGCGCATTAAGTTAATACCTCCTTTCTGGTAGTTTAAACCTGTGATCTACGGCTGATTCTCGACAGGCCATCGCCATTTCTAAATGCTATTTCGTTTGTGTTTTTTCATACTTTTTACTTCAGATTTTTCATAATTTGCATCAAACATTTTGTGCTGTGAATCTTTCGTCAAGTGCCATCCTCCGATGAAGATTTCAACGAACTTATCGAAGTGGCCCTGCCAAGACGGCGGACAATCCGCGACCATTTCCAGAAATGGGATGACGTGGATTTTTTCGCGAGGTTCCGCCTTTCCAAGGAAGTAATGAGCTTCATGATCGACTTTATAGAACACGTTCTAGTTTTCCAAACAGAAGTAGGACCAAAAATATGTAATAATGTAATTTTACACCAAAGCAGGTAGGCACAGCATCGGACCCATCATGACAATTCATTTCCTCCAGTACCTACCTAATACGAACCTTCGCAGTATGCGGTAGTTGAAGAAAAACGGAGTTATTGAAAAGTTTTCTATTTCCACTAGTACACGAATAATACAGTGTTATACCAGTTTCGGTGATCAAACCATCGCCAGTAACAAACAATAACTAATAATGTTATTGTTTGTTACTGGCGATGGTTTGATCACCGAAACCGGTATAACAGTGTATTTTTCGTGTATTAGTGGAAATAGAAAACTTTTCAATAACTCCGTTTGAAATGGGTTTCCACGATTTCTTCGCGAGTGATTTAGTTCACTGCTGATTAAGTTCTCCTGAGGCTGATTTGTAAGGGTCATGTTTCGAAAAAAATTGTTCGGATTTTGAAAAAAGGTCAGGGTTTGTTGAACGGGTTGACCTTGTTTTTGCTTTAGAAGACTTGTGTCGTTTCTTGTTTGTATATTGTTATATTGTACTAGCTGTTGTGCCCGTCGCTGACGGGTAGAACTCGGGGTGGGTCCATCTGACTTTGTTACCTCTCGCTTTACAGATTATATCTCTTACATGTCCCTTTAGAAACTGTTATAATGTTAAAGACAAAAAGGTAATTATCATAGGTAGGAACCAGCCATCTGAATACGGGAGATGGCTTTGATCCATTCAGCCGTTTTTGCGTGATGGATCATGAACCCCCACCCCTATCCATCGGATCGGGAAGGAAACCTCCTTATGTCCTTCCCTGGTCATAGAAACATTTACATACGCGAGATGGGTTCGATCCATTGAGCTGTTTTCGAGAATTTAATTTTCTTATGTTTCGGCTTCCCTATAAACCCCCACCCCTATTCATCAGATCCGGGAGTGAATCCCCCTATGTCCTTCCCCGATCACTGAAACATCTAGATCCATTGAGCCGTTTTCGAGAATTTAATTTTTTCATGTTTCGGCTTCCCTATAAACCCCCACCCCTATCCATCGGATCCGGAAGTAAACCTCCTTATGTCCTTCCCTGGTCATAGAAACATTCAAATACGCGAGATCGGTTCGATCCATTGAGCCGTTTTTGCGTGATTGAAAGACAAACAGACAGACAGACACCACGAAAATCATCTGTAAATTTAGTTATATAGATTACACCGTTGAATGTCTCCACAACAATTGATGGCGGACAAAACTAAGTATCCATAGAAGAAATATCACAGATCCATCACTCATGGATGAGCATACCTCCTCCATGTCATCTGCAGTAGGGGATTGGCGTTTCTGAGGATAGCAATGCTCAAGCAGACTAAACATTTCGACTTGAACCAAGGAACGGCTAAACTGCGGATCAAAAAGTCGGTGAAACTGTCGAAGTTCTGAACCGTGGGTCAAATTTCAATCTAGAATTTATTGATACGAGGTTTAAACTGCGTTGGTGAAACCGGCCCTTAAGGTTTAGGTTGAGACGTTTCGACTAATCGAAATTACAACTGACGAGCGTGAGATCATTTTTCACCTAAAGTGAGCATCATGGGACGTGAAAGTCATCTGCTTATCGGCTTTTGCGATCAGATTTCAAGATATTGAGGCGTTTTTCCTTGAAAAATAATGACGAGAACTAAGTTTGTAGAAGTTGAGGCGTTTCTCCTTTAAAAACTCCTTAAGAAAAAGGAATGTTCGATTTTGGAATTGAGGCTTTCTTCCTTCACACGGTAGCCGTTATTAGGCATAACCGGGTTATACATATTTATATTATTATTGTTTCCGTAGAGTAGGTAAATATTCTTAGGTAGTGTCCTTGCAGGACAAAATTCTTAACACTTCTGTTTTTGAGAACTTATTTATAATTGCAATAATTTTATCTTACAGCCATATATATTTTAAAAACTTGGATTTTGACTTCGTATTCATCCGATTTAAATAGCAGTGATTTTCACATAGTCTATTACCAGTGCTGAATCTTCGCCATTATTCATTTCCCAAGATCCCAACCACTGGCCGCGATTTTCCCAAAACGTGTAAAGCGCCTGAAACACAATTGAGTGTATTATGATCAAATTACCAGTCACTTCACTTCCTTATATCGTAAGTATATCAGTATTCGTATACCAATTTTGGTTTATTATTGTCAAAAATGAACATTTGGAATCGAGCATGAAGAACATTTTTTAACCCAAAAAATTGTTATAGTTTCCGTTTCATGGTAGGTGTACGTAGAATCCAAATATGGAGTAAATAAATTTCTGTTCGTCTGCCTTTGCACTTTCCTTAGTTACCGTGCTCCAAAATTAATTAAAAAAATTGGTGGGGTCTAGTTGGTCGCGATGCTCGGTCTTACTGTCAGTCTTCTCTAAGGGGAAAACTGTCAATAGAGAAGTATGTGGTTTATTTTAAACGTTTTTAAGTAGATTTCGAACGTGAGAATTTTCTGAGACCTCCCGGAGTCCAGCCGATCATTCACACCGAAAAGCTTCGTCAACATGATCGTGAATGAAACTGTGTGCATCCCGCTCAGATATCATTGCCACGGAACACCTGAGATCGAGTTGGTTATTCCGTGATATTGTTTCATTTGAAGAATGATGGTTATTTTGGATTTTGTTTGAGTACTTTTGCAGCTTGAACAAATGTTATAGGTACTTCATGAATTTAACAAACAATAGTTAATGGTAATGCTGTTGCATCAATCGCATATTTATGAAACAGTAGGTAATCGCCCGGCTGGCCCCAGTCTACTCTATTTAGGGCGTTCCTGGGGAAGCCGTGAGGGTCACTGATCACAGAAAACAGTGATCTACAGGAGGGGTACCTAAAATAAAGAAACCGTGTAATGATTTGCAGCGTTTTTTGATTTACGGTCACTGTCATTTTAACTTTCTGTAACCCACTGTAAACCAATTTACTTTCTTGAAGTCATCTGATTTCAAGACGTCTTTCTTGGAATTAGGTTTCTTGAAGTCATCTTTAACCGAGGTTCAGGGAGCTCTGTTCAGGGATCTCGCCAGATTCGCGGGCGTTAACGTGTCGATCGCCTTGTGTTTTCACACCTTGCAGCAATAATAATATCTGGTCTCAAGGCCTTCCTGACACTATTTTGCGTTCCAAACGAGATGTGTGCTCGTGTTTGCCTTTTGAATCTCTACATGGCTTACATAGTTTCAATACACATACTTTAAGCCACATTTCCAGGTTTCTACTACTAACTGACGAGAGAAATTCAAATCCCATACTTCTGCAAGGTGGCAACGCTACAGTGTGGCTTGAAATCGTTTGTGAATAAGAAAAATATTTCCGGGAAAGGGTAGGTAATTCCTGGGTTTTTATCATTTTCAGCTACCTACCTACGTATTCTATTATTATTTATATTTTTGCTTTCAATGTTATATATTTTAGTTTTCTATTATTATTTATATTTAGAGTGCGGGGTCCTTGCGCCTGGTCGTGGTTGGCCGTGACTGCAGCAGAGAATATTGATAGTCCCAGTTCCTTTTTAATCGACGTATAAAAATGCTTTGTTTCTGTGATCGACTAAGTTCTGGGTCAATCTGTGTAAGAAGCAAAGGAATGTCGATATTCATGTCTGCTGTGTATGGTGAGGGGAGTTTAGAGAGAATCGAAAAATGTAAATGTTATCTTCGTCTTCCTCTTTTCTCTGGTTTCAGTTTCTATCCCAACTCACTCAATCACTGTCACTTCATAGGGCGAGTGGGTAAGGGTAAAGATAATAATTTGCTATGTGCCTAGTCCGATCACCCAACAGATTTCTGAGGTTCGTTTTAAAATCTACTGTTTGTCTAGGAACAGGCATTGTTCTATAACACAGGCAAGTTTGGATTCAGCTTTGCTTTGATAGTATAATAGCTACTACACTATTAAACAAATAGTTAGCGCTACTATTTTTGAAATAATCATTTTTGAAAATAATGAGTTGGTAATCCAAAGGAAAGAACCATACTCCTATTTTCTAATAATTATTTAAGTAGTATTGTAGGTACTTCATGATCTTTCTCACCTTTGCTTGTTGATCCCCCCATGGTTTCCTTTGACCAGAACTTCTGCTTTCGTCGGGAAAATATTTCAGTCCCCCGACAGACAAACCAAGCGTGAGGTAAAACTGAAAGTAATATTAATGTATCATGAAGTAATTTATTTGCATATAGTCATTATTATTGGGTACTATATCACTTTATTTTGCTTATTTATTTATTTATTTTGCTTATTGTTATTTGTTATTTTATTCAATTAGTTTGGTCATTATTATATTTTTCTCTTTATTTTTGTTGTTGTCATTTTTATTTATATTTATTTTTATTTTATTTATTTTTTGGTACTCCATGCCGAAGTGGAAATGAATTATAGTAGTAATTGATTGAGTGATCGCCAAGAGGGGTTACGAATTATCGTTGTGCAGGGTATGAAACTGCTGGAGAACTCCACGGAAATGTCCTATATGTGGTTACCTAAAAGTGAATAGGTATATGGGAATGAGGTAAAAATATATGGGATTATGATTAAGAGGACAATAACGAATATGGTGAGTAAACAGGTAGGTGGGAAAATACAGTTAGGTATAATGACGGGGGTCACACAACAAAAGCAACGTTTCGCTGTGAATCACCGAGAAGAAAATGAATTGTTGAATGAACCAAATATGGGTTTCATTTAATTTTTTCAGAGGACTGATTTCGGTTTTGATTTCCGCGAGATACGGGGATACATATCACGATATGTACGAATGAATAACAGCTTACGCTGTGCGACATCAGTTATGAATTTAAAAATAGATTACTTTCAACTCTAGCTTATTCCAGGTATTTGTGTTCCAAAATATGGAGTTTGAGCTCCTGTACTGAATATTTCCTGATACCAAAATTGAATATTTTGTTTTTGCTGTCGGATAGTAGTGTAAGTAGTACCTAGTAATTGCGTAAATTAGGGAATCTCTCTTAACAGTGTTGGTAGAACTAAGCAAAACGGGAATATCAACGAACGAAACTATAATCCCCATGTTCCCATCATTGCAGACCCAGGTTACTTTTTACGTGTTATATTATAGCCGCTCAAAATTCGTACCATTACGTGGTGTGAATCTAAAACTAGATCTACTTGGATTTCCCTGGAATAATGAAGTTATCGTTTACCGCACCGTAAGGAGTTCAGTATTACGTATTATTATTAAGTTTAATATTGTCCTAGGTGTGAAGAAATTAGTGGTAAATAACGTTACTTCTTTGTCAAAAGGCGCTATGTTCGAGGCTTTGTTCCAAACAACATCTTTGCCCTCTCCAATACGGATCCCCAAAGCTTGATATAATTGGCGCCCTTGTGGACATAAGGGCTCTGCTGGTTTGTCATCTACCTGGAATTTCAGGTTGTCTGAAAGAAACGCAAAATATAGGTACAGTGGTTACCTGATTACTGTATTTCCACGATTATAGATGAAGGTAATTGGTACATGCGAATACCGATAAATATCGAATCAGCATGTTATGATATAGTAAGACCCCGCTTTGTTTATTATTTTCAACTACAAGAAGACTTAATATCAGTAAATTAATTTGAATCAGCTGTTCGGTCCGTGTCCCTACTATGAAAATAAAGCTCAGTGCTTATCCTTTCAAGCTTCGATCTATTATCGTGAACGATAGGCTAGTGGTAAGTACATCATCTTGTGGATTTTACGACTCCCGAAACAACAAATAAATAATTAGCGGGGACGGCTTTTTTTATTCTTTTTTCTGGATTCCTAAGGTTATTCCTAAAAGTTATTGAAAATAAACCAAAATTCCAAATTGTATTCCAAATTGGTGTGATCGTTTTCATTATCAGAAGAACGGGTTCGAAGATGAGCAATGTTTTGCCTCATAACATAGATTCAAAGGCTGCTGATTAGTACGCATCAGTTCATGATTTTCCTGTGTAGATGCCCCTACTGCGTCGATCCAGTTTTCCTTTGTCAGTATAAGTCTACCCTCGCGTTTCCCTCAGGAAAGCCCCAAATCGAGAACAACGGCCATCAGTAATCCGAGCGTTTTGAAATTCGTAGGGGATCATCTGGAAGCTACAACCAACTACTCACCGAATTTCAACAAAATTGGGCTATTCATTGTTCGAAATTGATGACATCGGATTCGCCATATCAGTGGCCATATCAATGATCCGAACGTTCTGAAATGTATAGGGATCGTCTGGGACCCAGCCCGCAAGATCTCTGAAAATTTCAGCAATATTGGATTGGAATTGAGGAAGTTGTGCGGCAAGGATTTGAGGACACACAGACGGACACCGAAACAAATTTGTTCAAGTTGAAAAAGTAGATGTCAACATAATCCAATATAACCGTCTTTCTAAAAATAAAATAATATCGCTGAGCAACCAACTCGATTTCACAGAGCCATGCGTGATTATAGTCACTCCTATTCTTCGGTGAGTAGTGTAGCTTCTAGATGGTGCCCTATGGCTCGGATTATGGGTGGCATTTACTCGATTTAGGGCTTTCCTGGGGGACTGTCCACAGAAAACAGTGACCTATCTAGGACTGATATCTATACAGGAAAATAATAAACCGTTGGGTAGTAATTTGCACAATTCTTTGTTCCATTTTTGGATTCCATGTATCAACCTTGAAACGCAAAACATCAAATTTCGAGGGGAGTACTTTTTTTTCCATGCTTTATCCCACAGGGTCATTACTAAAAATAATTATAAACCAAAAATTGAGTATATTCAATCCAAAAATTGCCGAATTGGGAATGAACCCCATAAAATCAACAAAAAGATGGGATATTGGATAGAAATTTTATGGTTAAAAACTCTTGATGACTAGTATTTACGTTAGGTAGACTCTTACTACGAAAATTCGCTCAATGATTTATGATTGGAACATTTTGAAGCGCAGGTCATCGATATTTAACAAGCAAATGTAAGGGCTACGACGAAATATATTCTAATCGAAGTTGCCATGAACCCCGTGGTGTCCTAATTCATAAAGGGATGTTGGTATTTTCTACCACAACCGATATTTTCCCTCGGTGTTCCTTTGAAGTATATTATTTACCTGCTGTGAAGTTGAACGTTTTTTCAATCAAAATTAAACCGGAAAGTTACTTACCTGGAGTCCATATTAATCTGTAGGTATGAAACCCGCTTCCCCATCCTTCGAGGTTGGTATTAGAAGTTGTCCTTGGAGGATTTCCGCCAATCTCAAAACCCATCTCCAGATGACTGTGAGCAAATAACACGGGACTTGAGCATACTAGGGTACTAGTTTTTTTGTAGAGAATTACTAACCCAAAACTCAATTTCAACAGTGTTTTCAGTTTAAGTACAACATGTTTGAATCTGCTATGTAGCTCTAAGCTGACTGCTGTAAAGAACAACGGAAGGCTTACGTTGCGGCAACGTATTTATAAACTAGCTGCTATTCTAGAACATAGTCAGAAATCTTTCGGGGTAACAGAAAAATCCGTCTGTCAGTCGTTTTGTTTTATTTTATTTCCACGCACCCATACAAGAAATTTTTAATAATAAAATTCGGGTGAAAATTAATCTACTACCTACTTATTGCTCGTTCGGGTATATTCTTGACAGGTTGCCTTCGTTTTTTTATGTTCAAGTTTATGACTATTGGCAGAAAATTCGTACTGTAGATAATACCTCATGTCATAACTCCAATCGCATGTACTCGTAAATTTGAGATGGCTCTTCCAAAACATTCAGATGACTGGCTCTTAAAAATTTCATCAAAAAAATAGCCGGGGATTATAAGGGAACCACCAATAATACTGGAATTTGTTAGGAACCATGAAGGACCCATCGTGCACGATCCCTGAAAAAATTTTCTACGTCGATTGAATAGAATAGACATCCGCTACTAAATTTTCGTTGTTCGCGCATATTCAGGTGCTATAATTTTCATATTAAAATGAAATTCATACGGGAACTAACTCCCATGATCCCTGCAGATGCCAGCGAAATCAGTCGAAGGGAACAGTACAGTTGCGGAGTGTCAGATATTTCGTTTGTGCGTGCTCAGACTTTGATTTTCATGAGATGTACAATATACTAGAACTGTCAGTGAACCACCCCGCACTCACCCATCAACTTTCAGCTCGTTAGGTTCTAGATAGTCCCCTATGAATTGCTGGGATTATAGGTGGTACTCATTCGATTTCGGGCTTTCCTTTGGGGAGCACGAGGGTAGTTATTGACCACAGAAATCCGTTATCTACGCAGAAGGGGCATCTGTATAGGTAAACAATCAACCGTTTTGCTTACAACTGAAAAGCGCTGCAAATTATCACAGAAAGGTTTAGTATTTTCCAGTAGATCAATGTTTTCTGTGGTCAACACCCACCCCCTTGCTTCCCTCAGGAAAGCCCTAAATCGAGTACTGGAGCCGGTTGGGCATTTACAGTTTCATAAATAAATATGCGGTGGATTCAAGTATATTCTATCATTAAATTATTTGTTGCTATTGGTGAAGCATAACGTTTGATCAAATTAAAAAAGGTACCGATCAACAAAATGCAAAATAACAATCATTCTTTAAATGAAATAATATCTCGCAACTGCCAACTCGATTTCATGCAGCCTTGTGTGTGAACCGCTTAGAGGTGACTGACAGTAACACCGAGCTTCGCGGGCCAACTGGACCCCAAGTGGGACCTAAAAACAAATTTCATTAATTTTGATTCATGGTAACTAAGAAAAGTGCAGAGTACCCGCAGCATTTTTGGTTTATTATTTTCAATAATGAACCATTGGAATCGAGCATGAAAAAAAAAATTCTTACCCCCCCTCAAAATTTGATGGTTTACGTTTCAAGGTATGTAGAATCCAAAACTGCAATAAAAATATTTCTGTCTGTCCGCCGTACGCCGTACGCCGTACGCCGTACGGGCCACTTTTCTTAGTTACCATGAAAAAAAATTGATGAAATTCGGGTTATAGGTTCCGTTCGGCGTCTAGTTGGTCCTCGAAGCTCGACGTTACTGTGAGTCATCTCTAAGGGGTTCAAAATAGGGGTTGAAATTTTCAAAACGCCTATACCATTTTTTTACGTAAATATTTTTACGGTTTTAAATAATTCTTGAACTTGCGAGTTTTTTAAGACCATCCGGAGCATCGTACGTCCAGCCGTTCGTTCACAGTAAGGCCCCGAAGTTAGCACCGACAGGCATTTTCGACTCCAGTGTGAATGAAATTGTATACAAATCAAACCAATTCTCGTAACCAGAGACGCGCCCACAATAGGAATTTGTGAATACGGCCAATCATTGGTAGGGATCACCTGATTATATTGGCGGAGTATGAAGTCGAGTTGGTTGTTCTGTGATATAATTTAATTTGAAAAATGATGGCTCTTTTGGAGTTTGTTGGTAGGTAGTGAAACTTGAACAAACGTTGAAGTATTATTGATGGGTAAATTATTACTACGGTAAATCATTACTCAACGGTAAATTATTACACAACGGTTCATTATACCATCTACGTAGAAGGGGCTGGAGTTTGTTGGTAGGTACTTTTGCAACTTTTTTCACTCCTCATCAACAATTTCTTTTCAGAACTTCATTATGTGTGTTTCTTTTTGTTAGGTACTGTTTGTCATCGGCAGAATTATTTTAGCAACATTTAACTCGTGATTTAGGTAGGTACCTAGTAACGAGTACGGGGTTAGGTACTAACCTGCGGAGGGTCTGCGATCTACATAATTATGCATAGAATAGTACATATTATATTATATAGACGGGTTATCTATACATAGAGCTGTGATCTGTAACAGAAGGGTATTCTATACAAAATAATAAACCGTTGTGCAGGGATTTGCAGCGTTTTTTAAATTACCTTTTCGGATTCTACGTAGGTAACTTTGAGGGGGGGGGGGGGGGGGGGAGATTTTATTTTTTCCATGTCCGATTCCAAAGGTTCATTATTGAAAATAATAAACCAGTTAGGTTATTTCACCATAATGCGCAGCGTTTTCAAACAGTTCTAACTCGGCTTTTAAACCGATAGGTTATTTCACCATAATTCGCAGCGTTTTCGTTCTAACTCGGCTTTTAAACCGATCGGGTTCTGATTTTGACCATCTCCTCAGGGAGCCCCAGTGAACATGTGAGCCAAATTTCAGCTCTTTAAAACCCTCTCTAACCTACTCCACCCCCCACCCCCCCTCTCTCGAGAAAACTTACTTGTTCTGTTGGGCCATTCTCACAGGAAGCGACAGTTTGTAATCTGAGTTTTCAAAATATTGAAAATGCTCCAAGTTTGAAAACATTAGGTAGGTATGTAGGTATACTCAGCAAACCGTCATAAATGAATGTTCCAAGTCCCTCCAAACAGGAGGGGCCTATAGTTTGAAGATGAAAAATAAAAATGAAAATGTCGAGGACGGGCACAATGTCGTTTTACTACCAAATCATCATTCCCTCTCGTCTTCGTCATTCCCCGTCCTTTGTCCCTATCTTGCCTGATAGGTAGGACTTCACGATTAAATTGTGATTTATCTTTTGTGAACAATTTCCTGTTTATCTCATTATTTTAAATTAGGTCTAGATACGTACCTATGATTCCCATCTAGATACGTATGGTTCCCGAACCGTCATCAAGTGTCCCAATTGAGCTTCTGTCGAGTTTAGGAAACATAATTCCTTCGGTCATATTTGCATACACAATAAATTATGAACTTCTTTTTTTGGTAGAAATGTAGTTCATGAGGTTCGTGAGAAGAAATAATTTTACCACTGGAAGTCATTTTTAACAGCGAACAAACTCAATCATTCATGTAACTTAATTTGAGAATCACAAAATAATGACTTCAGTAGGTAGGTACTCTAATTATTAATTAGGTACCTACTTAGTTATCAATATTTTACTTATTCTGTCTTATGATTATAAACCAGACGAATTTACTTAGGGAAATGAACACAGCAATTTAAAATTCAAGAAACCTATAGTCACATAATTTCTAATGCGCGATCTATCTACTTGATTTTTGAACATCTCAGATACATAATAAATTAATTAAAAACTTTGTTTTTCTATTACAATAATTACTGTTTTTTTCTTTTTCAATTTTACGGAAGGAATTAAGTTAGTGTTACAACGATGACATGGAGTCGGATCAGATCTGCGTGCGTACCAAATTTTCAAAAAATAAGCAACACTTTCTGACTCGCGACTAGGTACCTAGTACTAGTACCAAAATACCAACATCATCGAAAGTTAAAGTAAAAAGGCCTAAATGTGGGCTTGTAGAACTTGAGACAAATGAAAACTTCCACAAAACAGCAGGTCAAGTGATCCCAGGGCTGCTAACTCGTTATTCTGTTAAAATTATATTTTTATTTTCATCATTGTGCAGAATAAAAACTGTGTACCTACTGCGAGACACCCCCTGCTCGTCTAGAAACGTAGATTACTTAAATAAATTACCTGCATGGTTAATGACAAAATATTAAAATTCGAAACAAGAATAGATTACATGGTTAATGACAAAATATTTAAATTCAAAAGAAGAATGAGGTCAGTGATGAGGTCTGCATTGCAGGGGTTGTTTCCAGCCATATTTTTACGAATATACGCTTTGAAATAATACTCGTAATATATTTTAATTGAATAATTCATCGGAATAATAATAATAATTGTCTCGACTTTAATCCCGCGTCCGTCATTGGAACAAGAATGGACGGGGAATGACGGACGGAGAATGACGGGAAAATTTCGTTTTTCTTGGCTTTACTAAAACCATTCCTCATATGATTATATAAAAATTGCAATTATTCCGTGCGCAGTACCACGCTAATAAAAAAATAAAAAAATAAAATGGTTTCCGACCCTTCACCACGAAACCTATGACGAGGGATGACTGGGCGTACACGATCGAGAAGAGATCATTCTACGCAGGTTAGCTACTGAAACAAACTGCTGACCAGTGCTTTCGGAGACTTAGATCCGCAGGAAGCGAAAGGCGGGTAATAGATGGCTAGAAAAAACAGCCTGAAACGTCATGGACGATTTGAAACAACGCACAAGCAACAGGTCTGGACAAACATAGGTATTTGTCTCCCAACCTCAGATCCCTTTCTGCGGACAATCTCGGCACGCGCGACGAACCCTTATAATCTGGACTCATATTTTTAGAGGACTGCATATAGAAGTGTATGAATTGTTATATCTGAATCATAGCAAATCTGATGAAGTGTATCATAGCAAATCTGAATATCACCTTTTAATATACCTTTCCAATAATTCCGAAGGATGAACGAAAATGTATACAATGTAACGGCCGGGCGTATACTGTGTGATATACGAAGCCAATTTTAAAAAAAGTATATACCTATATTTGTCTCTTGATTTTCGTCAAATAATATTATATTCACTAAAATTATAAAAACCCCTGAAACCCTGAGTCGATTCACCCTGGGAACTGATTCAGAAGTTGGGAAGGTCGGGCCTGGACAATGACGGGGAATGACGAAGTGACTGTTGGTTTAACTTTTTTTTCTATTGAATGAACTAATTAATCGGAAAAATGAAAAAAAAAACGGTTCTACATAAAGCCAGATACAACAATAAGAAATTTGTTTCAACTCGAAAAATTATTATGGGGCTTGGAAAACGCTCTGGACATCGAATTGTCACTTCCTGGTTTCATAGCGGTAGGGACCTTCCCCATCCCTAGTTCCTTCTACGAGTATAACAGCTTATGGAGATGAAATCCTCTAGCAGACCTACTGCATTATTTATTATGTAGATACTATTTGGCTGAACTACAAATGAATGGATTGTCGTTTCTTCTCTGTCAATTTGTGTCCCTCTTGCTCTTACCAGTCTAGAACTGTGATGCTACGTCACTGTGTTAAATCCTTATTTTATATGGAGTCCTACCCTGTAAATTATTCTAGGTTTTCAGTCTTTCCTTTGGGTGGAATAGGTATACTCACTTATTCCCTATGTCATTGGTATCGTGTATCAAACGTCGATTCCCTCTTGCCAGAGCCAGTTGTATCAGCCCAGAATTGCGTCTGCCGTAAGTGTTTTTATCCCTCGGCTCCATCTTCATCTCTGAAAAGAAAAAAAAAACTGCCTATCAAAAACACATTTCTATCCCTAAAACTACTTCCCACTGGAATCTTTATGATAATACATTATAACTCTAGTTTTGTTAGAAAACTTAGTTACTTGGGATATTACCTGGTAAAATCCAGTCACCCTTTGGTAGTTTAGCTCTGATCTCGATTTCCCCGTACTTGAAAGACATGGTGTTCTTCATGGTTAGCAGTGCCGTTTCGATCGGAGGCAGTATTGCGTAAGATTTTGCTCTTCTCTCACACTCTTGGGAATATAATTGACCAGTACAACTGGAAAATCAAAATCAGAACGCTGGCGTCAGTGTAAGCACATGGTACATACATATAAATATTGGGTGAAATGAAGCACAGTGGGCTGAACATTTTTTAGCCTATAAGCCAGATTACCTTTTGGTTTATTATTTTCAATAAAGAACCTTTGGAATCGAGCATGAAAAAAAAAATTTCAATCCTCCCTCAAAATTTGATCGTTTACATTTCAAGGTACTATGTAGAATCCGAAAATGCAATAAAAAAAATTCTGTCTGTCCGCCGTACGCCGTACTTCGCACTTTTCTTACCATGAACCAAAATTAACGAAATTTGGTTTGTAAGTCTCGTTTGGTGTCTAGTTGGTCCTCATAGCTTGGCGTTACTGTCAGGCATCTCGAAGGGGTGAAAAATAAGGGTTGAAATTTTCAGAACGCCGTAGCTCAAAAATTTTCAATAAAAGGTATGGTTTTTTTACGTTTTTAAATTGATCTTCATCTAAAGAATTTTTTGAGACCACCTGGAGCATTATACCTACGACCAGCCACTCATTTGCGCCGAGAAGCTTCTTCAACATGATAATGAATCAACCGTTATAATCCGGCCCAGATATCATCGCTAGGGAGCCCGTGATTATAATCACGGATGGCTGTATGAAGTCGAGTTGGTTGTTCTGTGATATTATTTCATTTGAGAAATAATGGATGTTTTGGATTTCGTTAAAAGTTACTTTTAAACTTGAACAAACGTTGAAGTATTATTGGGTAAATTATTACACAACGGTTTATTATAATGTCTACATAGAAGGGGCACCTATAAAAGTAAGTTATTACACAAAGGTTTATTATGTGCCTCTTATTCTTCATGAATAACTACCTACAAATAATATGATGGAATTATTGAATCCCACACATTTGTATCAAAACTTTAATTCCGGGGCCGACTCCAGTGCTCGATTTAGGGCTTTCCTGGGAGGAGCTCGAGGGTGTTGACCACAGAAAACAGTGATCTACGCAGAAGGGAAATGATAACAGGCTATACAGGTGTCGTGAGTCCCTCCAGGAATCACTCCTCTAGTAAACTTAAGTTCTCACCAATATTCTACCACGAAAGTTAGTGTGGTGAGTCCCTCCAGGAACCACTCCTCTAGTAAACTTAAGTTCTCACCAATATTCTACCACGAAAGTTAGGTTCCGTTAATAAACGATGCGAGTGGGGAGACAAGCCACAGGACCCAGGGTACACAACCTGGAGCCCCACCATCAACCCCCAACAGGGGGTTGGAGGGAGAGGACTCACTTTCCTATAAAACCCCGGATCCTGCGACTTTAGCTTCATTCGACACTTCCTCTAACCAGCTCTCTCTTCTCTCCTCCTACCTTGCTCTCTCCTCCTCTAAAAGAACCTAGATGTCGGTGGTGGTCAGCCCATAACCGCCTAGGCAACCTCCTCTCCTAAAAGATTCCAGATGTCGATGGTGATTCGCTCATAACGGCCTGGACACCTACCCTCTAAAAGATCCTAGATGTCGGTGGTGATTCGCTCATAACCGCCTAGGCAAATTCAACCACTCACCTCCCCAAAAAGATCCTAGATGTCGGTGGTGATTCGCTCATAACCGCCTAGGCAAATTCAACCACTCACCTCTCCAAAAAGATCCCAGATGTCGGTGGTGATTCGCTCATAACCGCCTGGGCAATTTCCCTCACACCACCGTGATGCAATTTTAAATTCATCACAACAGGTAAATAATAAACTTTTGTGTAATAATTTGCAGCGCTTTTTCAACGAGGGCCATAAACGATAAAAAGACCTATTTTCAACCTGTGGAGCAAGAGATATACTAAGAAAAACGCTGCAAAGTCCTTGTCACATGGGTTTATTATTCTATTGGACATACCTACAGAAAGGTTGGCTGTTCATTAATTGTTTCTTTCATGCGTAATAATCAAAATAGCTACTTCTGATGGTTTCCATTAATTTTGGCCCCCAAAACACAAATTAGGTACGCTCTTTTTTTTCTTTTTTTTTTAAACTATCCTAAACCACGTCTTGACACTTTTTCCAGTGTTATTATACAAACTGATGGTGATTTCAGACGATTTCCCAGGTTTTTCACTCATAAAAAATCAATTCTGGGAGCTGAACATTTGGTAGAACTCAATTTTCCACTCTTTGGTCAAAATCGACTTCATATTCGGTCTTCTCGTCCCCAAAAACATAGAAAACGATATCTCAGAGGCTCATGTTACCAATATGTTGCTAAAACGTAAAAAGTACCTATTTTTACACACATTTTCACCCATAACACCCCTGGGTATATTCCGATCGGGCTGAAAAGTTTCGGGACACAACTAGGGCCCAAATGGAGCATGTGTGCGAAAGAACGATTTTTTTAGACCGAAAATGAAGCCTGTACACGTGATACGGCGGACGGCGTACGGCGGACGGACATTGCATTTTTGGAATCTATGCACCTTGAAACGTAAAAGAAAAAAGTTTGAGGGGGTGTTATAAAATTTTTTTGCTGAGCGAAAACGCTGCAAAGTCCTTGTCACATGGGTTTATCATTCTATTGGACATACCTACAGAAATGTTGGCTGTTCATTTATTGTTTCTTTCATGCGTAATAATCGAAATAGTTATTTCTGATGGTTTCCATTAATTTTGGCCCGTAAAACACAAATTAGGTACACGCTCTTTTAGCGAATTTTCAAAGAAAATGAAGCTATTGCAATGGCTTCGAAATTTAAATAATATAAATTTTTGGAAATTTTCTTCATAGAAATCCGTTTCAGACCATTCTAAAACGATTCCTGAAATTTAACACTTTTTTATATGTATATATATATATATATGTGTCACTCCAGACGATAACTCTCGATAGAATTGAGATAAACAGCTCAAATTTGCACAAAAAATCTATCTTGGCAATCGAAAGGCTAAGTTCGAAGATGGGCGAAATTGGCCTACTCTAAGGAGGGTTTTGGCGCATTTAAAGTGCGCAAAAATTACCCAAAAATCCCCAAAATGTTATTTTCCAACAAGTGACCCCTCATTTTAAAGGTTTTTGCACGCTGAACACGATGGTGGAATCGGATTTTAGATATCTTGATCCGTTCTCAAATTAGAGCATTTAAAGTGCGCAAAAATTACCCAAAAATCCCCAAAATGTTATTTTCTAACAAGTGACCCCTCATTTTAAAGGTTTTTGCACGCTGAACACGATGGTGAAATCGGATTTTAGATATCTAAATCCGTTCTTAAATTAGAGCATTTAAAGTGCGCAAAAATTACCCAAAACTAGGATAATCTTTAAACTCTTACCCCACCCCCCCCCCCCCCCCCCCCCCCCCCCCCCCACCCCCTTAGAGTGGTCAGATTGAAAAATGTGAGAAGTATTAATTGAAGACGAGAGTTCGAAGCAAAAAAGGGGGAGGCAAACGATTAGTACAACTCCTTGAATTTCCCATTTGACATATAATTGTTATGATACCTTCATAGATAGACAAGTACCGGCCCACGTATTACTAGAAGGAAGACGAAAGAAAAAATCTATTTCAAATTATTCAATTTAGGTACTAACAGTAGGAGGAAGAAGTTTTCCTTTATTCAAAACCATAGCCATTAATTCGAATATTTCTTTGAAAATTCGCTCATTAAGTCATGCTGCATGACTGGTTTTTTTTTGTTTATTATTCTGTGAATAATACACCTATGTATTCGCTCAGCAAAAAATTTTTATAACACCCCCTCAAACTTTTTCCTTTTACGTTTCAAGGTGCATAGATTCCAAAAATGCAATGTCCGTCCGCCGTACGCCGTCCGCCGTATCACGTGTACAGGCTTCATTTTCGGTCTAAAAAAATCGTTCTTTCGCACACATGCTCCATTTGGGCCCTAGTTGTGTCCCGAATCTTTTCAGCCCGATCGGAATATACCCAGGGGTGTTATGAGTGAAAATGTGTGTAAAAATAGGTACTTTTTACGTTTTAGCAACATATTGGTAACATGAGCTTCTGAGATATCGTTTTCTATGTTTTTGGGGACGAGAAGACCGAATATGAAGTCGATTTTGACCAAAGAGTGGAAAATTGAGTTCTACCAAATGTTCAGCTCCCAGAATTGATTTTTTATGAGTGAAAAACCTAGGAAATCGTCTGAAATCACCATCAGTTTGTATAATAACACTGGAAAAAGTGTCAAGACGTGGTTCAGGACGATTAAATGGCACTACCAATGATCAAAGATAGTTTTAGAAAAAAAGAAAAAAAAAGAGAGTACCTAATTTGTGTTTTGGGGGCCAAAATTAATGGAAACCATCAGAAGTAGCTATTTCGATTATTACGCATGAAAGAAACAATTAATGAACAGCCTACCTTTCTGTAGGTATGTCCATTAGAATAATAAACCCATGTGACAAGGACTTTGCAGCGTTTTTTTTTTTTTTAACTATCTTTGATCATTGATAGTGCCATTTAATCGTCTTGATCCACGTGTTGACACTTTTTCGAGGGTTATTATTCAAACTGATGGTGATTTCAGACGATTTCCCAGGTTTTTCACTCATAAAAAATCAATTTTGGGTACTGAACATTTGGTAGAACTCAATTTTCCACTGTTTGGTCAAAATCGACTTCATATTCGGTCTTCTCTTCCCCAAAAACGTGGAAAACGATACCTTAGAAGCTCATGTCATGTCATGTGTCATGTTCTGTGATTGGTTTTTCTTTCTGTCAATAAATTTATATTCTATTCTATTCTATTCTATTCATGTTACTGACATGTTGCTAAAACGCAAAAAGTACCTATTTTTACACACATTTTCACTCATAACACCCCTGGGTATTATATTCCAATCGGGCTGAAAAGTTTCGGGACACAACTAGGGCCCAAATGGAGCATGTGTGCGAAAGAACGACTTTTTTATACCGAAAATGAAGCCTGTGCACGTGATACGGCGGACGGCGGACGGACATTGCATTTTTGGAATCTACGCACCTTGAAACGGAAAAGAAAAAAGTTTGAGGGGGTGTTATAAAAATTTTTTGCTGAGCGAATACATAGGTGTATTATTCACAGAATAATAAACCAAAACTAACCCTGAGTATGTAATTGCTCGAAAGTAGTTATATTTTTTTAAACTGAAGTACTTTTGTACAGTACTTGTACAGTACTCCCGTACTTGTCAATGCGAATTGTAAATCGTCATAGTTTAGTAATAGTTCCTCATAGTTTATTAGTTTTAGCTCTCGTTGGCAATTGCCCATTCTTTTCACAAATTCCCGTGTGTAGAAAGCACTGTGTTTCCACTGATGAATTAACTCTAGGTTTTTTTTTTCAGACCAACGTCGCTCAGGGGTTTCCTCCCATCTTTTTATTTTCAAGCGTGTCTCAATTTGTATTTCTCGCAGCACGTCCAACAGGAGTCTGACGTTGGGACTTGAGGAATAAAATTGCCCGTTAAATACATGATGGCGTTCAGTGTCAGAAGATTTAAGGTGTCAGGTGTAATTTGGGGAGTGAACTGGCTATACCTGTATAGCGTACGATTTAAGCAGGTAGCCGGAAAATTGAAACATCGCGGAAAGTCATGTGGAGCTTCGTTGAAAATGTGTGCATCTGGTAAAAATATTAGGACAGTAAGAAAAAGTTAGCAACAAAGTGAGGTACCTACGCACTATAATATAGAAGCCAACATCATGATTTTATACAGACATTTCGGTGCAAACCTATTAGGTTTGAAGTTTACGCAGGTTGAAATACGGTCTGTTTACTCATGTTGAAATTCGGACTACGATCTCTGTCGCTGAAAACAGCAGCAGGTTGAAGAACAGTCTACACCCGAAGCGCATGTGGTCGGCGCGGTGCTCTGAAATGGCCGTAACCTCAAACATTTTGAAAATCGAACCCCAAGGCAAGGGTTGGCGAAAATGAACAACTTCCAGTAACACTTCATATGGGCTTTTCAAACTTCGGCCCAGGAGGAAGTAAACATCCGAATAAATCCATCTCACAGTATTACAGCTTTGTTAAAATTCCATCAGCTCTCGTTTAAATTCCAAAATCCTTACAATTTTCCATAATTCCTAATAGGTAGTTGAAAAAATTTCAATATTTTCTTGCTGTAAAATATTACCGCAACCTTCATTGAGAATTTAAAAAAAATTACCAAATGTTTATCGAACAGGATGGGAAGAACAGTCTCATTGTACCTACATACTTTTCCAGTAACCGATATCCATTCCTTGCAGTTCTATCATCAAGTACCGTTGGTTTGATGTACAACATATTATCCTGTACGTAGGAATTTCGAAAGCTGTCTTGGTAAATCACGAATCCATAGCCCTGTAAATCACGTAAATTTTCATTGATATTGGTTAAAATCTCATGAATCCTACCTATCCCATGAACACAAATGCAAAATGTAGACGAGGCCAATGGCTCTTAATTTATTTCTCTTTGCAGAAGAACCTAACTGAAGTAGCGAATTCATATGTTCACCTCGCTCCAGGGCATCTTGACTTCGTGGGACCATTTCCTGCTGTCTACTCTTGACCCTTTTGAAAATTCATCCTTGAAGATGACATCGCCTCTGCACATTTTCTCACGCCTTCTCCAGCTCCCGTCTTCTTTCCTCTCCGTTACTTCGGTTTTCGTCGGGATGCATATCCTGAGATCGACGACGTTGTAATCGTCGTCTGCCGGCCGTGGCAGAGGTCGTTGCGGCATCACTCGTTCAGTTGAGGTGGTCGTTGTAGTAGTCGCAGTCGTCGTTTCTATATCGTGAGGTTTACTCGTTGACGTAGTGCCACCGGCGATCGGGGTAAGCGGTTCCTGAAATCAACCTTGATGGCTCAGACGTTTAGATTATACTGGTAGATGCCTCATTCACTCGACTCTCGTAGTAACGTGTTCGTTGAACTTCATACCCCCGTGGTACTTATAGAGATCAATAATAACTTTCGGTTCCCTGTTTAAACTTGGCATACCTAATGTAGAAAAGGGGACGATGGCGGATCTAGATTATTGAGACAACTTTATTCTAGAATATGAACAGACTGTTCAAGCGATCCCTCCTAGAAAGCTTTCCGAATTGCTATGATGACGGGGGGAGGGGGGGCGTCTATAGCGCCTACGAATTAGTTGATTACGTTATAGCATAATAACTATATTTCAGCTTTATGATAGCGCTTCATAACGAGCAGTTTCTTTCGTCCGGTTAGCTTTGAAGAAAAATTTAAAATACATCTTGAAACATATAATAATAATATATTATTATGGTCTGAGTAATCCATGGATTGCATGGCTCGGCCTTGGTACTATGGGTGGAATTAGATATCCGCGTTCGTAATAGGTAGGTACTATTTCCTAGAATATTTTCTACAGTAGTTCGAAAGAGAGGATTTTTTCACTTAACAATCCAGGCTATTGGGGAAAATTAAGAAGCGACATTCCCCGTATTAACAGTGTTTGAACAATGGTCTAATATACGGAACAGTAATCTACGAGTATATGCGGAACACTAGCTATTGGACCAAGTTTAAGAAAGGTGGTTTGTTTGGACCATTGAGTTGTGGATTGTGGCGGTTCAACGGTTTCATGTTTGCATGCGCAGTCGCCACTACTGATACGAATGCGACGAAATTCATGTGGGACCGATTAGGGCCTAACCTCAAACTGCTGTCAATATTTGAGCCAATTTTGACAGTTGGGTCGTGAGTTACGGCGGTTCGCAGAAATGCGGACACACACAATGATGCTGAGCTACACACACACACACACACACACACACACACACACACACACACACACACACACACACACACACACACACGCACGCACGCACGCACGCACGCACGCACACACACACACACACACACACACACACACACACACACACACACACACACACACACACACACACACACACACACACACACACACACACACACACACAGACACACACACACACACACACACACACACACACACACACACACACACACACACACACACACACACACACACACACACACACACACACACACAATAATGCTCAGCTAGCTGAAGGAGCTGAAATTTCCTTTTTTTTTTTTTTTAATGGATTCGTTCAGCGTGGTCGAAAATGGGGAAATATCAGCCTTTTACCCCTCAAGATAATGGAAATTGTATAACAAGTGTAAAAACGAAGGCCACGACCACTTCTGAGGGAACGAGTCTAAATAGTAGGTAAAGCAATCTCACTTTTACGTTTCTAAGCAAGAAATGGTTGGAGGGTCAAAGTACTAACATAGCTGGCGGAGTGGCGGTATGAGCCATACTGGTGCACCGTCACCTAGGTACCTACCTACTCATAATTCCCTTAGACTCATCAAGTTGAAGGAAATTTGATCGTGTTTTCTTAGACTTGGATGATTATACATAGGTATTTGCACAGATCTTGGCAATCTCTTATAATATTATCATCGGAAAAAAATAATGTATTAGTATGAAGTTATCGTAGGTTATGTTTGTGTTGAGTAATTTTTGTGACCTTTCCAACTTACCCCTCTGTGAATAGCCCAAACAGCGGCAGCTTGCTGTCTCATCATTTCCTGTTGTAGTTTTAGCTCCCGATTAAGTTCCGCTTGCGCCTCCTGTAGTTTAGTATGTAACGTAGAAATACAGACGTATAGGAATAAAGAAAATTTCTTTATTACTATACGTCTGTATTTCTACGTATATTTAATATAGAATGTAACAAGTATTAAACTTGTGTTGTCATTATCAGGATTACATAATTGGGTAGGACTGAAACTATCCAGCGGGTAATGATGTCTTAATACACTTCCGTTGATGTGCTTTGGAGGCGCAAATGTTTTTCACGCCATTTTTCAAGGTGCACCGAAACCTTTGGTAGCGATTTTCTCGGTACTATGATTTTGCAGTTGGTGAGATTGGCGTGGTGCCAGCGATTTTCTCGGTACTATGATTTTGCAGTTGGTGAGATTGGCGTGGTGCCGACGATATATTATATTGATAACAATTTGAATAGGAACCAATCGAAAAGGGTTTGACAAACTGTAGCGCAGTATGATGAATATTCGCATTAGGGTTCATATAATGATTAATATGGACCCGTAGTTTAACTGGTGTAGACCACAGTTATGGTTTATTGTTTTCAATAATGAACCTTGGGAGTCGAGCATGGAAAAAACCGCTGCAAATTATTACACAAGGGTGTATTTTCATTATAGATGCACCTTCTGTGTGGATATCACTGTTTTCTGTGGTCAGTACTGACCCTCCCCCTCAAATCGAGTACTGGAGCCGGCCGGGGAACTGCAGTTTCATAAATGTATGGTGGATTCAAGAATTATATATTAATTATTTGTTGTTATTCATTAAGCACAACTTTTTCAAGTTACAAAAGTATTTACCACAAAGTCCATAGAGTTAGGAGAATCTGCATAAAATAATATCCTGTTACTAATATTATCTTGAAGTTGATACGTACTCGAGCCCAGTCGCTGGGGATGGGTTCTTGGATTTGTGATTTCGTCCCATCTATAAAGAAAATTAACATTCATTGTAATGTATTCCAATAAATTTCTAGACAAGTAATTGTATAACATGAATGTTATCCTTTGTTCCTGAACCGAAATCATAGCTTTCTCAACTTGTTGAGTGGAAAGACCCTTTGCGGTACCATGATAATTGTAGTGTAAATAATGTTGGTTCATTAAAATCCATCGGATCCTGATAATAAATCGGACATTAAGAAGATACGAACTCACCGAAATATAATATGAGAACAAACGATAAGGCCGAGATAACACTCGTGAATCGCGAAGGATACATATTGTTAGCAAGACTGAAGGATTCGATTTTGTACCTAGTCCACTCTCAACTGGTTTCGCAGAGTGGGGATTGCCAGCTAGTGGGCCTGAAGATTGATGGGAAATATTGTGGGGGAAGGCCTTCAAGATTCCCCCCAGACAAAACAGAAGCGTCGTGGTCGTGAGCATAATATTTTATCAGGCAATAATTGCGCAAGGGATTATTTTGATCAGTTTTCCTCAGTTGCAAGCAACATGCAGATGGTGCGACAACAATAGTAGGTTTCGGGTACTGCTCAGACCATCTTCATGCGCGTATAGTTAAATGAAATTCTCATAACCCTAGAAAGCTTGCTCAGGTTTCTTCAGTTGCAGCCTCGCCTGGAGTAGATTGTGACTGGAGTTTCGGAGCGCTCCTGTCCATCTCCATGCAGATATCGCACCTTACAAGTTAATAGAAGTATTATTCATTGAAGTTGTGGTGATTTTTTCCATTATTAAATCTCCATTATCAACTGGTAAACTCTCACATATATGAATTCCGACTGACGTATCTTTCCACATTACCTATTTGTATTATTCCAAGTTTGACATAATTCTTGTATTTTGCCGATTACAGCCTAATTCTGGGTATTATTACAACTCCAGCAATTTTCGGGCTTTTGCTCGGTTGGCCTCACTGTTTGTACGGGTTGGCCAGTGAGAGACGACACCCTTTTGCTTGTCACTTTCCCGGTATGGAACAAAACTCAGTATTTCAGTACATTTTGTAAAATTATGGATAGGTACACTGTTTTTGTCTTACGCCTTCATTATTGTTTCTTTCAAGCCATTACCTTTGAGAAAAAATCACCATTACCTTTAAAAAAATCTATGAAAATTTCCCATTGAGATCATGGAATAAGTGTATGATGCATAGTTTACGAGGTTATTGTACAGGTCGATAGGACTGGCCCTTGTTGTTTGGCAGTTGGTTGTGAAATTACATAAAAATATGATTCTGAACCCCACCAGGTTCTAGTTGCATCATCATTATGATTTGGTCAGCACCTCGCTTGCCAAACTTTTTCAGCCAATTTTTGGAGGAAATAAGTTATAAGATAGGTCCAAAAAGTACATGGCCAATATAAATAAACAAAAATTGATATGTGGTATAAAATGGTGACTTGAGACAGAATAATACTATTTCAACGTACTCAAAGTAATTAGCTGAAAATTTTGTGAGCAAAACTGTAGACTTTGACGCCGAAAAATCGTCAAAATTTCACAAGAACATCACATGCGCTCTTTCTGATATAAGAACCAGGAAAAAAATGGTAGAAGTAGGTATTGAAACTAGTGACTCCATACAGTAACACATCTCAATCAGTGTTGATATTCGGTATTAACTTACTATAGTATAGACTGAATGTTCTAATAATCCCCATCAAACTGTGAAGTGTCACTGACAGAAATTCAGATTTCATTATCCTTTCAGCTCTCGAATTATCGGTTTTATTTTTCACCAATTTTATTATAAATATTATTCTTTCCATTCCCGTGTTGTCGACCTTCATATCTTGACGTTTTAGGACCGGGGTATGAGTGAATAATATTAATGGTAATGAGCGAATTCTGCTCTCAGCTGATATGTGTTCTTATGATTCGACAAGAACATCTTATGATTCGACTGAATTGTAATATTTTCGTGTTAACTAAACCAAATTCATTTTAAAAGGTTTAAATGCAAAATGCGAATTGAAATCTGATTTTAGAAACGACAATTTTTCTTCATCCAAAAGTGTTCTCAAGGCTTCACTACCTAGGCTGATTCGGAAGCGAAGCACAGAATAGGTGGAATTCATAAAAGTTTTTGGTTAATTATTTTCAGTACTCTGAGAGTAGGTACCTACCTACCTATGTTGTAAGTTTAAGAGGTGTAAAAGGTGGAAAATGGGGGTATAATTATCAAAATCCACAGCCTTCCACAATTCCACAATTATCCACAACCTTTGTTAATTTTGTGTAAAGCATAGTTTTGTTATTGGTAAGTAGGTACACAGGTTCAGAAAAGATGTGTAATCCCCTCCACCCCACTTTGGTCACTGGTCATGGCCATGGATTTTAAATAAGGTATCATAAAGCTCTTCTCTCTTTTGCTCTTGATACGGACCTTTCGATCTCCTTTGGGGCAGAAAAATGCAAGTAACTAATTAACTGAATCCGGTGCCTTAATGAGTATGTTTCCCTCTCGTCATGGCCATTTATTGATGTCTGCAGAACGAGAATCGCTCCAAACACCGTCAGCGGCATCTCAGCGACCAAGTGATCAATCCCCTGCCCATCCTCGACCGCAAATCAGGCCAGGTAGGCTACCCGCAGCTCTACAAACCGTTCGACTCAACGTGACCTGTACACGAGATGCCATACACATAATTATTATCATCCTCCATTCTAACGTATCGCGATGAATGAAACTGCTTCCCTTGCAGTTTGCATTAGCTGTCAGACAGATAGAAACAATTATTCTGTGGTATTCATTCTAGGTCGAGTCGTTGGTCAGCTTCTATCAATTAATTTGTCTTGATTTATAATGAATTTATCTATTCACACTATATCAGGCTATAACTGCTACCGCAAAGGTTGATGCGAGTTTTGCAAAACGAGTGTAATATTCCTCGCCGCAATATCCTCTATAATATACTCACTCCTACTCGGAAATCGTCTTGTCATTCACATCGGCTTCTGGGTGAACACGTATCTACGCAGCTGACCTTTGCTGTGTGGATTTAGGTATCTACTATTACCCATAGTTCAATTACTTGTAGCCATCGATTACTGAATCATTTGTATCTTTGTCATTTAGCCCAAAGGCCTCATCAGGTGGAATAAACCGGGTCCCGTGAGATCACCGAAGTTAAGATACCTCGAGCGTGGTTAGTAGGTCACCCATCCTACTTGGATGGGTGACCGCCGTGACACGTGGTGACACGTCCAAGTATGACCCATGTAGCTGTTGTGCGAACCCCTCTCCACTCAAGGGGGCGAGCCAATGAGTAGCCAAGTAAAGAGCGAAATGATCAGACCGAATTCTGATCCTCCCATTGGAGGACAGTTGATCAAGTCCTGGACGCTGGCAGGGCAATCGGACGAAAGCCCCAACACGGAATGGCTGTTTACTTTACTTTAGGTGTCTGCTGTTTGCGAACGTATTTGTTGTAGTTGCGAGGATTTAGATTTTTATACTCAATAATGAACCTTCGGAGTCGAGCATGGAAAGAAAAAAAAAGTTACAACCCCCCTCAAAATTTGATGGTTTCCGTTTCAAGGTAGTACCTACGTAGAATCCGAAACAATGGAATGAAAAATTTCATTCCGTCCGCCGTTAGTACGCTGAACTTTGCATTTCTCTTAGATACCATGAACCAGAATTGATTAAATTTGTTTTGTAGGTCCCGTTTTGGGGGTCTACTTGGTCCGCGAGCTCGGCGTTACTGTCAGTCTGTAAAGGGTGGAAATAAGGATTGAAATGTTAGGAGCGCCGTAGCTCGAAAATTCCTACGCAGAAGGGTATTTATACTGAAAATAACAAACCCTTGTATAATAATTTGCTGCGTTTTCCTGACTGCATGTAGGTACATTGCTACGCAAATGCAGACGAAAGTTGATCTCCTTCTTCAAATGGGGGGAAATACTAGAAACACCAATCCCTAGTGAACTAAAGATCTGTAAACGTATTATGTTGAAGCTAAGCAACACATGGATTCTGTTTCGCTTAGGAACGTCATAATTATAAGGATTCTTTGGTAAATACGACCTAACTCAGTCCTTTGCCCCCCCCCCCCCCCCACCCCCCCCCCCCAGCAAAGAACCTCTGACTGAAAGGGCGCTGAACGTGATAATTATGAGAAGCGTTAGAGTGGAAACGGAGGAGGAAACGGCATAAATTGGAAGTTGTGACGTCGTACTGCTCGCTTAGTGGAATATACGAGCTTCAAAAGCATCCTCTCTACTTCACAGGTAGGGATAGCCATTTTTTCTATCCCGGGGTTTCGGGATCGATAGAGATTGGGAAACAGCATAAAAATATTGTGCACCAACACTAAAAACGCTGCAAATTATTAAACAAATGACTGACCGGGAAGCGGTCAAAATAAACACGGCGTGTTTCTAAGTCGACGTTAGCAAATTTATTTGTAATCTTCGGGGCTATAAAACAAAAGAAATCCGAAAATTAATGACTGAGTAAATTGACTGCTGTACCGCCTAACTGAGTGTATATATTATTACATTTTAAAAGATTAGAGTAGGTACAGACAGGTTATTTAGTAATTTATTATACCTATTATGATTTTAGGAATGACTGTATGTGAAAACAGAAAGCTAGAAATAATAATTAGGTATTCATTTAACATACCTGGAAACTTTTGTAATGATAATAAATTACAGTGTGACAATTTTACAATGAATAATTATTATGTTACACAAATGTTACAATGAATAACTATTTTTCTACAATGTTACAATGAATAATTTATTGTTCCTAGCTTCCGATTTTTACATGCAATCATTCCTAAAGTCATTACTGTTATAAGAAATCACTAAATAACCTGTCTGTACCTACTCTATTATTTTAAACCTTATAATATAATATAATTGTACTCAGTTAGGTAGTACAGTTAGTGTTTAAGTTTCTTCAATTTAGTCATTAATTTTCGGATTTATTTTGTTTTATATCCCTGAAGGTGGCAAATAAATTTGTCAAAGTGTCGGCTTGGAAACAAAATCGAGCATGAAAAAAATTTGGTGGTTTGCGATTCAACGTAGAATCCGAAAATGGAATTCAAAATTTTCTGCCCTTCGCCGTACGCGGCACTTTTTTTAGTTACCATGAACCAAAATTAATCGAATTTGGTTTGTTGGTCCCAGTTGGGGTCTAGTTGGCCCTGAAGTTTGAGCCAAAAAGCTTCTTCAACGTGAGTGTGTGTGAATGTGTGTGTGAATCATATGGTATGCACAGCTCCATTCTAGTTATCATTGATAGGGAACAGCTCATTAAAATCACGCATGGCTTCATGAAATTGTATTAAGATAGGTTATTTTGGATTCTGTTGATAGGTACTTCTCTGTTTTTATTATTTTATTTTTAATCCTATTTGATGACAACTCGTTCACGGCCAAGCGAATCATCCAGTTTAGTTGAAAATCTTGGATTATGTCGAGGGTCCTACTTAGGGTTCAGCGACCATCGGAATTTCAAAAATGATTGGGGGGGGGGGGGGGGGGGTTGGTAAGAACGACCCTAATAGAACGGGGGAATGATGGGGGGGGGGGGGGTCTTACGCTAATAGAACGGGTCTCCGCATAACGGGTATCTATGCAGTGTAATGGAAAATAATAAATCGTTGATAATTATGTAGCAGCGTTTTTACTGTCCAGTTCAGCACAACTGAAATGCCAATTATTTGTATTTCACAAATACGACTGATACAAAAAACGTTTGTTCGTGTATGTATTTTACATACATTCAAGGTAGGTGTAAGTACCTATTCTGTCAAGTTTTTTGGTTTATTATTTTCAATAATGAACCATTGGAATCGAGCATGAAAAAAAAAATTCTTACCCCCCCTCAAAATTTGATGGTTTACGTTTCAAGGTATGTAGAATCCAAAACTGCAATAAAAATATTTCTGTCTGTCCGCCGTACGCCGTACGCCGTACGCCGTACGGGCCACTTTTCTTAGTTACCATGAAAGAAAATTGATGAAATTCGGGTTATAGGTTATAGGTTATAGGTTCGCTGTCTAGTTGGTCCTCGAAGCTCGACGTTACTGTGAGTCATCTCTAAGGGGTTCAAAATAGGGGTTGAAATTTTCAAAACGCCTATACCATTTTTTTACGTGAATATTTTTACGGTTTTAAATAGTTCTTGAACTTGCGAGTTTTTTAAGACCATCCGGAGCATCGTACGTCCAGCCGTTCGTTCACAGTAAGGCCCCGAAGTTTGCACCGACAGGCATTTTCGACTCCAGTGTGAATGAAATTGTATATAATTCAAACCAAATCTCGTAACCAGAGACGCGCCCACAATAGGAAATTTGGCGGAGATGAAATCATTGCTAGGGATCACCTGATTATATTGGCGGAGTATGAAGTCGAGTTGGTTGTTTGTGATATTATTTCATTTGAAAAATGATGGCTCTTTTGGAGTTTGTTGGTAGGTAGTGAAACTTGAACAAACGTTGAAGTATTATTGATGGGTAAATTATTACTACGGTAAATCATTACTCAACGGTAAATTATTACACAACGGTTCATTATACCATCTACGTAGAAGGGGCTGGAGTTTGTTGGTAGGTACTTTCGCAACTTTTGTCACTCCTCATCAACAATTTCTTTTCAGAACTTCATTATGTGTGTTTCTTTTTGTTAGGTACTGTTTGTCATCGGCAGAATTATTTTAGCAACATTTAACTCGTGATTTAGGTAGGTACCTAGTAACGAGTACGGGGTTAGGTACTAACCTAAGGAGGGTCTGCGATCTACATAATATGTATAGAATAGTACATAATCATATTATATAGACGGGTTATCTATACATAGAGCTGTGATCTGTAACGGAAGGGTATTCTATACAAAATAATAAACCGTTGTGCAGGGATTTGCAGCGTTTTTCCATCTATGTTTTACTTATTTTTACCTATTATTCATTTCATCATACTGGATTCCATTATTATACTCGTATAATCCACTCTACTCGTATAATGTGGATAAACTTCATCACATACTTTTTAAAATAACGGTTTAAAAGGCTATCGGTTATAACGACCAAATGTTCTTAGTTTCTGTGCTGTCGTTATATCAATTGGTTTTACTGTAATTTTTAAATCTCTACTTCCTTCTTTTACAGCAAGCCGGGAACCAGTTGCCCGGGATACTCGGAGGATGGCGTTCGGACCTGCAGGGGCGGCAACGGCCTGACTCTCCGCGGCAGGAGACCGACCGGGACGTGATGGTTACGACGGCCTACGGCCAAGTTCAGGGTTTCAAAGTCTACCTCTACGACAACCCCAGCCCGGGCTTCAGGCTGTTCCGCGGCCAGGTCGAGCGGGTCCAGGGCAATGTCACCGTCTTCCTGGGGATTCCCTACGCAGTTCCGCCCACCGACCAGGGCAGATTCAAGGTAAGACTTACCGACAGACGCAATAATAGCGGATAGCAGTAGCTCCCCGAAGTAACACATTTTTAACGAATTATCGAAGAAAATAATATCAAAAAAGTTCCATTTATGCATGACCTTATATATGAGCAAATTTTCCAAGCTAGTTATTTTCTGCTATTTTGATAATTTTCAGCAATTGCTGAAGATAAAAAACCCTATAGTTTGAACCTTTTTTTTTTGAGAAATAATGTTTTGCACAACCGAAAAAGGTTTTGTTTCTTTCCCGTCCTGACCCATCTTTCCATATCACTCCGAATTTATATTAATTTTTGGTAATTCCAGACATTTCTACCAATTTTTTGCGGTTTTTACCCCTAAAATCTTCGTTTGACCCCCTGTTTTGGAAATGATATTTTCTGTCAACAAAATAATCTTTATAAATACGTCATTACAAACATTTTGGCAAAATTTGTAATTGTTTGTCAATTAGCCGAAGTTGGTCAGGTGTCGTCAACAGTCAATACATCTTTATTTTATAGAGATAGGTATTTCATTTATTACTATAAAAATCCAAATTTCGAGTCGTTTGAAAATTGTTGGCTCAGTTGGTAGGCACCGTTAGATTTATAACAGTCATAATAAGTTTTATAATGAATAATCTAATATATTATTGTTGAGATGGCAAAAGGCGAAGAACGGTTGAAATGGACGGCTCACGGACGGCTGTATGAAATCGAGTTGGTTGTTCTGTGATATTATTTCATTTGAAGAATGACGGCTCTTTTGGATTTTGTTGATAGATATTGTTGTAACTTGACCAAACCTTATGCTTTATTATTAACAACAAATAACAATTAATGATTGATGTCGTGGTACCCCTCAGCAGCAATACCACTCACATATACTTGTACAATAGATTTGACCAATGAATTCGGTCGAGCTGTGCGACGCCTCGGGAAAAGGACCAGGAGGGTCCCCTCCATCGAACTCCCAACGACTCAACGGTCGTAACGGCCGTTGACGAGTGACGAGGTGGAGGCACCTTTATATACCTCCCGGCTCGCCCAGCTCTTCATTCAACCGACCGCACTGGTACCTTTGGCTCTCTCTTGCTCACCTTACGCCCTCTCTCTCTCTCTCCTACCCTTTCGCCTCCCTTCGCATATGCTGTGGTGGTAACCACGGGATGCTCCCTTCTCTAACACCTACTGTGGTGATAACTGTGGGGCACTAGCAAATTTTGATGCAGAAATGACCAGCCTTGGATATTCTCGGTCTTAGTGAAGTCAGGAGGACTGGAGCGTCCCACCACCATACGGAACATGGAACTATGTACTGTTTAGGCGGTTCTGAGGAGAATAGTAGGTATGGGGTTGCGATCATGGTCTCCTCGAAGATTGCAGGATCCTTATTGGATTTTATTCCAGTCAGTGACCGAATTATGATGTTGAGACTACAGACCTCTCATCGTGTAATGAATGTTGTACAGGGGTATGCTCCTAACAGTGACAAGCCGGATGATGATGTCGAGAAGATCTATAGTGAGTTAGAGAACATACTGCCACCAAGAAAGGAGAGATCTCCTACGTGTTGGGGGATTTCAGTGCCAAGATTGGTAGTGATTCGGAGGGCAACTCGTTTGGAAAGCATGGTCTGGGTGAGAGGAACGATCGAGGGGATAGGCTTGTGCATAGCAGTGGAGCACGGACTTATCCTCGCTAATACGTTTTTCAAGCTCCACCCTCGCAGGTTGTATACCTGGATCTCCCCTGCTGACACCAAAGACCTCATCATCAGGAACCAAATTGACTATATTCTAGTCGAAAGTATGTCAAGGCTGTGAAGACTTACCTCGTTGCAGACATGGGATCAGACCACAACCCAGTGGTGATGGATTTTCGACTTCTGCGCTTCTGACGAGCTGCTAATAATGGTGCCAGGAGTGAAAGAATTGATGTTGGCAAGGTGCGTGACCCTGGAGTGAGGGTCGAGCTAGCAGCCAAGCTTGAGGAGCAGTTAGCTCAGGTCTCGAATGATCATGCCGAGGTGACTGGCCACTTGTGGAGGCAGCTCTGGGGTCTTTCCAGAAAGAGGCCATTGGTATTTCTCAGAATGAGAAGAAACAGCCATGGATGACTGATGAAATCCTTCAGATGATGCAGGACAGACGCTGGTTGAAGGGAGTCGATACATCATGCTATTGGGAGTTTACCATATTTTTATACCACATGAGTTCGATAGCTCACTTACAGTCGAAATTCTCGAAGTTTTCGTACGACGATAGAGAGTTGATGAAAAGTTTAACAAGAGCACGTTTAACTTGATGCCTCATATCTTTCTTGTGTACCGTCTCTTTACGATGGAAGGTACCCAAAGTTTTTGCCCCAGAAATTGAAATGACCTTTTGGACAAGTTCTAAGGAATCAAAACTAATCCTCTTTTATCCAAACCGAGCTTCTGCCTGAAATATGGGTTACTAATTGAAGTAGATCCCCCCCCCCCCCTCCGTTTAGAAGACTTTCTGCTTCGGCGGGACTGCAAGAAGTTAATTACTCGGCTCTCACCGTAAACACGACCTAGCGGTCAAGTCATTTACTCTCCTATTTGTTCTGCAAGGCTCTTCATTAATGAGTCATTCCCTCGAGATACGCTGGTATTATTTTAAGCACGCGAAAAGCCATTTGTGGAGAGCGTTTGTACAATGTTTTATTTTACTTTGAATGGAGATGTTAGGATTATTGAATGATACAGAGTTTCAAGTTCTTTAGGCCCTATTCCAGTCACATGGCTTACTTCGATATTATGGTATATCTGTAGTGTTATTATGGTATCTGTTATTTCTGATAACTTCGATATACCTATATGGTGTATCTGTTCGCAGAAGAAAATGGAGAAATAGGTAATTTACTTAAATTTTCTTTTCGCATCGTCAACAAAGCAGGATGTGTTTCAAAGCGATTTTCGAAGGAGTCTGAAATCCCTATGTGATGAATTTAGAATTTGTTCATCACGGTGGCGTGAGGAAAGGCGCAGGCGGCGGATATCCACCGACATCTACGATCTTTTTAGAGGAGGGATGGAGGTGAGTGTTGGAATTTGCCCAGGCGGCGGTAATCCACCGACATCTAGGTTCTTTTGAGAGAGGAGGTGTTGTCTAGGCGGCGGTAATCCACCGATCATCTAGACTTAGAGGAGAAGGTTTTCCCAGGCGGCGGTAATCCACCGATCATCTGAGAGGAGGAGCAAGGTAGAGGAGAGAAGAGAGAGAGCTAGTTAGAGGAAGTGTCGAATGAGGCTAAAGCCCAGGATCCAGGGTTTTATAGGAACTGGAGGCCTCTCCCTCCAACTCCCTGTTGGGAGTTGGTGGTGGGGCCCCAGGTTGTGTCCCTGGGTTCTGTGGCTTGTCTCCCCACTCAGTTGTTTATTGACGGAAACTAAGTTTGGCATTAGAATGTTGGTGAGAGCTTAAAGTTACTAGTGGAGTGTTCCCGGGAGGGACTCACGACAGAGGTCCCCCCAGTTCGAACCAAGATTCGTGGAGCTGAAGGCACAAGTTGACAGGGGCTGAGGGCCATTGCAAACAGAAGTAGGGCTGAGGGCCAAGATAAGAAGTAAAGCGAGGGTCGGGTGCTGAGGGCGCAAGATGACAAGAGCTGAGGGCTAGGGCAAACATAAGAGAGGCTGAAGGCCAGAGGTTACAAAGGCTGAGGGCCACGGCAAACACGAGTGGGACTGAAGGTCGTGGACTTAAAGCTAGGTGGATATATACTTAGGCTAAGGGTGGTTACAATGGTTGATGGGAGTAGTCGAGTATTTGCAATGGGAGATGTATGATAGTTAGGGCGTATGTACAATGGGTGAGGTGGAGTATGAACAATAGTGATGTATGATAGTTATAGCGAGATACAAGAGATATAGTTGGATATAATAGTTAGATATAGTTAGTCGAACAATAGTGATGTATGATAGTTATAGCGAGATAGAAGAGATATAGTTGGATATAATAGTTAGATATAGTTATAGTTATTTATAAAGTATTTACAAGTTATTTACAAGGTCGTGGGGGTACAATATAAGGGTGCGGAAGTCCGCCGTTCCCTGGGTGTGGATAGGATGTGGTGTGTGGATGGGTGTAGGTGTGGTTTAGGTGAAGTGAGGGGGCGCCTCGGCGATGCGGAAGGACCCCCGATAGGAGGAATGAAGGACCTACCGGGAGGGTCTTCCGCCTCGCCGGTGCGCCCGTGCTGTCTCCCTGTGCGGTGGCGGTGAGGGGGCGGCCGCGGCGGGGCTGTGAGGGGCGGCACAGTGCGTGTGGATAAATTAGACACAAGCACTGTCCCGCGATCTCAAGGCCCTGCCGTGATTGCTCGTAGCGGGGCGGGATTACTTGGCCGCCGGGACGCGGGGAATTCGGGGACGCTCCCTCCGTCCGTTTCGCCGCCCGGGCCGTTTTGTCCCGGCGGGAACTATTGTGGATATCCCCGGCGGTGTTGGGGGGGTAGGGGGAGTTGCGGGTTTGCTGATGTTGGGGGGTGGTGGGGGAGACATGATGTTGGGGGGGTCGAAAATTGATATTTGGGGGTTTGTAGGTTGGGGTCGAAATTGGGGAGGTGGGGGGTTGTTTTGGATGGGGGGGTTGAAATTTACAGGGGGGGGTTTGAGTTGAATGGGTGGTGGGGGGGGCATGAGTTCCGCGATGCGGAACTCGCGGAGGATGGAGGACATCAAGGGGTCGACTGGGATGTAGGGAGGATGTACCCCGGTGGCTTTTGCTGCGCGAAATTCGCGCAGTATTAGCCACTGGGGGTACTTCCACCGCCGGGGCCGGGGAGGTAGTCCGGTGATCCTTGGCGGACAAAATCGAAGCGGTGATGGGGGCCCGGGCGAAGGGGGTAGGGGGGATAGCGGGTCCGGGACGAAAACGTCCCGGAGAATGGCCGCCATTTCCGGATCCGAATCGAAGTCCGGAAACGGCGACGGAGGTGACGGGTGTTGAGGGAAGAGGTGGTGTGACATCGCGAACGGACGGCGGGAGACTGATAGGGGTTGTTGGGTGAGGGAGCACAGGGGCTGGCTTACACCTGGCTAACGGGACCGTGTGGGGTTTCCCGTCAATTAACAGGGTCGCGGTGGTTGGTGTTGTGCGGATGACTTGAAAGGGCCCGGCATAAAGGGGCTGAAAAGTTTTATGCATGCCGGGCTCTTTCAAGTACATGTGAGTGGCGGTGTAAAATCTTTTGGGGTAAGTGGTGTCGTTTGTCGGTGTTGAAGTGCGGAGCGGTTCCCTGTTAATTGACGGAGTGTTGTGTGGAGTGAAAATGTCGGCTGGTAAACGGAGGGGGTCTTTGAAAGCGTGTTGTGCGGGACTTGTGTTGTCTGAAGGACGGGCGGAAGTACGGAGGCTTAAGAGGACGTATGGAAGGGTTTTGGTCCAAGAGGGGGATGTGGCTGATGTGGAAATGGCTTGCTTAAGGACCGAGTGCCACCGCTCTATTTTCCCGTTGGATTGGGGGTGATAAGGAGTGGTGCGGATTTTTTGAATCCCGAGGGAACGGAGCAGGTCGGAAAAGTGGGCTGATTCAAACTGCCTCCCCTGATCGACCGTGAGTGTCCGCGGACAACCGTAGCGGCTGATCCATTGATTTAGGAAGGCCGCGGCGACGGCGTCCGCGGTAATGTGGGCGAGTGGAATGCACTCAACCCAATTGGTTGCACGGTCGATCATGGTGAGGCAGTACCTCTTCCCCTCGGAGGGGGGAAGAGGGCCGACCAGATCTAAATGAACGTGTTCCCACGGGAGGGAGTCGGGAATGGGTTGAGGAGGTACATGGGGGTGAGCCGAGACCTTAAATTGCTGGCACTTCTGGCACCCTAGAACCCAGGTACGGATATCTGTGTTCATGTGGGGCCAGAAGTACCGCGTCTTGATCAGATCTCGGCTCGCCCGGATGCCGGGATGGTGAAGGGAGTGGTAGTGGAGGAACAACTGCCGCCTCAGCTCCGGTGGAACGTAAGGGCGTGGTGAATCGGCCGTTACGTCGCACCAGAGGTCGAGGTGAGGCAGTTGTTCCAATTTGGAGGCGGAAATGAGATTGGAGAGGGCGGGGTCGGAATTTGGATTTTGGTTTGATTTAAGGATTTGCGGGGAGGGGAAGGGCAGTAGCTCCTCCACCGGCGCGGGAGTGGGGCGGGATAGCGCGTCCGCCACGCAGTTGTCGGCCCCCGGCAGGTAGCGAATATCGGACGTGAATTGTCCGATAAATTCGAGCTGCCGGAGGCGACGCGGGGAGGCGGATTTGCGGTTTTGGAGGAGAGCGTGGGTTAGGGGCTTATGATCTGTTATGACAGAGAACTGCCTGCCCTCCACGAAGTCACGAAAGTGTTTGATGGCTTCGTGGATGGCGAGGAGTTCTCTGTCGAAGGTTGAGTAATTTTTTTGGGTTGGGGACAGAGTTTTAGAAAAGAAACCGAGGGGTTGGGGGGTGGCGCCGGTGTGCTGGTGGAGCACTGCCCCGATGGCCCAGTCGGACGCATCGGTTGTGATGGAGAGGGGAGGGTGGGGGTCGGGATGGGCTAATAGAGCGGCGTCTACTAGGTCCTTTTTACAAATTTGGAAGGCGGTTGTAAGGTCGGGGGTCCAGGGTATGGGGCGGTTGTCGTTTTTCTTGGCGGGTTGTGGGATGGCGTGTATGAGTGGTTGTTGGTGTTGTGCTGCGTGTTTGATGTGTCTACGATAAAAGTTCAACATACCCAGGAAACGGCGGAGTTCCGTTACGGTGCGGGGCTGGGGGAAATCTGTGATAGCATGTACTTTATCCGGGAGGGGCTTGATTCCGTCGGAGGAGACTTGGTGGCCGAGGCAGCGGACGGAGGGTTGGGCGAGGACGCATTTTTCTGTGTTGATTTGTAGTCCTTCGGCAGAGAAGATGTCCAGGATCTGTTTGAGGTGTGTTAGGTGTTCCTGTGGGTTTCGGGAGGCGATCAGGATGTCATCTAAGAAGCAGAACACAAACGGTAGGCCCCGTAGGATGTTATCCATATAACGTTGCCATGTCTGGGCCGCGTTTCTGAGGCCGAAACCCATCTTGACATACTCAAACAGGCCGAAGGGTGTTATAATAGCGGTTTTTGGTATATCGGGGGGGTGTATGTTTATGTGATGGAAGGCTCTAGAGATGTCGAGGGTGGAAAATATGGTTGTGTCGTGTAGGTGGGAGGAAAAATCTCGAAGGTGGGGGACATTATACAGATCGGGTGTAGTTTTGGAATTTAAGCGGCGGTAGTCGCCGCAGGGGCGGATATCCCCATTGGGCTTCTGTACTATGTGAAGCGGGGAAGCCCAAGGGGATTTCGAGGGGCGGATAATCCCGTCCGCGATCAGTTTGTTGAAGTGTCGCCGGGCCTGGGAGAGTTGCAAGGGGTGGAGGCGGCGGGCTTTGGCGGAAATTGGGGGTCCGGTGGTTTCTATGAAGTGCTGTATCGTGGAAATATGTGCTGAGGGGCGGCGCTGGGGTTGATATTGTTGGAGGAGGGCTTCGAATTTGGTTGGTGGGCGGTCGATTGTGTGTATGAAACCGGGGATTGGTTTGTGGGTGGAGGGGTCAATCAGGCGCGCGTTTTTGACGTCGACCTGGAGGCCGAAATATGCTAAGAAATCGGCCCCCAGGATTGCCTTCTCCACGTCCGCCACGGTAAATTCCCACTCGTACGCGAGTCCGCTCATGTAAATTGATGAGCGGTACGTCCCGTACGAGGGGATGGTGGTACCGTTGGCGGCGTAGAGAAGCTGTCGATAACAGCGCGCCTGACGACGGAGGATGTTGTTGGGAAAGATGGAGAGCGCCGCCCCTGTGTCGATGAGGAATGGGATGCTGGTCTTGCCGCAGTTTAAAAATAGGCGTTGGTGGGTTGGAGCGGAGTGAGGCAAAATTGCGGAGGCTGCGGGGGGGGGGGGGGGGGGTGTCTGGCCGGGAGCAGGGGTGTCGGAGTTGAGGGGTGGTGGTGTTGGTGGTGGGTTGTCCCCTGCGAAGGAGACGCGGGTCGATCTTTTCCCGTTCCGGGGTGGGGGAACGGTAGCGGCGTTGTGAGGTGCGGCCGGAAGGTTGGAGGACCTGGTTGCGGTTGGGGAGGGGTTGTTCCGGGGTGGGGGAACTGCAGTTGGTGGGGAGAGGGTTTTGGCGGCGCCGTGAGGCGCGGCCGGCAGGTTGGTGGCCCTGGCGGTAGGTGTGGTGGGGCCGTTCCGGGGTGGGGGAACGGTAGTTGGTAGGAGAAGAGGTTGGGCGGCGCCGTGAGGTGCGGCCGGCAGGTTGGTGGCCCTGGAGGCGGGCGTGGAGGGGCCGTTCCCGGGTGGGGGAACGGTTGGTGGTGGGGTGAGGGGTTTGGCGGCGCTGCTAGGCGTGGTTGGGAGGTTGGCGGCCGTGGCGGCGGCGTAGGGGGGGTAGCGTTGTTTGGTGGTGGTGGTGTGAATTCGGGCCGGGGGTGGTTGGTGGGGGTCCCCCCCGTGTTGGCGAGGAGGGGGGCCCGCCGGATTTACCGGCGGGCGTCCGCGTTTCCCTGCTTGGAGGGGAAGGAGCAGGGGGGTTGGCATTTGCGGGCCTCCCCACCGAAGTTTACATGGTAGAAACACCGGTGGGGGGGGTCCGCGGGGAGGTAAGCCGTCTTGGAGGGGCGAGGCGTGGTGGAGGGGGTCGCAGCGGCCGGCGACCTTCCCCTACGTTGTTCCCGAGGAGGGGTGGGGCGGCGCTCGGGTGAACGCTGGCGCCGGCGGTCGGTGGAGGGGGTTCGGCGGCGCTCGATGGAGAGGGGTCGGCGCCTGTCGAGGGAGGGGGGCCGGCTGCGTTCCCGTGACGTCGTGCGGTCTCGCCGCGGTGTTGAGGTGCGGGGCGTGTGGACCTCGCTGACGCTGGCGGCTGCGGCGAGGTCGTGGACAGTGTCGGCGAGGCGAAGCAGGGGTTCATCCGGGCCGTCTAGGTGGCTGGCGAGCGCCATCTGTATGGGGTGGGGGAGAGCGCGCAGCCAGAAGGTCCGCGCGATGTCGGTCGTCATTATCCCCTGCAGTTGGTGACGCAGACGGCGGTAGAGGTGGGAGGGCTTGAGGTCGCCGAGGTGCTGTGGCTGCGAGAGCGCGGCGACTCGTGCGATTTTGGACGGCTGGTAGAGGGTTATCAGGCGGCTGCGGAGGTCGTCGTACGCAGCGGCGGCGTCGGGGGAGATGTCCGACGTCTGGAGGAGGATGTCGTATGGTAGCAGGGAGATGATGCGGGAGTAGCGAGTTTTCTGGCTGCGGATGTTGGCGGCCGAAAACGCAGCGTCAACCTGAAAAAACCACAGAGCGGGGTCGTGTGAGTAGAACGGTGGAAGTGACAGGGGAAATGACGCAGAGGCCGTCATGACGTCGGCGGCGGCGTGTGCCGCGGCTGCAGCGGCGGCGGCGGCGGCGTTGGGCGCCTGTGGGGAGGTAGAGCCGGACGGTGAAAGGGTGGAGAACGGGTTGTCGGCAGTGGCCGCTGCGTCCGTTGTCGGGGCGGCGGGCGGCTGCAGCGTGGCTGGCCGGAGGATCGGGGGCGATGGTGAGTTCGGGTCCATAGCTGAGGTCTGAAATTTAAAAACTCAAATTTTAAATTTTAAAATCGAAATTTGCAATAATTTGGAGCGGAGGCGTGTGTGGTTAAGCGGAGATGTGAGAGCTGTGCGATCTCCGAGCGGTTGGGGTGGGCCAAAATTGCGAAATTCAAACTGACTGATAGTACCGAAGTTGAATTTAAAAATGGGGATACCTAACTGTACTTGACTGGGGTTGACACATTAGGTGGGAAGGAAAAGAAGGTTGGGTGAACGTCGGGTTCACCACTGTGATGAATTTAGAATTTGTTCATCACGGTGGCGTGAGGAAAGGCGCAGGCGGCGGATATCCACCGACATCTACGATCTTTTTAGAGGAGGGATGGAGGTGAGTGTTGGAATTTGCCCAGGCGGCGGTAATCCACCGACATCTAGGTTCTTTTGAGAGAGGAGGTGTTGTCTAGGCGGCGGTAGTCCACCGATCATCTAGACTTAGAGGAGAAGGTTTTCCCAGGCGGCGGTAATCCACCGATCATCTGAGAGGAGGAGCAAGGTAGAGGAGAGAAGAGAGAGAGCTAGTTAGAGGAAGTGTCGAATGAGGCTAAAGCCCCAGGATCCAGGGTTTTATAGGAACTGGAGGCCTCTCCCTCCAACTCCCTGTTGGGAGTTGGTGGTGGGGCCCCAGGTTGTGTCCCTGGGTTCTGTGGCTTGTCTCCCCACTCAGTTGTTTATTGACGGAAACTAAGTTTGGCATTAGAATGTTGGTGAGAGCTTAAAGTTACTAGTGGAGTGTTCCCGGGAGGGACTCACGACACCCTAGTTGAAATATTTCTTCCTTCCGTTTATTCGATTTTGTCGAGGTACTCGGGGAAGAGGCAACGCATGTGGGGCACACTGCCGAAGAACAACCGTAGAACAACACGCGTTGCAGTACGAAGAACTCCCATAGATGAGCTTGCACATCCGAAGTTACTGTATAACATGATGTTGTTAGCGAAACAAGATGTGCATAACAACGATGTTCCTGACCAGTTACCGGCGGAGTTTCGGAGGGAATGCGGTATTGCTATGGGTCCAACATTTTTAGTAATGAGTCATGAATTTCAATGAATTCAGTCATGAATTTAGTAGTGAGTCATATTTTCAAGAGTAATTTCCTTGATTATGCTCACAAAACCCTGGAAACACAGGAGGCTTTCATTATTCATAAAAATTCATGGAACAAAGTTGAATCATGAATATGTTTTTGGACTTTGAATTTGCATATGAATTGATCGGCTCAGGTAAATAAAGGTCATTAATAGGAAAACAACTGTTTATTAAGTGAATACAAAGTTAATGAACTTGTTAATAAAAGAATAACTGCTTTCAGGTAGGCCTTGTGATTTATGCCTTCTTTGGGCAAAGAGTTGCTCGGCTGCTTTACTGTCAGGCATGTGGTCAGTGACTGACGTTCTTTTGTTGGAATTGTCAAGATGTTTCGAATGCGCTCGGTGCGCCACTTCGCAATGTTGTCAGCGTCGTCGCGTTGTTCGAATTTCATCCTTGTAGGTCAAACTGGAATGAAATTAGCCACAAGGCTCACGCAGCTGATTAGGGAGGGTCCCAACCTCGTCATTCTTGCTCACCAGTCCTACAGAGGCTCCACTGCGAATTTCATCATCGCAAGTCAAAAACGCTGCAAATCCCTGCACAACGGTTTATTATTTTGTATAGAATACCCTTCTGTTACAGATCACAGCTCTATGTATAGATAACCCGTCTATATAATATGATATGTACTATTCTATACATATTATGTAGATCGCAGACCCTCCTTAGGTTAGTACCTAACCCCGTACTCGTTACTAGGTACCTACCTAAATCACGAGTTAAATGTTGCTAAAATAATTCTGCCGATGACAAACAGTACCTAACAAAAAGAAACACACATAATGAAGTTCTGAAAAGAAATTGTTGATGAGGAGTGAAAAAAGTTGCAAAAGTACACTACCAAAAAACTCCAGCCCCTTCTACGTAGATGGTATAATGAACCGTTGTGTAATAATTTACCGTTGAGTAATGATTTACCGTAGTAATAATTTACCCATCAATAATACTTCAACGTTTGTTCAAGTTTCACTACCTACCAACAAACTCCAAAAGAGCCATCATTTTTCAAATGAAATAATATCACAGAACAACCAACTCGACTTCATACTCCGCCAATATAATCAGGTGATCCCTAGCAATGATTCTATCTCCGCCAAATTTCCTATTGTGGGCGCGTCTCTGGTTACGAGATTTGGTTAGAATTGTATACAATTTCATTCACACTGGAGTCGAAAATGCCTGTCGGTGCAAACTTCGGGGCCTTACTGTGAACGAACGGCTGGACGTACGATGCTCCGGATGGTCTTAAAAAACTCGCAAGTTCAAGAAATATTTAAAACCGTAAAAATATTCACGTAAAAAAATGGTATAGGCGTTTTGAAAATTTCAACCCCTATTTTGAACCCCTTAGAGATGACTCACAGTAACGTCGAGCTTCGAGGACCAACTAGACGCCGAACGGAACCTATAACCCGAATTTCATCAATTTTCTTTCATGGTAACTAAGAAAAGTGGCCCGTACGGCGTACGGCGGACAGACAGAAATATTTTTATTGCAGTTTTGGATTCTACATACCTTGAAACGTAAACCATCAAATTTTGAGGGGGAGTAAGAATTTTTTTTTCATGCTCGATTCCAATGGTTTATTATTGAAAATAATAAACCAACAGGAGTGAAATTAGCTTCAGAGTTCATTCACCTGTTTAAGGAAGGTCTTCACTTCGTCATTCTTACTCCCCAGTCTTACAGAGGCTCCACTGCGAATTCTATCTGACATACAAGGATGAAATTCGCAGTGGAGCCTCTATAGTACTGGAGAGTAAGAATGACGGTGAGGGCTGACCCTAATCAGGTGAGTGAGCCCTGAGGCTAATTTTGCTCCTTTTGCTTCCGAGTCTGCGAAGCAGCGGAAGCCTTGTGTTCACTTTCGTGAGCCAAAAAATTTTTGTCTTCAGAAATCAAAATTTCCACTTGCATTTTGCGTTTCAAAGCCTACTGAACAAATTTGGTTCCGTGTCTGTCGGTCTGTGAGTCTGTGAGTCTGTGAGTCTGTCCGCATTTCCTTGTTACAGCCATAACTTCCACGATTTTGAATTGTTTCAGCTCAAATTTTGAGGGATGGTGCGGATAAGGCCCCTTGAGGTCCCATACAAATTTCAACATGATTGATCCAGCGGTACGCCCTGCGCATGCGCTAACGTTAAATTCAACAAACACGCATAACTTTCACAATTTTGATTCAATTTCGCTCAAATTTTCAAGGGTTGTTTGGACAAGGTCTAGTGAGTTCCAGTATGAATTTCAGCATGATCGGACCCTCGGTGCGCTCTGCGCATGCGCTGGCGTGAAATAGATTCAATTTCCTTGTTACAGCCGTAGTAACCAAAGATTTCACCCAATTTCAATGTAATTCTCAGGGATTAAGCGGGTAGGGCCCATTGAGGTCCCATATAAATTTCAACATGATAGAGCCAGCGGTTCGCCCTGCGCATGCGCTCTGTCTGTCCTTCTATGCACGGCCAAACGGCTCGACGGATATCGACCAAATTTGGCACGAATATCCAGTAGGCTCCCAAGTTGTGCAACGTCGCATTTTCAATTCCCTGACCATAGCGGAACTATGGTCGACCATGGTCAACTCCTGAATGGCTTGACGGATATCGACCAAATTTGGCACGAATATCCAGTAGGCTCCCAAGTTGTGCAACGTCGCATTTTTAATTTCCTGACCATAGCGGAACTATGGTCGACCATGGTCAACTTCGTTAATTGAAATGGTAACCCCTATTTTTTATCACGTATTCGTAATCTACGTGAAATTCTATCTACGATCGAACCTTCGGACTACCCCCGCGGTCGACCATAGCGCATCCATGGGCCCCTCCATGGTCGAATCCCGAATTGCTCAACGGATATCGACCAAATTCGGCACCAATATCCGGTAGCCTCCCAAGTTGAACGTAGGCGCATTTTTAATTCCCTGACCATAGCGGAAATATGGTCGACCATGGTCAACTCCTGAATGGCTTGACGGATTTTGATAAAATTGGGCACAAATACCCGGAAGGGTATGGGATTTTTCCGTCGTTTGTTGGTTCCACGATACTGCGTACAGCGAATCTCGGATAGCGAGCGAAGCGAGCGGTCAGGCTAGTTATGTATAATGGACGTAATGTATTATGGAAGTCATGTTATGTATAATATGTATATTTCATGTAATGTTATGTAATGTTACGTTATGTAATGTAATGTTATGTAATATGTATTTTTTAACGTTATGTAATGTTATGTAATGTAATGTAATGTTATGTTATTTTGCTTCCGAGTCTGTTCTATTTTATAATGGGTCACTCTGATTGTGACGAGGAAGCTCCTGTGCCATCACCTTGGCAGTGTATTTTGACCTGCGATGATGAAATTCGCAGTGGAGCCTCATCGCAGTTCAAAACAGGAGTGAAATTAGCCTCAGGGCTCACTCACCTGATTAGGGAAGGTCCTCACCGTCATTCTTACTCTCCAGTACTATAGAGGCTCCACTGCGAATTTCATACTTGTAGGTCAGACAGGTATGAAATTAGCCTCAGGGCTCACTCAGCTGATTAGGGAAGGTCCTCACTCCGTCATTCATACTCACCAGTCCTACAGAGGCTCCATTTCGGATTTCATAATCCTAGGTTAAACCTAGCAACATTATTAAATAATAACTACCATATTATTTTAGTAATCGCCATCAGTTCCACTTGAGTTTAGTAAAGCACTGCCTTGGTTTCTAGGACGTCAGGTTTATGGAAACCGGTATTGTTTATCGGTAGTGTATGGTTATACACTTCTTGGTGTCGGTCGGAAATTTTAGATTGTCCCCCAGCCTAGAAACATATCCGTGTTAAAATATGTCTTTTATTACAAAACGACTATCTCCCTTGATCTCTCAGTTTTGTTAATATTACGAAATCGATTGCATCTATGAGCAGTTTGAAACACATTGGAAGTTTGTTGATCCACTGTGTTTCAAATTCCTCATAGATGTAATAGATTTCGTATTATTTACAAAACTGAGAGATCAAGGGAGGTAGTCGTTTCGTAATAAACACATAGGTATTTTTTGAATAATGAAAGTCGCGTGTTTCGAGGGTTTTGTGAGCCGTAATCAGGCATTTATTCTTGAAAATGTGACTACTTAGGATTTGTGTTTTTACATCCTAGTGTTTTGAAATGCATAGGGAACCATCTGGGGCCCAACCCGCATGATCGCTGAAAATTTCATCATTTAATGTTCTTAAAAATTCAAACCTGCTTCTCACCCCTACAATTAGTGATGACCGACAGTAACGCCGAGCTTCGCGGGCCAACTAGACCCCAAACGGGACAGCTAAAAACTAAATTTCATTAATTTGGTTCATGATAACTAAGGAAAGTGAACGGTGTACGGCGGATGGACAGAAATTTGTTATTCGATTTTCGGGTTCTATCCACCTTTGAATCGCACACCGTCAAATTTTTTAGGTTGAGCCCCTCTCCCCATGCTAGATTCCAATCCAGCCTACCGACACCAGCCAGATTGAATCGTATAATTCCAACGTTCAAGAAAAAAGAAACATCTGCTTGGATCATTAGTAAGGGACTTACTTACTTGGCCGGCTTTTACGCGAAAATTTGTTTCGTGGCATAATCATCGATTAACCTAATTTTGACAGCACAAGTCTCAAGCAGTATTCGTATAGCTTCGACTGTGAAGTTATATGGAATGTTTCCCTAATACCTACAGGTTGTATTACCCCTCATTTTCAGTCCAACGTTTAATCTAATTTTGCAACACCTGCAAACCTGAATGAATTTCGGAAGGATACTTCAGGCGCCGTCGTTATGCCATTCCCACACGATTTTGGGAAAATTGTACACGCAGCCCAAGTCGCGTCTTCTCCAGGCCTATCCATTCCTCCCTCTCTCAGAGTGTCGTTCGATGTACTCAATATCCAATCTTCGCCTCCAGTGTAACTTGAATGTTGTTGAGTATGGTACGGAGAACACTACATGAACTACCCTGGTGACCCCGCCCTGTGTCGGTCGGTCATTTACTATAATTTCTCTTTGTCAATGAACCGACGTGAGTCATTCATTCAGCCCTTGTCGCCCGTAGGACGGGAATTGACCTGTCGTCTCCTCAACGGGAATTACCACTTCGTTGGAGCAATGGGCTTCTCGTGTTTCGTGACTCCGAGCCGATTAAAGACTAAAAGCACGTAAATTATACCGCATGACCTAAACCAGCGCATTTTGAAAGAAACACCAAGTAGGTAGGTTGAACATGATTTAGAGGAGAGCAGCAACTGCAGTTTAGTACATATGTATTACCTACTGTACTCATTAGTTTCCAGCACGCTCTGCTCTGGTGATGAGAAACTTGGGGGTACCCACAGAAACCTAAACTGGTTATAGAGATAGTACCTAGTCACGTGAGTTCTATAAATTATTATTTGTTGTTATTCATGAAGCATAACGTGTAGTTTTCAAAAGCTTGAACGAAAATTCCTCCGTACAGGTACACTCTAACTACCCACTGAATCTGATCAAACTCTATTTATTCTTGAGAATGGGTGCCTACCTCGGATTAGCGTTTTCGCGTACGCAGTGGTCGTTCTAATGATCCAGTCGTTATGTTACTCATAGGGGACTTCCCAGAAGTTACGCCTGAATAACCCACCGAATTTCAAAAAATCGGGCCATTGATTCGCGAGAAATGTTTATTACCTCGCACACGCGGTTGTGCATGCGCAGTGGCCGTACTAATGATCCGATCGGTCTGTAATTCATAGGGAACCCTCTGGGGCCCGATCCGCGTGATCCCTGAAAATTGCAGCAAAATCGGTTTCGAAGTGAGGATGTTATGCGGTAGCAAAATGTCACCTCCTATTTTTCGCCCCTGTCAGATATGACAGACAAACGCCTAGTTTCGCGGACTTCATCGAAACGAACCGTCCACACTGTCTTCCGTACACGGGTTCGTTTACCATCGAATTGAAACTACTGGTAGGTAACTAATGATGATGATGATGATGATGATGGTGAGTGTAGAAAAGGGCTTTCTCGACGGTATTGTAAAACAAATTTCCGCTATTTCTAAAAATTTTCTTCGTTTATTATTAATAAATAAAATCTAATAAAATAAAATTTTAAAAAACAGAAAGAGAAACTAGGTTCCTAGTAGTAGATCTGAGTCAGCTCAGATGAAGGTTGTCTCAATCACAGTTTCCAATTTTTCTCATGTATGGCGCGGTAGTACAGTATCCTAAACTGCCCCATGGCTTCGTGGAGCGAGAGGCCTGCTTAAGTCGTTTGCAAGATGCTGCCAGAGTCATCTTGCAATTCATTCGGGGTAGGTGCATAGAATTTAGGATTACTGGTTTGGTTGAATTCGTTTATACTAGTTCGACTGATTACTGGGGGTTACTGTTGCAGACCCAAGATCTGGCGTGAGTGTAAGCACAGTGTTTGCAGTGCCAGAGAAAGAAGTACCTATCGCTTCCCAAGTCTATCAGTGATTCTTCTCTTGATCGGCTAGATTTGAAGACGTGTAGAGACATTTCATGTTAATCAATGATAGTCACAAAATTGTTGTCTTTTCTAGTACAGTTACCAATTTGAAACAGCTGAAGTATTGGCCGAAACTTATATGGTCCTAAGTATTGTTACCAACTTTTCTAACTCCATGTGGAGTTCAGTTACGAACCCCTGGTTCCAGAAGGTCTCCCAACATTGTAGTTATATATCGAACTTCGTGATGTTGAGTGTTTGATTTCAGAATTCATTATATATATATATGTATCTCTCTCCCATCGTGGGATTCAGTTCTCATCTGAATTTAATTTACCACTACATTCAAAGTTTCTGTTCGCTGAATTGTTCTATCACCTCATGCTCGAACCATCTTTGTTCAAACTTCCTAATCTCACGGTGTACGTTTCAGTTACCCATTAACGCCCGGAAAAAACTGTTTGAAATTAACTTTTTTTAAAAATATTTTGCTTAGCTATGAATCTAATAAAATACAAAAATGCTTTTAAAAAAAACGGAAGGAGCCCCTTGTTGTGATCGGCTGCTCCTCCACAACTCAATCTATGTCTGAACATGCTGTAACTCAGAGTGGGGACCCCCCGACCCCCCTCTGACCTTGTCAGGGGACTATAAAAGAGCCAGGGTGCCACCAATAAAACAACCATTCTCATTCAAGCGATCGACTCGTCTATTGAACTCCTCAATCACTACACTGGTGACATCCGACGTGTGAGCTACACCGCCAGCGCCCGCCGTTTGATAGCGTCGCAGCCCCGCCTCCGCTTCAACGAGCACCACCACGCGCGGCCCCCACCGACGCCACAGCGGCGCCCCACTCCGACGCCCGCCTCGACGGCTATCGCAGCGCCTCCCGCTACTTCGCCCCACCCTCACCGATCCTTATATAAGGAAACGGACGCCGGCGCCGAGCACACTTCAAGCTGACACCTCACCGGACTGGCACCGAAGAGAAAACCGAAGATGACGGAGCAGAAACCGCAAAAGACACCCGAAACGAGCGCTCCCTCGATTCTCAAGCTTCAGCCGTTCGACCCCGCATTCCCGCACGTCTGGTTCGCCCAACTCGAGCTCATCCTCGCACACGAAGGCCTCACGACGCCACATGCGAAATTCGACCGAGCCTTCCTCGCCCTCGAACCTCGACAAGCGGATCTATGCGCCGACATCAACCCCTCGAACACCAGTAGTTACCAGACGCTCAAAACTCGCCTTCTAGCGACACACGCACCTTCTGATGGTTCACGGCTCACCGCCCTCCTCCAGCCGACATCCGACGACGAACTTCCGTCGATCCTCGCTCGCCGACTCACCCGAGCACTTCCGGCTGACACACCCGCACCGCTCGTCCGACAGCTCTTCCTCCGCGCCCTACCCGAGAGCATACGTCTACACATAGCGGCCCGTGACGAACCCGACATAGTGAAACTCGCTGCGCTCGCCGATCGCCTCCTACCATTCGCCCCGCCTCCTCGGGTGGCTACCGTCTCCGAAGAGGTCGAAGTGATCAACAATAGACGACAACGGCGATCCCCGACGCAGCCGGCGACGAACACACGCCGCCCGACGAACACCCTATGTTTCTACCACCGCACATGGGGCCCACTAGCACAGAAATGCCGCAGCCCCTGCACCTGGCGCCCGAAACCGTCGGGAAACGACAACGCACGGCCCGACCAGCCGTAACGGCCGTGCGCAACCCACCAACATCTCGGCTCTTCATCCGCTGTAAGAAAACCTCCCCTACACTTCCTCGTGGACACCGGCTCTGACGTCTCGATCGTCCCGAACACCCTGCTCAACCGGAAAACGACACGTCCAAGCGCTCTACGTGCCGCCAACGGCACCGAGATCAAGATGTACGACACACAAATACCTACCACCCTCAAGCCAACGGCCTCGTCGAACGCCTACACAGGGTCCTCAAAGACGCAATACTCGCTACAGCCACGTCCCGCACATGGGCCACCCAACTTAGCGGCCTCCTCCTCGGACTACGAAACCGCCCGGGCCCCGACGGCTACTCACCGGCCCAACGCCTCTTTTCGGCCACACCACGCCTACCAGGGGATCTGTTCACTCAACCGCCCCCAACAACAGTACCCCTACGCACCAACGAATCATACCGCAACTACACACAGTCCTACATGCCAACAACCATGCGCACAGCGACCCACGTGTACGTCCGCGTAGACACACCGAGGGGTAAACTCGAGCCACCTTACACCGGCCCCCATCAAGTACTGACGAACGATGGAAAAACAGTCACGTACCTCACCGACGACCGCCGTACCCCCTCGGTGTCCATCGACAGATGCAAGCCGGCACCCCCACCTACACACAACACGGAACCCACCACGACGCCGCAAATCGCCCCCAACCACACAGCGATGGCCATAACATCACCACCACAGCACCCACGGCAACAACCGCTCCCGCGGAACCATGCCCGGAGCCCGAGCCTCGCCCGCCAACGCTACGCGCTCTACGCCACCACCCCACGACAACGACACAGCAGCCACCCGGACAGCCCACACGGACCCAACACACGCACCTCCCACGCCCGGCAACAGCCACAGCGCCAACAAGAAAATTTAATTAACAATGTCAATTACTTAAATTCTGGGGGAGCAGTGTTGTGATCGGCTGCTCCTCCACAACTCAATCTATGTCTGAACATGCTGTAACTCAGAGTGGGGACCCCCCGACCCCCCTCTGACCTTGTCAGGGGACTATAAAAGAGCCAGGGTGCCACCAATAAAACAACCATTCTCATTCAAGCGATCGACTCGTCTATTGAACTCCTCAATCACTACACCCCTTGACCCCGCCTCCCCTGGACCCCCGATTGCTATCTATCTAAAGCCTAGCGGCTGAAAGGAACAACGATTGGTTGTACGTGAAAAGCATTAGAAAACACGGCGCTACTTTCGAAACATATTTTCGTGACCCGTCTTTGTAATGTTTTTGGGCAGTTAGGTCGTAGCAAAAGCATGTTCCATGCTAAAATATACTGAACCATTTTCGTGGAATTTAAGCCCGTTGCCATATGGCAACGCTGACACTCGGGGTACCTACCTACTACCCCACTACTTTTCATACTTTGGGGAATTTTTTGGGAGACAGAACCTTAGAGACAATGCCTCTAAGGTTCTAAATGAGTATATTTCCAATTAAGCATCATTACAAGATCTAAAAAAGAAAGAATGGTTTATTGAAAAATAGGGGTTCACACAATTTTGTGGGGTATGATACGGTGCGAAGCAATCAGTACACAATCCCACATCACATTTTTGCACATCGTTCTCATGATCGATTTACACCCTTGGCGAGCACATCTACTTTTTAGCACGGTACACGATGTGTGCTACCGATGTTCTACCGTCCGAAAATGTCACGCGTCACGAAAAAGGGTTGCGGAAGTAACTCCCACACTCTCTCTCTGCCCACGCTCACCTTGGCTTCCCCCTCTTATAGAGCTTCCGCCTCGGTTGGGTCATCCGGAGGGACTCGGTCGTCCTCCAACGCTTCCCTCTTTGCTCCCCTTCCACCACCTCCATGGTCTTCCCCATTCTAGAGCATGTACATTGTTTCATGTTTTCATCCGAAGTAATAAAAATGCATCATCCAGGGTCACACGAAGCGCCAAGCTTTCTTCTCATCTGTGTTGCAAACTTCGGTCAAACCTGACCAGATCCATAAATTTCTCCATGGGAAAATGAGCAGGTGGTCTACCTCTGGATTCCGTACTGGATTCAGTAATCACAGATTGTCGGAAATCTAGTCAGGAATCGGCTTGGTACGTTTAGTAAGAGATCTGGATCCAGACATTTGACATGCCCACATCTAGCAGCCATGTGAAGATCGGCCACCACCGTTTCTTCTCTCTGGTGTCACTAAATCGCTCCTAATCCATTTTTGGTTCTTCTATTTCCTAAAGCCTCTGTAGAATCCAGTCTCTGTTTCCAGGTGATGCCAGATATTATGTTCTGTCTGGAATGACGCGATCAGTTGCAGAATGGATGATGTTTACGTTCCTGATTTCTCCATCTTTATTGCTCATCCCTCACTCCATCGTTGTAAATCAGTTCAGCTGGCGCCAAGAGTTGTCTCCTGGGAAGATAATTTTATCCTGATCCTCGACGTCTGGATTCCTCGTCGATAACAAATGCTGGGGAAGGAGGTTCATCACACAACCGAGAAACATCTCGCGCCGTGATACCTGCGATTTCAAGGGCCTGTTGAGCAGGAAAACCGGGTTTGGAAAAAAAAATCACGAAATGTATTCTCCTAGGTACCTACCTACTCTAGGTGCCCAGCGTTGCACCTCGCGAGTACCATAGCGTGCAAGCGTTGCTTGTAACAAAGTACAGCGTTGTACTTCGGAAATTCTACGTAAAAAAACGGTTGAAAATTGATAAAAAATTGGAGCTAACTGTTTCATTTCTTAGGTACATCTATCAAGAGTAGAAAACAACCATAGTTCGATTTTTTCAACAAAAGAGAACCGTGCGCAGTACATAGTTGTATTCGTATTTGTGCATAGTTGTATTCGTATTGTGCACTCTCTGAAATTGCCTGGAGATCTTCCATGAAGCAATATCCAAATAATGATCGCCAAAAACTGAGAAACGTAATTGAACCCATGGAAGCCATTCTGTCAGCACAGATGACGTATGAGTGTAACATCAACATCCTGATACAATAAATTATAGTTGTAGTCCACCAGATGTTTTTTCCGGAGGTAATTCTTCTGGCGGTAATGGGTTAAGAACCCAGTGGTACATAATATATACTAATTTGCTGTTGAATCTTACGTTTTACTTACTACCTTGTAGACCAATAAATTACTGCGGTACCTACCTAGCTTATATATTTGGTCCAGAGCCGTATACTTGGCAAAGTTCACTTGAAAGGTTTTGGCGAGAGGTTCCTGAAAAGGTGCAATGAGAAGCGTATCCAGCGATACAGTGCAAAATGAAGGACCGCTCGCTACGTCACGCACCCCTCATTTGACGTCACTTCCTTTTCAAGGCCCCAGGCGGAATTTCGCGCTAAAAATTGGTGCCTAGCGGTTTTCACTTGTGCTTCCGGATTTTTAGGTAAAAAATGCATAACTTTCCGACATATGCAAGTTCCCCAATCCAAATCGAATGTCTACATCTTGATCTTACGATTTATCCCCGGGTACGGTAGTAGTGGTCGGTGGTGGTTAATGTATTAACCAGTTCCAATTAGTGACATGAGAATTTCATGAAAGCTATGCTGTGCACAATTCGAAGCAATCATGGGTTGTTTGGTTGTAGACATAGTCTTTCGCCGAGGAGAAAGTTTGGAACTCCAAATGCTGAGTTTTTCTGTTTATATGACCCATTCGAAGTAACATCCCTGAAAACATATATACGATGGATTAGGTATTAGGATGAACGTATTATGGTGAATTCGGTTGTCATTTATCAAGTAGGTATCCATTTGTAATTAGTCATTCAGGTACCTACAAAATCTAGTTATTATATACTTATGATAATTCTCTTAGATCATCAAATTAATGGTGAGTCCCTGTACTAGACTATGGCTCAATTTTAAGAACCACCCATCCATTCCATTTGCTTTCTGTTAAATCCCTTTCTATGTTACCTTACCTGTGTTATTTAGAAGTTTCTATACTACTAGGTGGTAGGTGTGTAGGTACTTACTTATTTTATTTATTTGGAATTACGCGGGATCACCTCGGGCAAACGCCCAATTATGCTGATGGACAAATGATTCATAAGTGCTGAATGTCAGGTTCCACGCTTTTTGTTTAACATAGGTAATGTTCAAGTATTATTATTTATGTCGTAAGTTGTTTTTTTCTAGTAGAAGTTTTGTTGTTCTTGTTCTTAAGTGATGGGATGCCCAAACTAGACTTGCATTGTTTGGAACTATTTTATTCCAAATGGGGTTTCATTATGGGCGGATCTCACTTCCAAGAGCTAACTAACGTAACTCGCAGTTTGTTGAACTCTTGGTGGTGAAACCCGCTCTAAGAGGTCGTATTTTTTAGCACAAATATGATGGACGTATTAAAATAGGTAATGTTAGGTACCTATGTGTTACGAGTATAAAAATATCATGTAGATACATCCTATATATTACCTATATTATATAGGTCCAGAAATGCCCTTCATTCCTTATAGTTGGAAGAGCCCCCACGATTGTTGATGCAGGTAAGCAGACTAAACTGAATCTGAAGTCAAGATTGGAAGTCCTAAGTATCGAAAAAAACAAGTTTTTAGAGCTCGAACTTCCTCAAGTAGGTACTTACCTTATTTGGGAGTCAGAAATTCGTGAAAACCCAGTTATTCTTCACTTCTATTCAAAACTACCTTCAGATTCAGAGAGTCAGCGCTAAACTTCCTTTCAAAATAGAGAGGAGGATGATTTTGACCGGAAAAAAATATTTTTGGCAGTTTGATTTTGTTTAGACTTGAAAACTCCTATCCATTTCTGTCTTTAGCCACCAAGGCCTCATCCAGGATGGCAGCAAGTTCTCCACGCCGTTGACTTCGGACCCGCCTGCCCACAACCCAACCGTTACACTGGTGCCACGAAAGGCGTAAGAGACGTCCATGAAGATTGCCTCTATCTCAACGTTTACACACCCCACGTAAGTTTCATTAGTGCATTATTCGAACCCCCAAATTCCTAGTTTGGGTTTTACCAAATTCTAATTTACTTACTAGGAGTAGGCAGTAGAAGTGTAATCTCGTTGCAACCCTGGTGCCTTCCTACCTACATACAGTAAACTAGACGTTTAGTCGAAATGAATCATTGGGCCATTTATTTATCATACCGTCACTTGTATTGGAATAGCGGCTGAGGTTGTTTGTTCGAATTCAGTCCCAACCCAGGGCGGTACTGGTGAGGCAATTTTAGCCTTGAGCTAGATGATCGGAACCATTCGAAATCGGAGCAAAATAATGTTCTGATATTTGGAATGCAGCCGATCCTGCGACGCCAGCAGATGGTATAGTAACTTTAGTTTTGAGTTTACTTCATAATTGTGTTCTTATATCGCGAGGTCTTACGAATTTCATCCAACATCTACCAGGACCGTCACGGTGCGGCCGTCGGTCGAAGAAGCAGTAACTCAACTTTTGATTTGTTGTTTGCTTCGTATCACTTTGTACCGACCTAGCCTTTATTCATTGGAAACAGGAATTATAAAAGACTAAGGAAGTATAAAAAATGGCAGAATAATGGGTTGGCGTTTTCAAGCACATGAACAGAAACGTTGGTAAATATTGTGTTCTCATTTGAGGATGACCCATATTAATTTTAGAGGGGGCGAGGTGGTTACCAGAAGTAGTTTTGGTCTGATTTCATTCGTTTTACTTTGAGTGTTAAGAGTAATTAATTAGTAGAGTTTCCCCATCACTTACAAATAAAATTGAAAATTTTCTTGCATACCATTTCTTTCCTGATTTTTATTTTTATTTTTTTTTTTAGACGGGCTCAGGGCTTGCTCTCAAGTATCCAGTGATGGTGTACATTCACGGAGGAGACTTCATACACGGTGCTTCCAACCTCTTTCCAGGTCATATCATGGCCGGATTTTACGACGTTGTCGTTGTTACCATCAACTACAGACTCGGAGCTCTTGGTATGTTGGATCGTTATTTTACCCGTCTTCACTGTTGGGCAATAGTAATAATCTACTCATCTTCCTAGATTTTCCCTCCACTGTCCCTCTGCAACCACTAGAATTGCAGAGACCCAAGTTTTTGGAACCAGTCCCGGAATGCTGAGAATATGGAAGGGCCAACTTGAGTAATGAACTTAATTTCTCGTCCGGCTTCTCGTTCGGAATATTCAGTACTGGAATATCGAATACGAACGAAATTGAACGACGAAATTGATAAACGGCTTCCACCGAGCTATTCCCATTTCTCGGTTGAAAATAAAGATCAGTTAAAAAAAAAAAAAAAACGCTGCAAATCCCTGCACAGCGGTTTATTATTTTGTACAGAATACCCTTCTGTTACAGATCACAGCTCTCTGTATAGATAACCCGTCTATATAATATAATATGTACTACTCTATACATATTATGTGGATCGCAGATCCTCCTTAGGCTGGTACCTAACCCCGTACTCGTTACTAGGTACCTACCTAAATCACGAGTTAAGGGTTGCTAAAATAATTCTGTCGATGAAAAACAGTACCTAAAATGGCAAAAAGAAACGCAAATAATGAAGTTCTGAAGGGAGATTGTTGATGTGGAGCGAAAAAAGTTGCAAAAGTACCTATCAACAAACTCCAAAACAGCCATCATTTTTCAAATGAAATAATATCACGGAACAACCAACTCGACTTCATACTACTTGATTATAATCAGGTGATCCCTAGCAATGATTTAATCTCGGGCCAATTCCCGATTGTTAGCGCGTCCCTTGTTATGACACGAGTTAAGTGTTGCTACAATAATTCTGTCGATGAGAAAGTAACTAAAATGGCAAAAAGAAACGCAAATAATGAAGTTCTGAAGGAAATTGTTGGTATGGAGTGAAATAGATGCCCCTTCTGCGTGGATCACTGTTTTCTGTGGTCAGTACCTACCCTCGTGGTCAAGTGTAATGAACCGTTGTGTAATAACTTGCCCATCAAAAATACTTCAACGGTTGTTCAAGTTGCAAAAGTACCGATCAACAAAATCCAGCCCCTTCTAGGTAGATGAACCGTTGTGTAATAATTTACCGTTACGAAATAATTTACCGTCGTGTAATAATTTACCGTTGTGTAATAATTTGCCTTTGTGTAATAATTTACCCATCAGTAATACTTCAACGTTTGTTCAAGTTTAATAAGTACCTACCTGCCAACAAAATCCAATAGTCCATCACTTGTCAAATGAAATAATATCGCAGAACAACCAACTCGACTTCATACAGCCATCCTTGATTATAATCAGGTGCTCCTTAGTGATGATATCCCGGCCGGATTTATACCGTTTGATTCACGATCGTGTTGACGAAGCTTTTTGGTGCACACGAACGGCTGGACGTACAATGCTCCGGGTGGTCTCAAAAAATCATTTACCTCAAGACAAATTTAATAACGGAAAAAGCACCATACCCCCTTCTATCGAAAGTTTTCGAGATACGGAGTTCTGAAAATTCCAACCCCTATTTTGAACCCCTTAGAGATGACTGACAGTAACCCAAAAAGTCTGTTAAAATCGTTTGGTAACATGGTGCAATGGTTAGTGTCATGAGCACATCAACTACTCAAGTTGTTTACGCTGGCTTGCCAAGGGGGGTTCAATTCCCGGTAGGAGCTGATGATTTCGATCTCTGGGGCACTTATTAGGGATTGTTAAAAGCACAACAAGCTGAGTGCCTAACAAAAAGCAAGTTGGGACAGGCCCCGTCCCGTTGAGATAAATCCAATATCCATTGGTAAAACTCAAAGAAACGCGACTTCGCATTACAATTGATTGGTATTTATTGTACAGCTCACATAATTATATTGCAAGTTTTTGCTTACATATATGTTGCGAGTTTTTGCTTGCGTAGATGATAGTTACAGTCCGATTTTGATGAAATCCAACTGTGGCCCAACTCGAACCACCTCGAAATTTCAACTTGTTTCGACCATTATTTCGTGCAATCATTTTATGCAGAGATTCGCGGACACACAAAATCAAATTTGTTGGGAGAAGAAAAAATAAATTCCGAAAGTGATCATTTTGTGGCTTCCACTACCTTGGTAGCCTCGGCGGAAGCAATAAAAAACATTAGCTGTAAGCTGTACATACTCGTAGGTACATCTCACATTAGTATAGTGTGTGTTGAGTATAAGTAATTAGAATTAGTATCTACTTCTGGGGAGTCCGTAAAGTACATTTCTGCGGTCGCGCTCATAACGTCTATTTGTGTCACAACTAGAACCAAAACTGAATCGATTGTAGCAAGAAACCTGAAAACCAGTCCTCAAAATTGCGGCCTTAAAATTAAAAATTCACATAGGTACCTATTATACAGCGGTGGATGTCGCTTTAAACTACCTGCAGTAATATTAATAGTCTGTATAGATTTTTTATTTTTTATTATAAAGTATTTTTATTATTATGATTTTTTTCTCTGTTGGGCAAATGGGCTCCCGTTTCAACCCATTCAAATGCATCGACACATGTGCAATAAATCTGTGAACATTTTGTCTCTGAGGAGGTGATGAGGGAAATTTTCAGCAATAGTTTGAACCTCGGAGTCTGGTGCTGGAACTTGATATCGCTCCCCGTGATACCTGCAACGTTCAGAGAAATTTCTTTGGTCTGCTACGAACCAACCTGCGAAAGTAATTCCCCCGGCTGTATTGGACGAAAGAAGAGCACTGTTTCTAATACCTGTCTACCTAATACCTTCCCTCCAGTAGGAACCTATTTCTGTTTCTTTTATGTTGGTCGCCAGGCGATTTGCGTAGCTCCGGAAAATTCACGAAAGTAGTTACTTATTGGTGTTGTTGTTCTGGGCGTTATTTATAGCAAAATTATAGTAACAGCGTTTTTTCGCAGCCGAGGTGTAAGGGGATTATTACGTTAAGTTGGTTTTTCGCGTCACTTCTTTCAATATTTATTATCTCTGTAATATTGACGTTCATTATACCTTCCTACCTATTTAACAGTTCTCAATTAGTTCCATTCTATTGACAGGATTTCTGAGCACCGGAGATGCCAATTCCCCTGGTAATTACGGTCTTCTGGATCAAGCCATGGCCATCCGATGGATCCACGAGAACATTGGATTCTTCAACGGCGATAGGGACACCATCACACTTTTCGGGCCTGATGCCGGCGCAGCTTCCGCGGGGCTGCTGATGACTAATCCGAGGACGAGGAGTTTGATTGCTCGAGTAATCGCTCAGGTATTACCAATTACCTTGTTTCAGACAAAAACTTGGGATCTAAAGTTTCGGAGGGCACTCACGAATTTTGGAATGGATATGCTTTGAAAAATGAAAAAGTTTAAAAAAAAAAGTAAAGTAACTGCCATTGTAGGCTGGGGCTTTTCGTCCGACTGCCCTGCCAGCGTCCCGGACGTGATCAACTGTCCTCCAATGGGAGGATCAGAATTCGGTCTGATCATTTCGCTCTTTACTTGGCTACTCATTGTCTCATCTCCTTGAGTGGAGAGGGGTTCGCCCAACAGCTACATGGGTCATACTTGAACGTGTCACGGCGGTCACCTATCCAAGTACTAACCACGCTGGAGGTATATTAACTTCGGTGATCTCACGGGAACCGGTTTAGTTGAAAAATGAATCATGCTATAAAAATTACTGAAGTCCCAGGTCTATAGTAAATTATGTGTAATGATTTGTTTTTGTAAGAGTAGGTGCCTACACAACGGTTTAACATTAGGTAGATATTTATATGCATATACTGATATTCCCGTCGGTTTCGAAGACTGATCGGGAGAAGGGGTATTACAATAATAAACATGGGGAGGTTTTGCTGCAAATAGTAAAAGAAAGAGGAGGTAAATGAAGTGTATAAATACATACACCAAAAATAAATTACTGATTTACATGTGTTTATAGTGTGCGAAATTATTTGAGGAAACATTCTTTGTGCTGCAAAATCGTGTTGTTCGCTGTTGAAAGACGATTCTATTGTACGTTATTCATTATTATTCATTGCCTTAACCCTCGCTTGGGTTTCATACCTACCTAACGTTCTGACCGTCTTTAGTGTTAATTGCACAGTCCTGGTATCTCCTACTAATTATCTCGAGTTTAAAAAAATAGGATTACGTATGCTAAATAAATATTTGAATGCAAAATGATGTTGTAGAGCGGCTCGGCGCTGGCGGACTGGGCGTTCATCGAAGATCGTTACCGAGTTCAAAACACTAGCAAAGTATTCGCTCGTCACCTGGGATGCTCTATTGATTCTTCGTGGAAGATCGTCGACTGCTTGAGCAGACACCGAAGTTTCAGTGAGCTTGGAAACGCAAATGACTTCATTGTAAGTTTTCTGAAACTCAGGGAGGTCCTCTGTGCTTGTAAACTGTTCCTAGTCATAGCTATTTCATTTTGTCACAAGTATGTTTTAGGTCCCCGCCTGGGGGGCAAAAAACTGCCGGCCAAACTGCATTGAAAGAAATTTCACGGTTTGGGGAGAAGGGATAGAAACCTATACAGGCAGGCATCCAACATAGGGGGAAGGAACAGGTTTCTATATACACAAGAGCACATCCAAGAACGAGGTGTTTTTGGCGGGACATTTTTTTACAGCAGGGTTGTTTTTGGGTATCACTTTTGTTTGCATTGTTGAAGTAAACCTTTTTTCCCAGTACCTACCTACAAAAAATTTTGTCAGTACCTATCTACTTACTTAACACTTTTGGGGGTTCATATCCTTGGAGCATAACGAATGTGTGTGCAAAATTTTAGCTCGATCCGTTTTGTCCGTGAGGCCCTGTCAAATAAGAAGAACCACAACGAGAGCAAGAAGTAGAAAAACTTGAAAAATAGCGATTTTCGAATTTCCATAACTCCGGCACCTGAAGGTATTGAGGGTTGAAATTTGGTACACATCCTCAGCGGCCCCTCGAGAATGGGTGTACGAAAAATCTACACCAAAGACCCCCACGGGGCCGAGTTACTAGGGAATGAAAAAAACCCTACTTGCTCTGTCATGTAAACATTGTTCATGGTCGCTTTCGAGTTTTTGGGTTTTCTTGGCGGGCGGGACGCTCCCTTGACCCTAGATCCCATGATGAAAAATGTCAGTCTTGAAATGCGTAGTCGCAAAAAAAAATCTACTTATGGAAAAATTCTATTTTCAAAAGATAATATGTAGATAAGGCAGTATTTCTTAGGAAGGCAGCATAGCACAGAATGATTTGGTGCGCAAGCAATATGAAAATTTCAGCCACTACATATCACAGTGGTCTGTAACTCTGGTCAAATCGTTGAGAATGTGCTACAGATGTTGTATTTTAGTCCAGTCAATCTATATAAAAAAGGATGTCGTGCTAGCAAAAGGTTTTGTCGTTCTGATTTTTTAATATGCAGTGGCATTGGTAAGAAACCAAGTTTGCAACTTCGAAAGACCTCGGCGCGCTGCGCAGTGGCCAAAAATCAGCGAAATGTTTGCAGTTTTTGGGGTTTTTTGTTACTTCTCCGAAACAGTGCGTTCTACCGAATTTGTCCCAAATACCATTTTTAAAATACTTAGGTTAAATTTGCGACAATTTGAGTCCAAAACGAGCTCTGCACGTCAAATAATTTGTGCGATACGAGTCTTCCAAAAATGACAAATTTGTCCAAAAAGTGAAAATTTGTAGTTACGGTCATGTTTCAAGGCAAACAGCGGGAAAGCTACTCATTCTACGAGGTAAGTCTGAGTTTTGGGTTTTTTGGGACATATTGTTCTGACAAACGGCATCATTGGCGGTTCTCCCCGGCGTCGTCTAGACACCAAAAGCTGTACAAAAGCAAATTCTGGGGGCATCAGGAGTCGAAATTTCAAGTCAAAATACTCAAATTTGCGGTTTATAGAGCGTTACAGACATATACATTATACATAAATTTCAGACTAGTACCTTTCGGATCCCATTAATTGGTTCGTAGACGTGACCAAGTGTCTATGTACTTAGTAACTACCTACCCATAGATTAACAACCAGGCCATAGTCCTGGAAACGATTGTTCTTGGTAGGTACATAAGTTGCGGTAATACACCATTGTTCTTGGAACTGGTTTGATGAGCAAATATGCCTCTTCGAGATACTAGCTAATTTGGTCCCGTAGTACAGCTACATAATTCTTATCGGATATTCAAGGTCAAGGATAACAGTACCGGTTTCGATTCCACTAACACGTTATCAATTTGCAGCCTGAAGTCGGCATGTTCCCATGGGCTCCCGTATTCGACAGGGACTTCACAGTACCCGGCGACCGTTGGTACGAAGGATGGAAGTCGATCGATTGGTCGTTTGCCAATTTCACGCCAAAACATGAGATACAGAAGCGTAACTTCAATCGCGGTCTGACGTATATGACCGGCGTTACTACTCAGGAAGCAGCTCATCTTATCTGTAAGCTTCTCGCAATATCCCTTCCTATCTGTCTGTTCTAGGTTATAAATTTATGGGAGTACCAAATTTTCTAATTAGGCCCTAAGAATGATCCCTTGTGAATGGGGTATGCTCATGGGTCACAAAAGCGGTTTATATATATATATATATATATATATATATATATATATATATATACATATATATTTTTTTAGGTAAATTTTATATAATGAAACTATATTCCGTTCTGAGAACTTTGACACCAACCGCGCTGTCCTGCGATCCTAGCAGTTCTTTTTCTTTGATTTTTCAAATTTTCCTGAGGTTCCTACGTCAAAGTGGGCAGGGGGGTCCCGCCCAGGCGAGAGGGGTGCAATGATGTAGGAAGAGCTGGAATCTTTGAAAAATCATAGAAAAATAACTACTTATCGTAGGACAGTGCGGTTGATGTAAAAATTCTCAGAATGGAATCTACTTTCATTAAAAATAAATAAATACATACGCAGACCCCATTCCATCATAATTGAACTGTCATTCAATTCAGATGATTCGTTTATACATTATTGCGACTTGAACGTAAATAATTATACAGACAGAGATACATGCAACAAACTAATAACCCGTAAAGTCTGATTTTGAAGGACTGCACTTTTTGTGCACAAAGAGTGTACAGATTTCCAAAAATCGCTAAAAACCGCGAAAAACTGCAAAAAATTTAAATGCATCCTTTTAGCAGCTTGAAAGCCGTGAATTTGAACGTTGGAAATTTTGGCGCTCCAAAAAAGGGTTCAGATTTGAACTTTTAATGTGGAAACTAGTTAAAATCATTCAAAATTTTTGTTTCATACTACAACAATTGGTCATTTGGACTGGGGTTGTTGTTTACTCCATTTACTTGTTTCAGGTAAAAATGAGTCATACGAAAACACGACTTGTAGTACTGTATTACAATAATGAATAGGTGCCTAGTTTTTATGCAATTTTCATACAAAAAATAAAATAAAAGTTCCTGCCTAATAGGCAGGTGTTCCTTTTTGAGTACCTATGTTTGAAAATCGTGAAGTACCTACCTAGAAGGCAGGGTGTCCCTCTAGACGGAATTGAAACATATTCCTACTGTGTACTTTAAAGTGAAAACGACGGCAGCAGCTGGATCGAGCCGCTCTGCCGTCGTTTTCACTTTAAAGTACACACTTCAATCTCCAGACAACGACATATATAAACCGCGTTTGTGATGGTCCATGCGCACACCCCATTGGTTAAGGATTCAAAGGGGAGATCCCAATTTCCATGAAAATTGATTTCGTTCAGTACCAACTTACAGGTTATTAGTAGGTTCTCCCACCAGACTTGTTCCCCCTGGAATTAATAATTTATTATTATCGTCTGCCCCAGATACCAATCAGTCGCTCGCCCCCTACTACGAAATAACCGAGGAATTCTTCGACCAGAAAATAAAGGAGCTCGTCCTTCGCTATAATTACACAATCAATCAGGACGGAATTTATCGAGCCATCAAATATCAGTACACGTACTGGCCTGATCCGACGAATACCACTCAAATTCGGGAACAGTACATAAACGTAAGTTCAGTATGGGGGAAGGAGGTATGTATTGCATGTGGATATGGTGCATCGTGACGTAAATTAAACGTAGTTTGCGTTAGTTTATATTTGATAAACTTTACAACCACACTAAGACAGATTGACAATTAATACGCATGTAGGTAAGTACTTGCATATTAACATCCAGCACAGCGTCACACCCGTTTACATGACCCTCGTATGAAATTGGACATGGCGTCCGCTTTTCAAATCGTTACGTAAATGATTTACAAAGTAGATCTACCTAGCTAACTAGTAGAGATAAAGGGATCTTCCATTCCGTAGGGCATCCGAGTACTAATTGGATATTGAACAATAAGGAACCAAATCTCAGAAATACGGAACTAAGTTAGAATCTAAGGATTTGTGAGGCTACATGTTCTGATTAGTTTGTCTTCGACGAAAACCCAATTCAGTGGGAAATACATACTTACTTGCCCACGTACCAGTAGTGGTGCGTGGGCTCTGAAAACGGTGGGGCACCAAACCAGAACACAAAACCAACAGATTTTTCAACAAAATGCCTGTAAAGGTTTTCCAACAGTGGAGTCTTCAGATGAGAAATTGGTGGATTTTAATCAACTGCAGCTCTTAGCAAGTCAGAATGTTCACAGAAGCTCTGACATTTAGTCGTCAATGCCTGTTCACCACCCAATAATAAACAACGAAAGCCCAAGATTGCATTTTTAATGGGGCATCCTGTGAGCCACTCAGCTTTGTTATACATGTCAACATTTAATTTCCTCAAGGCAACAACAATCTTCCCTTTATTTACTTATTGGTATTCAGCAAAGGCTTATCCCTTCATAAATCTCTGCAAAAACGTCAAAAAAGTCTACTGTAAATTAGCCACCCAATTCATGTGATAAAAAAATGTAGTAAACTAAAATACAACAAAGCAATGACACGTCGACTGGTATAGACTTGAATGGAGAACCTTATCTTTGTGTTACGACGCCGATCAGTCCACAAGACCACAAGCAGGACAAAACGCTCGTAGCTAGCTATCAAAAACCCAAGTCTTCGGAACCGGACTGAACGCGAACACACAACGTGGGATTGGCGAATTAAATTTTTTCGAAAAAATCCAGGACTGTCCAAGCAGCCAACTCTCCACCCAGGACAATTCTGTCGCTGTCCGAACAATCCTTCAGTTGCCACGGAAGCACTAGATCCTAGGGTCTGCCAGTTTCAGGAGCCTAGGTTTTGATTTCGATTGTAGGACATCGATTACTATAGCTCTATTCCGATAACATGCTTGTTCTACGGAGCTACCAGAAAAATCCAGCCAGTAATCCATACTTAGTGAAAAAAGCTAGTTACAGTGTACGGAAGGAAATTCAAATGCCAACTGAACACACGTTTGAATTTTTCTTTCTTCTAGTGTTTTTGGGCGCTGGGGCAGTGGCCTTATGGGCGCAAAGCCCCTGCCACATACCTTTTTCTTCATATTTTTCATTTGAAAGTATATATATTGAGAATAGAACGAGAAGCGAATAGAATAAAAGCGAGAACACTTAAATACCCAGGCAAAATCGGTACCTGATGTCAACTCAATAAACTTCAGGATCCTAGCTGGTATCATCAGTCAGTTGATCGACTTCTGATACTCATAGGAACTCTAACCGTTTTTGAAGCAGTTCCTACAGTGGATATAGAAAAGAGTAAATCAGCGATAAGTTGCGCATTCAAATGGCGAAACGGATCCATAAAATGTTACCTCCGCCGCAGCAGTATAGGAAGAAAACACTAGGGAAAAAACTTTTAGTTGCATTTTTCTCAAACAATAGGTGGTGTTGGTTCAACCCAATATTAGAGTTTACTATAATTGTCGGGAATACAAGAAAAACTAAGATTACCTCTCTGAATGTCGCATTGATGATTGCATTGGGTGCAAAGCCCTGCCGGCCAACATAGACCAAACCTGTGGATAAATTCCAAATCAGTCACGATTTGGTTTTCCTGTGTCATTATAATTACTATATTTTGTTAGGTACGTTTTGTTACTATATTTTGTTAGTTTGTTACATTTGATTCAAGTACCTATTATTGATATAGTATTGTACTATTACGTTGGTAACCTCAGTGGAAAAACTAGTACATTGGTACAGAATATTAATATGAAATATCTGTCTGGTACGCTTCTTGTACGTCGGTGGCTGACTGAACCGATTTGAACTGATCCGAGCTCATGCGGGTTGAGTTTCCTTGTGAATTATTGCACCCTCATTCACACATCCTTAATCCCTATTACTTGTTGTACAAAATTAGAGGAACTAGCTCAAGAACCTCGTACCTACCTCTCTAATTCCAGTTTCTCTGTAGATAAAACGTGATCATATAATGACAAAATAAATAATCCAGAAAATGGTTTTTTTCTGTACGCAGATGATGTCAGACTTCATCTACAGAGCACCGGTCGACCACATGATCAAGCTACTCGTAGAACAAAAAGTCCCAGTCTACTTTTACGTCATGAACACGACCATAGAAGCTTTAAATTATCCCCAGTGGAGAAAAGCCCCTCACGACATAGAACATCTCCTATTGACTGGTGCACCATTCATGGACCAAGGTGGGGAAACCATCAAGTTGATAAAATATTAATGTACCTACGCGTAAATTCCATTACTGAAATGGGGGTTTCAACCATCATTGTGTCAACCTCTGCTTGATGTAACTGCGGCATAATCTATGTTGGGCATTTAAAAATGCATTCACTGAACAACAAATTCTATGTCAATGCGAATATTGATTAAGTCAATAGAGTAGAAATTTTCTACTCTTCTCGTCAGTAGGTTAGTTGCTATTGAACAATGAGGCTTTACTCTCAAGGTCAGCTTTAAAATTTCATTAAAAACATTACGAATGGTATGGCAGTGCGAGAGATATCCCTTATCAGATAAGGCTGAAGACACAAGCTGTGGTACCTGTTCCTCGTATTAATTTGGAATGATCCAAAAATTCTGTCTCTTGTAAGGTCTCTATTGCATTGAGATATATGCTCCTGCTGTCCTCAGATGTCCGAACGACCTTTCCAGAGCTAAATATAAAAACCGCTTGAAAATCATAAACACAAACGGTGGGTACAGCTTTCGTACAAGTACGCAACCACGAGGGACATTTTATGTCTTTGCGCCCCCTCCCGCACCCACACACACGTATATCGCTACACCGCCAGCCATATTACCGTTATTGCGTTTGTGTTGATTTATAAGCGAGTAATTTGTAATTTCGATGCGTTCGGTATCTGATAACCAGGTTTCAGAAAAGGCAAGTAACCCACATGAAGGTATAACATATGATTGCGATGTAATGGTGAATCGAGAGCTTTCCAACGAGTGGTGAACGATTTGTATACGAAGATAACCGGAGAAGTTCATACGCATTCATTTAAACAATCACGCTCATACCGCAGCTTGTCGGCCACGCACTCCGCAGTGGTTAACGTAATATGGTTAGGTAAATCGAGAGCTATCCAACGAGTGGTGAACGATTTATGTACGATGATAACTGGCGAAGATAAAGTTCCGTAGCAACGAATCGGTTGTAAGCGAAAATCATCTGAAATATTTTCGTGACGCTTCTCCGTTACATGTCCCGCGTTACATTTTCGAGTTTATGTAGCAAAGTAAAGACATAAAATGTCAAAACTCGGCGCTCCGCGCCTCGCCAGGGGGCAAGCCCCCTGGACCCCCGGTTACCTCTATTTACATACTTCGGACGAAATTATAGAAACACAGAATGTGTTTTAGCTCACGCGTTTCACATAAACCCGTCTTCAATCTTCGGTTGAAGATTGGTTAACTTCCTCCCACTAATGTTTCGTCGTAACTGGTGGTGCCTCATACACAGCTTCTTATATACACACTCACGAGTGCACTTCATAAAAATTTTGTTAAACATAAACTAGTCCGAGCTTCATCTCCAAGACTCCTACATCTCCAAGAGATAATTCGTTTATCGGTTGTTTGGTCTTAAAATTATGTCTTTACTTATTAAAGCTTGCAATCGTGTTCACAATATAAATTATTGAGAATGATCACCTGTGTGTAAACAATTATTTAAACAATCACGCTCATACCGCAGCTTGTCGGCCACGCACTCCGCAGTGGTTAACGTAATATGGTTAGGTAAATCGAGAGCTATCCAACGAGTGGTGAACGATTTTTGTACGATGATAACTGGCGAAGTTAAAGTTCCGTAGCAACGAATCGGTTGTACGTGAAAATCATTGGAAATGTTGTCGTCCCAGATTTCGTTACGAAATTTCGTTAGCTTTTTTGGCTAGTTAGTCCATGGCTAAAACACATTCTGTGTTAAAAAATGTAGATTCCATCCTGTAGATTTTATTCTATGATTTTTCAAAGTTTCCTATGGAAGTAAATTTTCTTTTCAAAGTTCCCTGAGTTTTTTTAATGAAAGATTCCACCCTGCAGTTTTTATTATACGATTTTTTTAAATTTCCTACACCAGTTGACGTCGTTGCACCCCTTCCACCCCCCGGTGTGACATCACTAATGCAGGAACTTCTAAAAATCATGGAATAAAAACTGCTTATCGTAGGTGCCTAAATTCTCAGGATGGAATCTACTTTCATTAACAAAAAAAAAATGAAATAATAAAAGTACATTTTTCAGACTCATGGTAACCCTCATTGAATGGGACTGACCGATGATAACCTTAAATTATGTATTTGAAATTGAATTCAATGAAAGACTACCAGCAGGCTTTCCGCCTTCTAAATTTTAATTTTTAAATTAAATTTGATTTTAATGATTAAAATCAAAACTGGAAATTTAATAAACCACGATGATTTGTTAATTTACTCTTAATGTGTACCATGAATAATGTTCGGTTTTCATTAGATGGTAGGTAGGTAAAATCTATAGGTACCTGCTACATCATCTTATATATAAAATTCTAATTTTTCGTGATTTCCGATTTTAAATATGTTGGCTTTTTAGAAGATTGGGTCACATACCTTAATTCCAAGTATCTACCGCAATAGTCATTCCAAATTCATCTTCTGACTTTTTCTCTACAGAATTCTTCCCCGAGAAATTACACCTGGATAAGGCTGCATGGACCAATAACGATCGAAACATGAGTCACTTTTTTATGAAAGCATATACAGACTTCGCTCGATATGGGTAAGTGAAAGGGGCAGTTGTACTTGTTGTAATTTCTAGAAGTTCCTAGGCCTTGGTACTGACTTAGATATTGTATTAATCTGGTAATTTATGATATTATGTCAACAGGATTGGGAATATGGCCCAATAGATACTTTTTCTTCTTTGCCGAACTTTCGTTAAATTTGTAAACTCCTTCAGAATACAGCAGAACTCACAAGTAAAGCAGAACAGTTTGTTTCGAACAAGTTTTATATTTCTACTCCAGAAACTCTATTGCTTCCAAGTCTAGCAAGGTAGCGGAAGCTTTGTTTTCACTTTTAAGAGGAAACATTTTCCCTCCAAAATAAAAACAAAAACAAATTAAATAGATCTTGCGGGTTGGGCCCTAGATGGTCCCCATATGAATTAGGGAATGATCCGAGTTACTCAGTCTCTCACTTATAAATGGCCCGGTTTTGCTCAAATTCGGTGGATAGTTGGGGTATCGCTCCTAGATGGTTCCCTATGAATTTCATCTCGATCGGAGCATTTGTGCGAATCATTGCGCATGCACAATCGCGAATTCTAAAGGAATTTTTGGGAACTTTTCTTCAGACTACGCTGAGGAATTTTCGTTCAACTTCTTTCAAACTACCTACACGTTATGCTTCTCGCATAACCAAAGATAATTATGCATAAAATTCTTGAATCCACCAAAGGTACTTAAATTGTTGAACATACTACCTTATAAACCAAACCTGCCTAATAAACCATGGGTCATTCGGCAAAAATTATTCAACATACGTACCTAATAAACCATTCGGCAAAATTATGAAACGTACCTACCTAATAAGCGAAATAACCTACCTAATAAACCAAACCATTCGGCAAAAATTATTAAACATACCTACCTAATAAACCAAACCTACCTAATAAACATACCTACCAAATAAACCATGGGTCATTCGGCAAAATTTCCTTTAAAAAAAAAACCACCAAAAATTGATATTATGCACCTAAAATTACCATAAATAAAACATTTGTGTATCTATAGGTATACTCCTACTTGTATAAGCGCTTACCACTCGTATTTCAGTAGGTACTGTATACGCCTATTATAGTAGGGTAGGGTGTTCGACACTAAGGAATTTTTTCAGGTTTTTGATCATAATTTTCCACCACTTTTCTGATCTTGGCCAACATTTTGAGTTGTTAGGACTACGTATAGGTTTGCCAAAGGTCTTAGGTAAAACTCGGCCCTTCGGGCCTCGCAAGGGGCTCCGCCCCTTGACCCCCCCCCCCCCCCGGTTGCTTTCTGCTTTGAGCCTACGGCTAAAATTCTAAAACATGGAACATGCTTTCTTCCCGCTAATTCGGGGTCGCAAGCACCAAATGGAAGTATAAATATTATGTTACCATCTTATATTACACCCTTGTTTCAGGGTCCTTAGATTCCACTTCGTAAATAAGTTGCCAACGTTCTGTTGGTTCTGTACATTATAAAGTGATGCAAATAACAGCATTGTAGGATGAACATGGAGGGAAACTAGCCTCACAGACCACACTCATGTAACGCAATAAAACATAGCATGGAACATGCTTTAGCCTTGAGCTAACTGGCAAAAAGAGTCAAGTTTTTGGGAGACGCTGTTGGGAGACGGTGATGTGTCACGAAATTTTGCAATGATTTCCACTTACAACCAAGTCTTTGCTACGGAACTTTATCTTCGTCATTCGTGTTCGAAGAAAAATCGTTCACCATTCGTTGGAAAGCCCTAAATTTATGCATAAATTATATACTGTCAAAACCGCTGTAATTATGGAAGAAACTGAGATATACCCCGAGTTAAAAGAACTGTAAACAATATTCGCGGTAAGAGCCTAGCGGGGTTTTATTTTGAAGGAAGGTGTTGTTTATGTCGTTGGCAACGTATTTACGAAATGGAATCTAAGGACCCTCAAACACGGGTGTAATATAAGATAACATAATTTATTATTTGTACTAGACCAACGGTCTTATCAGGTGGAATAAATCGGATCCCGTGAGATCACCGAAGTTAAGAAACCTCGAGCGTGGTTAGTACTTGGATGGGTGACCGCCGTGACACGTGGTGACACGTCCACGTATGACCCATGTAGCTGTTGGACGAACCCCACTCCACTGGCAGGGCAATCGGACGAAAAGCCCCAGCCTGAAATGGCTGTTACTTTACTTTACTTTTTACTTTATATTATTTATACTTCCATTTAAGGTGCTTGTGACCCCGAATTAGCGGGAAGAAAGCATATTCCATGTTTTAGAATTTTAGCCGTAGGCTCAAAGCAGAAAGCAACCGGGGTGGAGGGGGGGTCCAGGCTTGCGAGGCCCGAAGGGCCGAGTTTTTCTTTGACGAACCGTTTGGGGCTCAAGCGCAAGTTGAAAATTAGAGTATTTTGTCTGTTTAAGCAAAAACCCACTTTTTCCTCTCTAAAACTCTAATTTATTATTGAAGGCTGTCATTTAGTTGATTCCTCCCAGTTCTGTACACATAGGTACCTTATTTAGATAGTGTATTTCATAAATTACATAATGTTCAAGTTATTTTAATGAAGTCCGAAACTGTACGGATTCAGTTGCGAAACCCCTTATAATTGTTACGCAGAGGTTTAGCTTTACCTGTATAGATACCCCTTCTGCGTAGATCACTGTTTTCTGTGGTCAATACCTACCCTTGTGCTCCTCCCAGGAAAGCCCTAAATCGAGTACCTTAATCCCACTGGGTAATTACAGTTGCATAAATATCCGGTGGATTCATGAATTGTATAATTATTGGTTGTTATTCACAAAGCGCGTTTGTTGAAATTAAAAAAGTAGTACCTATCAACAAAGTTCAAAATAATCATCATCATAATCATAATCATTCTTCAAAGTAATGAAATAATTTCACGGAACAACCTACTCGATTTCATCAGCCGTTTCCTAGCTATGATTTACCTGAGCTGGATGTATATCGTATGATTCACACTCATGTTGACGAAGGTTTTTGGTTCAAATTTCAGGGCCTTACTCTGAACGAAAGGCTGAACGTATAATGTTCCGAGCGGTTTCAAAAAACCTCTTGTTCGGAATCAATTTAAAAGGTCATGAAAACCATACCCTTCTATGCCTATTGAAAAGGTTTTCGAGCTGCAGCGTTCTGAAAATTTCAACCCCTATTTTTCACCCCTCAGAGATGACTGACAGTAACGCCGAGCGTCGAGGACCGACTAGACAAGACCCCAAACGGGACCTACGAACCAAATTTCATCAATTTTGGTTCATGGTAACTAAGAAAATTGCGAAGTACGGCGGACAGACAGAAATTTTGTTTTGTCCCTTAAGAGATGACACCCATCGAGTGCGCGTGTGCAGGATCAACAGTCCTCGAAAGAATGCAGGACTACGAGAACTAGTCCCGAACGGTCCTGTACTGTCTGTCCAAACGAACATTTTTTTCAATAATAATCCTTTGGAATCGAGCATGAAAAACAAATTTTTACCCCTCCTTCAAAATTTTATGGTTTCCATTTCAAGGTATGTATAATCCGAAAGTGGAATTGAAAAAATTCTGTTCGAACTCCATACTTCGTTTTTCAATTAGCTACCATGAACCAAAATTAATGAAATTTGGTTCTAAGGTCCCATTTGGGGTTTAGTTGACCCATGAAGCTCGGCGTTACTGTCGATCATCTCTAAAGCCGAGTTTACATTGGTCGAGTTGAAGGTAGAGTAGAGTCGTTTGTCCTGTGTTTTGTTGAAGGAAATAGGTCAGGGGCTAGAAGATCCGGATGAGTTTAAACTTGTGATGAGAATGTGTCCTGATTCATTTGAACACTGACTTGGCATGGTGTCGTCATTGCTCAGACACACTGATATTGCAATGAGGGATGCTATAACTCCTAGAGAAATGTTGGAGGTAACTCCTTATCACGACTTATGTCTCTTCCTCTCCTTCTAACTCTACCGTTTACATGGGTAGAGTTGGTGGTAGAATGAACAGTAGAGTTCAAATTTTGGTAGTAGAGGAGTCAGTAGAGTAGTCACTACCACCGTGCTAGTCGCTCCAACTCTACCACTTACTAGTCAGTAGAGTCAACTCTACTGAAAATGTTTACTCGAGTAGGGTAGAATAATTCTACTCTACCACTCTACTGTACATTCAACTCGAACAATGTAAACCCGGCTTAGGAGGTTGAAATTTTCAGAACGCCAAACTTCATAAACTTAATTGAAACCAGCCGCACATACAGCAATAGTTCCTCCCCTCCCCCAGAGCTCAAAAACGTAGGGTGAGGAGTGCGACCTCCCCATGGTAATAGACTGGTTATGTTATAGTGCAATGCTTCCAGGAGTCAGTTCGTTTTCACGAACCGACCACACCATCAGCCGTGTGTCAAAAAGACTGGAAGCCCTGATCCATTATACAATTGGACGGGATTTCCATATACCATCGCAGGTTTTCGAGTTATAAGCAAAAATCCGCCCAAAAAATAATTTTTTACTTTTGAAATGTTGTTGGCAAACCTCTGATTCTGATTCAGCACACAACAACATATAAGAAATCGAAACTACCCGCCAACTTTCCTGGTCAAAATACACTTTGACTGGCTTAAAGATTGCTACGAATTTTTACTAATGTTGGGTAGTTGGCAGCACTGAGCTCCTTCGCCTCCGCCTCCTTGACCAACAGCCAATCGGAGATGTCTTAGACATGCTACGTCTTTTTAGCGAATTTTCGAAGAAAATGAAGCTATTGTTCTCGGTCCAAAATTTTTAAAACTCGAATTTCCGAAAGATTTTTATACCAAAATCCGTTTCAGACCATCCTGAATTCCCTGCCGAAAGACACCAAAAATTATATATATATATATATATATATATATATATATATATATATATATATATATATTTATATATTTATATATATATTTATATATGTATGTGTCATTCCAGACGATAACTCTCGAAAGAATTGAGATAAAAAGTTCAAATTTGCACGAAAAATCTGTCTTGGCAATCGACAGGCTAAGTTCGAAGATGGGCAGAATCGGGTCACCCTAAGGGGGAGTTTTGGGGAGTTTTAGGGGGGGGAAATTACCCATAAATTCCCAAAATGAAAAAGTCTGACAAGTGACACCTCATTTTAAAGGTTTTTGTACGCTGAACAAGATGGTGAAATCAGAATTGCGATATCTCATTCCATTCTCAAACTGGAGCACTTTGAAGATGAAGGAACGTGGTTATTTCTTGAGATGTTCTTCCTGGTTCGTCTGCTCTAATCTGATAACGGAATGGGATATCGCAATTCTGACTTCACCATCGTGTTCAGCGTTGGAAAATCTACAAACTGAGGTGTTACTCGGCAAAAAATGGAACAAAAAATTTGTTACGTAGGTACCCAATACCTACTCTTCTGGTATTCAAAACATTTTTGATTTCCCCCTCCCCCTCCTTCCACCCCAAATTTTACTTTGCGTAAAACTACTCCTGTTTTAATTTTGTATGGTATCAAGTTGGGAAAACATTGGCCGAAAATTAATTTTCAGAAAATTTTAGGCGGAGGAGGAAGATGCCGAAAACTTCGAAAATTCGCTCTTATAGCCATGCTGCATGACTGTGGTTTTTTTTTTTAATCACTCTCATTTAAAAACTACCGCTTATTTTTTAAAACGGGTTTCAAACTACCATTATTCCAACAGTCTGACTGTTAGTAATATAGTTTATATATATAGGCTTAAGTAGTATCCAAATGTACATCCTGGGCCACTGACTTAGATCTCTGATAAAAAGTTTTAACATAAAAGATCAGAACACATATTTTCACTTGAATCCTTGATGTTTTTTATTTTCACTTGAATCCTTGATGTTTTTTATTTACACTTGAATCTCTGATAAAACTTTTTACCACAAAACATCAGAACCAGTGACTTTTTCATTTAGCGACTTAAATCCCTGATAACATTTTTTTTTAACACAAAACATCAGAACCAGTGACTTTTTCTTTTGGGGGGGGTTAGTTAAAAGAATCTCTTTTATAATAAAATTAAAATGAACAACAATTGAAATTTACAAAAAAGCAGCCGAAAAAACCAACTACTCATCATTCAGAGATCTGGATAAGGGAGCTTATAATCTCTTAGCAAATTTTATACAAGATACGGAATATGGCGAAACTGTTGTTGTTACTATTAATACTGAAAATGGCGAATTAAATTTATTTTTACCCAAGAAAATTTCTGGTCGACTTCTTGAATATGTTAGAAACGATCCAGAAAGACACCCCAAAAAACTTATTTATAATGGAATTGATAAAAAGACAAAGGCTTTTATGATTGACTTTGAGTAAAAAATATTATAATTGATAGTTGTTTTTGAGTTGAAACCCGAATTGATTACATTTCCGTTGTAATTTTTTGGACCTGAATGACATACATAACCCTGAACCGTACTTTTATATAAAGAAAATCTTTATATAAATAATCACCACAAAAATTTATAAAAATCATTTTTCTATCCTGAAAACCAAGTGAAAAATAAAAGATCATAAATTTGACTGGAGTGGCCCAGGATGCACATTTGGGTACTAATACCATTTTTCTATCCTGAAAAAAAATCAGTAGCATAAGAATTTTTAATGAGCTGTGTTCATTAAAAATAAAATCTCCTTCATACCCCAAGCATTCTGAGCTTTAGCAACATGTAAAATAATCCTCAAAATGCTTTTTCAGTTCGGCTTTATCCTCATTATAAAGCAATTTTCTGAGTTGATGTTCAGTAGCATTTTTAGGAACCTTAATCTTTTTTTCTTTAAGGTATGCCTTTACTTGCTCCTTTGTTCGGAGTGGTGGTTTACCATCGACACCAAATAAACGTTCTCTGCACAACCCTTTACAAAATCTATACTCCTTCAATTCACGTAAAATGTTATCTAGTGCGTAACAGTTTTTTTCATAAAATTGAAATTCAGGTGTCTTTACAAACTTCCAGAAACCTCCATGTTCTTCACATAAATCTAATGCTTCATCATTTAAACCCATATCTCTTTATTTATTATAGAAAATATTTTTTTTTAATCTACGGACCCACCTTTAAGTATTCAATTCAGATGAGGGGTAAGTTAAAAGGATCTCTCCAATAAAATAAAAATGGAACACTTTAAATCGTTAAGAGAACTAGAAGATGGAAATTGCCTTTCCAAGAGTGAGTGGTGGGAAGTATCTGAATCTGGAGAACTGACTGATTATTTCGTGAGGAAGTATCATAAGTTTTTGGATTTACCAACTGTGAAACGTAACTTTTTTACCGGAAAAAATAAACTAACTGAAAACATTCTAAATTTTACTCCTTTCAGAAATTCTAAGGTTAGAGTACGAAATGGTAATATTTGTTTTGAATGCATCGAAGAGGATAATCAAATTATGCTAAACTTTGTGCACAGAATATTTGTAAGAGGAGGTCCCATTAGGTTTTTATAAGGGATCCCTTATAAAAATTATAATTTAGTATTTACTTTAATCCTACCTATAATTCCATTTCTTTTTTATTATTTTCTTTTATTATTTCTTCAAGGCGAGTTTTAAAATTGTCTCTACTTATGTTTATTTCATAGTGACCCCAAGCCAAAGTATCTATGCCATTTTTCATTATAAATCTTTTATCATCATGAGCGGAAAGAGCTTTCTTATTCTGTTGTACTGTGGTCACATCGTGTTTTTTCGATTTGAATAATATCTGTTTCTGATAGTTTGGTTCTTTAAAGAATAAGCATCTTTTATAATCCTCTATACTTAAACCCTTATTAACGACATTTTTCTTTACTCCTTTAGATTTTTTCGTAACATCATTAGTTTCGAATATTTTAAAAGCGTAGCACTTTGGGCGAAGTCCAATAAACTCATCCATAATCTTACCTTGTAACTCATCTTTAAATTTCCCATACACTTTTTTATTAACTTGTGGAATATTGTAAACATTATTTTTTGGATAGTCAGAAGTATCAAAATGATCCAACATATTTTTCATATCATTATAAAAATCATCCGTTTTTATTTCCATTATTAAACTATCTGTATCTCCGTATAATAAATTTACATCACTTTTATATTGTTTTTTAACCGTGTTGTAATAAAAATCATACATACAAGTTTTGGAAATGTCTAGTATACTCATACCAATGAAAATTGGTTGTTTAAATGTGATATTTACTTTTTCCATGTGTACAGCCGCTAAGTTTTCGGAAAAAATAGTTCTACCTTTAAAGTTTGGTTTTGAAATTAGTTTTTCCAATTTAAAACCATCAGAACAAAGCCTAATATCCACATGTTTACGTACATTCATCATTGTCCTCCCAAATACACTATTAACCATTTCTTTAAAAAAGTTTTGTTCGAATTTTGTTTTGGCTTTTGCTCTAAGATTTGTATTGTAATCAATATAGATTTTTAACCAAGCACTTTGGTCAAATTCTAAAACCTTATGAATTTTTTCTAATTTCATTCCTAGTTGTAAATACTGTTTTAACGTAATGTAATGGATAACGTATTTTTTCTTATCATACAACGTGGTTAAAAGTTTTGGTAGTTTTTCATCTTCATAGTTATTTTCAGGGGCTAAAGGAAAATCAGAGTGTAAATCGTGGAGTTCTTGAGGATATTTTAAATCAACTTCTAAAATATAGCCCTTGGGTGAATCATCAGGAATGGATTGTATATCGAAATTATCTAGATCCATTTTCCATTCAAAATTTCCATAAGGTAAAAATTTACTCATCGCCCAACCGTAAAGATTATTTGCATCCAAGTATTCAATGAAAACAGTTTCTTTTTCTTTGATGAATTGGTCTCCCATATATTTATTATTAGCTTTCGCGTATCGTTTTGAACATTGAGAAATTCCGCCTCTTATTCCTTTTTCTACGAGTAAAATCTTATCATAATCTGTTAACAATTCTATCTTTTGTTTGGTCATTCTCAACATACAGTCCCAAGCGAAACCTGGTGTTGTATAGTACCAAGCGGGGTCTAATTTATATTTTTCTAAAGATATATTTCTAAAGTTTTCCATGATATCTGCTAACAAAAGAACATCAATTTTATTGTAAAGTTCTGTAAATTCTCCCAAATTTTTAATTTTGAATGTAGACCAAATTTCTAGAGCATTTTTATAATCATTTTCTTTAACATTTTCTCCAGTGAGTTCACTGTAGAATTTCTCTATAGGTGGAAGGTTAGTTTCTCGATATTTTTCAACAGAGTCCATATACTCATATGGATAAGCTAATTTTCTAGTAATTAGTTCGAGATGTTCTTTTGGGAAATACTTTTTTATTTCCTTAAATTGATTTTTAGTTAAAGTTTTAGCTAAAGAATCTAAAGAAGCAGAAAGAAATTTAAAAGAATCTATGAATCTCAATTCTATAGTCTTTTTCTTTTTGTGACCAATTTTATCGAGTTCATCAATTTCATAAGCTATCATTTTAGAAAAGGAAATGTACTTCTCTTCACTTTGCGGTAAAAGTTTAATATCGTAATTATCTTTTTCAAATTCTTTAATAAATAGATGTGCATCGTAGCCAGAAAGATTGTGGAAAAATACTGGAATAAACTTAGGATTTTTATATTCTAAATTACAAATCGAATGCTGCTCCTCTGTAAATTCCAGTCAAATGTGAGTGATCCCGTACTTTTATACAATTATCAGGTATATTTGACTTCAAAACTTCTAATTCTTCAATATATATATCTGCTTGATTGTCATCTTTTTTATCAATAAAGTGTTGAATTGTTTTTCTCAGTACATCAAGTTTATTTTCAATTATAGGTGAGAGTTCATTAAATTTTCTTTCACAAATGTGGCAACTCTCAGCACTATCGTATTCTCTTTGTTGTTCTTCGGTTAAATCTTTCATGGGAATATTAACGTCATAGTATTTTCTCGCCACCTTTATAGCATCTTTTTTTATTTTTTCGTAAAACACTTTTACCACATCCTGTCCAGAATATTGTACAAGTTTATAATCGCCTACATAGTTTTTCCTACTTTCGTCTTCGGCATTTTTCATGAAGTAAACAAAACTGTACGGTTCATGTTTTTGAATGTCATTTGTATAACATTCATCGGGATTTGGTTTGCAGGTATCAATCTTTTGTAACATACATTCAAAATCTGCATAAATTGTAAAAGGTACTTTTAAAGAGTGCCTATAATTTTCAAATTGTAAAACATTATCGTAAGGTTTTGGTAGTTCTACTTTAACAGCTTTATGAACACCACAATATTTTTTATGGTCGTTTAGTTTATCTTGAGTTCCAAAGGTATTCAAGCACATTTTACACAAGTACCTTCGTTTGTGGTGTTTTGTTAGTTGACTATGACCAACCAGTTTCCATAAGTCCTTGATCCAACAATAATGTTCAGTTTTCTCGTTTTTCAAGTACAAGAAGTCAACGTGTTTTTCCTTTTCCTCTTTCGTTATTTCCAAGGGAACTATAGTATTTTTTTCATTCAGACAGTAAACATTTATGGAAATCCCAGTTCTTTTCTCAAACTTTTTTACGTCTGTAAGTTTCATAGGAAAACTGATATCTTTCAACGCTTCGTCAAACTCATGTTCCCAACTAATGTACTTTCCTATTCTATACGAATGTTGGTCAGCTGGATGTAAAGCTGAAAGAACAGACCAAAGGAAACATTTATTATCGTCATTTTTCACATTTATAATTGCTTTCCTATTTTGCAGAAAAGCTGGGAGTTCAATGTAAGACGATCCTTTCAAAGGAGTGTACTTGTTAACGTTCAGTTCCAAATGCTTGATCTTATGAAGTTGCCAATTAGATCCTTTAATTTCGAACGTTTCCATTTCATTTAGAATTTTCTGTTTCATTTCATCGTAACAGTTTGCAACTTCTGCTGACTGCAATATTATTACGTTTTTAGTTTTGAAATTGAGTTCCTGATACTCCATGTTATTTTTGTTAGTTCCTTTTTTAAATTCTGCGATTAAAACTACATTAACTTTTAGTTCCTTTTCTCTAAGTTTCCATTTGATTAAACCTGTTGCGGTTCTTTCAATACTGTTCAGAAATTTGGAAGCATCTTTAAATCCTTTCGTATTTTTAATGTTGTAAGTCACTAATCTAGATTCAAATGCAGTTTCCTTTTCAACAACTTCCGTTTTCGGTTCTCTGTTTTTTTCAAATACTTTTTCACTAAAATTAAATACTTTGTGCAATTTCCTCGGTATTACAAATACAGGTTTTGCTTTTCTAGGTTCTTTGCTTTTTTCAAATACTTTTCCACTAAAATTAAATACTTTGTGCAATTTCCTCGGATTTACAAATACAGGTTTTGCTTTTCTAGGTTTTCTGATAGTCATTGTCCGGTCCGGGTCGTTTTTTCCATGGCTCTTAGACTTTAGGTGCCTAGCCCAATTTTTATAAGTAGTGCTAACATTGCACTTTTCACAATGCCTTCTCGTATCATACATTTTATTATAGGATATATAATTTTTCGAATCATTCATTTTTTTATTAGAAAAGAGATTCTTTTAACTAACCCCTCATTTTTTTGAATTCTTAAAGGTGGGTGTATGGTACACACCCACCTTTTTCTTTTGCCTATTATTGGAGAGATCCTTTTAACTTACCTCTCATTTTTTTAGATTTTAATAAAAAACGTTTTTAATGGAAAATTTCCATTAAAACAACAATATTATACTAAGAGTTGTCTCCTACAGAGACCAAGTTTTTTCAGAATTCAATTTCCCTCTGCATGTTTTTAAAACAGTTTCATAATCTTTTCCGTTTGAAAGTTCTTTTAACACTATCAAAGACAGATGACCACAAATTGGAGGATCGTTATTTTTTTGAATTTGTTCGGAATTGTAAAAAATATTTTTATTTTCCAAGTATTTTACCAACTCCTTAGGCGGTGATGCGTTTCCATAGGAATCGAAATAATATTTTTCTTTTTCGGATTTTTTAAAATAACAAGTCCAGTGACTACCATTTTGATTAGAATTTTCTAAATTAATAATTCCGCATTCAACGGGTTTAGACCGATTAGGAAGTTCATCCTTCATGAAAACACCTCGGAAATGTTTTATTTTAAAATTTTTCGCATAACGATTTAAATCTAAATTACTCAGAGGTTGGTAGTTTTCCGTTTTTTTCGTTTTTTTAAACCGGACCCAATACTTAAACTTTTTGCATTTTGAGCTAGTTTTTCCATCTCGAGATTATGACGTTTTATTTCCGCTTCTTCAGCAGCTTTATGTTTCGAGTCTATTACTGAATTTGCTACTGCTGCACCCCCACCTAATAACGCACCAAGTGCTCCTATTCCTGCAAATAACAGTGGTAGGAATCCACCCGTGTGATTCAAATGTAGTTGTTCATAATCCAAAGTTAACGTAATTCCTTTCTTTTCTCCTCTCGCTTTTTCAAATGTTTTTGATTGAGTTTCCCACAGACTGATTTTATGTTTTCCGTTTCCTGAAATTTGTTTCGCTGTCAAACGAACTGTAACAGATCTACGCTTTTTGTAAGCGGTTCGCAATTTGGTTAATTGATTTTCGGTTAAATCTATTTTTTTCGTGATCATAGTTATTTATTATAGTAAATTTTTTTAATAATGAATTTTCATACCGAAATATTGTTTACTTTTCATTAAAGCACTCACTTTAGCTGCATCAGTTTTTTCTTTCCAACTTGCATCACTCGCGTACATTCTTTCTTTTGCTAATTCCTCCAGTGCTTTATCTGCTACATGTCTTTCTTTCGTGTCTGTGTGATCCCTGTAAAATTTATCATGTTCCTTACAGCCTTCGTCCAATTTATTAATTCCTGGATCTCCTCTTTTCAATCGTTTATCTAGTTTTGTAAATGGACCACAATAGTTGTATCCACCCGGCAAATGCATTTCAGGTACGAAACCATCAAGTTTGTTCAACAAAGTATTTAAAACTCCGGAACCATTTTTAATTATACCTTTCGGTAAACTGTTTACAACTCTCAACAGATATTCTATTCCTTTGGGATTATCTATGTTTTTTTCCAACTGATCGGTTATAAACTTTACAATTCCTAATTTTTCATTGTGAAAATTGTTATTACCAGCTCGTTCTTGTGCGTACAAATAGTAGGTACAAACGCTGATGCAGCTGTTGGAGGTTGTCGATGTATTTAAATTCCACTGGATTTTCAGAATATTCTATCAAGCCCGAACCAACTTTACTTGCTTTGATTTCTTTCCAAATAGGTGCGATCAAATCTTTCCATTTTTTCCCCGTACTGGACTTTACTTTATTAGTAGTTGGATCATTCTTTTGGTATAAAGAATTAGTTTGAATGAGAATTCTCTTGTAAGCTTTCAAATCCTCTTGAGTGTATTTATCAGGATCAGGTCCTTGAGGATCAGTTAACAAACGCCATAATCCGTGCGTTCCTTTGTACGTTTCTTTTTGAATAACGATTGTATCTCCGTTTACTTGAATTTGCTGGTCTCCGATGAAAATTTTGTCCTCTTCTCCCCATATACCAAATTGTTTATCATCCTGTCTGATGTAAAGTCTAGCAATCGGACCAATTCCTTTCGGACCAACGCTATTCGATGGGGATTGATTCTGATCTACCATATCCATGATGTTTGATAAACTATTTCTTGTGTTTACTACGGTCTCATCTGGCGTCGTATCAACTAGTGCAGAAGCTCCTTCCGTTGGTTTAATTTCAAGAGTATTAGTAGGCCCGAAAGTTACCAGTTTTCTTTTCTTGACAGGAGAACTACTCACCATAGGAGCTTGCATGTAAGGAACAATTTCCAATTTCTTGATGTCTTCGTCAGCTTGTTTCACGGTATTTTTTATTTCAACTAATTTTTCAGTGATGGGTGCAAACATCTTTTCTTGAGTTTCTCTTTCGTTCAACTTATCTACTCTAGCATCTCGGAAATCACGTCTCAACTCTTGTTCTAGTTTTCGAATTTTGTTCGCTTCCTTGACAGTCATTTCTTTTTTGGGTTTTCTCATTAAAATTCGATTTTCTGGTTCTAATTCTGAATCATCAGTTTCTGAATCATCAGTTTCAATATTTTTTTTTTTTTTCGTTGCATTTTTTCAACAAAATTTTTTCTAAATGTTTAACAGTAGACATAGTTATTTATTATAGTAAACAAAAAAAATTTTTTTTGATCGTATATTTTTAAAACGTTTCAACGATGATTTAACGGTTATTTTGATCGTCTAACGGTGTTTTTGATCGTCTAACGGTGTTTTTGATCGTCTAACGGTGTTTTTGATCGTCTAACGGTGTTTTTGATCGTTTATTCAAGAAACGTTTCAACGGTGATTTAACGGTTATTTTGATCGTCTAACGGTGTTTTTGATCGTTTATTCAAGAAACGTTTTCTTGAAATTTTTCATGTATCGACCATCTTTTAATTGTTTCTCGCGGTTTATCGTTAGAAATCCATGTTTATCGTTCCAACATTCGTTGCATATTTCTTTGAATCGTTTGAAAGTGAAATTCGATCCGACAAAGCCGTCGTAAATTGCTTTCATGTGAACTATAGCTTGATCGAAAATACACAGGAAATTCACATTGTTTCTAATCAACTGTATATCAACTTTAGTGAATGATTGAGTTAGATAAATGCAAGAAATATTCTTATGACGCCCTCCCGCGTAATAATCTTTTATAACTCGTTGCTGTTCAACATTAACGCAATCATCGAAAACTACAAGACTGTTTGGTGGGCATTCATTTACACTTATTAGTTCGTCGCAACTATCGTAAAAATGCGCTATTTTCATTCCAACTTTATCCTCTATTTTTTCGTAAGTTTTTCTCAAGCCTTTATAAAATTTTTGTTCTAAAGTTGTGGAAAATATGTAGAGATTTTCAAACTGAATTCCCCATGGTTTAGTAATCAGGTTGTACAATAGAGTGGTTTTTCCACATCCGCTTGTTCCAACTATTAAACACCGAAGAGGAAGCGGTAGTAATCCATTATGAACTTTGATTGATTCAAATGGATGAGGATCGATATAGTATTCATGATTCATTATTTATTATATAATAAATAAATAATGTTTATAAAAATTTCAGGAGATACACTAAGGTTTGAGAGTCCAATTCCACTCGATCCGAATAAAGAGTATCAGTTGGGTATGTCAGCTTTGTTGTTTACAACTAGGAAAACGTTTGAGATAAAAAACTTCAAGTTTGCTTACAGATTTACTTTTACTGGTGGAAATTATGATGGAAAATATGATGGAAATTATGATCTAAAATATAAAATCGATGGAACGTTCAATGTGAGTTCATTCAAAGCCAAGTTGATTAGTTTTTTATCCAATTTTCAAACTAGTTTGTTAGAGAAAAAAGACACTATGAAAAAGTATTCTGAAGCTCAAGTGAAAGAAATACAACAAGTTAATCCGAATAGTTTGAAATTCGATCTCGAGTATTTAAAAGACGATTCTTACAGAATTGCTGCATACTTTCCTATAGACATGAAGATTGTGGATGAGGGGAATTTTTGTGATATATTTCAGTTGAAACATTGTTTAGGTTCCAATAATTTGTTTAAAAAGAATACCAACTACGTATCAGGGAATAATCCGAAACAACTCGTTCTTTCTGATAATATAGTTGAATGGCATTGTAACATTACGGAATATAGCTTTACAAATCATGATGAACATCCCCATTTGCACGTTGAAAACGAGTTATTACACGTTTCTTTCATAGAGAAACCAATGCCACCTAATACTATTTACACGGAAAAACCAAAGAAAGTAGTTTTCATTCCACTAAGAAAAGGACTGAAAGAAATAAAAATGATAAAATTGTCAACAACCACGGGAAATAACGAACAGATTCAATTCGACGATATTAAAGCTTACTTGTTGCTGAAAAGTAAATAATTTGTATAATAAATAAGATGAACAACATTGATGAAAACCAAAAACCGTCTGCTCCTGCAGTTGAAAATGACATACAATTTACTCCGTTTTACAAAAACATTTATCCTCAGATTCCAGTTCCGGAATTTAATTCCAACGATTATAGAATAAATCGCATTATGAAACAATATGAATTTTTAGAAAACGAAATGAAAATGAGGGGAAATTTGAGAAAAAAATACTGCAAATTATCGAAAACATTTTTCGGAATAGAGTGTTTCACTACGTTAACCGAACTGGGGATGATTGGTGTTTGTATCACTCTCCCTGTGGCAATTCCTTTTGGAGTTCCACTTTCAGCTGTATTAACAACATTTTCTGCAATCCTGAGAACTTCGGGCAGTTATGTAGGAAACAAAATTAATAAACATTCAGACATCGAACTTTTGGCGAGAACAAAATTAAATTCCATAGAGGAAAAATTCACGAATGCTTTGAAAGACGGTAAAATTTCGGATGAGGAATTCAACAATATTGAACAAGAAATTAAAAATTACAACGAGATGAAAACCAACATTTTGAACGGTTATAAAAATAATGATACGGAAAAAGTGAAACTTTTAGAAAAGGGAAAAGAACTGGGAAAAGCGGAAATTATAAACGCGATTAGAAAAAATGTTTAAATTTAGTTATTACAGTGAGTTGTGTTTTTTTATGAGAAAATCTCATAAAAAAATTTTTTCATAGTACCTAAATAAAAAATCAAAAAAAAAATCAAAAAAAAAAATCAAAAAAATCAAAAAAAAAATCAAAAAAAAATTATGTTTTACTATAATAAAGTATGTATCAAACTAAAAAGACTTTTGATAAATATCAAGACGATATTGTGCGAAAGCAGTTTCGTACAATAAATCCGACTTCAACTTTAAATTTGAATGCTGAAAACAAAAGGACAACTTTCAAAATTGATATAGAAGACGAATTTCTGTCTAAAAACATTCAGTATTACGTAAAGGGAGTTTTAAAGTCGAAAGATCCAACCAAGGCGTATTCAGGTTCAGATTCAGTCATGTTGGTAGATAATTTCGTGGGTCAAATGTTTTCGAGCGTAGAAGTGAAAAAACATAATGTTGTAGTAGATGAAATTGAGAATCCGGGCATTTCTGGCTTGGTACAGGGTTTTGTCACTTTTGCAGGCCCTAAGAATTATAATGGGGAAGTTATGAATTCAGGTTTTAATACGAAAGCAATAGGAGGTGGTCATTTCAGTGCAGTTGGTTATCTCGGTGATTTAGGTTTGGGTTTTTTCAAAGATTTAACCGTTCCAATATTCAAGGGAGGTTTTGAAATAACTTTTATTCGAAACTGCGATAATAATGTTATTCACGTTTGGCAAAAGGATCCACCCTCGACTATGCCTAGTGATGGAGTTGTGGAGATAAAATCTTTTGTTTTGAGAGTTCCAGTGATTGAATATAAAAACGAATCTAAAGTTAATTTGATCGCAGAACTTAGAAGCGTACCGTACCAATTTCAATTCAAAAGTTGGCAGTGCATAGAATATAAAAACGTTACAGGAAAAACCTTAATGTTCGATATTACGAATATTTACAGAAACGTGCATAATCCGTTATGGTGCTTCGTAGTTTTTCAAACTGACGCGTCAAACAACCAGAAAAAGGACAATTCTAGATTCAATCATAAAGACGTAAGAAATTATTGGATCGAATTAGGTGGTAGAAAATACCCGGAGGAAAATCAAGATTTGAATTTCGATGAAAATGATTTTTGTTTAGCTTATTCCACGTATTTAGATTTCAAAAAGTTAACAAACTCTCAAGACAATTTACCATATCTTGAACCCGAATTTTTCAAAAGAGATTATCCGATTTTCAGTATAGATTTAACGGATCAACCTAAAAGTATTTCCGGTGGTAAAAGCAACATCATTTTACACGTAGAATTCAATAAAGCGGTAGTTGCACCTTCAGGTGGTTCAGAAGGAACGACTTGCTACGTTGTTTTAGTTAGTGGTTCGAGCTTCGTTTACAATCCAGTCAAAAATACGATAACACAAGAACTTGTTTAAAATGTAAAAAATAGCGTAAGGATGTGTATTTTTAATGGAGTTCACTCCATTAAAAAAAATGTCTCTAGACTTAAATAAAACATGGAGGATGAAATTTATTGTCATAAATGTAAAAAACGAACAAAAAATATAAACGCGGAAATTGTACAAACTGCGAACGGAAGGTGGAGAATTGCTGCTAAATGTGTGAAATGTAAAACTAATAAAAGTAAATTCATAAAAAATCCGAATGAGGAAACTAACGTAATTCCTGAAACTGAAGTTATAAATTTGCCTGAAAACGAAAAGTTAGAATTTGCGAAAGAATTACATAAACCCGTTAGAAAGAAATTTCAGAAAAGGAAAATTGTTACTCATGGAAAAGATGATCTTTGGGCTGCGGACTTGATTATAATGAAACAATACGAGAATGAAAACAACGGATTCGGTTACATGTTGAATATTATCGATACTTTTTCAAAGTACGTTTGGTCAGTTCCATTGAAAAAGAAAAACGGAATAGTAGTTTCAAAAGCTTTCAAAGACGTTTTGGAAAATGCAAAATCTCATAATCATTCTACTCCTAAACTCCTTCACACAGACAAAGGTTTAGAATTTGAAAATAGACTTTTCAAAGAACTTTTAGACAAGTATAAAATTAAAATGTATCACACGGAAAGTTTAGAAAAATCCGCAATCATCGAAAGATTTAACAGAACTTTAAATCAGAAAATGAAAATTCGTTTCGAGATAAATAGAAATAAAAATTGGATAAATATTTTACAGGAATTAGTTAATGAGTACAACAAACAAGACGTTCATCGTTCCATTGGAATGACACCTGCTCAAGTTGATGCGAGAAATGAAAATGAAATTCTGAGATATTTATTCAAAAAGAGTGGAAAAAATGGAAAAAAGAAATTTAAAATTGGAAATCGTGTAAGAATTACGAAATCAAAGAAAACTTTTGCAAACAAATACGAAGCAAATTGGACGAAAGAGATTTTTGAAATAACTGAGATTTTAGAAACGAGTCCAGTTACTTATAAAATAAAAGATTTAAGCGGAGAGGAAATCCAAGGAACTTTTTATCCCGAGGAATTACAACTCACGAAATTTTAAAGCTACAGCTGAGATCCCAGACGTAGCCCAGACCAAACTGACGAATCATAGCTACAAGACAATCTTATCTCAAACCGGTCGACGGGGAGGCCACAAGGTCGCCCACTCATCAGCTGTGTTCTCGTTCTCATTCTCGTTCTCATTCTCGTCTCTTTTCTCGCCAGAATCGAGAAAAAATTAAAATATACGCAGAGAGGCAGTTAATCCTGTCTCCCGAGAACGCAGCAGTCTCGTTCTCGCGAGAACGCAGCAGTCTCGTTCTCGCGAAACAGATTAACTGTTTCGTTTCACTTTTAAGGGTGATACATAATTTTAAAAAATTCTGAAAACAACCCATTCTCTCGCTGGTCTACAGAACGACCTTGTATCTTGTTCAATATGTTTTAATGGGGAATCCCCATTAAAACGAACAATTTTAAACTATTATTTTTTACTAATACAAAACTACTTTATCTTGAAACTCTCTGATAAAATCTTCACTCAAGTTTTGCTTACATGAAATCCATCCCCAATCCACTTTATCTTGAAACTCTCTGATGAAATCTTCACTCAAGTTTTGTTCCCATGAAATTAATCTCCAATCCACTTTATATTGAAACTCTCTGATGAAATCTTCACTCAAGTGTTGTGTAAATGAAATCAATCTCCAATCCACTTTATCTTGAAACTCTCTGATGAATTTCTCAGATAATTTTCGATTATAAGAAATGAGATCCCAATCGATAAGATCCGAATACTCCCTTAACATATCTTCAGTTATTTCTGGGCAACTCAAAATAGCATCAGACAGAAAATATATATTCACTGGAATGTTCGTTGCTTGACAAAAGTTGATATGATCAACCGGATGGGTTATTCTATCTCGGATTTCCATGTAAATTTCAGTTGGTAATACAATTTTGTTATCCATCTTCTATTTTATTATTATTTTCTTTCTTTTAACTTACCCCTCATTTTTTTTTATCCACCCACTTTTTTCTTTTGTCTATTCTTGTATGGATACTATTTATCCTGTCTCCCATATCATCCTTTTAACTTACCCCCCTTTTAGCGAATTTTCGAAGAAAATGAAGCTATTGTTCTCGGTCCAAAATTTTTAAAACTCGAATTTCCGAAAGATTTTTATACCAAAATCCGTTTCAGACTATCCTGAATTCCCTGCCGAAAGACACCAAAAATTATATGTATATATATATATATTTATATATATATTTATATATTTATATATATATTTATATATATATTTATATATGTATGTGTCATTCCAGACGATAACTCTCGAAAGAATTGAGATAAAAAGTTCAAATTTGCACGAAAAATCTGTCTTGGCAATCGACAGGCTAAGTTCGAAGATGGGCAGAATCGGGTCACCCTAAGGGGGAGTTTTGGGGAGTTTTAGGGGGGGAAAATTACCCATAAATTCCCAAAATGAAAAAGTCTGACAAGTGACACCTCATTTTAAAGGTTTTTGTACGCTGAACACGATGGTGAAATCAGAATTGCGATATCTCATTCCATTCTCAAACTGGAGCACTTTGAAGATGAAGGAACGTGGTTATTTCTTGAGATGTTCTTCCTGGTTCGTCTGCTCTAATCTGATAACGGAATGGGATATCGCAATTCTGACTTCACCATCGTGTTCAGCGTTGGAAAATCTACAAACCGAGGTGTTACTCGGCAAAAAATGGAACAAAAAATTTGTTACGTACCCAATACCTACTCTTCTGGTATTCAAAACATTTTTGATTTCCCCCTCCCCCTCCTTCCACCCCAAATTTTACTTTGCGTAAAACTACTCCTGTTTTAATTTTGTATCAAGTTGGGAAAACATTGGCCGAAAATTAATTTTCAGAAAATTTTAGGCGGAGGAGGAAGATGCCGAAAACTTCGAAAATTCGCTCTCATAGCCATGCTGCATGACTGTGGTTTTTTTTTATTTTTTCTAGTGAAAACATCAGAGGGAGCTAAATTTCGAAAATATCGACCCCTAAATAGTCCTAAATTTGCATTTTTATTTACGATTAAAAATTTTTTAGAGTTTCACTAGAGTTTCTGATAAAAAAAAAAATTTAAAAAAAAAAAAGTCACTGACTAAATGAAAAGTCACTGGTTCTGATGTTTTGTGTTAAAAAAAAATTTTATCAGGGATTTAAGTCGCTAAATGAAAAAGTCACTGGTTCTGATGTTTTGTGGTAAAAAGTTTTATCAGAGATTCAAGTGAAAATAAAAAACATCAAGGATTCAAGTGAAAATAAAAAACATCAAGGATTCAAGTGAAAATATGTGTTCTGATCTTTTATGTTAAAACTTTTTATCAGAGATCTAAGTCAGTGGCCCAGGATGTACATTTGGATACTACTGGCTTATATATACACAATTTTTTTAAATTTACCAAAATTCTCCACCATTTCCATACAGTGAAGTATGTTTCAATTTCAGGAACCCGTCCGTCCAACAGATTTTGGGCCTCCACTTCGAAGTTGCCACCCAGGGGTCCCTCAAGTACCTGAATGTTAACACGACCTACAACTCTACCATTCTCCTCAACTACAGGCAGACGGAATCTGCCTTTTGGACGTGGTACCTACCAACCGTTGTGGGCATAATCGTCCCAACATACCCACCATTCACAGAGGTAGAGAAAGTTATACTCGTTTCCAATAAGTTATTAGCCATTTCAGGCTTTTGTGACGATATGCAGTCTTGTAAATCACGCTATTATTGATGTTTGGCACAGGCCAGTCAATTTCAGCCAGACGTCTGAAATTGATTTCTAACTACAATCTAGATCATTCTCAAAGTTTAATAAGTCAACTTTTCTTTTTACTGTGGAGTCACCCGTTGGTTTATTATTGTCAATAATGAACCTTGGAGTCGAGAATGAAAAAAAAGTTAATCCCCCTCAAAATTTGATGGTTTCTGCTTCAAGGTATGTAGAATCCGAAAATGGAATACAATTTTCTGTCCGTCCACCGTACTTTTCTTAATAACCGAGAACCAAAATGAATGAAATTTGGTTTGCAGGCCCCATTTCCGCAAAGCTCGGCGTTACTGTCAGTCATCTCTAAGGGGTGAAAAATAGGGGTTGAAATTTTTAGAACGCCGTAGCTCGAAAACTTTCAACAGAAGGGCATTTTTAAGTTTTTAATTTGATATCAAACTAAAGAATTTTTTGAGACCATCCGGAGCATTGTACGACCAGCCGTTCGTTTCACCGAAAAGTTTCGCCAACATGATCGTGAATGAAACGGTATAAATCCGGCCCAGATATCATTGCTAAGGAACACCTGATTATAATCACGCATGGCTGTATGAAGTCGAGTTGGTTGTTATGTGATTTTATTTCATTTGCAGAATGATGGCTGTTTTGTATTTTGTTGATAGGTACTTTTGTAACTTGAACAAACGTTCATGGATAACAAAAAAAATTAATGATTGAATTATTGAATGCTGCGCATTTTTATGAAACTGTAATTCCCGGACCGGCTCCTACTCGATTCGGCTCGGGGTTAGTTATTGACCGTAGAAAACACTGATCTACGTGGGATGTATATATATAACCGTTGTGTAATAATTTGCAGCTTTTTTTTAAGCTTGAAGATTTCACCAACCCGACGTTGAAGGGATTCCTCGATTTGTAGTACATGTACATCTATTCTCCTATCTATACGTAAATAGAAAGGCAATTCATTCATTAAGTGGTATCATTTTATTTTATTTTTTGTTCCAGTATTGGTGGGAGCCTAAAGAACCGCTTCAAATAGCATTTTGGACGATGTCTGGAACCAATTTACTCCTTGTAGTTGTGGTTGTCATATTCTGCATCTTGTGGAGGAACGCTAAGAGGTATTAGTCAAAGTTCGTATGCTTGAATGTCGTTTTCTTAACTAACAAAATTAGTAGTAACCTTAAGGAAATTAACCTTTTAGTTTCTAACTACAGTGGAGCCAAATGAAACGGTTTGAAACAAAGAGGTCGTGCTGAAAATGTAACCTACTAATGAAGAAAAAAATATTTCACTATAAGTAACAGTATTAATCCGATCCCGGTTAAGATCTATCGGTTCAGTCACCGTTAACCATAGGGATCAACCCATATAATATAACCCTTGCTATGTTTTGCGAAATAAAACAGATAGAACCAAGGAAAGTGAGACACACTGACAACAGAATTGGTTAGGAAGGGCGCTAAAACGCGTTTGAAGATTTTGCTCACAGGAAAAAATTCGCACAGTTTTCAAGATGCTCATGCATGTGTTGAAACTATGTATTTCGACCTCTAAATCTCTTTATTGCTTACTTACCTACTTGCTTACTGTCAGCTCACGTTTTTATACACCATGTCGTCACCAATCTATTCAGCTCTATCCTCCTAACTAAAGTAATTTGCAGAGGAAGCCTTATTCAGGAGTTCAGCACAGACCCTTTGATGTATGTCCAGCTGTTTCGAGTGAGAGAACGCACAGAGTACACGGAAGTTTTCTCACCCACCCCGCGGTCAGTTGGTTAACTCTTGGCAATAGTAATAGCCAAGTAAATGTGTGCGTGTGCCCTTCGCAGGCTCGAACGGCAGTGCCGATTTTTGTGAGATTTTTTGCTTGAAGAAGTTTCGAGCCGCCATATATTATACCTATATGCGAATCCTCCAAACCTCTCTGTATGAGATCGTCGATCCTTTGCGACGACACCTGGATAAATGCGTCTGTAATTACGGAAATGTTCTGCTTTACATGTCAAATGGCTGTGAAATGGTATCTGTTGAAATGAACTTGACGCAAGGGAACAAACAACACCAAACAATTTTTTTGGGGAAAACGTCCAGTTTTTCTCAATGAATTATTAGATTTCCTGTTTTCCTGAAATCGTATTAAATACATGGTTGTCAGTGATACAGTCTTTAATAATACTGACATCCTTGATGGTTCTGACGTTTTTGAAAAAACTTATGCAAACCTGAGTGGCGACGTTGTTTTATCGTCCCTGTCAAATTTGAAAGAATCTATATTTATTTGAAGAGAGGGTTGGAGCAATTGTCTTGTTGCGAACGAGGAAACTGGCGTAACTGAGACTGAACGATGGTATGAGCCAAATCTATGAACTTCAATAAGGAAAAACGCTACAAATTCTTCTAGACAGGTTGTTTTCTGTACGCAGTACCTACCAATATCGAAAGGTAATGCACATTACAGATTTAAGTACTCGATTTAAGTACTTTAGTCAGCATTCCCAGCTTCCAAGGGATATGGAACTCGACGAAAAGTTAAATACGATCGCATGGAATCAACAGGTGCTTGAATTACGGTCTGCCCTGCATCCGTAATCTCAAAACCAATATGTATGCGATTCACAAGCGTGTTGACGTTCTTTTTCCCGTCGACCCTTGGGCCTTGGAGCGAACGGTTGGTCGCACGGTCCTTCGGATTGTCTCATTGAGCCTAAAAATTGGAAGAAATTTAGAATCACCCATTTAGGAAAACCCACACTTTTCTGTTGATCGTTTATGGCATGAGGTAAGGCGTTTCGACAATTTCAAACCCTATTTTCCACCGCTTGGAGATGGAATGAACGCCGATCTTTGCAATACATTAAAGCGAGCTACATTGTTTCCGTTTCACAAGGTATGTACAACTGGAAAATGGAATTAAAAAATGTCTGTCCGTCCGCCGTACTTCGCACTTTTCTTAGTTACCATGAACCAAAATTAATAACATTTGGTCTGTAGGTCCCATTTGGGGTCTAGTTGGTCTGCGAACCTCGGCGTTACTGTCGTAAAAAATAGAGTTTGAAATTTTTAGAACGCCGCGCCGTAGCTCGACTACTTTCAATAGATGAGTATGGTTTTTTTACGTTTTTAATTTGATCTCAAACTAAAGAATTTTTTGAGACCACACCGGAGCATTGTACGACCAGTCGTTCGTTTGCACTGAAAAGCTTCGTCAACATAATCGTGAATGAAACGGTATAAATCCGGCCCAGGTATCATTGCTAGGGAACACCTGATTATAAATACGAATGGCTCTATGAAGTCGACATGGTTGTCCTGTGATATTATTTCATTTAATGAATGGAATCTCCGTCTTATGGATTTTGTGGATAGGCACTTTTGTAACTAGAACAAATGTTATGCTTCATGAATAACAAAAAATAATATTAATGATTGAATTATTGAATCCTGCGCATTTTTATGAAACTGTAATTATTCCCGGGCCGGCTCCAGTACTCGATTTAGGGCTTTCGTTGGGGGAGCTCGAAAACAGTTATCTACGCAGAAGGGGCATCTATACAGTTAAATAATAAACCTTTGTGTAATAATTTGCAGCTTTTTAATTCGAAATCGGATTGTATATATTTACCTTGAAATTAATTGGAACAGTAAATTTTGAGAGAGAGGGTGTTAAAACAATATTGTTCTTCGATTCCAGTGGTTCAACACTGAATGAAATTAATCAACGTGTTACTCATGATGTTGTGTGCCTCCAATTCTATTAGAAAGCACCCTCGAGTCCGTGGAGGTAATGGCCCTTGGTAACCACTTGTAGGCCAGGAAATGCCAGGTTTCATCTCATCGTGTCCTGTTGAAATTCCGTGTACCGATTAATATTTTTCCGCTCACAATCAGTCCGTGGTGTAAATCTGAAAAAACCGAGCGTGACGTAGGAGGTTGCTTAGGCGCTGAAGAAACCCCTCGCGCAAGTAATAAATCGACGTTAAAATTGTGAATGGACGGAATTTTCGAATGAAAACTAAGAAACAGAGCAAATTCACTTAACGGTTCATCATTTTCATGTGTGGAAACCCTTCAGCATACCTAGATCACTGACTTCTTGTAAGCGTAAGACCTAGAATTACCTAGTACGTAGGGATACCAACCTAGCAGTGCACGCACACAGATAATTCAATCATTCATTATTTTGGTTTATTATTTTCAATAATTTACCTTTGGAATCGAGCATGAAAAACAAATTCTATCCCCCTCCTCAAAATTTGATGGTTTACGTTTCAAGGTATGTAGAATCCGAAAATGCAATTTAAAAAAGTCTGTCTGTCCGCCGTACGCCGTGCTTAGCACTTTTCTTAGTTACCAGGAAAAAAAATTGATGAAATTCGGGTAATAGGTTCTGTTCGGGGTCTAGTTGGTCCTCTAAGCTCGGCGTTACTGTCAGTAATCTCTAAGGGGTTGAAATTTTCAGAACGCCATAGCTTGAAAACTTTCGAAAGAAGGATACGGTTTTTTTACGTTTTTAAATATTGAACTTGAACTAAAGAATTTTTTGAGTCCACCCGGAGCATTGTACGTCCAGCCGTCCGTTTGCACCAACAAGCTTCGTCAACACGATCGTGAATCAAGCGGTATAAATCCGGCCCAGATATCATCGCTAGGGAGCACCTGATTATAATCACTGATGGCTGTATAAAGTCGAGTTGGTTCTCCTGTGATATTATTTCATTTGAAAAATGATGGATCTATTGGATTTTTTGTTAGGTACTTTTGAAACTTGAACACACGTTGAAGTATTATTAATGGGTAAATTATTACACAACGGCAAGTTATTAAACCACGATAAATTATTACACAACGGTTCATCTACCTAGAAGAGGCTGGATTTTGTTGATCGGTACTTTTGCAACTTGAACAACCGTTGAAGTATTATTGATGGGCAAATTATTGCATAACGGTAAATTATTACGTAACGGTTCATTATACTGTCTAGGTAGAAGGGGCACCTATACAGGTAAACTATTACACAACGGTTTATTATTTGCCTATGCTTCATGAATAACTACAAATAATTAATGATTGAATTATTGAATCCCGCGCATTTGTAGGAAACTTTCATTCCGGAGCCGGCTCCAGTACTGGATTTAGGGGTTTCTGGGGGAGGGGGGGGGGGGGGGACTCGAGGTTATTGACCACAGAAAACTGTGATCTACGCAGAAGGGCATGTATACAGGTAAATAATAAACCTTTGTGTAATAATTTGCAGCGTTTTTTGTTATTCATTACGGATAACGTTTGTTGTTCATGTTACAAAAGTAGCTATCAACAAAAACCTTCTATTGAGTTTTCGAGCTACGGCTTTCTAAAAACTTCAACCCCTATTTTTCACCCTTAGAGATGACTGACAGTAACGCTGAGCGTCGCGGACGAACTAGACCCCAAACAGGACATACAAACCAAATTTCATTAATTTCGGTTGATGGTAACTAAGAAAAGTGCGAATTATTACGGCACGGTGTAAGGCGTACGGCGGACGGACAAATTTTTTTATTCCCTTTTCGGATTCTACGTACCTTGAAACAGAAACCATCAAATTTTGAGGGTGGGTTTAAATTTTTTTCTTCTTCATGCTCGATTCCAAAGGTTCATTATTGAAAATAGTAAACCAAAATAAACTCATTTTGAGTGCTCAGTTTGTTGTTCTGATATCATCATATAGACAAATTGTTATTCAAAAGGTAATAAATAGTCAAGCAGTTACTTTCTTTGTTGAAAGATGAAATTAACTCCCCCTCACACCTAACGAAAAAAGTTAACTTGAAAAATAATAAAAATATATATGTATAAATACGTTCCAATTGGCTCCCACTTACTATGTATTCAGATGGTACTGAGATCAATGTTATTTAATTTTACTGTCGTAATTTTCTTTGCATCTTTGGATTGAACTTTTATACAGAAACTTTACTCTATTCATAAACCTTCCATCTCGTATGTTCTTTCAACTCTTAATGTTTGTGTTTCATGCTCGTTGTCTTGTCACCCCGTCTAATTTCCCTTTCCTACCATGCATTCTGTGTTAAGAGAGATCAAATATCACGTAAGTACCCGGTAACTGTGTTACCCTCAATAAATCATAATACTACAAAATGAGTCACGATTCAATAAAGGTGATGTGTTACAAATCGTGGTAGCTATGTTCTACTCTGGACTGAGTCCGATTTTGACTCATTCAAAATAGCCAGTGCCTACTGAAAACTTTCAGTAATTGAATAATTATTCTTTCAGCATTGAGTAATAATTTCTGTTGAGTAACGTAATTATCACAGAATACACAAGAGCTTCAGTAGAAGGTTGTTGCAGCTGTAAGGAAAAATAAAATACCAAAAAAGCAAACTATTTTTTGTTAGAACTTTCGAAACTCAGAAAGCTTTTGAGATTTACAAGGCCTTTACAACTTAGGCCTTACAAGGCCTTTCAGATTTTACAAGGCGAGAGTTTCGCAACCAGCACTATCGTGTTACATATATTTCATTTCTCAGGATTTGGCTGTAGGGTAATTCAATATTCGACACAAGTTGCTCGAAGTATTCAGTTTTCGAACAAAAGTAGCTTCTATCATTCTTCATTCTTCTTCTGTCCTCTAGGTAGTGGGCGAAAGACAGAAAGCATATTTTTTAGGATATTTTCTTACAATTTTTGATTAGTTGTATTAGTCAAAATTTGGAGAAAGGGTGTTTGTCTGAGGTATTCTTTTTACTTCTATTTCTTTTCGAGGAAGAGAAATGAACGCTCATATTTAAAGAACCATCAAAATGGCAGCTTGTATCAATGTTCTTTGATACTGAATCCAGTGGCGGATCCAGTGAGTGGGGGGGGGGGGCTCCAGCCGCGGATCACGTCATTTTTCTGAGCATTCATCCCAAATGCCAACTGGACCTTAATGAAGTTAATGAAGACAGTCCATAGTAGTTGAGTACATAATATCTGCTACATTGAGATGTAGCAGATGTACATTGAGTACATAATGTACTGTCTGTACATTGCCTTCTCTTTTTATTTTAGGCTGTGCATGAATAACCGCTTTATAACATTGGTCGTGCCGTAGGAAAACACTTACTGTAGAGAGAATGTAATGATTTTATTTAAAATAATCCTCTTTGATGTCGATTTAAAAGAGGTACCAAAATATGCATAAAAATCCCCCCAACATTTTCCGGTTACCCCCTCCCCCTTCCATATCCTAGATCTGCCACTGATTGAGTATAAGTCATGCTAGGAACGTTAGTAGGATTAACGTAAGTACCTGCTGCAGAATCCGTCTTCATTAGTAAGTTGAGTACTGCAAGCGAGGGCTTTTGATGAAAAGACATCATCCTTATGTCTCAAACGCAAAATGAATGTGATTCGGGGGCATAGACTTTATCGCTTTTTTCATGAAAACAAGGCTTCCCTACCTCAGAAAGAAGTAAAAGATACGGGTTATTTTGATCATCGATGATACAAACGTGCCTCAAATGATTGGCTCTAATAGATAAATTGATGAATTTGAAAATGTTCGCAAATGGTGGATGTAGAGCAATGAAGCACCGAAATCGTCGATTTAAAATGGACTCGAACAATATATTCATGTAATGAATCGGTCTGCCAAGAAGTGTCCTCATCCTACTAGGTAATCATTGCCAATCGTCTAGGCAGAAAAATATACAACACTGTACTTTCAAAATATTAATCAACTGACGTCCACAGCTTCTGCAATGCAAATCCGGAATTGTCTTTTCTCATTCATCTCTACCAAGAGTTTTGTTTTTCTAGGCAGCAAGATCGGTACTACGGGACGGACATGCTGATGATGGGGATGGGACACGACGTGGAAACGGAGGGGATAGAAAACCGCACACAATCAGCTGGGAACATCTACGAGTACAGGGATCTCCCGATAAAACACGGGAGGAGGCCTCTGTCAACCCCAGCCTCGATTAGATCAAGTGATGGGTCCCTTTCAGGGAGAGACACTGTAGGGCGCGACTCCGTCGCCACATCACCCAATGGACGACCGAAAACGCCGCCATTCAAGAGGCCCATATCGAGAAAGTCAATGGGTGGTTCGACCACATCCGTCCCCATGACACAAGTCTGATTTTATCTATATTTTCTT